>JAYKKI010000092.1:3057500-3807500 GCA_039881145.1 Druceiella hillmani
TATGCGTGCGCACGATGCAACAAAAATCAATAGGATGAAGTTGCTCACTAAACATAGGTGTAGACCTTCTTCATTCTATACCACTCTTCTCGTTTTTGTACTTTTTCTATCCATTTCACTCCAGCTGTTCTTTTGATATCATCGTACCAACGCATCGAGCTTCCTTCTGGAATTTCCGTCTACTTAAGTTAAAAATATTCCACTTATTTTAGCTCGTTTATATGATATTAGCTGTATTACTCGTTTCCACGCAGGTGCATAAGATAGTGTTTACAAAAAATAATGCATTTAGTTTAACATACTCTTCTTATTCGACTAGACTAATAAATGCTTAAATATATAAGTAAATAAAAGGTGTTTACCTTCAAAGTCCGGCAGCTCCAGACCGCACACAATGTCAGCGTGCGCGCTGCGCGCTTGGAGTCCGTCGCGCGCGAGCGGCGCGTACATGGCTGAGGCGCGGTCCACGTGAGCAGTGAGCGCGTCGCCAGCGCCGCGGGAGCGACGCGACGCTGCCGCTCGGGACGCGCGCGTCGGTGTCTCACGCGCAGACGCCAACTTGCGCAGCTCTGCGCAATGGAAAAGAGTTACCACATATAAAAAAACGGCTGTAAAGTTAAATACGATAAATGAATGCAAGACTCTCTTCAATGTCCTAAAAAGAACAATAAAAATTGTTTGTCCAAATTTCTTATTTTAGTTAGCAACTTGATATGAGCTTTTACCATATGACGATTGCAAATATTTCTTTTGCACCAAAAAACTGTTAAAAAATTTGAACTATTTACAAATATTAATTTTTTTATATTACAAATATTAAACATTGGCTAATATATATTTGACAAGTGTAGAAACATGGCGCATACTTAAATACTTGACATATAGAAGCACCGCTACAGTTTTTTTATAATCTTTATGTAGGTTTCTCATAACCCTATTATTTTTTTTAAATTTTAGGTTGAATGATATAAGAAGGAAACATATTTTTGAAGTTATACTTCTTTAGGCCCGTTATGAAAAAATTACATACGATGCAACAAAAATTGACAAGATGAAGTTGGTCACAATGCGAGCACATGATGCAACAAAAATCGGCAGGATAACGTTGCTCATCATCATCATCAAAAGCACAACAGTCCTCTGCATTCCAAGGCTGAGTGGCTGATACTCCTCCACTTGACCCTGTCTGACACGGTGGCCCTCCATCGGTTGACTCCCATTAGTTAGAGGTCATTTTCTATGTCATCTAGCCAACGTGTTGGTGGTTGTTCTATTCGTCCAGTCCCCTCAATCTTCAAATAAGTCACTTTTTTGACAGTAAAAATATCAGCATATCTGTAAAGATGGCCAAGCCACCTAATACGTGGTGCTTTTATGGTTCTCACAATATCAGTTCCGCCGTATTTGTCATATTTTCTGTAAATTTCATAGTTGAGAAGGGTTCTTCACATGTTGTTCTCTTGAATAGGTCCAAAAATCCTTCTCAAAATTTTTCTTTCGAAAATCAGTAGTTTTTTTCTGCTTTATTGAGGGTCCAACATTCACTTCCCTACAGAAGTGTAGGCCTAATTAAAGATTTGTACATGCCTTAGTCCTAGTAGAAAAAAACTTGGACTTGAATTGGTATCTAAAGCCGTAAAAACTTCTGTTAGCCATGAAGAATCTGTTGTTTATTTCCAACTTCAGATCATTGCAACATGAGATCAGAGTTCCCAAATACTTAAATTGTTTTACAGTTTCAAAAGTGTAATTTCGTATCTTCAGAGGAGATAGATCAGGAGTTTGATTTGTTGATATTAAAAATGTTGTTTTGTCTCCATTGATAACAAGTCCCATCTCCTTTGCTGCACTCTCAAGAGCTACAAAAGCGTCAATAACTGAGCGTTTTGATCTTCCCATGATATCAACATCGTCAGCAAAAGCGAGAAGTTGGACACTCCTTTGCAGGATGGTGCCACTTGTGTTCAATCTAGAGTCTCTAATTGCCTTTTCCAAAGTGATGTTAAATAATAGACAAGAAAGAGAATCTCCTTGTGGAAGGCCTTTTTCAGTGAACAATGGTTCTGAGAGATTTGAAATTTTTATTCTATATGAGACTCTTTTCAGAGCCATTCTAATGAGACTGATCAGCTTCTTTGGGATGTTAAACTGCAACATAGCTTCCAGTAGTTATTCTCGCTTCACGCTGTCATAAGCAGCTTTAAAATCAATAAATAGGTGGTAGGTGTTTATGTTGTATTCTTTAGTTTTCTCTAAAATATGTCTGATAGTGTGAATTTGATCGGTCGTTGATTTTCCGTTCTGGAAACCACATTAATAGCTTCCAATGATTCTGGAAGTGTAGACTTCTAATCGGTTGAATAAAATAGCGGAGAACATCTTGTAAGCAGTATTTAGTAGAGTAATTACTCTGACTGTTTACTGACTATAAAACTGGTTCCAAATTGATGCAGCTATGTAGACTTCTTAGTAGAAATTGCATTTCTTAGACAGCAAATATATTTAGTTTATACTCTGTAAAAACATCGGTAAGTTTCTTCAGTACACCTCCTCTAAACAAAGTTTTAACATTCCAAATTCCGATAATCAAGTCTGATTTCATGCCAGGTCGTTTTACAAAAGTCAGTCCGGAATTGTTTCTTTGAATTTTCTGAATGGTGTCTTTTTTTACAGGATGAGGTCGTTGGCCCCACGCCCAACTCCCAACCTGGAGGACCAGGGTGTTCCTCTTAGTCTGAAGTTGCTCACTAAACATATATTTACGTGCGTATAGTAACTGGTAGTATATTCAAGACAGTAACTAAACTATATTTTAAGTGTATTTTTCTAAATGAGGTATCGATATGTATTTATTTACAGTATAAATAATCGTCATACGTTTATCATTCATAGAATACTTAAAATTAATAAATTACAATAAATTTTTGGCATAATAATTTATTATCATTATTAATTAAATTTGATTTAGATTATTTTAGTAAATTTAACAATTCATTATTTACATGTTTATATTAAATTGAAAGCTGAGTAATCATATGAATTTTTAATTTCAATTTAATTTAATTAAATTTATAAAAAATAAAAATAATAACAAAATATAAAAATTATAATATAATAATTATTATTATTATTTAATTGTTAAATGATGATTGAAATTCTAGATAAAAAGATTAAAATTTTACTACTCAGTATGAGAAAATAAATTTTAGTTTTTTAAATTTCCAGTCCTTTTATTTTTTTTATTTCCATAAATTATCTGCATACTAATTAAGTTATTCTTGTATTATACCAAAGAAGTAGAACTTCTAATGCATGTACATAAGTACACACACAATTCTTTTTTGCATATTTTCAGCATATTTCTCAAAATATATTACATTCATTTATGAAAAAATTTATGTTGCATATTTTTAACATTTAATATTTTTGACATATTTTTAAACCTTATTATTAGCTCTATCAAACTATATATCGTAAATGGGATCAAAAAATCTCCAGTCCCTACTGATATATATGCATTTTCAGCATATTTCTGAAAATATACTACATTAATTTCTGAAAATATACTACATTCATTTATGAACAAATTTATGTAGTATATATAAGATATACTACATAATTTTATACATATTTTAACCCTTATTATTAGCCCTATCAAACTATATATCGTAAATGGGATCAAAAAATCTCCAGTCCCTACTGATATATATGCATTTTCAGCATATTTCTGAAAATATACTACATTAATTTCTGAAAATATACTACATTCATTTATGAACAAATTTATGTAGTATATATAAGATATACTACATAATTTTATACATATTTTAACCCTTATTATTAGCCCTATCAAACAATATATCATACATGGGATTAAAAAATATCCAGTCCTTACTGAAATATATGGATTTTCAGCATATTTCAGAAAATATACTACATTCGTTTATTAACAAATTTATGTAGTATATCTTATATTTTATACATATTTTAACCCTTATTATTAGCCCTATCAAACTATATATCGTACATGGGATCAAAAAATATCCAGTCCCTAATCATATATATGCATTTTCAGCATATTTCTGAAAATATACCACATTCATTTATGAAAAAATTTATGTAGTGTATCTTATATTTTATATATATATATATATATATATATATATATATATATATATATATATATATATATCTTTAACCCTTATTATTAGCCCTGTCAAATGATATATCATACATGGGATTAAAAAATATCCAATCCCTACTAAAATATATGCAGGTTTATATGATTTATTATTACGGCAAATCTCAAGTTTCATTTTCAAACAGTTTCTGAGAAAGAAAACTGTGCGTAAATGAACTAGGCAATGACAAAAGTTTACAACTTAGTAATAAAGTGTCAGATGGAAATTTAGCATCAAACTAAAATTAACCTAAGGATAAGAAACAATGAATTCAAATGACAAACAATAACTTTTATCATCGTTAATAACCTTTTTATTTAATATAAAAAGGGTTTTAACGATGAACGAAAAGTTCATTCAAATTTATCAATTTTAGAAAGTCCCACAATTGATTAGATTCTTTTGCTGGTTTTAAATTATGCATTTAATTATAGCTCAAAAGTGCATTTTTATGCCTTAATGGACATAGTACGATGAAGCTCTACCATTTATCGCATTCGATCTATAACTAAAATATACATAAGTGATCGCGCAGAGCACTATATATGATACGCAGATCATATCCATGGAGCACGTACCACGCTTTCTTATCACTTTATACTCCATGCCGTCCCGCTTGTCACCGCAACACGTGGTGCGGTAAGTTTACCAATTAACTCTTCACATAATATATTGTATTTTCAGATATATTATCAAGGCTTTAGAGTGAATTTTACCTTTTAGAAATAAATCTACTCTTATACATATAAATTATATATATATATATATATATATATATATATATATATATATAGCATACTCTCGGTATGCTACTAGACCAAAAAAATTCCCTGCTTGGCGAGTGAAATTTCCCATTATGTTGAGTAAATATAATTTGGTTGACAAAAAATGTGGAAATGTTCTAGAAGCTTCCATGATCGAAGATATATAAAGGGCATGGCAGGCTCTCACTGATACAGTAGTGACTAAGATGCTGTACTGTTAACATGCTTAAAATATGGATGACATTAAGACGCATGTGAAACACTGTCTACTCTACAAGTACCAACCTGATCACTCTGCCAAAGCTACGCATAACACATGCCAATGCATAGCTCCTAAAGCAATATCTGAAGCTATGAAAAAATGATACTTCTAGCGATTTCGCAGTGGCAATTATTCTCTGAGTGATTAAACAGACTCTGGAAAAGCTTCAAATACAGTGCATGGGTACCACATGACCTTAGCCCGGAGCAGCCGTTGCCATAGTCTGGTACTCATATAGCCAAATAGACCCACCTTAAAGTTTTGAATTTCGGTTGGACACAGATCCCTCACCCGCAATATTCCCCAGACCTTGCACCCACCGCTGATCATTATTTGTTTAAATTGCTCGCCTTACGCGAAAAAAACTTTGATGATGAAGACCACCTACAAAAGTTTACTACTGGCCAGTTCTTTTCATTCCAAGCCACCTAAATTTTATGCAAATGCTATCCACTCCCTGCCAGTGCATTGGAAACATGTAGTACAAAATGATTATATCGACGATTAATTATTTTTAAATTGGAAATATAATAAAAAATGATATCATTAATGACTGCTCATTACTTATCACCCAACTCAATATTTCGTTTTGTCAATAATAATATTATACTGATTTTGTAGCCTATGTAACAAGAAAATTATTTAGCCCATAAAATGTAAATGACACTATTCAAGATTACAGTTGCTTTATTCAAACAATTAAATCCCAAGCAATAACTACACCCAAATACATAATAACGTTTCACTAATCAAACAATCAAAATTTAACACAAAAATGGGAACTGTCAAATAATGCAGCCATTGTAACGACAACAATGCGACAGCAATCTTTCTACTGCGTACGCATGAGAATGAATACATCTCAGTTATTATTTACAAAGTTCTCCATTTAATCATAAGAGTTGAGTTATTTTAATCAAAATTTCATCATAACAATGGTTTTTTTTATTTTTTTTAAACTGTATGCGCTACGGTATGTGTTATATATTTTATTGAAATTACTTACAAAAAACTACATTTTTGTATTTTTTTATATTTTAAAGAAATACAGAAATGTAGTTTAATATGATTCTGTAAAAATGAAGGAGGAGTCACCATGTTAAAGAGTTTGAGCAACAATATCTCGGGACAGAAGTTTTAAAATGTGTTGATGGAAGTGATGCTATATTTAAAAAGACTTTTCAACAATAACGAACTCAACATGATAGGAATAATTGTTTTTTGCCTCTCTTTTGGTTTATAGGTGGTTTAAGGGAGGAAGGGCCGTAAAAAGCTTTTTTTATTCACTTTCCTTCTGATTTTGTGTTATCAATATTCGTCTCTGTACTAAATGTTGTCTTAATAGGTGCAAAAATGGGAGAGTAATTCTGTTCAGGCACACGAAAGGAGATGACAAAACTAAACATACCATTCTTGGCTACTGAACCCTAAAAAGCAAGAAGATATCAGATAGAATCATCATTAAAAGTTTATGACAAAACTAATGATAATATTTATCACATAACTAAATTGGTACAAACAATTTTTAAACGTCCTCACACCCATAAATTTTTAAGTATCCTATATGTGTAGAACCAAGGCCTCACCCCTGTTCTTGGTGAGCGTAATCTTCTTCATCTTCTCCTTCATGTACTGACATTTCTGCGTCCATAGACGCTCCATTCTGGCACGCACGTTAGCATCACGCTTCTCCCTTTGCTCACGTGTTGCCCGTGCCAGTAGCTCCATACGAATGTTCTGCAACTCGTCTATCTCCTGTTAAATGAAATGAACCAAATAAGGTGTGAACCATAACAGGATGGTATGCACTTGAATTACCTACCAGGTTGAAAACTTAATTAAATGAAAATTTGCTGGGTACCAATAAGCCGCCAGATAAGTATAATACATTTATCGACCCTTTAAAAGTTATGAAGGTAACACTGAAAGTTCTTAGAACTAACCAGTTTGGTAATAAAAAGTTATTTCCAATTTTGAAAATCAAAATCTTTAATAAATTGTTGAGGAACGCAGCTAAATTTGTCATTAGTTGACAAATGGGGGGTAATTCGAAAATTGTGTGTACCGTTGTCAAGAAGAAATTAACATGATGAAATTTTCATTCTGTGATATCTATGACGTTGTAAAAAAACCACCAACAAAGTTACGATCAACTTAGATTGGCATTTTATTAGAAGCCCCACCCTGGGCTATTGTTTACAACTGCTTTGACGAGTTTACACCTGATCGTACTAATCTTAATAACGATCTGCTTCACGAACAATCCTCAACAGCCATATCTGAAGATAATATCAATGCTGTGCATCTCATGATAAAGACTGATAAGGGTATAACCTATCAGCAGATTCGGGCAAGTCAGAAAGATTTGTGCTAGGGTTTACTTCATTATTTGATCGAAGTTTAAAAATACCATTGATTGGTGAAAAAATTTTGGAAAAATAATTTGACAGGGGTCGCTCAAATTCTGTATTCGATGTAATGATGAAAACTGGATATACTCCAACAAACAATAAACTAAAAGGTAGTCTGCAGATTGGGTGTTTCCTATTAAAGAGTTGGCTACAAACGTGAAGAAAGAAAAAGATGGTCACCTCGTTTTTCAGACAGATGGGTTATTAAAAAGTGAAGAAAGGTCCGAAGTACTTGAAAAAAGATGGTCATCTTGTTTTTCAGGCAGATGGTTTACTATGCAATTATTGCTCTGGAAAATAAAAGAACATTTATCGCAGACAGCTATACAAATAATTACTGCCTGTGATTTTGGAAAATTTTGACAGAAACGCCTTCACAGTAAAATCCTCCTTCATTACAACAATCCTTCTACACATTCAGCCAGACAAACTCCCGAATATTTGCCTATGTCGCATATAGAAATTATGAGTTATCCACCAAATAGCCTTGACCTGGCACCATGCTGTTTCTATTTATTCCCAAGAATGAAAGCTACACTGCGAGGAAAACAATTCCTGGCCGCCAAGGAAGAAGAGATTGTCTTCAAAAAGGCCGTGGAAGAGTGAACTGATAGCTTCTCACATTGATTCTGTCAAATGAAACTGTAAAGGCTATTTTGAAAACAATAAATGAATCACAAACTTGATAGTTGATTCCGTTTTTGTTGTTTAAAAAATTTTTCAGCTTTACCTCTCATACCAAGGCAAGTAATAATTGGACAAAGAAACATACACAACGTAATGAATGTAACAGCATAACGGTAACGTAATATGATGACAACTGAATATAGTTTCCTTAACTAAATATGTATACATCAGCTAACAAAATATGTTATATACATATCAGGATATTCTGCATAAAAGACGGTTTACAAAACACACACCGTGACGTCACTACGTCACGGTGTGTGTTTTGTAAACGGAGTCCTTGTGGAGTCCCTCCATATAAATAAATTTAGGACTTTTTAAATAGTTATAGGGATATGTTTAGATATATACAAAAAGACATAATGTCATGTCTTTTTTTATCCGAGTGCTATAAGCCTAAAAAAATTAAAAACCTTAGAACACAGTTATAAATGAAGGATTTACATAATTTTATTTATCGAATTCTTAAAACCACACTTAAAAAATATATATCTGAAAAAAATTACCATTATATCAAAGAAATTAACAATATTTTAATAAAACCATGGTAATTATTAAAAAAATCATTTGTAAATGGTATAATTAAATTTCTTTTATGAACCGAGGCTAGTTTTGGAGGTTGCTAGTTATAAATCTGCCCACTAATACAAAACGTTATCCAAAATATAACATATATCCATAATTATTTTGAAATAATAATTTCATCCTAAAAATTTATTTATAGTTACAAAATATTACAATCGTATATTAAAAAATTATTTATTAGCCAATAGTATAGAGCAAAATAAGATTATAAACAAATTACTTTAATTTTAAATGTATGTGAAATAAATTAATATGACTTTTATTTGACAATTATAAAACATGGCTTTCAGCTAATAGAATATAAGTAGAATACGAAAAAATACAACTGATAAGTTGGAGAAATTTTTTAAAGCAAGTCACACTACAAATATGACAATCTCTAATTCTAAATTTCATTCTAATCTTCCAATAAAAATTTGAATTACCAGTCGAGTAGTTACACAAACAAATATTGCCGCAGGGTATGATGTAAATTTGTCAGAAAATATTATTCAACTGTAATTATTAAGCCATTTCCCACTAAATAAGCAGAATATGCAAAGTGACAAGTTAGTGATTTGAATTATACATTGTTTTCCTTTATTTCATTAAAAGAAAACTTAATCTTTCTTTTGTATATCAACAAATGACAATAGTGTAACCAAAAGATTATTAATTTATCACCAATTGACGATGAGGACTATTGTACGGTCCTTATACTAAAAGTATGTTCCACTAGCCGCTATCAATGCTCACGCCTACACTCCCACGACCACGATCATCCCCATTCCACTAGCCTGTCAACATTGTAACTGCCAGTCCAAATGGAACAAATGTGAACAATGTGTATTCGTAACTATGAAAAAAAGACAGCTTTTTGACAAAATAAAGTATTATATTTTGTGTAATATGTATTAATCGTTAGATATATACAATAATTATCAAGTGTAATTTAATTTCTATGAAAATTTGATGATTGTTTGCACATTTCACGTCTTTTGTTGTAACTTCTATTAGGTACTTCTCAGTTTAAACTGTATAAAATGCTTTTCTCAGTAACCATGTTTAATATTATATCATATAATTTACTTACGTGAACTCACTGTGTCAAAGTCGAATTGACAGATAAACTACCACAATGACCCACGTTGATTCACGGGTGGGCATGGGCTCGAAGCAACTATGAACAATGATGCCATCAATGACATTTTGATCACACCGAAAGACCGCGATCGCCAAGTGGAACGATAAAGTGAGCATTTTGAACGTTGTGGAATGTACTCCAAAGCTCCACTGTAACTTTTCTATTTTCGGAAGTTTCAGTTAAAAAAGAATTAACTTCATCAAAGCAAGAAGAATATGAAAGAACAGAGTACCAAATTCAGCTATGACTGTGTCTTTACATTGTAGAATATTTTACTAAAACCATAAAGAAATATTCGTAAATATTATTTTTGAACGATCATTGGCCAAACGAACTTACTGCCTCCCTGAAGATCCAATCCTGAGTCTCCAGCGCCTCAATGATACCGTCACGGCCAACTGTACAGTGCGCTGGACGCCTCTTCAGTGTCTCTTGCCAGATGCGAGCATGACGCATCCTGAGTAACACATTATATATGTAACGGATATAAACTGTGCTGCATTACTTTATTTCCAAGTTTATATAGGTTGTGTCATATTCAAGGTAATAATTATTTTTATGGACCGTGAAAGAAACCCAGAGGTCACTTAAAATCGTTCACAGTACCGTAAGTAATAGATATAAATACCTTTTGGTTACATGGTTATTAATATCAGTGCTGTATTTTTGTATTTAAGACATACTTAAAATAGCTTTTAACCATTTATCAATAATATATGAAAGAGTATAAGTGAAAGACAGAAACTTCTTAAAGTAGGCCATATCATCAATGTGACAGAATTTCATTCCCGAGTGAAAATTAAAAATTTCTAGCCAGAGTTAGTAATTTTGACAGATTTAAAATGTTAAGAAGCAGATGACATATAAATAATCGATAAGCTAAAACAAGAAGGACTTACATACTTTTCGTCGTTATTTATAATAGTTCGAGCTAGATCACATTTGTTTCAAATGTTTTCTTAACTCGAAAATTCACCAACCCTTAATTTTGCGTGTGGCCAGAAAGCCACATCGACAAGCTGAATTGTTAACTTTGTGGAATTTGATGTTTTATTTGTAATTTCAACATTTATGTAAATTATTAAAACAAGAATTATCCCTAAAAGTGGTTAAATGTAGTACCTACAAATGTGATAGCGCTTCACATAGGAAATTGTCATTTATTACATTAAAAATGTATGGAACATATGATGTTGTTTGTTTCAGTTTACATTTTTCTCATGATTTATTGTGAAACGAATATTGTAATTCTTTAAGTATTTTAAGTTTAAAACTTTATTTTTACATTACGACTCGGTAATATATTAAATTATTAATATATTACCGAGTCGTAACTACATTTTGTCCTTACCTTTTTAACGTAATAAAGTGACAAACGCTTGCAAGTCATTAATTGTATACTCATGAGGTGCGGAGTGAATTTTTACCATAAAAGTAAAATCACTTAATTTATACTTTGCTTTCAATTTAACGTGAAATGGAAATACTCTGCCTTTAGTTGTGTTGAAACAATAGTTATATAAGTTAGAAAATGACCAATAAAAATTAATTCCCAATTGTGAAAAATTTCACAAAGAATCATACTAAAAGAGTGCAAATTTTTATTAATACTGCTTTTGGTTAACATTTATATTAAAACTGCTTTCAGTTAATGTATCGAGAAAAACGCCAGGTAGATTTGGATTTTAAGATAGTTAAAGTTGTTTCGATTATGTCACATTTCAGTCTCCCCGTTTTCACAATTTATTTGCTTTCATTTTAGGGCTATTTTTAAGTTAAAGTTCAAACATTAGGAAATATAATATGTAATTTAAGATTAAATGAAGCTTTATTTTAATGATATATTATTAATAAATTATTTATTTTATGTATAATATTATTTAAGATCTAATCATTTATTTTGTTTTAAGAAATACTTTGATAAGAACATGTTGAAGTGATTTTAAATAAATATACAATGAAGTATAACAAAAATACTTTTAACTTTAAATACCACTTCCTCTTTTCAAAAAGACTTTCAGTTCTGTTATATAAAAATAAAAATATATAACATGATTGAAGTGTCTATCTGTAGTTTTGAAATATTTATATTATAATCGTGTATCCATTTATTTACATGATATCAAACCACAAAATATAACTTAAAATTTAACAAGAAACATAAGTATTTGACATGGCGAATCGAATACGATATCTGTCAACGCGTCCATGGTATCGTGTGATTACCGCGACTAATTTGGAATCGGTTTAGGTTCAAACAAAGATTTCGGTTTAAATATTTTCACATTAATATTTAGTCAAGTACGTGTTACCACTGAATTAAGCCACACCCCTAAATATTGGACTCCCCCTTTTGGTTACTGTTGTCAAGCTGTTAAATGTCATCTGCCTTAATATTTTAAATCTGTGGTAATTTCACTAATATACTAGTTGTTGAAATCATATTATGCTGAAACAATCTCGGTATAGATTATGAAAATTACAAAACAAATATTACGAATAACTATTTAAAATAAGACAAGAAAGGTTTTAGCCTGAAGGTTTTGGCCTTTTAACATTCAAAAATAGACTTTGTCGTAGTAAATGTGATTATATGCAAAGAGGTTATGTTACGAGCAAACATGAGATTTAGATTTTTGAAAAACTGAACACAGCATTGATTTAATTAATTATTAAACAGCTTTTATATAATACTGTACATTGGATGGCATGATTTATCACCAGATGGCACTGTTAACATTTTGCATGGTCCCTATATAGTTATAGGTTTCTACCAAAAATAGACTTTGACATACGCAATAGGAAATGTCATAGTAAATGTGATTATACGCAAAGAGGTTATGTTACGAGCAAATATGAGATTTAGATTTTTGAAAAACTGAACACAGCATTGATTTAATTAATTATTAAACAGCTTTTATATAATACTATACATTGGATGGCATAATTTATCACCAGATGGCACTGTTAAGATTTTGCATGGTCCCTATATAGTTATAGGTTTCTACCAAAAATAGACTTTGACATACGCAATAGGAAATGTCATAGTAAATGTGATTATACGCAAAGAGGTTATGTTACGAGCAAATATGAGATTTAGATTTTTGAAAAACTGAACCCAGCATTGATTTAATTAATTATTAAACAGCTTTTATATAATACTATACATTGGATGGCATAATTTATCACCAGATGGCACTGTTAACATTTTGCATGGTCCCTATATAGTTATAGGTTTCTACCAAAAATAGACTTTGACATACGCAATAGGAAATGTCATAGTAAATGTGATTATATGCAAAGAGGTTATGTTACGAGCAAATATGAGATTTAGATTTTTGAAAAACTGAACACAGCATTGATTTAATTAATTATTAAACAGCTTTTATATAATACTGTACATTGGATGGCATAATTTATCACCAGGTGTCACTGTTAACATTTTGCATGGTCTCTATATGGTTATAGGTTTCTACCACATATATTAATATTAAATGGGCTTAGTTTTTATTAATACATATACAATATCACCTTATAAAAACCTTCAAAGTAAACAATTTTTCTTTTATTCCCCCCAAATCATTAGTCCTGCAAAATTTTAAAAGTAGTTCATATTCATTTATCATGAGCACAATTATTGGTATAAATTATATTGAAGATATTTAAGAAAAATGGTTTAGGAGCACATATCAAAAATAAAAGAACACAAAAATAGTTATTTTTGAATTTTTGTCTATTTGCTATATGACAAACACACATCACATAAATGAAAAAAAAAACATAGGGACGACTTACCGTCGTATCTGGTTCAGAATTGGTGCAGTCAAACTTAGAGACATATAATAAAAATGAAAGAACATAAAAATATTGCTTGCAGAATTTTTATTTATTTGTTTATCTGGTTGTCTCTTTGTCTGATTATGTATTTGTTTGAACAAACTTCATGTAAAAAGTACTGATTCAATTCAGATAGGTTTTTTGAAAAGCATAAAAATAAATTACATTGCATTAGAACAACAACACAAAAAAGTGCCTAGCTACTTAATGTGTGGTAATTACACAAATGTGTAATGTTTCTATGTGGATCAATAGATGGCCCTGGAATGACCCCTGTGATAATTTGGGAATTTGGATTATGCAACACATTTTTTTACAGACACACACTAAGAAGCGGTATTTAATGTTTTCACGTGTGACATAAAATCAGCAAGCAATACAGATTGTAAAACATGGTACACATGATCTTGCTTGGAGACATTATTTGGATAAACTTTATTTCTTTAATGATGCTGAATGCCTCCATTCAGATGACTACTGTATCAAATCTGATATGGTGACCCATGCTCAATCACCAGTGACAAATTTGCTTAAAATTAATGTCCTTCGTCGCTGTATCTCATTAGAAACAATGAAGCACTGCATACCTATGGTTCACTTCACATGGGGCGCAATCCTATGAAAAGAGGGATGGAAAAGCTGGTCTAATACTATAATAAAAGACTTAATATTAACTGAAATTATGTAAAAATGTTATCTTCTATGAGTGAGTGGCTTTCACATTTTTTTTTAATGTTGAACCGACTTAAAATTAGTTATTGGTCTATAAGTAGATCCTTTCTGGAATTTAATATCATTCAAAAGATACATGGCCAATAGCATTTCTCTTTTAGATCATCTACTTGCATTATTCTCCTCTATTCTCCAACTCCGCCACTGTGAATTTCTTTAGTCTCTTTTTGTCATTAGTTTTTCCTCTGAATTCAACATAAGCAGATCATTTCTGTAGTTTGATCTCTTGCGACAGGTGCATGCCCAGTAGCATGTCTTTTTTAGGTCATCTACTTGTATTAGCCAGATTCTGTTGTCTAACTCTGCTACCGTATCTACTTTAGTCTCTTTTTGACGTTAGTCTTTCCTCTAAGTTCTACATGAGCAGATCCTTTCTGTTATTTGATATCTTTCGAAAGGTACATGGCCAATAGCATGTCTCTTTTAGATCATCTACTTGCATTGGCTAAATTTTGTTCTTCAACTCTGCCACTGTGTGATCCTTTCTATATTTTAATGTCTTGCGACAGGTACATACCCAGTAGCATGTCTTTTTTAGATCATCTATTTGCATTAACCAAATTCTGTTCTTCAACTCTGCGACTGTGTCTACTTTAGTCTCTTTTTGACGTTTGTCTTTTCTCTAAGTTCTACATAAGCAGATCCTTCTATAGTTTGATGTCTTTTGATACACACATGCCCAGTAGCATGCCTCTTTTAAATCATTTACTTCATTGGCTAGATTTTGTTCTTCAACTCTGCCACTGTGTGTTTCTTTAGTCTTTTCTTGTAATTAGTTTTTTCTCTAATTTCTACATAAGCATATCCTTTCTGTTATTTAATATCTTTCGAAAGGTATATGGCCAATAGCATGTCTCTTCTAGATCATACACTTGCTTTAGCTTGATTCTGATCTGTAACACTACCACTGTGTATCCCTTTGATCTCTTTTTTCCATTAGTCTTTTCTCTAAATTCTACATAAACAGATTCTGTTCTCCAACTCTGCGACTGTGTCTACTTTAGTCTCTTTTCATTATTACTTTTGTCTATATGTTCTAGAAATAATGTGTTCTCGTGGTAGCTCGGATTGAGAGCTTGTATCTTCTCCCTTATTGTTAGCGTACCAAGATAATCGTGTATTTAGCTCAAATTGGTGTACCAAGTCGCTTTTATTATTATCTGGAATAATCTATTCTGGACCCCTGTGCAGAATTTCAATATTGAAATCACTGAGTGTCTCTGATAGATTGATTTCTCATAAAAATGAAATTTTTAAAAATATTTCTGCGCCTTTTAAAACATAAACCATACTTACTTTCTAAACATACAAAAATTGGTAATATACATATAAAACTAAGAAGCATCTTTTAAAAATATTCTACAAAAATCAAATATGATTAGATCAGTAAAATTATTTATGGCGGCATCCTTAAAATAAAAATGTTTATATAGGTCATTGAAAAAAATGATTGAAGTGTATACTCTGAAATTACACCTAATCCACCTCTTTGAAAATAACATAAAAATATCAATATTTTCTATAATCAGAAACAATTCTCACTTATTAATAACCTCCGTCGTGTGGATGTCAACAGGAAGATTACCAGTCCTAAAATTGGTGCCAGGACCTGAAATACACAAAGTGTTACACATTACATTTCCTTTTTATCGAGACACTGAGATTTCATACATAGAAATAAACCACATACGCAATGATGAAACTTTAATACCAACAATCCTTTCATAATGTTCCATACCTCAAGAATGAAAACAGAAATCTTATAAGTCCACTCATATGCCCGCCTGTCCATCTGTCGCAGACATTTTTCATTAATAACTCATATTAACCGGTATATAGTACCAGTGTAGGAAAGCTATAGTGATAATTCAAAGTATCATAATTTTTTAAATCTGCACCATGCTTTGATGTCTATTAAAAGTATTGTAGGCGTTATATTTTTATGTTGTGCAAAATTACAAGTGTCTAATAACGTACACAATCCTCGTAGAGTGAATTCTACTGGTGCTTGATAGGTTTTTAGTTATCAGACCTGTCTCTTCACAAATTATGTTAGGAGTCGTCTTATGACCTACTGAATAAAAGATTATGCCAAACGATATAATACTCTACGGTTACTGTTTAATCATGATAGATATCAGGCTACATATAAATGCATGAAAACAATATTAAATAGTGGAACCTTCACACCACTTCAACAAGCTCAATACGGCTGCAATTAGAACAACATGCAACCACCAGAAATATGGATTATCATGAGGCAATAATAGTCTGCTTATATACTATCCACACCTGCAAAAATCTCAGGCTGAAATTGGGAAATGCGAAAAAAATTCATTTTCACAAAATAACAGCAACATTGAAACCAGGTAACTTGTACTCTCACCATCATTTTCCACCAGAAAATGTTATTGAAGTTTATGACAAATAAACTTATGAACGTATGAAAAACTTTTAAGAACCTTTCTGATTATTGAAATATGAACGAAAACAACATGCAAAATAACTGACTAGTCGTTAAAAGGTTTCGGCCCCAGTAACACAGGAAAAAACAGACTATATGAATTTCATAACATATGGAAATTAGAAAAAAAAGTCCAATTGATCCACTTTATTCGCTTATTAAGTCTATCATTGCAACATGGTCACATGGGTGTAAGGATTCCTGCCATGACTTTTGACATGGAACAAAAATCCAAAAGTTTTTAAAATCGAGACGTGTCTTCTATAGATGTACGCACCGAAATGTATTTTCTTTTTTTGTAGAAATGTCACTAAAATGAAAAAATATTTTGTTTCACAACAAAATAACAAGGAAATTATTTACAGCAAAAAAAATAATTTAACGAAATTAAAATTCTACATGTATTTCAATTTATTTGTTATCATTTTAATCAAACGTAATCCAACTAGGTCAAACCAAACACTTTCATACTGACCAACACATATCATAATGTGACCAAACAAGAAGTTCACAACGATTTAGACATAAAATGGGTTAAATAAGTTATCTAAGAATACGCTATTGAACATGACAAACAACTCCTTAACCATACCAACGTAACACCTATTCGACTTCTAGTTATTACCTATGAATTAAGAAACCTATAGCATATTAAACCTCATGAATTAAAATAGTGAATAAACTTAATAAAACTAGAAACTAAACATTATATAATACAGTAAACCTACAAACGAACTGCTTGAAAATAAGGTCCACTACATTTCATCAATGAATATTAACTATTTCTTTACTAAGATTATACAATGCATATCCATTAAAGACTGTTCTAAAAAAATGACAATTATTATTGCTTTAAGAATATCAAATTTATTGAATATATTTGCAAATTTTGAATATATTTGGCATTAATTTTGTAGAAATTCATTATTCACAATTAAATGAAACTACGTGATGTAGTATTATTTCTACTTTCTTTAATTTCTTTACCACGACGTAGGTTTTGTTGTATTACAACATCTTCAGGTGGGATATTAGCAAAGATTAACTCTTAGGAACAACCAACAGCATTTATACGTTACAAACACAATAGCGGAAGCCTGGTTTGTGTGGATTTTTCCATTGTTTATGTTAGTGAGTTTATTGCAGGGGCGCAGAGTAGGTTTTATTATATTACCGAGAGTTATACAATATACCAGTATTTTAGTGAGGGTAATAAATTCAATTGTTGTTATTATGTGAGGTTATACAATGCAAACTTTACGGTGTATGTAATAAAATTAAATGGAAGTTATTATCGGTAATATATTTATACAAAAGCAAGTATATTTGAAAGTAAAGACAAGGTAATACACTAATTCTACATTTCCGGTTTTGTGTATTCATATATTTATTTATTTTAATTTTTTTGTTTTTATTATATATACTTATATTTATATGTGTATTATTGCTGAAACAATTAACAGGGTACTGTAGTATCAATGTTGTATATTTTTATTATATCTAGAAGATATTAAGATTGGGTGATGATATTATATTTACTTGTTCATTTAATATATTGACCTTGATATCTTTTTTATGTTTTTCTTTTTCGATATCTTTTTTATTTTTTTCACATAGTTTCATTTAATTGTCAATAAAATTTATTGTTACCACACTTACCCCACTCTAGTTTATCGAGAAAAAGGACTTCCGGTACTTTGGTGCACTCCTGAGATATTTTGGCTGCAGGTTGCCAGGGCCGAGTCTGCGCAGACGACTCCCTAAATTTGAAAAATACATTATTCTTAAAATATAATAAGTGACAATATAGAAAATAACACGAAAAAAATTATTAAATCTGTATTTTTCTAGCACGGGGATTACTAAATTTTTACTCCGTAGTACATTTGCCGATTTCCTTTTTTTCCCCCAGACCTGCCTAATATTGAATTTCCCTAAAAATATTAACATCAAATGTGTTTGTCACAACTAACATATTGCTGTTCATTATCATAAGAGTTTTTTCAGAGTGGATAACGGAAAAAAAGAAAAACACATTATTTCCAATCAAATCTTTTTGCAGAAGACACAAAATAAAATAAAATATTTGGACTTACTAAGAATTAAAACAGAACCTAATGAAATTTTTTTTAAATTAATACCAAATAATGATGCGAAGGATAAGCCTGATGTTCTGATAACAATTATTCAATACTAGTTGTGCCTATGACTTGGTTCACGTCAAATTCAGAATGAGAGAAAATATTAAATTTTTTTAGCTCTCATATGTTATTATTACCACACCAAATTTTATCAAAATTCGTCTAGTGAATGACGTGGCATAATTGACGAACAAATTAACATACAGATAGACAAAAATTCTAAAAACTGGTTTTCTGGCTCCTATTAAATATCATTCTTTACGCTAACTCAATAACTATATTTAAAATATTTTCTGTGTACAGAATTCACTCTGTTACAATTTTATTATATGTGTAGATTTGACTTCAAATTATTGACATATAGCCTCAAGGCTCCAAATCTGATGATTCGCAATTGATTTCTTTTTTCCTAAGAAAATTGGCGCCCGCTCTAAAATCCCTTTCCACGAGATATGAAGATGAAAAAGCTACCAAAAACTTTCTTGCAGATGATCCATAATGCAGAAGAAGCAACAGGTATATCTTTCTAAAGCCAGAACTGCTGATTCTGCTGATACGGAAACATGAAAACTTGTGTTTCTGCTATGAAAATTTAACAGCCTGCACATGAACATAATATATAACTCAAAGCATATATTTAAATAATTTTATGAAATATCAAATAAGCAATTTAATTATACCTCCCCGGTCTACCAAATTCACGTTGGGTGTATTATGTCATTTATGGAACTCCTGAATACCGATGATGACTTATATAGAGTCCGCTTACATTGATCACCACATATATCTTGTGGACCCCCAAATCATTATCTCACTGACGCAGACCCACAGTAATTCGAAATTAATCCCTAAAGTCCATAAAGTTCACTTTGGGAAACATTGGTCTCTTACAATAACGGTAGTGTACTTTCTAAGACAGAGGGGTTTAAAGTCATGGGGCTACTTTCAATCTCGATGTAACTTCAAGCATTAACCCACTCTATTTCTTCCGCCAGATCTGACAGCCAGCAATGCTTTTGACAGTGCCAAATTGACCAATATTGGCTGAGGGAATAAGTTTTCTTTGGTTATGTTTATGGTAGTAACTAGGAATATTATAGACATTTTCAACATCAGCATCTCTATCAATCGCTGTGAAGCTGACAAATACTAATATTATAGTATTACGGAGGGGCTTAAACCTTTTGGGAGTTGAATATAATTCCCGCTTGCTTGGTTTGGTTCTCTAATACATTGTTAACTCTTTCATAACATATAAATACATTTTTATGCATGGATACAGTGTTAAAACTTAATACTTATTTCGAAAAGAATGTTCTGCCAATATATAATAAAACATTTATGGATTAACTGAAATCATCTACAGATGTAATAAAACCAATATTAGTACCTCTAATTATTACTTCTAATTGTGTCCGTCATCTCCAATAGGCGGTTAATAAATTGTAACATTACTACTCAAGTGTTTGGCTTCTAAATGTAAACCAGTACACCTATTAAAAAACTGTTACGCACAATGAAACTGATATATGTATTTGAATGGGTCAAAATAATGTGCCGAGGAACCAGCATGTGACTGCTTTTCCAATACTTTTTACACTTACACACACGCACACGCGCACGCGCACGCGGCCGCGCACGCACACGCACACACACACACACACACAGACACACACACACACAGACACACAGACACACACACACAGACACACACACACAGACACACACACACAGACACACACACACAGACACACACACACAGACACACACACACAGACACACACACACAGACACACACACACAGACACACACACACAGACACACACACACAGACACACACACACAGACACACACACACATACACACACACACGCATGCACTCACGCACGCATTTATTTACAACTTAAATATATTGCACACGCAGCAGGTGTGTGCTATATTATCGACGAGCACGCGAACTTCAAATTTTGACGTTAAATATAACTATGACTCAGATAATTTTACAAATAATCATCTTTTCATAGAGCATTTCAGAAATATGGGATCATTCTCTAAAAATGATACCATTTTTCATATTTTTAAAATTATGATCTAAATTCACGTTGAAAACTTAACATGGTCGATATGCATGTGCAATCTGTACACGTTATTGGTTATATTATTTTTGTGAATATTTTATCTATCAATTATTATGAATATTTTGTGTTATATGTGATTATATATTTTGTATATATATTTTGATATATTTCGTATTATTGTGATCAATTTTTGTGAATGTTTTAAATATCAAATTATATTATATTCACAGTGGTCTATCGCAGTGCCTATAGATATTCCAGCTGTCTATCAAATAGTTTAATTTTTATATACAATATGTACGACCAATTTTTGTGAATATTTTATCTATCAATTTGATTTGATTGAAATTATTGGAAATATTTTGTGTTATATGTGATTATATATTTTGATATATTTCGTATTATTGTGACCAATTTTTGTGAATGTTTTAAATATCAAAATATATTATATTCACAGTGGTCTATTGACGGTGCCTATTAATATTCACAGCGATCAAACAGTTCAATTTTTACAATTTTCTACAAAAACTGTTTTCCACAAATTTCGCATTTTCGCGCACAGTGACTGTTTTTGGCCTCTGTTTCATGCAAATCTTTGTGCTACTTCTCTCTGGGCACCCCCGATTATAACTTTTTTATTTTTTAACTTGTTTTTAATTTTTTTACTTTATTAATTATATAACCAATGATACAATGAACATTTTGGTCTTACCAACAATTTTTGCCGTTAAATTGTGCAGTTTTCGAGATATTTGATTTGATATTTGATCTAATTTTAGTGCTACTGTTTGTCAAAATTTAAAAAAATGAAATTTCTCAACAGCGATTACTCCAAAAAATAAATAAATGCAATAAATTTAAAAACAGCAACCGTCTAATAGAAAAACATTTTAGTACAAACAAATAATCCCTACTTATATCACAAATCTTCACAATCTCACAAAAATTTTTAACAAAATTTCACAAATCTTATGTCAGTTACGGTATCGGTTTTGAAATTTATCGGTATTGAAGTATTAGAAAAAAGTAATAAAAACGGAACAATCTTTATATGCAAGATATGGTTGCATCCACTATTACTTAAATACAATGGAAATACCTTTTAATAATAAGGAAATACATTTTCTAAGGAATTAAAAATCAACAAAAAAAAATCACAAGTTTGGATAATTATTAAGAATTTCAAGGTTTTTTTTTTAAAACATACTGCTACATAAAAGCCACAATATTTAAGTATAATGTCTTCATAATACTTTTAGTACTGTTAATATCTTTAATGAAATTTTATCCCTTTTAACAGAGATAAAATTTCATTTAAAGTCATCACGGGCTGTGTGCAAATTATGCAGGACAAAAATCTTCAAACAATGAACAAAAAATATACGAAAATCATTCATAAAAACTGGCAACTCTTTTCTCAAAAACTATTTTTTCTGTAGCATTAACATAAAGTCTTCTAAAATTTTTATCTTGGAAACTAATAATATCAAAACGCTAATACCGAATGTGTGGTTGGTAGTTTGTACATACGTGTACTTACTCCAACATGAACGTAATATTCTAAATCCCGTAAATTAAAATCAAAATATCTACCCCTTAAATAATTTGATTTAATGATTGTATAAAAGTCTTAATTCATCATAAAATCATGTCTAAATTGAACATTATACAATTTATACCTGCGTCTCAAAGGCATTTTTTACAATAATTCTTGATAGAACAACCACAACAAGTGTGCAATACGCATATTTTCTCCAATTACCCCTGCATAGGATTTCTTTCAATGTGAAGTCTCCATCATCAAGTTTAAGAATCTCCGGCTATGGCGTTTTGACTTTTCAATAGCGTAGTATTATGCTGAAATTCTAATATAACCAATAATGTTTCTGGAACTACATTTTTGAAAGAAAATTGTCCAAATTGCGGCGGGCAATATTTATTAAGGAAATCCAGAATAACATTATTTATTGAAAGATGTTCCATAGTCTCATTGTCCTTTAATATGAGATTATTGTAAGAAAAAACAGGGAAAAAAAAACAATTTAGATAAAATTTAAAATAACAAAATCAATAAAAATTAGGCAGGCATTAAATAGATTGGAAAAAGGATAAGTGATTAGAATGGGTAAATAATTTTCCAGTGACCTTTGAAAACATTTGCTAAGGAAAAGTTTCATAATGACCTTTGAAACATTTATAGAGGAAAGAGGTATATTCGGAGAATCTCTGAAACATAGAATCGAAAATGAAGTAGCCCCACGGACAACCAAACTAGTAAACATGATGCTTAAACTCAGAAAACTGAAGTGGCAGTGAGCAGGTCCTATTTACTGAAGAAGCAACAACCATTGGGATAAACGAGTTTTCGAATCCAGATCTCGAACTTCAAAGTGCAGTGTGGGATAGCCCCCTGCGCTTCGGCACCCCACGACCTAAGAAAGTAGACGGAAAGTGGTTGTAAATGTGGAAGGTTGAGGATTGGGAAAGGTTTATGTCCAACAATGGATAGTTATTATATTCCATGATGATGACATAGATAAACACTCCAGTTTTATATTACCCAAAATTTTACTTTAATTTCTTTCTTCCATAATGCACCTAAATGTATTCCATGTGGCTTACCTATATTTTGTTTGTACACCCTTATGTACTGGTCCAGTCCGCATTTCTGGTGTTGGTGGTCGTGGTTCCTCTACTTGACTAGGAAACGTTCCAGACAGTTGGACTACAACTTTAGGTCTTGAAAAATAAAAACAAATTACAAGTGAAAGTATGAAAATAGGTCTAGATATTTCCTTGCAGATTTCCAAAAAAGTCATAATTTTATTCAATAATCTACCACTAACTTTGCAGTAACGAACTAGTGCTACTTATGTGAGAATTCCTCCTTGGTGGTATTGTTGCTACCAATAATTTACTATGTTTACAACATATTAATTTCATAAATACTTATCATTATGAAACTTACTAATGTTTCCTATAAATTGTATTTTACCACTCATACAAAAATGTGCCAACCTTTAAAATATTTATATAATATGTTACAAACTTTATTAAACTTCGTTAACCTATTACTGGTTTAACTTAAAAAGTCCGAAAAATAGCCATAGTTAAACAGTTCCATTTGTAAATATCAATAAAAACAATTAAAATGCACATATTAAGGTACATTTTAAACTGAGAACACATTAATGATCTTTTTAGATTTGAGATAAAAATAATCTTTAACAATAAAATCACACAGTACTAGACAACGAGAACAATGAAATTGCAAGTATTAAAACGCATTTTAAGCTGAGAACACAATAATGACCTTTTTTACCCAGATGTGGGATAAAAATAATCTCTAACGATAAAATCACACAGTACGAGGCAAAGGAAACAATTAAAATTCAGGTATTAGGATACATTTTAAACTGAGAACACATTAATGATTTTTAGATATGGGATAAAACTTATCTTTAGTAATAAAATCACATAGTATGAGTGAAAGAAAACAATGCAAATGCAAGTATTAGGATACATTTTAAACTGAGAACACATTAATGATTTTTAGATATGGGATAAAACTTATCTTTAGTAATAAAATCACATAGTATGAGTGAAAGAAAACAATGCAAATGCAAGTATTAGGATACATTTTAAACTGAGAACACATTAATGATTTTTAGATATGGGATAAAACTTATCTTTAGTAATAAAATCACATAGTATGAGTGAAAGAAAACAATGCAAATGCAAGTATTAGGATACATTTTAAACTGAGAACACATTAATGATTTTTAGATATGGGATAAAACTTATCTTTAGTAATAAAATCACATAGTATGAGTGAAAGAAAACAATGCAAATGCAAGTATTAGGATACATTTTAAACTGAGAACACATTAATGATTTTTAGATATGGGATAAAACTTATCTTTAGTAATAAAATCACATAGTATGAGTGAAAGAACACAATGCAAATGCAAGTATTAGGATACATTTTAAACTGAGAATACATTAATGACCTTTTTAGATATAAGCTAAATATGAATTTTACCAATAAAATCACACAGCACGGGTCAAAGAAAACAATGAAAATGCAGGTATTTGGATACATTTTAAACTGAGAACACATTAATGATCTTTTTAGATATGAGCTAAAAATGATCTTAAACAATAAAATTACAAAGTACGGTTCAAAGGAAACAATGCAAATGCAGGTATTAGGATACATTTTAAACTGGGAACACAATAATGATCTTTTTGTCTGGATATGGGATAAATAATCTTTAACAATAAAATCACACAGTACGAGTCGAAGGAAACAATGAAAATACAGGTATTAAGATACATTTTAAACTTAGAACACATTAATGGTCTTTTTAAATATGTGATAAAATAATCTTTAATAATAAAATCACGTAGTACAATTTAATTCCTCTAGCACGTCTCATAACTAAAATTTTTGGCCACATCCATAATAAATTATGATTTTAATACACAAAACTAAACACTATTTATTAGTTAAATTATTAGTATTTCAAAATATAAATAGTGGTATTCCAAAAAATGTGTAAAACCAAATATTGTATATTGATTAAAAACAAATTAAGGATAATTTATTTGTTATGTGACAACCCAAAGTTGTAAAGGAAATGTTTACAACGCATTTACAAATCAGTTACTGTATGAAATGTGACTTTTTTAAGAATATTTTTGGTTATTCAGTATTATGCAAATATTTTCGGTATTTCATGGGTTTCAGACATACAGCAAACAACAAACCCTATTAATATGGTAAAAAAGTATAAATTAAATCTATTCGATCTAACATAAAAAGTGGACCATTTTCTCCAGAGGTCTTTTCAAAATAATTTTGTAGGAGTCATCCAACTATAAGTTAATGTACTTGATGAGTTGCCTGTTCACAAACAACAGAAGTTCAAAATACACTTTGGCCCCAAAAAATTAATATTATAGTGATGACACATCTTTCCTTTCTCCTTAATCATCTCCCCTCACTTATTTTTTTCGTATAAATTGAATGTCCATTAATGTTGATAATTGAACAATACTGTTATTAAGAAAATATCGCTATTTCCAGCCCCATAGGACTAAGTTCTAAGGGACTAAAAATAGATCAATGGTAAAAAATATATTACAAAAATCTGACCACTGCTGACAACCACTGTATTTACCTAAAATTAAAAATATTTGTTTGTAGTTTGATTATGCCGAATAAAAAAATGAATAACCGAGAAGCATGTTACAAGCAAAACGGACTTAATAAAATCCACTTAACCTTGCTAAATATCAATTAGACTCTATCATAAACAACAAAGTTATAGCAGACTCACTGGATAACTTGAGTATAAAGTCCAGAATTTCCCAGCAGATAGATCATAAAATTAATATGGACAAGACAAAGATCACGTCCAATATCCACATTGAAACTATACTGGCACATTCTTGGAACACTATTCTAGAAGTTGTTTACCATTATGTATACCTAGAATAAACTATTTAATCAGGTGAATTCAGCCTCAAGTAGGAAATCAATCAGAGGCTCCAACTCGGCTAGACAGTGGTGTTTGAAGAACAATTCTTCAACCAGTGTTTGTTGAGATGTGTCTCTTACTATTACCTTTTTTAAAAAACTCCAAGTTACTCAATGAGATATAGAAAGAGCTATACTTAGGGTTACCCTACAAAATATGGTCAGCATTAGAAGATCTGCAGGAAAACTAAGATCACCGACGTAACTCGTAAAACTGACAGACTATAGATGCAATGGGTAGACTTTATAACGCACATAATCGACGACAGTTAAGGGAAAAGTCTTCGAATGGCAACCACATACCAAAAGACGTAGAGTGGGTCAGCCCCACTAGGTAGATTAATGACCTGGCAAAAGTCACGAGGAGCCGTCGGATGCAAGCAGCACGAGATTGATCTTTGTGGTGGACGTCTTCCCTCTCATGATAATGGTAAGGAACTATTTTAAATATATAAAGGACAAAAAATCTTAAGAGAAATAGATCTTCATGAGGAGTAACATATTAATTTATGCTAAATAATATAAACGGAGCTCCACTCACATGTTGAAGAATTTAAATCGGTCTTGACCGGCAATGTTGACATTCTGTTGGCTTGCTTGATAGGCCATCTTATCCTGTGCTGCTTCAAAAGATCTATCCATGTGTGACGGAAGACGAGCGTTGGGATATAACACTGTGAATATAAAAAAAGTTTACAAAACTGTCTATCTATTTAATAATGTCAATGTATCCAATGTTCCATTTCACTAGTTCGCATTATCATTAGTCTTATAGTTGCACACACTTAAAAAATTGCCTGTCTAATTGGTTTTTAGTTGTTTTATAATTTGTTTTACGGTTTTATAATGTTTTATCCAGTTTTCTATAAACCAGTAACAATTTTTTACCTAACTTACCTAACCCTATTTCAATATGTTTAACATTGTATTAGTAACTTTTAATGGTTTCTCTCAGTTTTTATAAGAAGACACCTTATAATTTTGTAATGTCCCTCAATCTCTTTATGTATCCGTCACGGTATGAGTTTGCAATGAAATTTGGAAAAAAAAACACTTCACATGGGGATATGTATTAATATGTAGCCCCCTACATATAAAGTAAAAGCCAATTTTTTTGCCTACTTCTGCAAGTAAGATATCATTAGACGTGTCTTTCAAAATAAAATGGAGATAAGTTTACCATTTCTAATTTTTATGATCTGTTAGTGAAATGTTATGATTAAATTTTGACATGCCTGTGTCTCTAAAATTTAAAAATATGTTTATTGCAAATTTCAAGAATCAAAAAGTTCTAGATACTACCATTTGATGAGAATCTTTGACTAAATTTATTTCGATTGACTAGCATCAAATATTTCAATAAATATAGACCAGTATGAAATCCTACTTAACCGTTTGAGTACCAACCAGGGCCATCGCGCTCGTCCCCGCACTAACTAAATTTGCCACGAGCGCGATGGCGCTCGTGAAATCAGTTGCAGTAGGGGAGATCGCTCGCGCGCATCGCTAATTTTTTATCTTTCTACGTGTTATATAAAGGTCAAATTATATTATTATTAGTAATTACAATATAAAAAGGAACCAGGAAAAGAAAATTGTTAACCCATAATGTCGAAATACGAAAATAATTCGAGTGAAAATAATCGTTTTTCAAGTTGCGAGGAAAGTGATAGCGGGAGTGATATTGTGGTGCGTTCACAATTTGGCGTAATGCAAATTTTGAGTGATTGTAATAATAGGGACGATAACAATTATTTTATAAATATTAATTATAACTAACAAGTTTTATTGTGCTATTTTCAATCAGCATCTCTGTAATTAATTGTAAGATTTTCGTTTAATTTCAATATGTCTTAAAGTTATGACCTCTACCTTACCCACAGTACTGCATGTGCATCACCCAGATTCTTGGTCATTTTTTAAGTTAAAGTAATTCATTTTAACATTTATTTACCAGTATAAACTAAAATACGTTAACTCACGATTGAGTATAGACTTAATGTTATATTTAAACCAACGTGACGTTACTTACCAACATGAGCGCGAGGAAACTTTGAAAGATCACTGAACATTGTCTTGTAGACTGGCACGACCGTCTGTGAAAGGGTATTTTAATTCAAATCAAAATTACATGTATAAATTACAAAAACAGTTTGAAAAGCTGTGAATCTATCAAAATTAAAACCTCATTATTTTGAGTTGCGATGTAATTGGCAAGTCTGTTCTTTGAGTAATGGCTAAAAAAGCTTGAAAGCTATTTTAGCCAAATGATTTTAGATTTTTTTTGGGTTTTTTATATATTTAATTTTTTTTATTTTTACCTGATTGAGTGTTTTGCATGATCAAGTAAAAATTAAAAAAAACTCCATGCTATGATAAAATATTTTTATTAAAAGAAGGGTATGGCTGCCCAGATCAAAGAAGAGTTAAAAAAAGTACATACAGATTCTGCACTAGCATTTAAAACTGTTTATTTCTGTATAGTTCTCTCATTGAAAAAGTTCATTCCTAAAAGACAAGGAACTGAGAATTTGTTACATTGCTAATTTTATAGACATTTCCACTATGCATTTTCATAATATCCTGTCAGGAAAATTGCTCATGGAAAAGCTTTATATATAATCTGATTCTCGATTGTCGACTATGTACCAAAAAAGCATGAGAAAAGACATTTCTATGCAATGTTTAGTAATTTTTGATCATAATCTGCAAAACTTTCTGCATTACTTTATGACTTTTAAAACTTAAATTCACCACCACACCATGCAGATAAAACAACAATCAAAACATTTATAACCATACTTTTTGGCATCAAAGATTTTCCCTAATAACTTAGAAAAGTTAAAAACATTATGCAGAACCCGTTATGTGGCACTATTTAACCACTTGAACGATTATCAAAAAAAAATCCAGATAGTTCTTTTCCACCAGGACAACTTCTAGTACCAAATTGTTATCATCATGGCAAACCACTAAGGACTGCGATTTGAGTTGATATCTGATTGCCTGATCTCCTGTAGGGAACTGTGATGTCTAGACGTCTACCTATTTCCTTGAAAACTTGGCTAGAAGGGAGGAATATTTTATCAAATAAAAGTGTTATCGAGGCTGTGAATGAGCATTTTGTGGGATTAAAAATTTTTGAAACTCATTAAAATATGCATATCTCACTCGGAAGAAACCATGTTGAAAAAAAATGAAAAATTTTCCAAAAAACGTTATTTTATCTATTCTTCCAACAAACCTTTCAATCTGTTCTCGTAAGTAGCTGTCACCAGCGCTTTCAATTAACTAGATATCAAATTTTACATCATGGAAACTGACAAGATAACGCTAATCCAATCACTGTGAAGTATATTTTATCTCTGGCTCGCACAAATTCAATTAATCACTTAATATATATACTTTTAAATTGTCAAATGTACTTTGTCGATGGTTTCAAAAGTTCTTCCAATCAATATTATATCATTTTTTCATGTCTTCTAATCGACATTATTTAGCTTCCAATGTTCTATTTTCTGTTAGTTCATTTATAGAGATTGCTAGCATAGTAATAACTTAATGTACTATTTGTATTGGCTGGATACTTGATATCAGCGCCGCCTAGCATCCACAACCTTATATACGCATGCATAGTAATAACTTAATGTAATATTTGTATTGGCTGGGTGCATTACATCAGCGCCACTTAGCATCCACAACCATAAAAGCGTGTAAATAGTAATAACTTCATGTAATATTTGTATTTGCTGGATACGTGACATCAGAGCCACCTAGCATCCACAACCTTAAAAGCGCGTACATAGTAATAACTTAATGTCATATTTGTATTGGCTGGATATGTGACATCAGAGCCACCTAGCATCCACAACCTTAAGAGTGCGTGCATAGTAATAACTTCATGTAATATTTGTATTGGCTGGATACGTGACTTCAGAGCGACCTAGCATCCACAACCTTAAAAGTGCGTGCATAGTAATAACTTCATGTAATATTTGTATTGGCTGGATACGTGACTTTAGAGCCAACTAGCATCCACAACCTTATAAGTGCGTACATAGTAATAACTTCATGTAATATTTGTATTGGCTGGGTGCATGACATCAGAGCCACCTAGCATCCACAATCTTAAAAGCGCGTACATAGTAATAACTTCATGTAATATTTGTATTGGCTGGATATGTGACATCAGAGCCACCTAGCATCCACAACCTTAAAAGTGCGTACATAGTAATAACTTAATGTCATATTTGTATTGGTTGGATATGTGACATCAGAGCCACCTAACATCCACAAACTTATAAGCGCGTACATAGTAATAACTTCATATAATATTTGTATTGGCTGAGTGCATGACATCAGCGCCACTTAGTGTCCACAACTTTAAAGGCACATTTTTTTGTAGGCTTGAATTTGACGGCTCTGGTAAATGTTTTTTTTTTTTTTTTTTTTTTTTTTTTTTTATATCCTGCTACTTAGCGATCTGTTTGTTTCAAACAATAATCTAATGTGTTGTCAGATTTTCATCAGCTAAATTATTCTTAGCAAAGACATGCACCCAACGGTGCAATCCTCATATTTTGTCCGCGAATCTTGTCGCAAGTTCAGATACGCTATTCCTCTTAAGGCGGGAGAATCTTAGACTGCCCTCTCCTTGAAGTTCAGCAGCTAGTTCGTTCATATGTTGGTCCAGTCTGAGTTGATATTTCTTGCTGTTTATTTCAATTTCGTCCTTCACAGTTCTCAGATTTAAATCTAGGTTCACATATTTGTTGCTTATGTGGGATGGTATATTAAACATGGCTCTCATTGTTTTACTTTGGAACCTTTCAAGTATTTCGATGTTACTATGGCTGGCTGTGCCCCAAAGCTGAATGCCGTAAGTCCATATGGGCTTCAGTATCGTTTTATAGATAGCCATTTTACTGGAATCTGTCAATTGTGATTTACGGCCGATTAGCCAGTACATGCTGCGGAGTTTGCTGTCTAGTTGCTTCCTTTTAGTCCATATATGTTTACGCCAAGTGAGTCGACGGTCGAGGTGCATACCCAAGTATTTGGCGTCATCTGATTGTGGGATCGCTGTATCAAAAAGTTTTACAGGTGGGCAGGTTTTTCTTCTAAGTGTGAAAGTTACTTGGGCTGACTTATCTGTGTTGACTTTAATACGCCACTGCTGGCACCATGCTTGGATGAGAGAGATATGGGATTGGAGGCTTTCAGATGCGAAATCGGGATTATCATGTGACGAAAGAAGTGCGGTATCATCTGCGTATGTCGCTGTGGTAGTGTTGGCATAAGTAGGTAGATCTGCTGTAAATATCAAATAGAGTACTGGTCCCAGTATACTACCCTGTGGAACTCCTGACTTAATTGGGTGCATTTCTGATGTTTCGGAGTTATATTTCACTTCGTAGCATCTTTTTCCAAGATACGATTTAATCAACGGAAAAAAGGAGTGCGGTAACATTTTTTTAATTTTAAAGAGAAGCCCAGTATGCCATACCTTATCAAATGCTTGGCTAATGTCTAAGAAGACTGCGGAGCAATATTGTTTATTTTCCAATGCTCTACTTATGACATCAACCAGCCTATGCACTTGTTTAAGTGAATAATATAAAAATAATGAGACATCAATTGTAACTTATATTACATGCATTTTTTTCTTTATATTGTGTTCCTAACTCCATATCAATTGTTCCTTCGCTATTTTTGTCAAAGAAAATAAGTTTTATAAATGTTTTAGATAAAATTGTGTTAAGTCATATTAAATTATTTTTCTTAATTTTTATTTTAAAGGAGAAAAAAATATCAAAATAAATACTGTTATTGACGAATAATAACAAAATTTTATTTTTCCATACGCAGAATATATAATATCCCTGTTTTCAGCTTAACAAAATGAATACAATAGCCAATGCATTACCTATTACGTATCAGTTTTGTGGTACCCATAATATAACTTTCCAAACACGAACAATGTCAGAAGAAATGCGTTTTACAGCAGCATTTTTTTATCTAATTTCCAATTAGATATTGGAATTCTATAAATTTTGAATTTGCTATTAAATATTTTTACAATCTACAACATAATAAATATAGTGTCACATTTTGAAAAATTGCATTTAATGCATAAAAAGTGAGGTATGAGTTCAGTACAGCAAAAATGCTAATTTCAGTAATTTTTTTATAAAAAATATTTTTAAAAAATATATTTATGAGGAATATCTTTATTTTTTATTACTGACGTGTTTTTTACTATTTTTAATTTAAAATAATAATTATATACTACAAATATATAAATATGAATGGTGATAATAAGTGCGCCTTCAGATATTTCCATTTTTGCTACAGCGAGCACTGTTGTCGATTTCGTTACCCCCACTCTGTAGTCCGCACCTCAGCAATATGTTAAAGTCTTAAGTATGTAAATTGAATGGCCCTGGGCCATCAGTGTGGGTGTAATATTTACTAATATCACGATTTCACAATGTCATAAAATTTTCTTTTCAGACTCTAAGCTTTATACGGAAACGAAGAAAGTCGAGCAATTTTCAAAAGCATCTAAAACAAAACTATATTGATTTGATTTCTTTCGCTTTAACTTAATGGATATTTGACATGAAAATAAAACTCGACAAATACGTAATGTATCATATATCAAAGTAATTATTATTTATTTATAAACACGTATTTAACCAATATTTTTAGATATTGATTTTTTTTACAGATAAATCATTTCAAACAGCATTAAAGATATTGCAATTATAAATGATCTGCGCCAAAGGCAGATACTGTGCCAGTAGGAGATACTACCTTCGACAAACATATTAAGTAAAATTTTTTTATTAATAATTTTAGGCATCCATTAAAAATTTTAAATCAGCAGTTTGATGATGGTCATATTTTATTTATTTATTAAAATATTGTATTTATTAATTATCTGTGCCAAGGGCAGATACTGTGCCAGTAGGAGATACTACATTGGACAAACGTGTGAAGTAAAATTTTTTTGTTAATAATTTTAGGCATCCATTAAAAATTTTAAATCAGCAGTTTGATGATGATCATATTTTATTTATTTATTAAAATATTATAAATTATCTGCGCCAAAGGCAGGTACTGTACCAGTAGGAGATACTACCTTCGACTAACGTATGAAGTCAAATTTTTTTCATAAATAATTTTATGCATCCACTAAAAATTTTCAATCAGCAGTTTGATGATGGTCATATTTTATTTATTTATTAAAATATTGCAATTATAAATTATTTGTGCCAAAGGCAGATACTGTGCCAGTAGGAGATATTACATTCGACAAACATGGTAAGTAAAATTTTTTTGTTAATAATTTTATGCAACCATTAAAAATTTTCAATCAGCAATTTGATGATGGTCATATTTTATTTATTTATTAAAATATTGTAATTATAAATTATCTGTGCCAAAGACAGATACTGTGCCAGTAGGAGAACCTTCGGCAAACGCATGAAGTAAAATTTTTTTTATAAATAATTTTATGCATCCATTAAAAATTTTCAATCAGCAGTTTGAAGATGGTCATATTTTATTTATTTATTAAAATATTGCAATTATAAATTATTTGTGCCAAAGGCAGATACTGTGCCAGTAGGAGATACTACCTTCGACAAACATATTAAGTAAAATTTTTTTGTTAATAATTTTATGCATCCATTAAAAATTTTCAATCAGCAGTTTGATGATGGTCATATTTTATTTATTTATTAAAATATTGCAATTATAAATTATCTGTCCCAAAGGCAGATACTGTGCCAGTAGGAGATACTACCTTTGACAAACGTGTGAAGTAATATTTTTTTTATAAATAATTTTATGTATCCATTAAACACTTTCAACCAGCCGTTTGATGATGGTCATATTTTATTTATTTACTAGATGTGCCCCATGATTTCACTCGTATGAAATTTGTTTTTTTTTTCTCATATATTGCTCTTGGTTATAAACTATTACCAATACCAAATTTCATCAAAATCTGTCTAGTAGATTTTGTGTGATTTACACACAAAATAACATACAGGCAAACAGTCAAAAATTCTAAATAAACGAGTGTGCTTTAGACCACACGACTGAAGTAAAACTTCAAATTCACAAAATATGAAATTTAAAATGAATTTACAATTTTATTCACTTTAAATGTAGAATAGTTAATGTATTGAACAAAATAATAATTTATAAAATTGTTTAAAAACGAAATGAAATTACAAAATAATCAAAAAATCACCGTTCGCGTAACGCTAGCAAACTCGCATGTATATATATATACACATATATATATATATATATATATATATATATATATATATATATATATAAAGCACTGGCTATGAGGGGAAGAGAGAAAGAAAATGTGTGCTCGCACCTCTCTTTCTTGTCCCTACAGTAATATACGAAACGTAACTCTCTCTCTTTCTGTCTTCACTAACTTATATCTCCCTCTCAACTTCCGTTCGCCTCGCCCGATCACACTTTTCGTAACGCTCTCGTCACGCATTCACCAGCTTACTACCCAAGTCAAGCGTGCGTAAAGAAGATTTACTTCAAAAAAAAATGTTTTCCGACTTCTATTATCATTGTATAAGCTAGATCCTTCACTCTGTATAAAATATTTGTTATGTACCGAATTTACTGTGTTGTCTTCGTATGCGTAGGTGGATTCAAGGGGGGGTGGGGCACGGGAGCACAGTCCCCAAGAAATCCCAGAATAATCTATTAATTTTGTTCAGTCTTCGCAAGTTACAAAACAATATACGTAAAAATTGCATACAAATATGTTTTTAACGATGAAAAGTGCGTTTACGTGAGCAAAATTATAGAATAAATAATACCGGTACTGGTACCCATAGCTACTATGTATGTAGTCTACAGTTTTGAGTTGCACGCGTGTCTGCGAGCGAGCGATTGTACTAGTTTTTTCCCGCTAATTCGCTTCAACTAACACTCGTTGCTAACTTGGTCGTGCCCCTCCCCCCCCGAAAAAAATTCTGTATCCGCCCTTGTTCGTATGTAGTAAGGTATCTTTACGCACTGGCATCTTGAGTTGGGCCAATTAAGACTTTTGATTTAGATGATGAGAACAATGAGTTTTGAAATACAGTTACGAAACAAAGCTCCCCAAACCAAGGGAGTAGAGTAAAACCACCTTTCTTTCTATAACGTTTTCTCAGAAACCAACAAAATTATGCATTCTTTTTGCATCTTATTACTTACATAGTTTAGTTATATAACAAAGAGTTTCGTTAAAATAACTCGAATATATAATTTTTACACAACTTTTAAAAATAAACAAGATGTCATCAACTTTTTAAATTCTTTACTTTTTAGTGAGAACTCTTGTAGCAAGAAAACTATTTAATTAATATCTTATAAAGAAAATAAAAAAAATTGAGATACTGCTTTGAGAAAAATTGAGTACTTTCAGAAAAAAAGCTTAATAAAGCTAAAAATCATGATATTTCAGTTTATCAAAAAAAAAGGAAACTATTTAATTAATATCTTCTTACATAAATAAAAAAAAATTAAAATTTGAGATACTGCTTGAGTACTTTCTGAGAAAAGCTTAATACGCACTTAAAATTATATTTCAGGACATAAAAACAATTCACTTCAATCAAGTTCTTTCTACTTTATTGTCTATTATGTCTATTTTATCAGGAGATGTGTTCCTAAACTGGCTAATCTGTCTCTTTTCAGAAAACAATGACATCAGAAAAGTTTTGAAAAATAAAATTGTTTCTGAACGTTCTCATAATTGTTAATTCCCTGTAAGTCATTTAGATTTTTCCATACTTTGCTATAGTATTTTACAGACTTAAAAATACCACAAATACCAAAGTTTAAAAGAAAAAGGTCAGATGAAGGGAAAAAGACAACCAAGACATGACAATTAGAAATTCAGGAGAATCCACTGAGGAATTCAAACGACCCTGGTGAAACAAATTAGTTCTTCCGCACTAACCATATCCATGAACTTTGGATCTGATTCTGTATCATCTCTTAATACATCTTCATTAAAATAGAAGAGGAATTTGGAAGAGTATGATTTGTACGATTTCTTTAATAAATACAACGAAACTGACATGAACAACCTCAACGGAGAATAACGACTATTACCTGCTGCAAAACATGCGGTGGTAATTTAGAAATATCAGAAAAATTAGATTCAATGCAAGCCAGAGCAGAAAAAGGCTTAACCATAATTTTGCAGAACTCAAGGGTGAACCATCTTATGAAGTAATTAATCCGGTAAAAAAATAGGTCACTGCAAGTGAGGTCACTTGCAGTGACCTATTTTAGGTATGTTTCTGGAGACGCTAGCAGTACTGTTTACCTCATTATTTAACATTTCTTTAACCAATTTCAGTGCTTCATAATTACAACAGATTAAATTACTCAAAGTAAGGCTTGGAATAGACATGCTACTAAAAAGCAACCTAGTTGCTACTAGGAAACCTGTTTATTAATAGCATGCTCTTCATTATACAATTGCTAGTAACATTGCACAGTCTGAGCCCTACTTGTCGTGAGCAAGCTTCTTTCATAGGATTCTTACAGCAAACAGGAAAAAAAGACAAGACGAAAAAGGAAAAGAGTAACAAATACAAAACTAGCATATTTGAAGTGAATACGTTCAAGTTTATTTCTCAACATACTCCCCTATACCACCACCACATGCCTCATCCTAGTAAACAGTAAAAAATAGACCACCTTACTATTAAGTAGCGTGCTCTTTTACAAGCTTTTAGTATACCTGTGCTAGTAGTTACTCGTATTTGCTGCTACTCGAAAATCCACTTTCACAATGGCAAATCATTTTTTTTTATTTATTAACCCACGTACACCATTTGTTCATTTACACGTACCCTTCATTTCATATATTTTATTTCCTTTATTATCACATATAAATATTAGCCTGTAACAAAGTCATATACAACCATGACGAATCCAAGGCGTCCGTCTAAAAAGGGTGAATTTCAAAACCTAAAAAGCGTAAGACGATCAATTTAATGAGTAATCATTACACCGCAAAAGAACAAACAATTAGCCAGTGAGACAAAAACAAATATCAAAATTGTACTTTTTCGGCGTGTTGAAATTCCGCTGGTATTCATTAAGTAATGGTCTGAATCTCTTTAGGGTCGGATATTTTTTTCCCGGTTTTTCTGTCACTTTCACATTTCAAAAAAGAGAAAAAACACGTAATATTTTATAATTGATATCCATTTCTCAGTGACAAATTAATATTTGTCGCGTGAAATTCGGGATAACAAAAAATTGTGTTCCTCTCATACGTTGCTCTTGATTATAAACTATTACCAGATCAAATTTTATCAAAATTCATCCAGTGTATTTTACGTAATTGACGCACAAAATAACACGCAGACAGACAAAAATTCTGGAAAAACATATTTTCCGGCTTCTGTTATTATTCTATACGCTAAACCAATTACTCCTTTAAAAATATTTTCCATGTGCAGAATTTACTCTGTTATAATTTTATTATATGTATAGATTGAAAGTTAAATCTGTCTTTAGTACATTATCGTTGTATTTAGTAGGGGAGAGCGGGGCTAAAAGTACCCGGAATAGGTTGTTCCGAACGAGATAGCTCCATGAGGAATAGAGATGAATATATTTAGTTCATACATCCTAAAGTGGAATGTTATAGCACACTGACGTCTAGCCAGTGGCGTCCCGTACAACGGAATGTAAGCACGTGCTTCGCTGATCCACATAAGTAAATATTCTCATCTTTGTTATTTTTGGTATAACTCACGAATTTTAAGTAATTAGTGTTTTGATATCGTCTACAAAAAAGTATCGAGCAACTGGTTTAATACGCTAAAACCGCGTACCTTTCATTATGTAACCTATTATTGTTTTTTTTTCGAATACGTGCCTTTGGGACTGGATGTTCCTTTTTTCAGGACCATGCTGTGACCTCGGAACATCTTGCCCCAATTTTTTTTTATCAACGATGTAGTAATCTTATTTTTCTTTTGCAGTATACGGAATTATACTCGGAAAACTACACGAGCTTCCATATCTCTGGAGTTACAAAATATGCAAGTTTTTGTCTTTTTGTGAAAGGGGCTGCAGATGCAGTTATTAAAAAAGGCCGGTAAAAAAAAGCTGTGGCCAAAGAATTGTAAATTTGTCATATGACATTATGCAGAAAAAAAAAAGTTAACATTTGAAGTAGAAAACGTTACAGTTAGCTATAAACAAGTAAGATTGGTATATACTAAAGAACAGGAAAACCAGTTAGCAGATTATTTGTCAAAATATGCAAGTGTTTCTTTGGTTTTTACCAAGGAGAGTCCGAAAATTGGCTTATGAATGTGCACAAAAATTCAATACACCTAATATTCCACCATCTTGGCATAAGAATGGAGAAGCTGGCCCAGATTGGCCGACTGATTTTTTAAAGAAAAATCCTCATCTCTCCATTAGAGCCCCGGAATCGACAACTGCCAGCGGAGTAACGTTTTTTAATAAACACAATGTTAAGAATTTTTTTACAAAGTTGGGCGCAGTGTTAAGCAAATACAAATATCCACCCTCGAGAACATATAATTTAGATGAAACCGGCGTTACAACTGTGCTGAAGCCAAGGAAAACCATCGCTAAAAATGGAACTAAACAAGTAAGGGCTACAGTGTATGGAAAAACCATGTCGATATACGAGATCCCATAAATTGTAAAATATGCGCTTCCTATTGCAGTAATCCCATCAATATTATGAACTCTTTCAAATAAACGTTTCACAGAAGCAGACTTTGCTCCATCATTTTTCACAGATCGCCCTTTGCAATCAATAAATATAATGCGTCCTTAGAAGTCTCACCTTCGAATAATATAGATAGGAATACAATAAACATGGTAGAGACTGAAACCGGAACAAATTATTACAATAATGCACCTGAAACTGTGAACACTATTATAGAAAGGCATATTTTGGAACAGCCGGGGCCATCAGAAGTCGTAAATTATCCAGCATCATCTGATTGTATACAAGAAATTGGAAAAAATATTCAATTCTGTCCAGAAGCAATCCGTCCTTTTCCTAAAGCACGGCCAAAACGTGGCAAACACGAGAGACGTCTTAGAAAATCCGCAATATTAACAGATATTCCAGAGAAACGAGCTCTGGCAGGAAATCAAAGAATGAAAACAAAGTTAAGCGTCGAAGTAAAAAAAGGGACTTTTCCCTTATCTTTGTTTTTTTAAGGAAAGCAAGGTGATGGAAACAAAGAGGGAGCGGAAAAAGGAAAGAGCAAGCCCGTAAAACGACAAGTTCTACAAACGAGCAGCGAAAGTTCTGAGGACGAACTCAAGCTCAAGCCGGGGCAATTTATCTGAAGTGACTTCAGGTATTGTAATTCACATTTATATATGTTATTACATTTCACCCTCGTAATACTCACATTAAAGTAAGTATTATTTGTTAAAAATTTAAGTTAACTAAAAAACGGAACTTTTAGCCCCACTCTCCCCTACAGTATTTTTACGCAATGGCATCTTGAATAGAATAAACTGTCAATTAAAAATGTTAATTTTGAGAATTTTTTATATGTATTTGGAAAATTTATCTCTATAAATATGGATTAATTTTAAAAATTTATCTATGTGTATACATTAATTTTGTGAAGGACTCAAACTGAAAACAGAATCCGTATGAGATCATTTATCTGTCAGTCGGGGTATCACAATTGATTTTCCCAAAAACTATATGATGTAGAAACATTGACTTAATATAACATATTATAAAAATAAGGAAGGGTAATAAAGAAATAAAAAAATGTTTTTGTATATTCTGATGTCATAAAATTGTTTTTCTCTAAAAACAATATTTCAGCAATTCGATAAAAAATATCGATAATTTTCATTTAATTTATAACCAATTCCCAATCGTTTTGATTTTTTTCTCATCTTGGCCCATATCTTTGGCTATAAAGAAATAAAAAAATAAGTCTATAATCAGGTCACCATATTCTATGTGCCTAGTATATAGTTACTGAGAAAATTGCCTGTGACAGACAGACGGACGGACATCGAAATGATTCCATTAGCATTCCGTTTTGGCAATTTTGTCACGAAATACTAAAAAGGAAAAATCACATTTGTCACATGCTTTTACAAAATACACACACACCCGCGCGCGCGCATGCTTGCGCACACACACACACACACACACACACACATATATATATATATATATATATATATATATATATATATATATATACAAACAATGAAAGATATAATTTAAAAAGATCACATTTCAGTGAAAAAGCAACATCTTAATCCTAACTTCCTAACATTATAAATGCGAAAGTGTGTTTTTTGTCCTTCTGTCACGTCACAACGGTGCAAAGGATCGATTTGATTTTTATACAGAAATAGTTGACGGACTGTCAAATAATGTAGGTTACTTTTAATCTCGGGAAATCTCATATAGACTAATGTTATAAATGCCAAAATCTGGTTATTTATCTGTTACGTCACATCCGAGCAACGGATCGGCTTCTTACGCGTGGGCGGACCAGAAAATATATTTTTATTTATTTTCTTTAATGTATCCATTGCTATTGGACTTATTGCTACAAGAGCATCTGATACATATGGCGGACTTATGGTTACAAAAGTAATCTCTTACGGCCAACCAGAACACCAGTCCAGCCCCGCTTGTCGAGCGGCCGGGGATAGAACACGGGTCCCCGCGGTACGCCGCGCCGTCAAATGCCCTATGCTATGAGATTAATCCAACACACCACAGCGGCAACGAAAATGACTAATGACTACTTTTCATTTCGGCAAATCTTATTCCTTTTGGAAAAATTCTAATTTAAACAAAAATCTTTAAAAGTTCTTATTGCATTATCCCAAAAAACGAGATAACGAATCATTGCAACGGAGCAACGGATCGAACTTAATTTTTAAAAGGCTAAACGTGATATAACAGATACGTAATATACAAAACAAAACAAAATCATTCCATTTTATTCCTTGATTTAGAGAGGAATATTTTTTCCTTACCATTTGTATGACTTTGTACATGAAAATAAAAATGTAGTATTTAATTAACTCGATCATTCTAGATGGCGCTGCATATTTTAATTTTGCTCGCTCTGTAAGCTTATTACTAAAACCACAAGAGCGACACCACGGATAAAACTAGTATTATAATATGATAGAAGCCAGCATGTGACGAGACAAACATATTCCTTACCTTCTGAGCGCTCGCCATTGCGGCTTTGAAGGCGGCCCTTGCATAGTCCTTGGCGCCTGCTACCACGAATGTTGAATCTAAAATTGTTAAAACGAAAATCACTTTAAAACGCTTGATCATAACCCTCTGAAAAAATGTCTTAAAAATTGGGTGCTTTTTTAAACAATTATTATGTGAATTAAATCGGGCTAAATTTAAAAAGAAAATTTAATAAGTAATAATTTAATAATTAATAATTTAATAATAATAGTACTAAAATTAATAATGGTACCCAAAATCATCGGGGGAGAGATATGGGGGCGAAGGGTACAGAAGAAATAATGTCCTATAGTACAAAAAGTTTACCCTTGAAAAATTAATTTAATACTGTTTTTCTTAACAATATTGTATTTTACACAAATATTTTGTTTGATAAAAATTACATTTAATACACGATACCCAACATACAAAACAACAAAACAGAACACACAAATTTATAACAAACAAAAAACAACACAAAAAAGTAAAAGCCGAAATAAGTTAATATAAAATTTAAATACAAACGAATTTGTAATGCAATATTAAATAAATTCAAAAAAGCTAAAAGTTGAAATAGTAAATAAAATGGTAAAAGCAAACATATATATATATATATATATATATATATATATATATATATATATATATATATATATATATATTTTGAAAAAAGAAAAACAAAAACCTAAAAGTTGTAATAAGTAAAATGATTGTAAGTACGAACGCGAATTTTCATTTACAAAAATATACCCAAAAAACTGAACGAATTCATAATTAATTAAAAAATAAACCCAAAAAACCTTAAACTTCAAAGACGTATAAAGAATAGTAGATACTTACATAAATTTAAATAAAAACACAAACCAAATAACCTAAAAATTAAAATATTTAAGCGTGATATATACGAGCACTAATGTATAATTAAATTAAAAAAAATACATGGGACAACTTAAAAGTAAGTTGTAAATAAAATTAGGAACTTTTATTTAGAAAATTTAAAAATATATATAGCATAAACTAAAGATATAAAAAATCCACACCAAATTATTTAGTTTAACAGGGAGTATACAAAATTAATTTTCACAAAAACTAAACACATTCTGTATGTGTAATGGTAAAATAACTTCTTAACCCTATTAGTAAAATAACCCTTACCTCCCCTTTCCCCCTGATTAATTAACATTATTTTTCTTAACCAAACTTCAGAGAAATATTCCATTACATAAATAAATACATAAAAACTCACCATATAAATAATCGTGTACACGAATTTTGGCAGGAACAAATTTTTTAGTGTCAAGTCGGTATGCTGCAGTAGTAGCCATTATACTAATTAAATTTATACGCAAAATTTAAATACTTGAAAGTTGGATTTTACAAATGCTTCAAATAAATAATCATATCACCATATAAAGTTTGAATAAATGTTTTCAAGTAGAAAAATGTTGATCATTTGACAGTTGTCAACGATTTTAAAATCGTTAAGCGCGAAGTCGACTAAACAAGTTCCGGTTACCATGGCAATCGCAATCAAAAAGTAATAGATTTGACACTGATCTTCAGTTGGCAAAAAAACGCAACGAAAGTAACATCTTTGTCTTTATCTTTGATTTAAGTGTTTGTGAAGAAAAATAACATAATATAAAAATATTAATTAAATATCGTATTATTAAACAAACAATTATAATAAACAACGTGACTATTTATTTATATAAATTGAAGATTTAAATACAGTTTAGCAATGATAATTTTATTTTATTTTCATTCCGTAAATGAAATAAGGTATATAAAAAACTAAGCATTTAATGAAAAAAAATTCATCGGTTCGGATGTGCTTCTACTATAAAGAGACTACTGTCTAACTTATTTGTATATATTATACACACTTTTTTTACGAAATCCTATTTTTTCATTTTTGAATTGTTTGGGATTGTTTTTTTAAATAATAATCGCGAGTGGAAATGTTTTTAAAAATACATCATTTTTAATGGATATTGTTTCATTTAATAACCAATAAACCGTAAAATTTTCATACATGTTACACATCATATTGTTTAAATCGAATATATAAGATGTTTTTCTTTTATATTTAAATCATCATTTTCATTCCAAATGTGTTTCCCAAACTATTTGTTCAGTGGTTAGTAACATGAACTATAAAACTATAGTTAAAAAACAAACAATTACAAGCGGAATGAATATAACTATAATAGTCTCCAGGTACACCACGACAACACCACCTGGCCGATTTCAACGTTGCAGGCTCTGTCAATTTCATATAGTGTGAAAATCTTAAGAAAATAATGAAAATATCAACTCGGTTACGACCATAGGTAAACATTTATTTATTTTGTGTATTTAAGAACATAAGAAGCGTTTTCTTCATTATGTTGGAAAAAAATAAATCTTATGTATAATTTATTTAAAAGACTTTTCTATTCAATACAATAGGTTAGGATGTACCTATATAATATATGATTAGCATCTCCTATTATATAGATACAAGACAGACAGAACAGGAACTAAAAGGCCATAAGGCTTACGGTGCTCATTTCGAAATGGGCATCTTTGACGTTCTCATTAGCGATGGGTCGTATTGAGTATTTTTGATACTGCCTAGTACGGCTTTGTGGACATACCTGTTCCAGAAATACCACCTAGTATGTGGTACTTCTGGAACAGGTATGTCCACAAACATATATATTATTTTTACACCAGCTTCACTATTTTGATCTAATTTTCAACTCGCTGTTGAAAATCTGTAAAACTTGAATTTTCTTCCAGTAGTTTACAGTTTTGCTGTACACACATAAGGACGTTTATCCTAGGTAACAAATGTAAAGGCATCATCTTAACTATAATTATGATCAAATATTGATAAATGCCCAATTAAGTGAAATTTTTACTTGTCGATTTTTTTCTTTGGCAAAAATTGCCATGCAATTCATTCGTACGATTCGTATTTGCTGTTTTTGTCTAAATATTTAAAAACAATTGTGTAACCCTTAATTTTTATTAAAATAACCATAATAGAGCTACACATTTAATTAAATAACAAAAAGTTTAATCGCGCATAGCGTGGACAGCACTAGCTGGCTGCATGAATTTGTTTGCGACAGGAACTGGAAAGAATATTACGCTTGTCTATTTCCTATAATTTATAAAAGGGCTGTTTCATTATACAATAGCATTATTCTTGTTATTCTATTCTATTATATATAGCTGTTTCGAGTTTACAGAAAAATATTTGGCAATTTATAATTGCCAAATGTTTTATACACGGTGTCTGGGAATAAATGTCGGACAAAGAAAGACGTTATTCGTTCACTGAAAAATAGTTGATTGTCATCAAAACAAATTTAAAAGACGACTTTTTTTCAGAAAATTCACAATAACATTCATAATTATTTGTAATTTTTTCATACACACGATGCTTGCGCACGTCGGTCAACACCGCTCGGGTTAATGGAATGGTTGCGTACGGCTAGCGTGAGCTTGTGTGCGTACGTTAGCGGTATTGGGTGTGTTAAAAAGAGTTATGTATTATATTTTTTCGCCCTCAATTAGAAAAGGGTTTTTTTACGTTTTATTTCAAGGACAATTTATTCCTTTATAGCCAGCAAATAGCATCTTTCTTTATCGGACATTTATTCCCGGACACCGTGTATATGGGTAAAGATTTTTTCGATTTAAAAATTTTAAAGATTTTTTTGACACATTTTTTTAATTATTATTTATATATTTAAAATAATTTTGCTAAAATCACTGTACTTTTTAAACAATAGAAATTTATGAAGGAGGACCAGACAATTTTTATACCGAATAGTCCTTTAGACGGGATTATTCGTCAAAAATACGACCTAATTTTAGAACTTTAAAAAAATATATTTAGGATTCCGTACGTAAGGGAATAAAAATAAATCGTTATGGTGAGATTTCGGTGTCTGACTATCGGTATATTAAAACTGTCTATTGGTTTTCTTAGAAACTACACAAGCTTTCGGCTTGAAATTTGACACAGTTGTAGAAGTCGTATTTCAAAAACATTTTTATTCAAAATTATGATCGAAATAGGGGGTGGAAATTTAAAAATGACATAAAAATGGGGATGTTATGTAAAAGGGTTGTGTTTCTTTGTTTACATGTTTCAAAACAATTTTTCCATTTTTGGCCACCTTATTCTTTTACTTATAATCGATAAAAATATGCAAAACTCCCGACCGATGAAATCCTCAAAAAATCTAATAATAGAAAGTCTTATATAAATAAATGAAATATATAAATCAATGAAATAATTCATAATAATAAAAGGTCTTATATAGATTACAGGAAAAAATAAAACGAGGTTCAGAATTTACGCTTTCGGAAAAAAAATAAATTTGTTATTTTTAGGGTTCCGTACCTCGAAAGGAAAAAAGGAACACATACAGGATCACTTCGTTGTCCGTCTGTCTATCTGCCAAGACCCTTTTTCTTTTCAAATCCAACCTTCAATGGTACCGAGGAAAGTGTGCCAGCTCGTGTTAAAATAACTAAATATTAGCTTCAAATAAGTATCTTTTTTTAATATTTTGTCTTATTCTTTAAGTTTTGGTGAGTTGATGAAGTTGCGTTTAGTTCTTAATAAACCAAAATGAATTTTAAAAATTGCTTTAAAAATCATTAAGGTGGGGTGATACAGTTGACAGGCTCAATAAAATATATAGGGTCAATAAAGTGGGTGAATTTAAATTTGAACTTAAGTGCCGAGTGCAAACTGATCCTTCTTTACAAACAAACATTACTTTATTTATATTTACTCGCCGCAGTACTGCTCGCCCTTCCGCACACTTCACTCGTAGCACAGTGCGTAGCGCAGTGCGTAGCACAGCGCGTAGCACAGAGCGTAGTACAGTGCGTAGTACAGTGCGTAGCACACTCGTCCGTACATAGGCGAACCGACTTCGAAACCAGCAAGCACACTCGCTTTTTTTTCTAATCAATATTGACAAGAATCACAATAATAAGAATCGATATGAAGCCATGCAGTAAATATAATATTAGAAGATTATAATATTGCCATATAAGATAAAGATAGCATTATCTATACTAAATGTTCCCAGCAATATCGTTTCTATTGCGACGGTTTTAGTGATGCAACCTTCTCCAAATTGTTTCCCATGAACCGGGCAAAGTAAAGGTGCTTATCATGTAAGACGCAAATATCAAAACCCGCTATTAACCAGCAAGAAGAGCAAACTGGAGGTGCATCATTCCTCGCGTCGACTGCCGCTATGCTCACGCCATCTACTGGACGCGCGGGACGTTAAAATTTAAATGAAATTTGAACGTGTGGAACGTAAAAATTTAAATTAAATTTGGACGTGTAGAACGTTAAAATTTAAATTAAATTTGAACGTGTATAACGTTAAAATTTAAATTAAATTTGAACGTGTAGAACGTTAAAATTTAAATTAAATTTGAACGTGTGGAACGTTAAAATTTAAATTAAATTTGAACGTGCAGAACGTTAAAATTTAAATTAAATTTGAACGATTAGAACCTTAAAATTTAAATTAAATTTGAACGTGTGTAACGTTAAAATTTAAATTAAATTTGAATGTGTGTAACGTTAAAATTGAAATTAAATTTGAACGTGTGGAACGTTAAAATTTAAATTAAATTTAAACGTGCAGAACGTTAAAATTTAAATTCAATTTGAACGTGTAGAACGTTAAAATTTAAATTAAATTTGAACGTGTGGAACGTTAAAATTTAAATTAAATTTGAATGTGTGTAACGTTAAAATTTAAATTAAATTTGAACGTGTGGAACGTTAAAATTTAAATTAAATTTGACCGTGTGGAACGTTAAAATTTAAATTAAATTTGAATGTGTGTAACGTTAAAATTTAAATTAAATTTGAACGTGTGGAACGTTAAAATTTAAATTAAATTGGAACGTGTAGAAAGTTAAAATTTAAATTAAATTTAAACATGTAGAATGTTAAAATTCAAATTAAATTTGAACGTGTGGAACATTAAAATTTAAATTAAATTTGAAGGTGTGGAACGTTAAAATTTAAATTAAATTTAAACGTGTAGAACGTTGAAATTTAAATTAAATTAGAACGTGTAGAAAGTGAAAATTTAAATTAAATTTAAACGTGTAGAACGTTAAAATTTAAATTAAATTTGAACGTGTGGAACGTTAAAATTTAAATTAAATTTGAATGTGTGGAAGGTTAAAATTTAAATTAAATTTGAACGTGTAGAACGTTAAAATTTTAATTAAATTTGAACGTGTAGAACATTAAAATTTAAATTAAATTTGAACGTGTGGAACGTTAAAATTTAAATTAAATTTGAACGTGTGGAACGTTAAAATTTAAATTAAATATGCGTGTTCAAATTTCATACTATGTTACATATATTTAAATTTTATACATATGTAATCAATAGCGAAATAAGTGAAACGAAAAATTTAATTTTCCATATTTTCTTGGCATCTGGAAAGTGGCTTGTACGGATAGGGTTTCAGGCATTATTCCGAATTTTGACAATTTCTTTTGCCCAGTAGATACTCTGAAGAAATATAGTTTGAAATGTGTGGATATTTAACAATTTATTGCACTTTGCTTTATATCGCGTCAAGCAATAAAATTACTGTTTTCAGCAATGATCAAATTTGACTAGCTTTGAATTTCTCACTTCTACTATTATTCTCAATTTATGATATAGGATTAATTTTTTAAATATTAAATTTGTAAATTTGATCCAGTTTTATCTAAATAAATATTCCCCGTTGAGTACTTGTGGATACTTTAATTAATTAAATTTGATTGAGAATTAAAGCTACGATCAGTTCTAATGCTGCAAATTAGCTAGAGATAGTTATTCATTGACGCTAAATGTCCTTTTTTTATTATGTCTGGATTTAAATATAATGAATTCAACTTTAATTTAATTTACTATATTAATAAATTTTAAATGGAAACTTATCATGTGTTAGAGTGGATTTTTATACGACAGACTGATTACTTTACAATTATCTTTATATAATTCAAAGTGAAAAAATTTCCTATAAATATGAATTGCGTAAATTGAATTTTTTCCAAAAATTCATTAATTTCTTTAAAGCTCATTAATTTGTAGTTATAAACTTCCTCCTTTCTTTTGCCATAATGAGAGTTTCAGCAAATTATACAAATTAATTTTTATGTAAGGGAGACAAGCACCAATTCTGGCGTGAAGAACTTGCCACCGGTTGTTAGCAATCTATATCATAATGCGAACCAGAGTAATATCAGTCATTCGGATATTGACGCGAATGTAAGGACAATCCCCTCACAACAATACGGTAGTTGACTCATTCTAAATTTTGATATTTTTCGTACAATATTGTGAAATATAAGTTAATTAAAAAGCAGTCTTCAAAAAATTGTAAAACAAGCCAGTTGTAGGCTTTTAAATTTGAAGATACGGATAGAGTTGGGTATATCCCTGTCTCTTTTCCTCTCGTAGAATATAACGTGCAATATTAAAAATGACCTTAAAACACAGTATTGCCGTCCTTCTCTAAAGGTTAAATTTAAACTTTTATAACTCGGTCAATTTTTAAGATTATTAAAAAAATATTTCAATCTTCATCAGCTTGTACCTTGAAATTATGATTTATTATTGACATTGCTGTTTTGATCGCGTACATAGATTCAAAATTTGAAGTACTAAAAACAACTGGCACTTTAATTTAAATCAGGCCATGCAGAGTTTTGACACTAAAGTATAATCATTGACACTAACCCGTATTGATTGCAATGTCGTATGGAAGAATTGCAAAATAAATTGAACAGTACTATAAAAACCAACGAAGGAACACTTATTAATATAATTTTGATGTAAGTCTGGTTTAACGAAAATGCGAATTTGCGTTTTTTTTTTAAATGAAAGAATATTCATAAAAAACAACGAACTTAAAAAATTAGGCGTCACGCTTGATTATTTCATTATAAAAAATTGATTTCAAATATGCACTTTCTATGGAGAAACGTAAGTCACTTGGTTGTCAAACATAAATTTCATAACCTCTCTTTGCGCGGTCATTTTTGCGCATTTTCATATTTTTATTTTTTGGGTTTGTCTTTTTGTTTATATAAATTCCTGTTCATGTGTGCAAAATTCTGTGTTTTCACTTACTAAGAAAGAATCAATTAAGTCGACAATTTATAACTTACGCTTAGTTGGATAACCGCACTTTTGAATGGGAACTTTTTTCAAATCACTTTTCTTAATAAAATACTCGCGAGCGACTCTTAACATTTGCGGGTACTTTATTTTTTAATTACTTTCTTTCATTTAAACGAAAAAAAATAGACAAATTCACATTTTTGCTAAACCACATTTACTCCATAATCACAAAATACGATGCACTTGCCATGAAACTAAAAGTTTATAAAACCTAATACGATGATACAGAACAAATCAATAGACAGTGCAATTTGGAAATCCAAAATGTCCCAGAAATTGTTCTAAATATCGTCTGCAATTTAAGCGCAGGGTTAAACATTATGATCTCAATGGACCAGGTGCGTGGGGAGCAACACGTGCACGCGCACTCTGACCGCCCACGTAATATCATCGTGCAGGAATCAACGCGCTGTAGCGCGCGTGCATTGTGCACTCACCAATGATCCACTTTTATGCACAGGTGTTATCCAACATATAGGGAAATTCCATGCGCTATATACTTATTAAACAAGAGATTAAAAGAAGACATATTGTATTTCCGGTATATTTGAAGAAACCTGCTTCAATTCTGTCTGGTTCTAGGCTTTTGTTTGAGTCTAATGACGTAAGTCAATAGACTCAAACAAAAGCCCAGTAATGACGCATTTTCAAACGTCTGCAATATCACATGACATGGAAAATAGGCTGACGTCATTTAAATTACTAGTAGGCATATTTTCAACATTTTTCATCAATTTATTTATGTTTAGATCAGTGGACTGGAAAGTTGACTGACAGGACTCAGAGAACATTCATGCGCTATATACTTATTAAACAAGAGAGTTCAAGGATTACATATGGTATTTTCGGCATATTTGAAGAAACCTGATTCAATTCTGTCTGGTCCTGGGCCTTTGTTTGAGTCTAATGACGTAAACGATTTCAAAACATCCGCAATATCAAAAGACATGGAAAGTAAGCTGACGTCACTTAAATTACTAGTAGGCATATTTTCAACATATTTGATCAATTTATTTATGTTTGGATCAGTGGGCTCGAAAGTTTGATAAATATCGTTCGGGTTATTACTGGTATTTTCGCCAGGTGACATAGTTGTTGGATAGCCATTTGTTTCGTGAAATAATGAGACGTAGGACCAGAATCCACTAAGGTTTTTTTTCTGATTTTCTCTGCGTTTGCAAGATATGACTGATAATATTGCTTGCTATTGATAATTCTGCTGACACAACTTTCTAAATACAAGGAACGGAGAACTCAGAGGGTCTAGATAATGAACACCTCACACTAAGAAAGAAAGTTCTTTATGCAAACGTAAGGAGAGCCAAATTAGAGAAGAACGATGAATTTAATAACATTCTACAATTTATGCTCGTAAAACAGCGGGCACAAAGTATTTGCAAATAAAAAGTGAAAAAGACATTCTTAACTTGTGATTATTTCTATTTGTATTTATATTTATGATTGTCAATATTTCGTATTATTTTTGTGTATATTTCCATATTTTTTGTCGGCATTATATCAACTGTTATTTATATTTTGAATATGAAAGGTATTCTTGATAGCAATACCCGCTGCGCGTGCACCAAACTTTGCTTCTGAATAGTAATAATCCGCAATATTACGAAAATATCAATTATGTTTCTATCTTCATAAGGTTAAGGTCCTGCAATGAAAAGTGATAAATTATCAGTTTATTATAGAAATTTCGGCGGTATAAGAACTACATTGAATGAAGTATACCTAAATATATTGACAAACAACTATGATATGATCGTGCTTATAGAAACGTGGCTGTTACTAAGTATTTTCAATTAAGAATTGATTGACATCCACAAATTAAAGATAGAGATGCTCACACGAGTTACAAACAGAGCGGTGGTGGAGTGGTGGTAGCCTTATGATCTGGCTATGTGGAACTGAGACGTACAGACTGTAAAAGTATTGAGATAGAGCAAATAATATTAAATTTATCCTTGGGTAAACATAAACTTATTCTTAATGTAGTATATCTCCCACCAGATCTACCTTTTAATAATTACAAAATCTATTTTAATAATTTACAGAAAATATATACAGAACAGAGAGACAGCAAGTTCTGCATTAAAGGTGACAACAATATACCTTCAATTACCTGACAATGTCAAGGAGGATACTGCATCCCGTTATACAAATGTACATCTCAAGTAACGCATGTTGCCCTTGGTATACTATCTTTTATGAGTCTTAAACAATATAATTATATACAAAACTATAAAAACAGAATTTTAGACCTAGTTCTTACTAAAGTGAGCTGCATACTTGCTGCAACTGATCCAATGTTAAATGAAGTTCGTAACTATCCCGTTTCCACTTTTATCATTACGTGTATTCCTGAAATAATGCTGCCCGTTAGGCCAAGCAAAAAATATAACTTCTATAACTCGACTATGAGGTAATAAACAAAGAAATGAGTAAAATATATTGGAATAACGAATATAGGTAACTCTCAACAGAATGTGCTGTGCGTGCAGATTTTATGACCTAATCTTCAATATAATTGACTCTTTTTGAAAGGCTACCCATAATACCAAGCATCCTGTCTGGTTTACTCGGGAACTCATACGACTCTCTGGATACAAGGAACGAGCATGGCTGAAATGGAGAAGTCGTGGCAGCGTTTTTGCCTAAAACAAATTTTCAGAAATTCAGTACCAATTCAAGCGCTTGTCAAGCAATGTTGTCAATCATATGTTGCAAACACAGAGAAAACTATAAAGAAAAATCCTTACAGGACTCTGGGCTTATGTCTCTTCATTACATGAAACAAATGGCTATCCATCCACTATGTCCTCTGGCGAAAATACCAGTAATAACCCGAACGATATTTATAAAACGTTCTCAGCGTTCTTTCAGTCAACTTTCGAGACCACTGATCCAAACATAAATACATTGATCCAAATGTTGAAAATATGCCTACTAGGTATTTAAATGACATCAGTTTATTTTCAATGACATTTGACATTGCAGACGTTTGAAAACGCTTACGTCATTAGACTTGGACAAAGGCCCAGGACCAGCTAGAATTTAATCAGTTTTCCTCAAATATACCGCAAATACCATATGTATTCCTTTAACTCTCCTGTTTAATAAGTATATGGCGCATGGAACTTCCCTATATATTGGAGATAGGCGTACATAACACCGATCCATATAAAGTGGATCCAAACAAAGCATAGTTAACTATAGACCGATATCAAATTTATCATGTTTCCCAAAGTTTTAGAGAGATTAGTACATGGATGAGTATATCCGGTACTCCGTAATTACATTATGCCAGAACAATATGGCTTTGTTCGAGGTAGATCTTCTACCACTGACCCTACCACTACACTCTCACACGTTGGATTCTAAATAGCAGGTCGACGTTATATACACGGATTTCAAGAAAGCATTTGTCCAGGTTGGTCACTTAATATTGATAAGAAAACTGGCATTTAACGGTATCAGGAGCAACTAGCTTAGATGGTTTATTTCGTATTTAACTAATATGCAGCAAGCAATTAAAGTAAATTGGTTCTTCTCACCACATACCCAGGTAAGCTCTAGTGTACCACAGGGGTCTATATTAGGCCCTTATTTATTATATTTATTAATGATATAAATGTCTGTTTTGGAAATAGTATTTTATAATGTATGCAGATGATCTAAAGCTATTTACTCTTGTGAAAAACATTCATGACTGTCACTCGAAAAAGTTGACACTGGGCGTGACGTTGGTGACATTTTCGATAGCAAACTACATTTTAGCTTGCATAGTGAGCAGATTGTATCTAAGGCCTATATAATGCTTGGCTTCGTATTAAGAACAGCCAAAGTCCACGATTAAATGAAACTACATGATGTAGTATTATTTCTACTTTCTTTAATTTCTTTACCTAGGTTTCGTTGTATTACAGCATCTTCAGGTGGGCTATTAGCAAAGATCAATATTTAAACATACTTAACCTTGTACAATGCTCTTAAAAGATCACAACTGAAATACACTGTTGTTGTCTAGAATTCACTATACACTACTAATTCTGACAGTATTGAGAACATACAATTTTTTTTAAAAGCTCTTCAATATCGTATTGGCTATAAATTGTCGTATCAAATATTACTTAATAAATAGAAATATAACACTCTGTATATCATAGGCGTTCGTTATTACAGATGATGATTGAGTTGAACATCTGTCAAGGTTGTGACTGTTCATCTTCACTGAGTCAGATAAAGATTTGAACTGTCAAACTAGCTCGTAACCGTCTCTTATTTCATGTCGATATCGCACGAACAAACGCTGGTACCAGAGCACCGCTATGGCGTTGTGACGATAAAGAAACGTTGACACTTGACATCCTTGCGAGTTCACGCCCCAGTAAAGAACCGGATCCGAGAAAGTCTGCGCAACGGATGGATCAGTAATTTTACTTTTCATATTATTTTATTCATTGTTTATCCAAATTAGCTGAGCAGGGCGGCTTACATAGATAACTTATAATCTATGATTGTGGCTTTGTTTAATTGATAAGTTAATTATATGTGTTTTTCGAATTATTTGTTTCGCTTATTTCAATTAGCAATGTCACATTTATAATTGTATTTAATTGGATATTTTGTAAATACATTTATTTTTTCTTTGTTCTTTGTGAAAATGTTAGAACACAAGCTTATTTACTGTTTAGTGTTTAGAGAAATTCAAATAGTTTGTGTTTGTTTTTTTCCCTTTACATAAAACAAAAACGCGCGGAGGTATCAAGCTGAAAGTAATATTAAATACTTCGGTCTATGATCCCTTAAAGCTATAAAAGAATCAAGCTTCTAAGTGAACGCAATAAAAATTATAGCCATTTATGCCGCATATCTTGATACTAGCAAATAAATCAAAACCTATAGGGTACTTCCCGTTGACCTAAAATCATGACAAATTTCATGATTCTAGGTCAACGGGAAGTCTTGTTCAAAATAAGTACCGATTACTTCAAAACCTAGTTTACTATTAGTAAAGATTATTTCAGGAGCTAGTTAATAACATAAAAAATACTTCAAAACCCAGTTTAACAAGTAAAGAAAAATTCAAAAATTAGTTTAAGGAATGTTTCAGCCCTCTATTGTATAATTTACTATACTTAACGTATACCTTAGCTAACATACGACAGTAACGGTTGTCATAACCGTTTCCTTTAAACATCTGCATGTTGTATGGCATTCGCATTATCGTTGCCTTTGTTATTCGTTAAAGTTCGATGGCTTGAGAGAAAAAAATAGCATCTTTACGAGCAGAAAGAAAAGGACGGAGCTGTTTCGTTAACAATGACGGTATTATACTTTGTTTATGTATGACAGGAGATGCATTTTCGGAAGTTATTCTGTTTCGTTGCGTGTCAAGTAAGATTTTTCGCCATGTCACTTTCAACATCAGCCCCAAATTGTCGACATTTTGTTATTTATTTAGATAGTCTAAAGTATTTCACGGAAATACTATTTGGTAACGTAAACGAAACATCTCTCAATTCTCGAGCAAGGATTTTACAAGCATTTCTGCAAATACAATATTTTTTAAGGAAACGAAGTATGTGATGGCGTTTGTTGGTGTCTAATTCAAAACATAACATAATATCATTTTTAACATAACATAATTAGTTACCTTTTAAACTATAAAAATTAGAGGTTTTAACTTTCAGTTTGCTCAATTAATTTACTTCTAAATATAAACTTACTAAATTACCAAACGATGAGATGATATGCCATGAGACCTTGCAAGAAACAAGGTCTCATAGCATAAATAAAGTAAAAATCCAGGAATTGTTAATTTGGTAGTTATATCACATAAAAAATATTTTTTATGCGTGTGCCTGTTAAAGATATAATTGGCAATATACTTTCATTCTAAAAAGTCAGAATTTTGTGAATAGTTTAATAGCAATATTATGTACACCTAAATGTTTATAAATGTCTAAATGTGTACGGAACCTTCGTAGAGTTCGAGGAACTGATCGATTTTTTTTAAATTATGTCAAATAAAATTAACGTCTGCTCTTTTTTAATTAACGGATAATTCTTTGTCCGAATAATAAACCGCTTCTGTAAATCGTTTATTTCTTTGTTTTGTCAATATGTTGTTTGTTTTTTTGTTTGCAATATCAAATCAGACATTTCCTATATTATATGCTTTTAACATTTTCAGGAAGTATAAACATGCGTTTTTTTTAAATTTTATTGTTAATATTTTATATTTAACATTATTTAATATGAGACAATATCAATATAATATCTATTTTTAATCCTTTATAATATGTCCTATTTAAAAACTATGTCTTAACAAACGCTATTAAAATAATTTTAGAAATTGGAAAATATTTTAACTGACGACAAAAATGGAATAGAATTAACATGAACGGGGTTTTCTACGTATATTCATAATTTTTTACTGAATAGGATAATTTCAAATTATTTTTAATAAGACATACTTCCCAGGTGGCTCCATATATACACGGTGTCCAGGAATAGATGTCGGACAAAGAAAGATACTACTCGTTGGCCATAAAGGAATAAATTGTCGTTGAAATAAAACGTTAAAACACGCCTTTTTCTAATTTAGTGCAAAAAAGAAACATTATACGTAACTATTTTTAACACACCCAATACTTGCCCGGAGTGCGGTGTTTACCCACAGTGGCGATGTCATTTGCACAGATAACGTATGTACGAAAAAGATGCCATACACCAAATATTTTTTTTTTCCTAATATTTCTACTTATGTACGGATATAAAATTCAGAAGTGAAAATTAAAACTTCATTGAATTAGCAACATAATCGATTACTTTTGATTTAGACTATAATGACAAAAGCAGCATACAGGAACTTCTATTGACTCCAGAAAAAAAAATTGATCCCTTGCGATTCAGCCCAAGTGACAGAAGTGAAACTTCTTGCGCGATCTAAACCTTGATCTGTACATATATTGTAGTAAAGGGTAAGCCGCCGGAGAGAGAGAGAGAGAGAAATAAATATTAAATACTAAAAATATTACTCACTATTGAAATGCATTACAACACTTGCGGTTGCGTTCACTTCAAAGTTACAGGATAAATAGTTGAATTAAATGTTAAAAAAAGATACTAAGTATAAGTGGTATAAGAAGGTTTTGGTACTATATATTCACAAAAAAATAATAAAATATCGTTATAAATTGACATAAATATCTAATAAAATCCTTATAAAAATGTACATGGACAATTGTCATTTAAAAAAATTAACGCGACGCGAGTACCAGAACACGGTTAAATGCGGCTGAAAGAAGTCGAGGTGTATTATTGCTCCCGTTGTAAATTATTTTCATGATAATCATATGTTCATTGTGGATTTATAAATGATTAGTACATATATTATTAGTCTTGTAATGGATGAATTAGACACAAAATTAATAAATAATTCATAAATAGATAAATAAATCGACAAAACTTTGACAGTTTACTTTTGACACATATAACGTAGAAAACAGATGATAGCAGTAGTGAGCGCCATTTTTATTTCTGTTTATCTATCTGTCTCGATAGTTAACTAAGTACTTATTGTCCGTCGTTATTGCCATTAATTCGTTACATTCAAACGTTACAACTAAACGTTGCAAAACGTTGCGACCTTGACATTTTGCAAAGAAGTTTCACTTCAAAATTTAGTTTGGCCCAACAAAGGGTTTATTTGTATCCGACACATATTCAGGTAATTAAATTTAATGAAAAAAATGTCTTCTCCTACCAAAACTCTTTGAACTAGCAAGCTGAAAGAAAGTGCAGATTATGTGTCGTTGTACTCTCCTTACACGAATATACTAATCCACGAAAGACTCAACAAGATGGTCAAAAAAATCTGTGTAAAGCTCAAAAAAAGGAAAAAAAACATACGTTGCTCCGTAGTTTGTATTTAAGGTATTTAAATTAGAAGCAATGACAGAAATCCAAGAAATAATTTAGCCATGTTACCTGGCCACCTCGTCTAATTTAACATTGGCATACTTCTTTGTGAAGAGAAAGTCATTAAATAAAAAAATAAAGAATTCATCTTGACAACTTGACAACAGAGCAGAGACAAATTGTAAAAAAAATTTGCAATGAAACCAAAACTAGTTCTTGCTCTGGATATTAAATGTTAAATAATGAAGTAATATTGATAACATCAGATAATATACTAAAATTTAATCTGATTTATTTTGTCATAACAAAATGACGTGATCGAGTTGTCGGTCAAGAAATAAAATAAAAGAAAAAGTTGAATTGTCGATCTGCCAAAGGAAATCTGTTGCGTTTTGACGACGTGATCGAATACGGTAGTTGATTCATTCTAAATTTTAATATTTTTCGTACAATATTGTGAAATATAAGTTAATTAAAAACCAACCTTTAAAAAAATTCAAAAATTTATTGAAAAATAGGCTTCTAAATTTGAAAATACAGATAGGGTTGGGTATATCCCTGTCTCTTTTCCTCTTGTAGAATATAATGTGCAATATTAAAAATGACCTCACAACACAGTATTGCCATCCTTGTCTAAAGATTAAATTTAAACTTTTATAATTCGGTCAATTTTTAAGATTATTAAAAAAAATTCTCTCTTCATCAACTTGTACCTTGAAATTATGATTAATGAAATAAAAAAAATTTAGTCAAATACCCAATTGTCGGTAAAGAAATAAAACCAGAGGGCTGAAATTGTCCAACTGTCAAAGGAAGTGTGTTGGCGTTTTGGTTACTGATGATTTGTTTATATTTACTGAATATTCTTTTCATTTCACTGATTTATATAGTTTTATTACAATTTTTGCATAAATTGTACAAATTCGATCTTTGTTCTGGTAAGTTTTTTTATATAAGTGTGTCGAACCGAGGGTTGCATATTCTCTGGGTCAAATGGATCCTAACATTCCTCCTAAGCCCCCGGACCCTCCACCGTCTTGTCATAATATTCCTCTTATTGAACCACCATCCCCGACTAGCGTCGTTACTATCATGCATTACGAATCTGATTTAAAACTTAGATCTCGAAAATTAAAAAAAATTAAGTCAAAAGTCAAAATCAAATTTATCTTACAAAAACTTTGCCCTCCAAACCTCGTTCCCGTCTTTCGCCACCTCCCTCTCAGGGCATGACCCTACAGAACAGACTTCAGAATCTCACAACCAGAAAATGGATGTGGGCTTAATCCTTATTCGCCAGGTAATTCTTTCTACACCGTATATCATTCAACTTCTTTTGACCACGTTAGTGAATATTTTAACATCTTCCAACCAAATACCGTCCAACGTTGCCTCTTCATTACTTGCATCTCTAAATTTAATAAATTTCAATGGCTCCGCCAACGGTGGCGAGGGTCTTGCAATGGAATAGCCGTAGCCCTATTTCTAATAATCCAGATTTTCGCCACCTTCTTGTCAGGTACTCTCCATCCGTAACTGTCATCTCGGAAACATGGCTGAAACTTGGATACCACTTTAGAATCCGGAGCTACTCCTGCCTACGTGATGACAGAGCGGATGGTCGAGGTAGGTCCCCCCTAATGCTTGGCAAGCCACTTCCTTTCTCCCAGGTGCACCTTGACTCTCGCGGTTCTCAATTCAACATTGTTGCCGCGAGGATCAATGATATCACCATCATCTCTTTATACATTCCCCATCCTTCCCATCCCATTGCTCTTGAGCTACGGGACATTTTATCGTCCATCCCTGGTCCGTTTATGCTCCTGGGAGACGTCAACGCTCACCACCCGTCAAGGGGCTCCTTTCACAGCAGTTCATTAGGATACGCCTTAGTAGAGCTTCAAGACGACTTAAACCTGTGCTTACTTAATGATTGTTCCCCTACAAGAGTTCCGGTCCCATTTCAATATCCTGGTGCAGTCGATATTTCCTTCTGCTCCGCATCTCTTGCTTCACTTGTCACTTGGAACATTCTAACCGAATCTTTTGGAAGCGACCACTATCCTATAATCATATCTTTCCCCCATTTAAATTTGGATCCATCAAAAAGCCCCCCTATTCAAAAATATGGCCTACATAGTTCAGATTGGGAGGGTTTTCGGTCATACCTTAGGTCGAAGATATAGTCCCTCCCACCAAGAGTTTTGTAATGATCTTTTCGAGAAAAAGAATAATTCCTTCTGTTTCCATCTCCTTCAACTTTTCAAACATTCCTATTCTCTCCGCTACTAAATTCCTTGATATGTTCCTGGACTCGAAGTTGTCCTGAAACACTCACATTAAGCATGTAATTACCCGATGCAAGGCTAACATGAATATTCTTCGTGCTGTTTCTGGAGTATGGTGGTGTTCTCATCTTACTACTCTAAAACTTATGTACATTTCTTTCATTCGCAGTCATCTGGATTATGGATCATTTCCAGATGACTGCGACCGATGACCTTCTTGATGATGACTGATGACCTTCTTGATCCTATTTCCAAATCTAATGCCACCAAATGGACTTTTATTCAATCTCAAGCTCTGAGGATCACGGCGGGTACGAGTAGAATGTGTTGATCATCCTCTATCTCTTCGTCGTCAATACTTCGCTGATCGATTTCTCTTGAAAGCAGCTAAGTTCTCTTCCCATCCCATATTCCCAAAACTAAGGGTTAGTTAGTTTCTTTCCAGATTTGTTAATAATGATTCCTATATCAAAAGGAATGTCTAAGCCTCATCCTCTCCTCACGGTCAGCTTCCAAACAATCAAATCCCTCTCGAACCCCATTTATCAAAATTCCTCTCTCCCCCTGTATAGTTTTCCATTTGACTCGGTAATTCACAGGCCAAATATAAATTTCTGTTTCGGAGTTGGTAAGAAGTCTAGTAATTCCAATTCGCTGTTCAATTCCATCCTGAATAATTGATGGGTGGATTGCACGCGAATATACACAGACGCATCAAAACCCTTAAAAGACGGCTGTATAGGAGCATCTTTTTATTGCTGGCTGCCTCTCATTCGGCCTATTTTCGCCTCCCAATAGATTGTTCGGTATTTTCTGGGGAATATAGAGCTATTGTTGAGGCCTTAAAATATGCTCGGTTTAAAAGGTTCGCAGGCTTCTTACCTTCTCCGACTCTTTAAGTTCTTTAGAGTCCCTCCGCACCAATCCTTTTTCAGTAAATTGTAGCTTCCCAACTCTCCTGATCAAGCATCTTACGCTTGATTTGGAGAGATCGAGACCGGATGTCGTTCTTGCATGGATTCCTAGTCACTGCAGCGTGGTCGGTAATGAAATTGTTGACGCAAAAGAGCGGTTCGCAGCCATAAACGGGGATCTATGTTTCAGTCGTAATTTCATTGAGGATCTCCTTCCCCTAGCTCCTCCCTGGATGATTGCTGATTGGCAAAGGGCATGAGAACGATCGTCCCAGATCGTGGGTGCGGGATACTTCCAAATCCAATCTTCTATTCCTTCAAAACCGTGGTTTTCAAAATTTACTTTTTCTCGAAAGGAAACTTCAGTGGTATCTCTTATGCGTTTGGGTCACTGTTCTATTCCTTCCCAGTTAGCTAGGCTTGGTGAGGATGACCTAAATCATCTCATTTTTGCATGCCCATTAAATAATAAATTTCCTTCATTAATTTATAAATTATTAAATAAAAAAATTCAATTACCTATTACCATTAAATCTCTTCTATACGTTTCTAATAAATCCATTGTTGACTTAATTATTCAATACATAAGAAAAACGACATCAAAATCTAGGACCTTTTATATGCATATATATATCTGTTTTTATTTGTATGTACATATGCTTATACTTATTGTTTGTCTATATATTGTTGCCACCTTTGTATTATCTACAATTGTTTTTTTTTTTATATTTTCTCTTTTTTTCTAGCATAGCGAGCTTCTATTTAATTTTTGTTTTGCTCTTTAGTTTATTTTTGTTATTAAGCAATAGTGACAGATAATCGGAGTGTAATCTAGTCAGTGTTGCCTAACCAACAAATCTAAAATTGACACTGGCAAAAATTCTCTCTTGAGAGAATAATCCTCACAGAATAAAAAAAAGAAAGAAAAGATTAAGTACGAATGTCAGTGTCAGTTAATAATTTGTTTTTAATTAAATTAGGCAATGGCTATGAATTAAAAAAGGGATCGATATTGATTAATTATTGCAGTCTTTTCAAAAAAGTTATTATGATTTCTTTACGTTTTTATTGTTTGCAAAAATATTTTTTTTTTGTATTATAGTGACAAATTGTTGTAATACAACGAAACCTAGGTCGTGGTAAAGAAATTAAAGAAAGTAGAAATAATACTACATCACGTAGTTTCATTTAATTGTGACAAATTGTATTTTATTTTTGCCTTTTCCTGATTGTCTACCGCCGAATGGTTTTGTGTTTTATATTCCTTTTTAAAATTTATTTTCTGAAAGAAAATATATTTATAACATCAAGTAATAAATATATTTTCTATATATATACTAAAAAACTACAATGCAGCAATGATATTATAGATTCTGAATACAATTGCTAAGAAATAAAAAATACAGTAATCATTTTTTTTTAAATGATCACGCTATTTATATTATTATACTACTAAACTATATATTATTCAATACAAACCTGAGTTGTTCTGCAATTCTTTGAAGATTGATTTTTTAATGAAAAATATATTGAATATAAGTACACAAAATATTTTTGATGAAATATATTTTGTTTTAGAGTATTCAAGTAAAACATATATGAGTTTTGCGTAACATTTACAATTCAGTCCATGCCATAAGTTTCATCTGACATCGTTATCATAGCAGTGGAAAATACTTTTCAGAAATATAAATAAATACTATAAAAAACAATTTAATGCTGACATCTCACTAGCTGGCTTATGCCCAATCTATTTAATGATAGCCAACAATATTTTAGGTAACATTGCCATCCAAAAAATCAAATTGTTTAAGATCCAAAATAAGTATTCAACCGACGTCTGTAACAAAGGGAAATTAAGAGATATAACTAAAGGATAAGAACGGATATAAAAAAGAATAGATGTAATAAGAAAAAAAACACAATTTAATCAAAAGTATTGACTAAAGTCAATAAAATGCAAATAACTATTAAATAAGATTTAATAAGACTAGTTAATTTTATTATCTTTTATTGTAATTGATTTATTACTTGTGACAAATTAATTATATGTTTTAATTAATTTTTATATGTGTAAATATAAAGCGGCAAAGAATAGACTAGGATTTTATGATAATATACAGTTTGTCTATAAATTTCCGGGACAATTTACATTTCTGAACACGGACGTCACAATTTCCGGGACAATCCCGAAAATTCAGACACCTAGCAACCCTAGACGTTCATGAAAAACATTATATTAGAAATTTTAGGCATTGAATATCATAATATTCTTCTTATGAATCATAAAATGACAATATGTATAATAAATATATGTGTGAAATATACATATTTTTTTGATTTATGGAATATAAATGAATAAAAATTAAACATTAAGGAATGTTAAAATATTTCCAGACTAAAGACAACGATGTATGTGTAATAAATAATATTTTTATGCGTAATAAATATAATAAACGTGGCTTTATTACTACCTCCATATATATTTAATTTGTAAAAACGCTTCAACACATTTTTAAAATTATTAATAAGGTAAAAATTAACATAATAATCATTTTGAAAAAATTCACAAATGTTTAACAAAAATGCTTATTTTTCTCTGTTTAATAATTTCATTTCTCAAAGTATTAGAAAGAAGATATAAACTAAAATGTCATTTCTGTCACTAAATATAAACATGATCAAAGACAAATAGACCAAAAACACATTAAAAAAAATTGACATTTCACTGACATTATAAATATTATTTTCTGTCAACACTCTAACTTGCTCTGTGGTAAAATCTCTTCCGTTACAATGCGACCGTAACATTGTGATAACAACTGTTTTATTAATTACTTAATTTATTTACTATCGAACAAAAAAGACTTCTTCGGGATAATCAGTTTGAGATGGGCGATCAAGACAGAAAGTCGTATCGAGGCTACGGATTAGCTGCCGTTGCCGGGCTAGGTATCGGCGCAGCACTCTATTACTTCCTAAACAACCGACAACAAGAACAACCTCATTCAAATTCGCATAGAAATGATGAACAACAGAGACAGAATTCATTGTAAGTATAATTCTATTACAATCTAATGTGTGAACTTATTTTTCATTGTAAATGTACTTTAAAGGTATAAATAAATACCATCTAGCCAAGTACGCATAGTTTACTCGTGTCAAAACAAAGTACGTTTGACCCTATTTTTATCTATATATATTTTATTATTAAACGTCGTATCGGCTGAATCGCCATTTTAAAATTTTGTCTTTAGTATATTCTTACAGATGTTCTTTCACAAGTGTTCTTGTGATTTTTGCATTTATTAGCATATTTAATGGAATTTGTTTAGCTCATTCGTATCGCAAACTGTTATATTTTTGAAAAGTTATTTGATATGATTTTATATTTGAAAACTTGTACTATTAATAAACATATGTTGTTTGCCAGATGAAGTGTCACAGTATTTTTTTTGTATTCTGTCAAAGGGAAAAATAGGATTTGGGTTATATCCAAGACTCCATCTTCTGGGATACAACCCCAATCCTGTATCCAAGATATCCAAGATTCCTTTATAAGACCTTCACTTTTAAAATGACGTTTATTTCAAAGAAATAGTTTAAATTAAAAAATGTTTTATATTACAAAGTGAATAAAATGCAAAGTTGTTTTTTAATTACAACAAAGAACAATTTTATATAGTGGACAATAAGCCGTGTATGTGTAGTCAGAGATGATAGACCACAAAATTGACATTATTTGCTGACTACTTGAATTTAAAACATACAAATCTGGCATTAGTAATTTGTTTTCAGATATTTTTTTTTTCAGTACCAATATATTAAATTTATCCCATTTTTAAATTTACATGTATTAGAGAAACATTCATGACAAGATTTTGAGAATAAACATCAAAGAAAATAAAACAAAGTTTATGAACAACCTTGAAACAAATGTTCACATGAAACAAAAAGACAAGGAATATCTGACGATGATAACATTTAAAGTAAATTTAGTAATTATAACAAATTATGTTAGAGCATGTAGAATACAATAGAATTAAATATCCAAGTTACATGTTCGTAAAGAAAACAAGTTAATTGTGTTTGGTCGCACTATTTGGTACATTGCCCTTGGTGATTGTCATGCTTTGGTCTATGTGTTTAAAAATCAAATTAAATGACAGTTACATAACAGCAAACTCAGACCAAATAATGCCACATCTGTCTCATTGGAGGACCAAACATTTTTGATTAAATTGTAGTCTGAAATTTGACCTTATTATGAGTTATTAACCTCACAAAAATTAGCATAGATATTGTTTCAGAGATGTTACCAGTCAAAGTAGTCAAGTTTATATTACATCTCACACACATATATAGTATGTTGAAAAACAAAACTTTATATGTATATCACGTTTACATACATATATGTATATATGTACATATATACATATATAATAAACGTGACTAAATTTTCAATAAGAATATAAAATTAAAAACAACAATAATATGATGAAATACAATTGACATTTTGAACATTTTAATAAATTTTAACAGATTTTAAATTTTTTATGACCATTAGATTCTTTTTATATTATTAAATTAGTATTATTGTTATACTTAATAGAAACATTTCTGTACAACTTTTACGTGCAATACGTAACAATTTTACAAAGTTGTAAAACTTTTACGTATTGCATCCTACATTAAGTGAATTATTTAAACAAGTTCAGCTACTTTAACAAATCTTACCTCAAAAATGGTTATGTTTAACTTAAAATATTTTTGAAGTTACCGTTTCATCGTAAGCTAACATTTACACCGTAATCCAAGTTTGTGAAGCCCCAAAAAGCTGAAAAATTATTTTTTAGGTTACACAATAAATAAATATCTCATAAGTAAACTTGTAAACTACAGGTGACCTACAGATGGTATCTCGGGACAAAAGACGTATTTAATGTAAATACCAGTAAATTGCTTTTATAACGTTACTTTACGTTTTTTTTTAACGTTACTTCCATTGAAATTGTTAAATAACAATGACGTTATTGATTTTTGGTATCTCAATGATAATTGATTTTTAGTGTATCAAAAGAGTCTTACCAAATTTACATGGGATTAATCTAGCTTTAGAATTCTGAATATACGTAAAGGACACCAGTAAAAGTCGATATAGTGTTGGACCCAAGTATAATTAAAATGAAAATGATGCAGTAGGGAAAATGAAAAATAAAAACGCCTTAAAATTTTGTTTAAATCATCAAAGAAATGAAAAAGCCAGGTTTTCTTATAATATTTTATAAATATTATTTCTATTGGAATTCTGAATATACATAAAGGACATTGGCAAAAGTCCATATAGTGTTGGGCAACAGTATAATAAGAATAAAAATGATGCAGTAGAGAAATTAGAAAGCATATCCATTAAACATTTTATTTAAATCGTCAGATAAATGAAAAAGCCAGGTTATTTTTTCATAATATTTTATAAATATTATTTCTGTAGAGATTCTTTGAACAAAGACCATGGAACAAAGTGTAAATTATGTTTTTTTTTTATATTTTCTATACACAGATGTGAAATACTATTCCATGAAACATGCAGGCTTGACAGGGTCGTTGAAAAAAGCCATGTAAAGAATGAAAAATGTATTCAATTTGAGAACAGAAATAATGTCAATGTCCATTGACAGTTTATTTTTAATTCCATTAGTCAATGGCTACACGTTTAAAAAATTAGTCGTTACTGATTATTTTTTGTAATTGTTTTTAGAAAGTTATTATTTACTTTATTAGATTTTTATTATCGTTTTTGTTACTTATTGACAATTGTTGATATATTAAAATTATAAACGAAGATAACTTTTTTATTTGGATTATTATTACAAATTGTGTTTAATCCAATGCTCTTTCCTAATTGTCAATCGCTGCATTGTTTGTTTTTTTGGTATTCTATACGTATTGACTTCCTTTTTTTTAATTACATTATGTTTTTTAATACTAGTCACGTTCTGCCAGTTTTCCGTTATTTGTGTTTTTTTTTTAATAATTACACTTACCAAACAAATAAGAAAAATTGTAAAGGGTAATATAAATAATTAAGGGAAAAATTGTAAACGTATAATAATTTGTATGTATATATTTATTCTAAACAAACTATGAAATGACGTTGATAAAACATACATTTTGGAAAAGATACCTATTCTTGTGAGGGTCCCAGCGCTGCCACAATTCTAATTGACACAAATTCTAAAAGCGGACAACATTGCCCTTTCTAAAATGTATAACATACATAAGTACATCTATGCGTACACACAGTAGAGATGTGTAACTCATAAGCTATATCTTTTATATCTCTCACTCACGTGAGAGATATAAAAGATATAGCTCGCATGTTACGATCATATCTATCACTCGCTCACTTGAAATCAAAATGTATCACTATTTTAAGAGTGACCGGCGTCTTTTTCGTTTCACCAAATCAATAATTTCACTCACTCGTTGCATTGTGAATATAGATATAAAAGTGCATGTTTTGACGTTACATGTAAGAGAAAGAAAACGATCGATCTGTTTAGTCAAATATGCAACTGGATCTATGTAGACGAACGTAGCTACTCGCGATCCAATGTGAAAGCTGTGATAAAATGTACTTTAGTTCACTCAAAATATTTGCGTAAACAAATATTTTTTGTTTCATTTCAAAATTCTAATTTATAATTGTATAAATACGCCAATCCATTCCAATTTATTTAATTATCATTATAGTTATTTTATGCATAATTTGAATCTAGGTTGAGAGACCTAAATCCTAAACCAGCAAAATATTAAGCAAAGTGGATAATCTTGTAGAATTTTTCAAACAATAGTGCATAATGTTCAGTCATTACTATTTATCACAATGGTGTAAGACCATTGTTCAATGGTTCAACATATGCGTAATAAATAATTTCATTAATAACTCATAGTACTGAAATACTGAGCTACTGAGCTAGATATATAAATGAGTGATATATATATATATATATATATATATATATATATATATATATATATATATATATATATATATAAACATATTAAAGGATATATATATCACTCTTTTCTTTTCACTGATACATTTTGCACACCTCTAACACACAGTCACATTGGGTTCACGTTTTGAAAAAAATGTTATGACTATTAAATATAATTAAGTATTTAATCTGAATTAATATTTTATCTATAATTACTATAAACATTTCCTTAAATCTTCAAATATCAATTTCATTAATTTAAATTAACAATATTTTTAGGGATAAAAAGAGTTCATTTATAAAGTCTGTACAATATTAATTTTGATTAAATATATATTAACATTTAATAACCATTTGTATTTATTAAAGAAGTAAATAAAGTAAAAAGTAATTTATTAATAGGCCAGTTGACTAAATTTGGGAAAGTGGTTAATGCTATTTATTACCTCAATATCAATTTAACGCAAAAAATAATTATATTTTTCGAAAAATCAAACCATGTATTTTGTGTTTTAAAAACTAATTTAAATTTATCTCAAAAACGCTCAAAACGTCATGGCGTCTTGAATGACTTCACTCCTCATGAAACAAATCAAAACAATCGTATCTGTGTATGACAGTTGCTGCTTTTATTTAATTAAAAATGAATTTGTCTTATTACAAGTATTGTATAGTGCCCCAGTGTAAAAGCACAGCTATTAAATGCCAAAGAAATTATTTATATATGTTCCAAACAATAATTACGGAAAACGTGGCTAAAACTTGCAATGAGACCGTAGTTTATCTAAAGATTCAAGAATATAGTTTTGTGAAGATCATTTTGATGTTAGTATTTATTTGCAATTTAAGTACTTATTCGACAAACTGTGTTTTCATTACAAAGTCATTTTGTCAAGTTGATACTCAGACAAAAATTGTTAAAAATAAAAAGTTAATCAACCTGTTCTGTATATGAAAATGTTAACAAAAACAATGTTGTTTTGCAAGGTGTGTCTGGTTGATGGTCTCTGTCACGTGATTCATAATTTTACCGAATTTATTTCCTGAAAATAAAAATGATATTTACTTTTAATTATAAATAAATTTGGTTTTTGCTATCTCCATATAACAATTTTCCATTTCAGATTCAAACCCAAATCTACAGCGTTAGATTCGGGTCTTGCCGGTTAGACCATTCAATTTGATTTATTCTTAATGCAAACTAACGTGTTGTAAAAAATATACCCAAATTTAGATTCAAACCCAAATCTACAGCGCTAGATTCGAATCTTGCCGGTTAGGTCACTTCATTTGATTTATTCTTAATGCAAACTAACGTGTTATAAAAAATTACCCAAATTCAGATTCAAACCTAAATCTACAGCGTTAGATTCGGATCTTGCCGGTTAGGCCACTCCATTTGATTTATTCTTAATGCAAACTAATGTGTTATAAAAAATATACCCAAATTCAGATTCAAACCCAAATCTATAGCATTAGATTCGAATCTTGCCGGTTAGGCCACCCCGTTTGATTTATTCTTAATGCAAACTAACGTGTTATACAAAATATACCTAAATTCAGATTCAAACCCAAATCTGTAGCGTTAGATTCGGATCTTGCCGGTTAGGCCACTCCGTTTGATTTATTCTTAATGCAAACTAACGTGTTATAAAAAATATACCTAAATTCAGATTCAAACCCAAATCTACAGCGTTCGATTCGGGTCTTACTGAAAGTGCTAAATGTTTACGCTTTCCACTCACTTTTCTCATGAGCATTGTGTAAAATCATTTGAGCCTTAAACTAATGGAATACTCACCCATAACCTAAAAATTATCAAATTCCATGATTCCCAAATTTAAATATAAAAAAAAATTTTATAATTGAACAAAATATACCCAGATGCAAACGTTAGAACTAAATATACCCACATGCGTGCAACGTTAGAGCCAGGAACCTTGCTGAACTAAATGGAGTCTCGGTTCATTTGAACTTTACAATAACTGAATCCTCACACACGCCACCAAATGATGAAAATCTGTGTTTGCTAATTGCCTCATAAGTATAGAAATATCGTTAAAATATTCCAAGATTGGAAGTGTACCCATTTGATTAATTTTGTACTAAATAAGCGTTGTAGGTTAACCATTTTTTACAACGCGTGTGGCCATTTTACTTCATCTGCATGAAAGACAAATAAGCATAAGAAATCAGCACATATATTATTTTCTTCAGGCTCTGTTCGCTGAGGACTTGATGGAATTTGCAATAATTCATGCACATATTGTTTTCATTGTTCACTTAACAAAATTTGCAAGTCCGTTTCCGACGTTTCAATGAACAAAGAATAAGCATTTCGAGATCTAGGCTTGACATTGTTTAAAACTGGTTCGTTATATGACTAACTTTTGCTAATGAAATTGTACAAGATTTCAATTGGGCATTTAAAATTTTTGAAGTAAAACTTCTTTACGCACGCTTGACTTGGGGAGTAAGCTGGTGAATGCATGACGAGAGCGTTACGAAAAGTGTGATCGGGCGAGGTGAACGGAAGTAGAGAGGGAGATATAAGTTAGTGAAGACAGAAAGAGAGAGAGTTACGTTTCGTATATTAGTAGGGACAAGAGAGAGAGGTGTGAGCGCACATTTTCTTTCTCTCTTTCTCTCATAGCCAGTTATGTTTCGTATATCTAAGACAGTGCAAGCCTATTGTCTGTATCACACTGTAGGAGCAAGAGAGAGCAGTGCGCACGCACATTTTCTTTCTTTCTTCTTCTCATAGCCAGTGCATGAAATATATATATATATATATGCGAGTTTGTTAGCGTTACGCGAACGGTGATTTTTTGATTATTTTGTAATTTCATTTCGTTCTTGAACAATTTTATAAATTATTATTTTGTTCAATACATTAAATATTCTACGTTTAAAGTGAATAAAATTGTAAATTTATTTTAAAGTTCATATTTCGTGAATTTGAAGTTTTACTTCAGTCGTGTGGTCTAAGGCACACTCTTTTTTTTTTAATAAAATAATCGCTTTATTCGAAATATTGCACATTAAGATCAAATAAAATGCATGCACTGATTTTTAGAGTTTGATGATCAAGTCAAAATTCTTATAGTTTCGCTATGTCTGTCTGTATGTCACAGCTGTTTAACTCGCAGACTAATTATAGTATAATGCTGAAATTTGGCATTCATGTTTGTAATACCAAAAAAGTTATAAAATGAAATAAAATCTGTTATAAAATTTTTTTTACAGATTTTATTGTAAGCGTGTTTAAATTTTTTTGTGCATACCTTATCGTTGAATAGGTCTTTCAAAATTATTGTGTGTACATCACAACACTTTTTCGATCGAAACTCATTACGAGTTTACGAAATATTAAAATGGTCATTGCCAACAGCCTTCATCCCCCCCCCCAAACTAAATTGTTATTTTCGGATATCTGAAGAGTATTCACAATGGTTACTAAAATTATCATAGCCAAGTAGACAGTACTAGTTTACGAGAGATAGGATCTGTGAAAAGGTCACAAAAACTACTTACAAATGAGGTAAGTCAAGTGTAAAAATAACTCTGTATTTTATGATCTATATTTTGTCTTTTAACTTGAATAGGGCAATGTACATACATTATGCTAATTGTATATATACGCTTGAAATAAAGAAATAGGAATAATTTAGTATATAAGTACAGTCGACGGTACTCAGATTTTGGACTTTGACTCAACTTTATCTCGACATATTTATTATGGACTTTGACTCGACCGTATCTCAACAGCTTTATTTATTTATTTATCTATTTAAGTGATTCAATATATCTGATACAAATGACGGATTTATTGCTACAACCAATTAAAACACCAGTCCAGCCCTGCTCAAAAAGCGGCTGGAAATGAAACCCTGATCCCTACAGTGCACTGCGCCGTCAAAGGTCTTATGCCCTATGATCAACCCAATACACCACGGTGGCGATAATTCTCTTTGCAGTTCGAGTGCAAATCTTAATCTGCTATCAACTACCTGTACCAAATCTCTATTATTATTTCGAAAAAAGCTTCTTCACACGAGAACGTAATTTTATCACGGCGAAAATTATATTATATAAATATTGTAGTACGTCTGATAACTATAAATTTGAAGCTACAGAACCCCATCATGTTCTAAAATGTTTGTAAACCTACGAAACCCTAAAAAGCTATGAAAGTTGTTGTTCCTGTTGGACACTCCCATAATAGGGTTATCATGGCAGTGTCCAACAGGCCCTTGGCCGGTTTTTTCCGTTTACATTTCATTATGTAAATAATTTTTTAAATAATAAAGTGTAAAATTAAAAACCGGTCAAGTAAAAGCTAGTTAATAGCTTTACAGCTATTTTTCCCTCAGAGCCTCCATAAATGTTAAAAGTAGTGCTTAAAAGGCGATCATCTGCTACGCTAACCACTGCTAATCGGCACCAATGGCACTTCACATCACGTATGTGCAGAGCTACGTGGGAAGCAGTTCGACTGAGCAAAATTAAAGATGTGGAAAAACGTATAAGAACAAAAGTTCTTTCTTACATTGAGAGAAAATGTTTTTGTCAGAAACTGTTTCTCCGAAACGAATGGCTAAACAGTTATAAAGAAATAAACAATTAGATTTTTTATGACAATTAATCGCACTAGAATTTTTCAATACGGATAATTTTGGTCCGATCCATACCTAATTCCCAATTATGATGATGAATGTGGAAGACGGCAATTTTTAGGCGTTTTTACTAAAAAAATATTTTAAAAATTCATAAAAAAATGTATTATTGAATTTTTGTTCCAATAAGTTTCCACTTTTCACCCCCTGAAATAAAACCCCGTAATCAAAATTGAACTTTTTACATTTCATGTCGGTAATAGGGCTATCATATTCTATCTCTGTGATATATTTCAAATTTTTGTCTCTTAATCGTCTCCAAGAAAATCACCTGTGACAGACAGACTAATGTTTTGTGACAAAATTAATGTTTTGTGACAAAATTACTAATGGATTGACTTCCACTGAAATCATTCCATATGCAATTTTGTCACAAAATATTAATAAGTCCATTAAATTTTAGCAATATTGGTCAAAATTAATCAGAATAATATTAATATCTTGTGTATATCTTCTTTTATATTTACAATTTTTATCTCTAATATTTTCCAAGAAAATCGCCTGTGACAAGTACACGGACGGACACCGAAGTCTTTTCATTAATAATTTTGCCATGAAACATTAAAAAGTCTATTAAATTTTACCAATATTGATCAAATTTAATCAGAATAACATTAGGATCTTGTATATAGCTTCAAAATTTTTTGTTAATTGGTTTAGCTGATTTTCATGCTTGTTGGTATTGCAGCAGGGCAGTGTAACTTCCAAAGCGGAAGTTATATTAAGTAAAAACTAGCCATGCAAGTTAGGCATGTGCATCGAAACTTTGCAGCAGGGCAGTGTAACTACCAAAAGGGAAGTTATGTTAAATAAAAACTAGACACATGGAAGTCATGAAACAAAAGTTTCAATGCAGCAGGGCAGTGTAACTGCTAAAATGGAAATTATTTTAAATAAAAATTAGAAGAGTGCGAATCAGGTTTCAATGCATCAGAACCAAAGGTAAGGCAGTAGAACAGTGTAACGTTCAAAGTAGAAGATATATTAAATAAAAATTCAAATTGGGCTCATAACACCTTACCAAAGATTCTGTACCGTGGTTAATTTATTAACCAATTCAGTTTTGTAATTAACCAACTCAAAAAGATTCGATCATTGTTGGTGAGCCACATTGGTATATGTGATAAATTCTTTTGTACAATTAATTTTTTTCCTGAAACAATTAGCTTCAAGTACATAATGTTATTTTAGCTATAATCTCGAAAAGTTTGCCTATTTACGTAACAAATTTATAGTTTTTGGTCCTCCAAATTCAAAATGAACAGACAGGAAATAACATGTTTTTTTTTGCTTTTGCCTTTTTTCTATTGTACATATAAAAAGCTTAGCAAACTAAAATTAAAATAGAACAGTTTTATTTTTTTTTGTCTTAATTGTACTGCAAACTGTCACCACACTGGGCCAATGAACAGTAAGTTTGTCGGTTGTTGCTCGTACAGATTTAGGAGGACAACCTGTGTCGCATCCTAATTTTATATTTATGTGCCTTTATTGTAGCAGATCTTGAGGAATTCTACGTTTTAATCAGAGTTAGGTTCTGGTATTATCCATCAATTTTTGCGCAAGTTTATTTTTGGTGGTTTATGATTCTGTCTTTATCTGACTTTGTGTGTCTATCGATTTCCTCTCTAACTGTAGGTATCTGTAGGTCCTTATGCAATTGTCGGTTGGTTACAAACCATGGGATATTTGTAATTATCCGCAGCATTTGATTCTGGTATCTTTGGATTATCTCAATATTGGGGTGGCAAGCTGTACCCGACAGCTGAATGCCGTGATTCCAAACTGGTTTAAGTGTTGCTTTATAGAGTTGCAGCTTATTTCCCAATGGTAGTTGCGACTTACTCCCTATGAGCCAATAGAGCTTTCTGAGCCGAAGACCAAGTTGTTTTCGTTTGGTGAACAGATATGCTTTTGGAAAGTTAGTCTTTTGTCCAGGTATATACGAAGGAAACAATTTTATAAAATGCTAAAAATGTTCGTACATATGGTCAGTCCCCACCCCTCTCCCTGCCGTCTATATTACGTTGACTAAAATGATATGTTTGAACCAATCATTTTCAACCCTCCAGGAGGGTGAAAATATTCTCTCTGGAATTAGTTTTGAGCAACATCTTATATAAATATACCAAACCTTAAAAACAAACAAAACTTAGCTTCTTATATTTAAAATAAAAATTTTGTAATACTCGCACTCCGTCATAACATCTTCAACAATAGTAAGGAAGGCTTTGATCATGGAATAAAGTGATCGCATAAACTCCTGGAATCCACTCGCCTGTGACTAATGTTTCCTGTCTTCTGTGTGTCGCTCATAATAATAAAACATATTAACAAGCACATATCTCACCGGATAACACTCAAAAATGTCTGTATGGAAATTTTTGGGGCAAATTAAATACTGAAAAAAAAGTTTTAATTTATTTTTTGCATTTTTTTCAGTATGTTTTCAGAGATATACAAAAATAATCCAAAAAAATTTATTCACCTCACTTATTTTCAAATGTATATCTATGTATATATGTGTGTGTGCGTGTGCGTGTGTGTGTGTGTGTATACTCTTTTGGAAAAAAAAATGGGCACTTTAGGAATAAATAATATCAGAGTTATTTATCATTTTTTACTCTTATTGTTTTTTTCAACCATACTGAGAACAGCAAACAGAAGTGAACTAATGCATCAAACAGCAGAAATTTAATTAAAATTTATTCATTAAAATAAAAAACGTTACAAATTAAAAAGAACTTAATAAGAGTTGTATTTCATTTACCGCCAAAAAATACGTTTTTGTCAGTGAAAGAGAACTTTCATTCAAAAAGAATAAATTTCAAATTTAGAACGTTCTTTTTTATGTGCCAGAATACACTATACCTGCCAGTAACAATTACATTTAATACAACCTCTTAATAAATAATATTTTGTTAATAATATGACAAAATCGAAACCGTCCATTTTTTACGCAAAAGAGTGTATATGTATGTATATATATTTATATATTTGGAAATAAGGGTGGAGTATATTTACTTTACGACATAAAATTATGAAAAAATTAATGTTCTTAGAAGCCTTTGCAAACGTTCTAGGAAAACTATAGCGATGTTTCTAAATGTCATAATTTTTTAAATATGTATCAAATTTATAGACCAGTGAAAGATGTAGCAGGCTATCAATTAACGTCGTGAAAAATTAATGTCTTTAAAAATAGTTTAATAGAAATAGTATCTACCCTTAAATGTTTATAAATACTTAAACGTGTATAGAACCCCGGAATTACGAGATCTATTTGTACTTGAAAGGTTTCATTGCTCATAACTTCAATAAATTGAACGTATTGTTAAAATTCTACCTCACGCTTTTTCAAAATTTATCACGTCTTACAGATTGTCTTTTATATTGCTGAATTTTAATTTTTATCTGTTTCATACGGCCGTATACAACCTACAACTACAAATACACAGTTACAACACTACACAACAATATTAGCATTTTGTACAATCACGCTATATTAATTTCATTTATAAACAATTATAGTGTGACCCCAAGATTGCACACGTAATCATTAGTACACGTCATTGCTCTTAATATACAATATACCTTGCGTCCGATAACAAAAAATAGTAAATAATTGTTTATTTTTTATTTACCTATTTTATTCTCGTATATTTTAATCTGGAAAATATACATTTTTATTAATATATTAAAAATAAAAAAATATTTCGAGTATATATTAAATCTTATCAATACTATTACACCACGATAACAGCTGTGCCAAAGGTGGTTATAGTTAGGTTAATCAAATTTTATATCAGGGTGCAATGAAATTATAAAGAAAGATATCACGATTTTCTCTTCACAAAAACGTGTCACTACAAGGGTTCTGTACACATGTTAAATTGTAGTTGTTGCCATGGTGTGTTGGGTTGATCACAGGGCATACGGTCATTGACGATGTGGCGCACTGCAGGGTCCCGGGTTCGATTCCCGGTCCGGTTCCTTGAGCAGAACTGGACTGATGTTATGGTTGGCTGTAAGAGATTTCTCTTGTAGCAATAAGTCCACCATATGTATCAATTAGGTGCATGAAAATAGGTAAATAAATAATAAAAAAATTGGTTTTAATATACCTTCCCATATATATAACGTGGGTCAAATATTTTTTAGCACATTCTATTAAGTCAAATATAATTAGACACATTTTTTTAAATTAAATCGAATTTACATTTGTCATACGTCGCCACTCTCCCAATTTTTCAACCATAGATATGAAAACCATGAAAAAAATTCTAGATATAATGTTGCATGAGAACTGTGAAATGAAATTAGTTTTGTTAAATTACGTCAATCATTTCAAGAAATATAGACAACTACTTCCATTCCATTCCAAACGAGAATATTTGTAAACAAATTAATTTGACAGTTAAAATATGGTTGCCACAAATAATTTATAAAATATATATTCTCATACTGCATTTTACCTATGGCATTATTAAACTATGTACTAGAATCACTATAACTTAATAAATTGTCAAGTTAAATAATTTGTAAATATCAATATTACACAGATATTCTAATAATATTAATTGTAAAATTAAGAGAAGACCTCTGTGTTAGTGACAGTTAGGGACAACCCTGACAGTCAGTCACACAAAATTCAGAGGTTTAAAACATTTTGGAAAAATATTCGATATTCCGACACTTACAAAATCCACATCTGTATATACTGTTTATTATACATATATACTATTTATTACACATCGCTTACTTTGTAATGTGTTGAAGTGAATTGTCTGCAATAAATCAGTTTCATTTTGACACAAACGATATTCAACCGTCTTTCTATCGTGATTCTTAAGCGAGGCAAAAAAAGTAAATGAGACAGAACATTGATGCTATATAACAAATTGGTTATACGTATATAGTGTAAGAAGGCGGAAGAAAGAAAGAAAAACATGACATTTTATTTTCAAACAAGTGTTACTATTATTTTGCTGTGTAGAATACGTGTTTTATACATAATTCATGGCAGGTTTTTTTATAATAAATGAGTTTTTGCTATTATTTGACACTTTAAAAAAGTACCGTTAGAAAAAAGTAGGGAACCCTACTAATTAATGTTTATGAAAGAAATATACAGGGTTAGAAGGCAGGCGTAAGAAAGAAAAACATGACATTTTATTTTCAAACAAGTGTTATTATTATTTTGCTGTATAGAATACGTGTTTTATACATAATTCACGGCAGGTTTTTTTATAATAAATAAGTTTTTGCTCTTATTCGACATTTTAAAAAAGTACCGTTAGAAAAAAAGTCGGGAACCCTTCTAATTAATGTTTATGATATTTTTTTTTGCAAAATATGCATATGATATATTTTTTTTGCAGAATATAACAGTGTGCCAAGTCATATATTTTATAAAGCGCAATATGCTTTGTTTTATGCAGTGCTACACTAGTGCATAGTCATTACAATAACATTACAATCAAAGAATGGAAAAATTGGAGACAAGATAATATTTTGATTAAAACCTGTCTCTTCCAAGATTTGAGACTTTCATAAGGTACATTATCTTAACGTCAAAATTTCAATCACAAATAACATTGATAAGACTTTTAACACGTCTGATAATACGTAATGCACTAATCTGCTGAGGGTGTGGTTTTATATTTTATTTTAGTTTGAATCATTCTATGTCTATTTTGCATAAACAAGTCAAATTACACAATATTTTGCATAAACAAGTCAAATTACACAATATTTTGCAAAACATGTCAAATTACACAATATTTTGCAAAACAAGTCAAAATTACACAATATTTTGCAAAACAAGTCAAATTACACAATATTTTGCAAAACAAGTCAAATTATACAATATTTTGCAAAACAAGCCAAATTATACAATATTTTGTAAAACAAGTCAAAATTACACAATATTTTGCAAAACAAGTCAAATTACACAATATTTTGCAAAACAAGTCAAATTATACAATATTTTGCAAAACAAGCCAAATTATACAATATTTTGTAAAACAAGTCAAAATTACACAATATTTTGCAAAACAAGTCAAATTACACAATATTTTGCAAAACAAGTCAAATTATACAATATTTTGCAAAACAAGCCAAATTATACAATATTTTGTAAAACAAGTCAAATTACACAATATTTTGCAAAACAAGTCAAAATTACACAATATTTTGCAAAACAAGCCAAATTAAACAATATTTTGTAAAACAAGTCAAAATTACACAATATTTTGCAAAACAAGTCAAATTACACAATATTTTGCAAAACAAGTCAAATTATACAATATTTTGCAAAACAAGCCAAATTATACAATATTTTGTAAAACAAGTCAAATTACACAATATTTTGCAAAACAAGTCAAAATTACACAATATTTTGCAAAACAAGTCAAATTACACAATATTTTGCAAAACAAGTCAAATTATACAATATTTTGCAAAACAAGCCAAATTATACAATATTTTGTAAAACAAGTCAAATTACACAATATTTTGCAAAACAAGTCAAATTACACAATACTTTGCAAAACAAGTCAAATTACACAATATTTTGCAAAACAAGTCAAATTACACAATATTTTGCAAAACAAGTCAAATTATACAATATTTTGCAAAACAAGTCAAATTACACAAACAATTTTTAGATGGAAAGTTAAAAGGAAAAACATTACAGAAAATACATATTATGCTCGGAGTGTCTATGAAGAATAAAACCGGAAATGAGGAATTCCAGTGAAGAATCAAAGTATTCAAGATAGTACTTTAACATCAGCAAACTAAAGTGGCAATGGGCATGCCATATTTCCGGAGATCTGATGAGAATAAGTGAAGACCATGAAGCATGAAGCGGAGTGTAGGACAACCCCCAGCCAAACGGAACAACCTAAAAAATTCGTAAAAAGTAGTGGAAAGTTACAGGCTGTTGATCTTAATGAAGATGATGTACAAAAAATCTGGGCGCACAATAATGCATCACCAAATTCCGATCTACACTTTCGGACACTGACCCCTACTCGAAGCATGGTGCAGCTAGTTCGACACCCCATAACTTGGCTCCAACTAATACTAAAAGTCTAACTTTTAGCAAGTGGAAAGATGAATACCCAATTTAGATGAATTTCAAATGTCGGCAGAAACTTCAGAGATATTTGACATTAAAAATGGTAAATTTCCTAGTTTATTCACTCACAGATCATCAGAACCTATAGGCCGCTACTAGAAGAACTAGAAACTTGAATTTGGTGTTTGTATAGTACTTTTGCCTTTATAGAGATCCGTATCTCAAGGAGAATAAGGAAAATGGAGCTCATGGATATCAGACAATTTTATTCAAGTTTTAGGAGATATCGTGAGCAGTGCACTTGTTCTTATTTTACACATGTTTTTACAAGTTTTCCGATAATAGGTGTATAAATTAATTTATTATGGAGATGTGTGCTGTCCTGATCTTAATGAAGAATATTTGTGCAAGTTGGAACGTCTTCAAAATTTATGTATACCTTCGACCTCAGAAAATATGATTATATTTCTTAATACAGGTCACTTCTCAAATGGCTGAAGATCCGTGATCGACGCCAACTTCACATACTTACACTTTTCTTTTTAATATATTAAAAAATTCTCATAGCCCAAATTATCTTTGTGACAAATTTAAAGATTTGTCTGCTCACGGCCTTGGGCTACGATCTGAATTTTACTTATTCCTAAACATACCTCTACCACATATGAAAAATTCTTCACTTTCCAAGCAGCAAAAATTTGGAATCACCTGGATCCTGACATCAAGAAAATAACGTCCCAGAAATATTTTCAAAAATCGAGTGAAAAAGTCCTGCCTCTACTGAAACCTTTTCCTTTGTTTCCTTGTCCTTTTCTGTCTTTCCCATCCCAAATCATGTCAATAGTTTTTTTTTTACTTACACTTTTGTATTTTTTTTCCGTCTCATGTGCAATAAAGAATTTTCATTGTAAAATCTCTTACAGTCTACCAACTAAATGTCATACCGATTGTTATGGTTGACTGGAAGAGATTGCTCATGTAGCGATGAGTCCGTCATATGTACTATACAAAAAAGGCAATAAATAAATAAATCATGTACCTTTCTTCACAATGATAAGCGACAGTATTAGGAACGGTATAAAATTATTGAAAGTCGATAAAACTTTGAGTTAGTAATCAATTTGTTTAATAATTCTGATTATCAATTGTTTTGTCTTTGTTGATCATCATCATCATCATATATATTAATACGCTAAGGTTAAGATGTTACTCTCCCTTTTTAGAAAAAACCTCACAACTAATCCACATAAATTATATATCATTTTATAGATAATTGCTTGCTCTACCGGCATCCACAACTAAAAAATGTATTATTGAAAAATTTATTATATTGTTTTTGCAAATTAATTAATTATTAAAATTATATACACAAAACAGCAATGCTGCCATCTAACGGCTCAACGTCAATATGATTGACGGTCGGTAAAATTTTTGTTTAATTTCAAATCCACTCGCGTATAAATAAAGTGGCGCTTTAGCTCAATGCTTTTGATACTTGCGCCTCTATATGTCAATTTTAGTAAAATATTTGTTTGATCTGTCATCTGAGCTTCATAATGGAATAAATAATGCGAAGACTTCGCACGGGTCACGCTAGTAATTAAATAATAACACTAGCTATTCCTACTTCATAACAGTTTTGAAATAATTATTGTGTTGTCTTCATAAATAGGTCGTCGTGCATATAATACAATATTGAGAAATATTTTTAGTGTTCCGTACCTCAAAAGGAAAAGTGAACTCCTTATAAGGATCACTTCGTTGTCCGTGTGTCTGTCTGTCAAGACTTTGACCCATTTTCTCAGGAACGCATGGAGTTGAAATTAATATCAAATAAATCGGTCCCTTGGATCTAAAAGAGGAATAAAAAAGTCAAGCTTCAAACAACAAAATAAAAAATCAAGCAACAAAATTTAAAAAATATGACCAATTTTCCCACATATTTTGACACTCGTAAATAAATCAAAACTTATATGGTACTTCCCGTTAACCTAGAGTCATGAAATTTGGCAAGAAGCAAGGTCTCATGGCAGAGTAAAGGAAAAAATCCTAAAATCATTAATTGGTAGTTATATCACATAAAATTTTTTTTTAATGTATATGCCTGTGAAAAGTACAATAGGTAATATATTTATAGTTTATTAGGAATATTTTGTACCCTTAAATGTTATAAATTCATAAATGTGAACTGAACTGCGCAGGGCGAGTTCCATTCGTGCTTGACAGGTTGTTTTACTGAATTATGTGCGTTGTTTTTGGTAGTAACAAGTGACGATAGACATGTCTTTAAGCGTTTGACACATCAGTCACATGGATGTTACGAAAGAGACAGTGATGTCACGAGGTTCTTTTATTTGCAACAAATTACCAACTTTTATAACTGAGATGTTATATCACTTACCCAATAAAAATAATACTAGCATTGCCACATCAATTTCTATTTTATAACAGAACTAAAGGTTACAAAACTTACCCATAATTCAACACGTTTGATTATCCATCTCATACTACAGGGATACGGTGGACGCACTCTTTAACCCAGGGGATCCCCCGAATGTCGAGACCCAACACCTGAACCAAAGGATTCACCACACCTGAAATGACTACAGCGTGATGTAAATCGAAACAATTGCACTATTTCACAAACGTGTCAAAATATTGTTTGACATAACTCTAAAATGACTTAACTGAAAATTACTTAACTCGAAACGACACAACTCGAGGATTTCCTGTATAGTCTAAACAATTGGCACAATGAAGAATGTCATCAAAAACAAACCTCCAAGAATATAATGTTATTATCGTGTTTCGCGTATCTAATAATATGTATTGTTATTCATTTAAGTTATAAATGAAATATGGTTATGATACGTATTTGTTTTTGTTTCTCTTATTAGTATTCTTCTCACCTGTCACAATAAGGTCAAGAGGCTCACCCTGAATTAAGTGAACGTACCAGCGTCGTATGAATTGTTTGATGTTATGAAAGCCTTATAGTAATTATTCAGTAAGGTTGGCTTTCCATAGTGTTGATAGATATTTTAATGATTACGCTATTTCAAACAATATTCGAAAAAATTATGAACGAGACTCGTATAATTATATAACTACTTAAACTAAATATTTACAGTAGGAATGTTTTTTTTATTTCAATATATTTTAATCAAGCGTCAATGACATTGCTCAAATTCAATGTCAATATTTAATAATACCGAATGTTTACAGTAGGAATAGTTTTTTTTTATTTCAATATATTTTGATCAAGCATTAATGACATTGCTCAAATTCAGTCGTCAATATTTACTTAGGAAATGTTTACAGTAGGAATGGTTTTTTTTATTTCTATATATTGATTTAATACAACAAAATTAAATAATTTATTTTGGTTAATAGAAGAAAAATACTTTGGTTTTGTATCTTTAAGGAAACAATTAGTTCAGTTTTTAAACTATAGAAGTAGACGTTTATAAGAAACAATACCTACTTACTATAGTGCGTTTATCAGGGAAGTAACCAAGTTTTTAGACTTTGATGACGGTCAGCTGTATATGCATAGAATAATTCATATATGAGGCGATGGGTGATGTATATTTCATGCTATTTCTTATGTGATACTCACAATGATTTGTGCATGAGTATCACAATGATTTGTACAATAGTACCACAATGATTTGTACAAGAGTATCACAATGATTTGTTGCAAAAATATCAGTGATTTGTTGATGATTATATGAACGGCAAAAATGACTTATCAAACTAGTATATATAAATAGTGATATCATTTTTATACTATGTAATTTGACGTATATTTTTTTTGTTTTGTATGTAAAAGTACAACTGATGTTCAACAAGGGAACGTAATATATGTTTAATAAAAATAAATTAAATGTTGTAATTGATATAATATTCTGATCTTATGTGGCATTGTCTAGGGCGAACACACTTGGTGGCATCCATTTAATTCATTTCAATCCTAATAACATTAAGACATAAAATCCGCTATTGTTAAACAGAAAATCTACTATTGCTGAGTTCAATATTGTGATTGATACAATGTTCAATAAATCTAAACACAAAGCTCTAACTCTCTCATATATAGTTCTCTGCCAAAGGTTGAGATCTTATGTTGCATTTTGTAGAGTGAAGACACTTTCCATTTAATTCATTTCGATCCTAATAACATTAAAACATAAAATCCGCTATTGTTAAACAGAAAATCTACTATTGCCGAGTTCAATATTGTGATTGATGCAATGTTCAATAAATCTAAACGCAAAACTCTAACTCTCTCATATATAGTTCTCTGGCAAAGGTTGTGATCTTATGTTGTATTGTGTAGGGCAAAGACACTTGACGGCATCCATTTAATTAATTTCAATCATAATAACATTAAATCCGCTATTGTTAAACATAAAAGTTCTAACGTACTCATTTACACAAACCAAAGCTCTAACTTACTCATTTACGTACTCAGTTACATTTTGTCTTCAAAAATTGGCTCAACATTACTTTTTGCGGCTAACTATTTAAAGATGAACTTTGTTTTTGTACAGTATTTTATGAATGGTTTAAAACATAACCAGCCAAGTGTGTGTCGGAATATGTATAACGTAGGGTTCTATAGTGGCCTGTATTGTTGACACAGTGAAGTAAATCTTGAAATCGTCGATGCAAGTTGACCAAAATAATGTTAATTAATAGTTTTAATAAAATTGAATGCTAGTATCAAGAGTTATTTCAGGTTTTTTAAATACACTGTTTAAAAATGAAAGCGGTACATATCGTACATATTGTTTGAAGATAAGTTTTTTTACGAATGGAGGTTAAATGTAAAAATAATAAAATGGAAAACCCAACTTTACAGCATGAAATGTTTTTTTTTAGTATTAATTGAGATTCTATCTGTAGCAAAGCATTTACCTGTAAAATTTCATTCATCACGTAGGTCTTAAACAGTAGAAAATCTGAAATTACGACAGGCATGTAGACAGATGGACGTGCATACCAAAATTATAAAAAGTTACTCGTTAAATTAACCAAGAAAATGAAAACACTGAAAAATTACATAAAAATGTGTTGAAAACTTGAGTCAGGAGTAAAATCACTATTTTAATATTTTTTTTGACATTAAGGTATCGATAAGATGTTTTTTTCTCTGAAGAGTTTTGGTTTTTATTCATGTATATGCTAATAAGGATTATTGTAACTTTTTAGTAGTCGCTTTAAACGTTTGAAAAATTACGACGTGATTAGCGTTTGAAAATTTGCACAAAGTGATGCACGAGAATTACGTTCGGCAGACGTTACGTACGTTTTTTAATGGTACATATGAGTATAATGGACCAACACTTACATTTACATATATTATTGTTTACAATGTACGTCATCAAAGATTTAAAAGACAAAGTGTTAAGTGATTGCGCACTTATTTTTTTTTTACAATTTTTATTAAAACTAGTTATATAAGTTACGATTAATTTGTTTCTGAATTAATATATTATAGTGTTCTAATGTCTAACAAGCTCAAAAGGTTTTATTCTTTTGAGCGTTCTCATAATATTTTGCACATTTGAGAGTCTGGACACTTCTGGATTAATGTGGTTTTGAAGTCTCTTTTGGTGAGAACTAGCAAATCTACTAATAGTATCGTCTACCATCTGAATCTCAAGATCGCGATGGAGATCACGTTTACAGACATACCAAGGCGTGTTAACTACACACTTAAGCACTTTGTTTTGAAATCTTTGTATCACTTGGATATTAGACTTACTGGCGCAGCCCCACAACTGTATTCCATAACTCCAAATCGGGCGTAGGACTTGCTTATACAAAATAAGCTTGTTGTATATTGAAAGCTCAGAATTACGACCAAGCAACCAATACATTTTTCTGAACTTGGTATTAAGTTCGTCGCATTTCTTCTTAATATGTTCTTTCCACCGAAGCTTGGCGTCGAGAGTCATACCAAGATATTTAGTGGTGTTTGCATATGGTAATTGAGTGCCATTAATAAAGACTGGATGTGGTGTTATCTTTTTATTTGTAAAGTCGATATGTGTTGATTTGGATTCGTTTAATTTAATACGCCATTTTTTTTGTCCAGATGGCTTCTTTGTTGGGAGCAGATTGCAATTTTCTAGTTGAACATTCCACAGTTTCCTCCACTACCATTATTGCCGTATCATCTGCAAAAGTGGCTGTTGTACTATATAACATTGTTGGAACATCATTAATGTATAGCAAATACAAAACTGGGCCTAGAACACTACCCTGAGGAACCCCAGCCTTAATCAACTTCAAGTCTTCGTATTTAACCCGAAAGTGTCGATTAGTCAGATAGGATTTTAAGAGTTGGTAGAAGTGATCGGGAAGAAGTAATATTAATTTGTATAGTAGACCTTTGTGCCAAACTCTATCAAACGCCTGTGCTACATCCAAGAAGACAGCAGAACATACATTTTTGTTTTCTAACGCTTTTTAAATAACATCAGTAATACGATGTACTTGATCGATTGTCGAGTTGTTGTTTCTGAAACCAAATTGATGTGGTGGTATCAGGTTTCTTTTATCAAGAACAGATTTGAGATGCTTTAAAATTAGTTTCTCAAATATCTTTAACGTGATTGCGCTCTTATAAAAAATATTTAAAAACCACAAAAATGTTCAATTTGTGAAGAGATTCTCCAAAAAAACCTATGTTAAGTACTAACAAGAAAAACAGAAACAATTAAGAAAGTAAGAAATATTGTTCAAGCCACATGGAGTATATAATCTAGTATTAAATAGATATATATTATCAAGGTTCTGTGATATTATTTTTCCAGGGAAAATAACTGTAGTTACTGGCACCTATCTTTTATCATGGCTGCCTGTATAATTGTATTCTTAGATTTCAAAAAAGAAAACCCATGACAAGTCCACTATTTCTAAAGTGCACAATAGCCCGCGTAGCACATAAATGTATGTTTCGTGTTGAGATGTTAAATACATTTTAATTTTCAAATATTTGGACTAGCTAAAGAACTGACGAGATTACACAAAAGAACTTAATGAGGACAATAATCAAGTTCTGTTACTTTAAGTGTTGTTAATAAACTAATAAACATACTTAAAAAAATGGCGTAGATGTGTCGTGCACCTCTGTACTTTCTTACGTGAACACGTCTTTACACGTGAAAGAAATAAAAGCAGATTATTATAATATTTAAAGAATTTTTGTTCATCACTTTGTCAGCTCCAACGCGCGACTGGTGTTTACTCCTAAAGTGTGATTGCCTTAGAATATATAAAATAGGTAACACGGTATATAAATATAAATATCATTAAATGTGAATGGAAAATTCTTTGAAATAAAATGCTGACAATATAATTATTTTCAAGTGAAATACAAATGAACAAGATCCAGTTTATACAAGAAAATTAAAAACATTTAGTAATGTCAGCCAAAAAACCAAAATTAAAAGAGACTTTTTAATTTTGTAGGATAGAAGACACCAAATATTCACACACAATAACATTTAATGACTACATCTTGATATAAGCAAACGGTACTAAACTATGTTTGTCACACTCCATCATTGCGATTACGCTATGAGAAAATGCCAAATAAATATATTGATATCTCACTCTAAAGATGCACAGAAATGTTGCGCAGAGAGGCCGCCTAACGATTACACTTTTTTGAATACTCTGAACTTCATGCGATCAGAACCTAGCAGTTATACTTTTTCTTAACGCTTTGAACTTCATATGCTCTGTACTTCTGATTTTACTCCTCATAAAACTTCATACTGTAAAAAATAGATTTTTAAGGAGCAAACTCCAAAAATATGGGTTTTTGTTAGCCCACTCAAATGATGTAGTAAAAGCATAGCGATGAATAGACATCATAATTTTTTAAATATGGACTGTATTTTTATATATAATCGATTCTTAAGGAGTGAATTCTGACAATATGTGTTTTTAGTAGCCCACTCAAATGATGAAGTAAAAGCATAACGATGACTAGACATCATAATTTTTTAAATATGCACTATATTTTTATATATAATCGATTCTTAAGGAGTAAACTCTGAAAATATAGGTTTTTAGTAGCCCACTTGAATGCTACAGTAAAAGCATAGCGATGATTCTGGACATTTTTATTTTTTAAATATGCACTGTATTTTTACGCCTATGAAAGATACAGTAGACAATATATTTAAGTTTTACTGTATTCCCAGCCCAATCTCCTAGAAATTAAATGACACGGAAACTTGGAATTTTGCATAGTAATTTATCCACATATTTTGCACTAGATAACTTTTTCAAAATATTCATATCAAGCATAAGGGAATGTAAATAAAGGTCTCGAAAGTTGTTTATTTTCAATTTTATATTTCACATGGAATTGAAAGGGCTTATTATTTAAATTGCATTTTTGAAAAGATTTTCCAAAAAATATGCGAAAAAAGAACATCTATAATATAATAATATACCGTATTTTCAAAACTAATTAGCCAAAAATTATGAAAAAAAACAGGTTCGATAAGATCTGATTGACACATTACAGGAAAACTACAACGGTTATTCTAGATCTTAACATTTTTGAAATATACACCATATTTTAACGCATGTGAAAGATATAGTAGGCCATATACAGGTGTCACAAAATATATCAAGCCGAAAAGAGAGGATAAACCAGGTTGTGATAGGAAAAAATCTAGGTTGTGTACTTTTAATATCATAGATATTTTTAGAAAAATCGGGAAAATTTGCACCCCGTGATGTTCTTTCAAGTACTATGACTTTGTATTTTTATTTTTCTTGATTCTAATTTTCGTTCCTTAATCCTGAATAAACATATTAATCACAGTCTAAAATAAAAACCAAAACTGCCTTAGTTTAAAAAAAATAATCTTTTTTACCCAATCATATACTCAAAATGTTCCATCACCTGACTTTGACTACTCGCACTGATAATAAAATGTACTACGCTATTTTGCCAAGTTATTTTAAAGCTTGGCGCATTTAGTCTAGATTTCAAAACTGTATAAAACTTGCTGGTTTGTTTTTCTGATTTCAAATTAATTCTCGTACTCGTGATAATGCTACTAGTAATGCACACTAGGCTTTCTCTTTCTTAATTTTGATGTACAAATGCGAGTGAGACGAATATTGACACCTCTTACCAAGTGTGAATGAGACGGATAGTAATGCCACTTTTACCATATATGAGTGAGATGGATAGTAATGCCATTTTACCAAGTGTTGATGAAACGGATAGTATCGCCACTTTTACATAGTGTGAGTGAGACGGATAGAGATGCCATTTTGCTAAGTGTTTGTGAGACGGATAACGAAACTACCCTTGCCAGGTAGTGGCCCATGCACGCATTCTGCAATACTGCGTCACATTATGTTGCTTCATTACAGTGAATCTTTCCATATTCATGTTGCTCTCGTACTAGCAACTTTGACTCTGTGTATTGGACTCAGTTGCAGCATAACTTACTAGCATTTGGCTTTGTGTAATGGTATTGATTATATTGTGACTTGGAATTGTTATCTGACTGTTTTCTAACAGACCTGGCTTTTTCGGAACAGAGTTTTCAGTTGTTGATTGCGTGATTGTGTAGAACGTGTAAATACCACCACAATTCCAAGTCACAACTCAGTCAAGTCCAATACACAAGGCCAAATTTTAATATGTATATACTGGTACAGCTACTTAGAAATGTGAGAACATAAAATGGCTCATTGAGATATTTTAGTGAATGCGTGGCATTAAAAACTTAACAACATATGTAAGCGAAGAAGAGTTTGACAGATATGTGAAAGAAAATTTGAATTAGGAACTCGATGGTTATGTTACGCATCAAACATGGCCTTGACGACTCTCTAAATATATGTTGTGACATTAAGTTTAGTAAACAATACCGTTTTTGCAAGGATGTAATTCTTGAAGTACTATAAAGGTACTCTACGATCAGCTTATTGTGGACTATTATCGAGGCCTGTTTACAGTAGAAAGCACATTTGCATAACAATATTTAAACGAATGAGCTTTTTAGAAATATTATCCATAGTAATATATAAAACTATATATTAAATTGAAAAGAAAATTCAACTAACGTTTTAACGTGCTAATGAATTGATAGGCTGACATTAGGCTTGTAAACGAAGTTATAATAGTCACCAATGCTAATTGATCAATAATGTGCGTGGAGTGCGGGCTTAACCAAAATCGAAACGGGTATCAGGAAATAGCAATTTTGCATTTGATACATTTATCAGCCACTTAGCACTAGAAGGAGTGACGCTGTGCGTTAGTACTCTTAATGAATACAAGCATCAGTGTCTTTCTTAAACTTCGATATTAAAATATAAAAATTATAGGGATAATATTGGGAATAAGGAATATTTTTTATCAGCTTTGATCGACAGGTTTACTCGCACTGAGAAGTTCATGATGTAATTTGAAAATCATTTATAAGATTAAAACCATACTATCGACTTACTATGTAGTTATAAATACTTATGTTTATGCCAGGTGTTATTTTTAATTAACCAAAAGAAAGGAATTACAGTGTTATAGGAATATTTTTTATCAGCTTTGATCGACAGGTTTACTTGCACTGAGAAGTTCATGATGTAATTTAAAAATCATTTATAAGATTAAAACCATACTATCGACTTACTATGTAGTTATAAATACTTATGTTTATGCTAGGTGATCTTTTTAATTAACCAAAAGATAGGAAATAAAGTGTTGGACACTGCCGCATTTATTTTCATGAAAATGTCAAGCAGTTAGAAAATTGTCCCTCATTTGTGCGCGATTGACTCCCCACATCCGGCAACGATTTTGAAGATTTTTACATCAAGATAATCTTTTCTGAGATAAAATTATCCTATGTTCATCTGCATGACACGTGCTACGTTTATACAAAATTTTGCACAAGTTGATTGAGCAGACAGGGTGTGAACACAGAACGAACCAATTAATCAAAACGAATAGCTTTGCACTGAAGTGATGCTACGCATTAGTGCTGTTTAAGAACACAGGCAGTAGTATCTATAAATTCTGAAACTAAAGTGTAAATATTTTAGAGAAAGTACAGAAAATAAGGAATGTTTTTTACTAACGTTGATCTACAGCGTTTCTCTCGCATAGAGAAAGAAAAGAATCGCACTGTAATTTAAAAATTATTTATAAGATTAAAACAATACTATATCGGCTTACTATGTAGTTATAAATACTTATGTTTATGCAGTGTTGGACACTGCCGCAGTTATTTTCATGAAAACGTTAGGCAGTTTAAAAATTGTCCCTCATTTGTGTGCGATTGACTCCCCGATTTTGAAGATTTTTACATCAAGAAAATCTTTTCTGAGATAAAATTATCCTATGTGCATCTCCATGACACATGCTACTTTATACAAAATTTTGCAAAGGTTGATTGAGCAGACGGGGTGTGAACACAGAACGAACCAATTAATCAAAACGAATAGCTTTGCACTGCAAGAAGTGATGCTACGCATTAGTGCTGTTTAATAAAGGCAGTAGTATCTATAAATTCTGATACTAAAGTGTAAATATTTTAGAGAAAGTACAGAAAATAAGGAATGCTTTTTACTAGCTTTGACCTACAGCGTTTCTCTCGCACAGAGAAAGAAAAGAATCGTGCTGTAATTTCAAAATTATTTATAAGATTCAAACAATACTATCCGCTTACTACTTAGATATACATATATTTATGTTCATGCGTTTGTCCCTAACCGGGTGACCTTTTAAATTAACAAGAAAAAAATGAATTGAATTGTTGCACGCTATCATCATAGTTATTTTTATGAAAACTTCAAGGTGCTTAAAAGTCACTCATTTGGGTGCAATTACCTCCCCTCACCCGGCATTGATTTTGAAAATTTTCATGTAAAGAAAATCTTTCCGAGATAAAATTATCATAGTTCATCTCTATGATGCGGGCTACATTTATACAAAATTTTGCAAAAATTACTTGAGTAGATGGGGTGTAAATACGAAAGGAAAAATTAATATACCAACTTTTGCATGTATGATCAGTTAGAATTGAAAATTAACTTATTTTCAAAAAAATTTATCCATTATGTTCGTAAAGAGGAATTGAAAAAAAATTCTTCCTGTTTTATTTATACAAAATTTAAATATTATGTTTATTTATACGGAATATTATATATTTTTGAAATATGCTCATTAAGACCTTTAATTTGACACCCATCTCGATGGCCTTTTAAATTGTTATTTTTCACATTGGCAAAATTGTGATTCTCGGCTGTCATATTACATGGATCATGAAAGCCTAAGGACAACCATAAGGTGCAGGTGATTCTATAAGTACCTTATTTGTCCGAATCGCATTATCTGTTCTACCTCTAGACATTAAAATCTAAATATACCCACATGCATATGTACATACATACATACATACTCACAAACATACACAATACAGGATCCTTCTTGGTGTGCTGCAGACGGTTAAAAATGCTTTAGTACACGTGGCACTCGCACACATGGTCCCATACGTGCTTAAGGAATAAATAACATACACAACAAAATTAGTAGATTATGAAATACGCAAACTATTCTCAGGTTACTAACAAATATAATCAGTTTTATGAACTTATCTACAGTGAAACCTGTCTGACATCAAATCATATTTGATAGCAAACCCGTAGGCAGAATCGATTATTTCTAAATGTATTATATACATTATCGATTATTTCTATCCATTGTCATATTTAGAAATAATCGATTAGATATAAATAATCTAGAATATATACATTATCGATTATACATACCTAATCAATTATTTCTAAATGTATTCAGAAATAATCGGGTTTTTCTAAATACATTTAGAAATAATCGATTCCGTCTACAGTGATTGCCTTTGTTTCTATGAGAGATTGTGTGTCCTGTGTAAAAAAAAACAATCTGAATAAATATGAAGTGGTTATATATGGCAAGCATGTTAAACTTTTCCCTTTTCTAACAGGCGATCAAATACAGATGCTGACAGACGGAAACGAAGTTCCAGCGTGGAACGAAAGCAAGATGAGTTGTAAGCGAAAAGTACCTGCAAAGATATTATCATGTGTCTAACATAATATTGATTGTAATTTTTTTTGCATGTTGTTTTTTAACTTTTTACCTACCGATAGAGTGTTACTCCATCTTGCTGTAAGATTGTGGAACTTAAAACATTATCCAACGTTGTGTTTAGTGCTATCTGCTTTGAAAAGTAGCAATTCTGTCAGAACTTGGATATTAACTGGAATAAATTGATCTCCAAGGATCCAAATACAATTTTGTGTTTCTTTAGCAACATTGTTTTTCGAATATGAGCTCTGGTGTTGAGTACTAGTTACACCATGACAACACCGCTGAACAAGAATGGTTGTGTTAACAAGAAACACAGATGTCGCTAAAAGATTTCACAGCGCCGCAGGTGACAGAAGTGGAAATACTTGGTTTCGTATCTTTCAATGTCAAATCAGTATTTTTGTTGTTAACAAAAGAATGACATTGTTAAATTCAATTTTCAATTGATAAATTTTCTGCCGATAATATTTTCATAGACAATTGTCAACCGACAATATGAAAACACCACTGAACAAGAATAATTGTTTTAATAGGAAACGTAAATGTCGCTAAAAAGATTTCACAGCACCGCATGTGACAGAAGTGGGAATAGTTGGTTTCGTATTTTTTAAGGTCAATTCAGTATTTTTTTTAAGAAAAGAATGGACATTATCAAACACAATTTTCAATTGATAAATTTTAGTGAATTTTCAGCTGATGATATATTCACACACAATTTTCAGCCGATAATATTACAACACTGCTGAACAAGAATGGTTGTAATAATAGGAAACATAGATGTCACTAAAAAGATTTCACAGTGCTGCAAGTGACAAAAGTGGCAATACTTGGTTTCGTATCCTTTAATGTCAATTCAGTATTTTTGTTTTTAAGAAAAGAATGGACATTGTCAAACACAATTTTCAATTGATAAATTTTAGTGAATTTTCAGCTGATAATATTTTCATAGACAATTTTCAACCAACGATATGAAAACACCACGGAACAGGAATAATGTCAATTGAGTATTTTTGTTTTTAAGAAAAGAATGACATTGTCAAACACAATTTCCAGCCAGTAATATTACAACACCGCTGAACAAGAATGGTTGTATTAAAATGAAACAGATGTCTAAAAAGATTTCACAACGCCGCAAGTGACAGAAGTGGGAATAGTTGGTTTTGTGTCTGTCAATGTCAATTAATTATTTTTGTTTTTAAGAAATAAATGACATTGTCAAACACAAATTTCAGCCAGTAATGTGAGGAAAAACAAGAGAAAAAGAGGAAAAACTATTTAAAGCAGACTGTGTCATTCATGTAGTAGAAATTAATTTTCAAATAAAGATTAGAACTATTGGCCTAACTTTGGGGAAATGAAATGCCCATATAAATGCTGAAAGGAAATTATTATGTATTATAAAACTTGCAAGCCGACTGCTGTTTGTTTGTTTCAAAATTTAACAAAACCGATTCTACTGAACTACTCATGAACAACTTTGCACCACAATGTGCTGCGGTGTGATACAGCATAAAAATTTCACTGCCGCTAGCATTGTACAATGAAATAGTCACCATCAGTTTTAGGGAAACACGGACTGCACTAAACATGTTCTATTTCTGCTAGTGTTACGATACATCAAGAAAAGGAAGCAGTTGGATGCAACAATCCTTCTCTATTATGAATAACTATGGAAATCCAGCAGAACAACATCGTACCATAGATTTATATATTGTGACTGTGTCTAGAAGATTTCCGCTATGTCTAATGCATCTTTATGGATTTTTGCAATGCAATGTTTCGCCGCAGTGATATGTCGCAACTCTTAATCCATAATTTTGGTTTTGTTGCTTCCCGCACACTGGCATTTAGAAAACTGTAGAAAAATATTAGTGAATTGTGATTTCTTAAGTTGTAACAGGTGCCTGAACGTGCTTTTATGCAATACGCTATGGCATATTTATATTCAGTCTTATAAATAATTTTGATTGATTATCAAAAGAATTGCGTAAAAAAATTATAATATGCCAACCAGGAATTTATGGACTTGCCATAAGATAGCATTGCATTTTGCGTGATCTATTGCTCTTCTGAGTCGAGAAGCTAAAGTTGTGTAGATGATACTCTGCAAAGTTAAAATTGGAAGATCTTTAGTTCTACGCCAATGGCGGAGGGCAAGAGACTCTTTCCGTTTGGTAAAAGTTAATGGTGGATTTGTTTCAATTTTTAATTTCAATCTCATAATACAGAAAATATTATTCAGGACTGAATCTTACTTTAATAGAGATGGAATCATGGTGTGATTGCTTGTAACATGCTCTAACAAATACTAAGGGTGCTGGCTTTTCTTGTTCTAATAAAATTTATTGGATACTGTTTTGTTTGTCAATAACTCTAGCTTCTATCATCTTTGTTTACATAAACATTCAACACGTATCGCATGGGAAAATCTGGTAAAAGTTACCAACAGGTAAGAGAGTTTGTGGTGGAACTCAGGTGCCACCCTATCCTGACTGCTTAATATAACCGCCCTATGGTGACTGCTTTATTTATAGGATATTTACTTGAACGGAGAACTACCCTGTATAAAAGGATTGCTCAAAAATCCTTACACACGATACATATCTAAACTTAGTGTATAAAGTCTGAACTTAGTGCTTAGTACATTACTTTGATTTAGAGTTTGTAAGAATTATTGTATCCGAAATTTGAAAAATCAAAAAAAAAGACTGTCATAAATAAAATCTAGTTTTATTTAACTGAAGGCAGTAAGGGTTTTGTGACCTACGGCTCTTTTTGAACTCTGCAATTAAGCATCACTTTACGATTATCATATTTTTATTAATGTTACACTGGGAACACTATTTCTATGCGTGTTTTAAAATGAGCATTTCATTTCCATTCACAGCCGCTCCAGATCATGGACGCTGGAGCAGTGCACGATATGCTTTGAGAACATGCTGATAGATTCAGCCAACCCTACGCTGACGCTGCGCTGTGGGCACTCTTTCCATTTGGCCTGCGCCAGTCCCTGGCTTGAGAAGCAGAATACGTGTCCTAATTGCAGAAAGAACCTCAACGCTTAGAGAATTGAAACTGGGGGAAAAATGGGTGGGAGAAGTGTTGTGATTAGGGTTTGTAATGTGGTCAATGGTTAGTTTTTAACGTAAATTTATGTCTTTCCAAGTTTATGTTTGAAGTTTATTTTTTAAGTACTTATGTTAAAATATATTAAACGAATGAAACACGTAATTATCTTAAAAGTATATCTGAAGTTATTAATATATGTAATATTATTGACACCACCAAAAAAGAATGTTGTAACTCACTTTTTGCTGATTTTAAGTTACAGTTATATATTAAACGAATGAAACACGTAACTATCTTAAAAGTATATCTAAAGTTATTAATATACATAATATTATTAACACCACCAAGATAGAATGTTGTGACTCAATTTTTGCTGATTTTGAGTTACAGTTAATAGCTTTTTTTATTTATTTCTTTACCCACGAGGCTGACTATCTTATAGTAACACCTGTAAGCGCTTTTTAATGTCAGAAGTCATAAAGCAGTGTAAAAATTCAGTACTTTTGTAAGAAATTTTATAACTGTCACACTCTCCTCTTAAATCGCAAAAAGTGACTTAGAATATTCATTTGGGGTACGGTGGCGGGGAGTGTAAAAATTCAGTACTTTTGTGAGAAGTTTTATAACTGTCACACTCTCCTCTTAAATCGCAAAAAGTGACTTAGAATATTCATTTGGGGTACGGTGGCGGGGAGTGTAAAAATTCAGTACTTTTGTAAGAAATTTTATAACTGTCACACTCTCCTCTTAAATCGCAAAAAGTGACTTAGAATATTCATTTGGGGTACGGGGGGGGCGGGGAGTTCGTTATACTATATAATTAACACATTGGTGGACAGTATCGGCTACAGATGCCCATCCAGTGGACTGTACACCCGGCTTTATGTTTGAATAATCCCTTCTTTCTCTACCCAATTCTTTACCCACTTGCAACCGCCATCAGTTCATAATCTCTGCTTAGCTATCTCTAATTATAGCACCTATAGAAATTTCAATAAATCTAGTGAAACATGAGATGTACATGGTGTCCAGGAATAAGTGTCGGACAAAGAAAGACGTTATTCCTTGACTGAAAAATAGTTGATTGTCATTACAATAAAATTGAAAGATTAATTTTTTCAGAAAATTGAAAATAATATTCATAATTATTTGTCATTTTTTTCGTACATACGATACTTGCACACATTGTTCAGCGCCGCTCGGGGAAATAACCCGCAAACACCTGCGAAAATATGCGAGATGAAACACTGCGGGTAAATACAACACTCCAGGCAAGCATTGGGTGTGTTAAAAAGAGTTGTATAATATTTTTTTCGCATCCAATTAGAAAACATACGTGTTTTACGTTTTATTTCAACGACAATTTATTCCTTTATAGCCAACGAATAGCGTCTTTCTTTGTCCGACATCTATTTCCGGACACAGTATTGATTTATGGTGATATTCCTCTATTCCTGTGGCATTATTCACATTGAACTGCAACAAAGAAATTGTGTTGTGTTTACCTGTTCATGTGACGTTGATTTTGAAAAAATTAAAAATTTATTTAAAAGCGTACACCCTCATTATCTATTTCCACAGATCTAAAAATGTTGTGCCTAATATGATCAGCTTGCAAACATTGCATTCTCGAGCCCTCAGATTTCAAACTTCTCACGAGTGCATATTATTTACGATTATCTTAGACGTTATACTCACATATACTCCATTTCCATAGATATCGAAACTTCATGCTTAATATAATCTTTCTTCGAACATTACGCTCTCAAGTCTCTGGACTCAAGACTCCTCCAACAACCCATGCATTGCAATATCAGATTCCAAATGAATTAGTCTCTGGAAGTTACTTTCCAATAATTTGGACTCTTTGATGCAATCTGTTGTGAGTTAGATGACTATTGTGCCAGGATAGGATGTCCAACTGTCCCCTTTGTCGTTAAGACACGTATTTGTGAATCAAATTACTATACTACACATACTGCTATAGTAATTAGTTGGTGGAAACATAATGTCACGTTTTAGTTAAGACCAAATTAAACCCAAGTGATTGGTCACCCGATCACGTGGATTACCTGCAGAATGCTATTACTATAATTATTATTCCACAAAAGTTTAGTTTTCTTTAAAGGTTTATCGCAATTTTTTCTTGAATTTTGTAAGTACAATTTTTCGCAATTTACTATTGCCACTCGTTTTGTTTTACTTCTCAAATTATATATGAATGTTAACTGCCTCAAAGAGCTTGGATAGCTTAAATGGCTTTGGAATATTATTTCTGGGTGGTTGTGTATATAAAAAAGTGGGATTGGATGCTGTTACTATAATTAATATTCCAAAAAATTTAATTTGTTTAAAGCTTTATCGCAATTTTTTCTTGAATTTTGTAAATACAATTTTTCACAATTTACTATTGCCACATGTTTTGTTTTACTTCTCAAATTATATATGAATGTTAACAGCCGCAAAGAGCTTAAATGGCTTTGAAATATTATTTCTGGGTTGTGTACATAAAAAAAGTGGGAACGAATTCTGTTACTATAATTATTATTCCAAAAATGTTTAGTTTGTTTAAAGCTTCGTCGCAATTTTTTCTTGAATTTCGTAAATACAATTTTTTGCAATTTACTATTGCCAGTCGTTTTGTTTTGCTTCTCAAATTACATATAAATGGTAATAGCCGCAAAGAGCTTGGATGGCTTCAATGGCTTTGGAATAATATTTCTGTGTGGTTGTGTATATAAAAAGTGGGAATGGACCAAAGTTGTGAAATACTCAAATACTAGCGAATTTTAAATTTTGCAATTGTTACCAGCCCTGATTATCGAATTTGTAGAATGCAGTTAACATGTGAAACTAATAGACCTCTTTCTATATAACCAGGTTACCCTAGCGTCCAAAGACTGCCAAGGATCTTCCCTCCGTCTGGATTATACTTCATCAACTAGGATATATTTTAACAGACATAATATTTGCACTATCTGTTAGTTTAAGATACGTAAAGTCATGCTAAACCATGCGACTTGCCCTCTCTGAAAATTCGTGTGGCGTTTATTTACTAAATATAGATATAATGACGTAATGTTATAAATTGAAGCGTTGAGAAAGATTTTAATTAAAAAGAAATTGAGTTAAATAAATTTAGTATGTCTAAATTAAGATAAAACTGCCCAAGTATTGTGACTGTGTCAATTACTTTATACCTATCAATATTTTCATGTCATCTGCCTCCGAAATACATGGATTACCTTTGCTGTATACCTTTTTAACATTCACGAAGGCTCCGCATTCAATGTCAATAAAATATGACCAGCTTTACTGCATAAAGCAGTAAAGTAGTCCTTCAAGAGAAAATGTAGTTTGGAAGTGGATTAAATATAAATCGTTAAGTTAAATCATAAAATCGTCTATCTACAAACACATCAAATTGAAGTTCGTCAGTAATACACTTTGACGTTCAAAACATGGGTTTCCTTTCAATGTATTTTGTGTTTTGCTTTCAGTTTATATGAGGATCGTTCAAAATTTTGCTTCAAATTTTACAGAGTAAACATTTTCAACATTAGTTATTATTATTTCAGTCTTTGTTAATATAATATTCAAGCGAGATAATATATTACGCCCCTTACATGTTAATATATTACGCACCCTTAATGAGAAGTACCGTCTTTACCGGATCTCATATTGAATAACGAACCTTTGTTCTTACATGATAAAATTGTACGCCGTTCTTTCACATAATGTCGTTTAAATGTTTATTACTATTTTAGCTACTATGAGGGCTGTATCTTTAATATTCTGTAATATACACGGGGCTTTAAAATCGTATCATTAAAAAAAGAAAAATTAGTTTGTTACCACATTTAGTCCCAGGTATACAATTTGAAGGCCACTGCATATAGTACTCGGCCAGTGTTCCCTATTTGAGGTGTATAGGGGTTTTAGCATAATTATGAACACTCGTAAAATCATCTGCACATTAACGTTGACATTCTCAAACTACATTATATTTAGCTGATTATTTTTACAAGAGAATGTGACAGGATATACTAAATGACAAAGTTAAATCCGGTTGTCAGCTGATAAAATTTATGATAAGGTATTGGGGGCCTGTTTGTTGTCGGTCATCCAGTACTTATAGCCTTTACTAATTAAGCAAATAAAAATGCTTGAATGCCGCATTTAACTTTTACAGAGAGCAATTCGTATGGACTGCACATTAGTTGCAAAATTATTGTGAAAAATACAGATCACGTTTTTAATTTGTGACAGTGCTTTGAAGAATAGAACGGTATACAAAAGAATATTTGATTGAGTTTTTTTTTATGTGTTATTCATTTTAGATGCAGTATGTGTATGAAGAAAAATTTGCCACTTTAACCATTTGTTCCATTAGTCATGTATAATCCCGCAAACTGTAATTTTTTTTAAATTAGTCTCCTAGTTTATAAAATAATTAAATTTTAAACTTTGTATGAAATCATAAAAAGTAAAGTAACTTCCTATAAACAATGACACTAAATGTCAGTTTGGCAAGGTGGCAAGCCTATTCTAAACTGTAAAGTGTCAAAATGAAATGTCATTTATCCGTTTATTAATGAATACGAAAATAATATTTTTTGTAATCTTAAATATTTGAGCGAATTATGAATGGATGTTAAAGATTTTCAAATGGCTATAATTTCGATTTACGAATTGCAAACACAGGTGTCCTTGTAAATTTAATTTTGCTATCCTTGTCTTTTTTTAACCTTTTTTGTAAAACTGTCCAAATGCTGGGATAATTAGACAAGTAAAATTCACTATCAATCACTAAGAAGAGTAATCATGCAATATTGCCACATTTCTTACGTTTATCGAAATATAAGATATAGGTCGATGCATTTCCATGTTAATGACTTACGACAATTTTTAAATATCAATAAACAAGTGGTATGATTTAAAAAGAAATAGATGTATTGCTATCTACCCATAATGTACTATTATAGATTGAAGTGGCGAACTTCATTTACGTACTGTATAAATTATGCTAAAAACTTGAAAAGCAAAATTATAAGCCCGACTGATCTTTTTCGGATAAACTCTAGCTACTAAATTAATGATAACTTAAATCTTTTCTTTCAATCTCCATTACAAAAAAGTACTTATCTATACTGTCACAAATTGAAAATCCATATGTTTATAAATTTCATATTTAATTGTTTTCTTATAATTCGTGATGTTGACATTGAGTTATTTTTGTTTAAACATTAATTTATTTTCTTAACTTTTGACAAAATAAATATTAGTTATAAGTTAACTGTAAAGTCAAATGATCTGGCAATCTCTGCAAATGCGAAAGTATTCAGTTTACTGACAAGAAGAATACTTTATGTAACGGAGATATAGAGAACTTGTGCTGTCAAAATATTATTGTCTTTGGTATTGTCGAAGTGTCAATTTTAATTATGAAATTCTGAATTTATACCATAAATTTAGCTATAAAATTGGAATCCGTACCATTTTTTTTTTAAATAAGCAGTTTATAATAAAAATATACTTTCGATCAAATCTCCGCCATGACAGTTCTAATTCAGATTGTGTATTGTCAAGAAGTTTGATTTTCTAGAAACATGTTTTTTATCTACTAATTAATTAGTTTCAATGATAACAAAAGAAAACACTTGGACTAAAAGTCAAAGTAATGAGTCGTAGACATATTTTGTACTGATCATTGCTGGTATCTGAATCTATTAGTCGAACCCTGAAATGTGGAAAAACTTGTACATGTCAATTCCTTTTTTGAGTCCGGCAAGTCTATTCAGATATTAAGAGTTAATATTAAGTTAAATAATTGTTAATTAACATTTAGTTGTATGATTACTGTTGTAATATTTGAATATTTCACTAATAATTATTAAGTTGTGTCATCAATGTGTTTATGGGGCCATTTATGAACTTCAGCATGTTATAAATTCATTCGTTTGTTTCGCGTTTTTTTCAATTTACTCTTCGAGATTAAAATGTTTTCCAAAATAAATTGTATAATAATTTTCTTCTGTGAAAGGAGACTGCGAAGATTGGTATTGAATTTTGTAGAAACATGAAAATTCTCACAATAAAGGAAAAATATGACTATTTATAAATGAAGTTGCGAGTGGAAGCTCACATTTTTTTTATTTTTGGTTTTTTTGGCGTAAATAAAACTTTCTTTTCGAAACTATAGCCTTCACCAAACATTCTAAATAAAGACATATATAACAAAGATGATATTAATAACGAATACGACATCTTTTACGTATCAGTTCAGACAATTAAAAAAACCTGTTGATGCAATTTTCTCGAAATCATAATTTTGTTGACAAAACCTGGTTCAAGAATCAATTCATCAATTATTTTTAACCGAGTTATTAAAAAAAGAAATAAAAAGTCTTATTTTTTTACGACTATATATTTATGTATATATATATATATGTATATATATATATATATATGTATATATATATATATATATTTGACGATATATTTTTTCACCAGAGGTGATTTTAGGTCAATCAATAAACTGTCAATTAATTGTAATAATAAAAAATGTGTAGGGAGAATAATATTCAATTCACCCAATTAAAATAAATGTTTTTAAATTTATATTTGTATTACGAAAATAAAAATGTGCAAGAAAATCGCTTTACAATTAATTTTACCTGTCAAATATCAGCTGTCATCAAGTGTCAATTAATTTTTTTTTATATGGCTTTCGTAGTACATTTCTTTTATTTAACGTTGCAAACCAGTATTTTTGAAAGACTAATAATGAAGAATAAGTGGTTATAATTTCATAACCCTACAAATTCAAATACCAAAAATATCAGTCTCCTTTATCGAAATTCCTAAAATAGAATTGTCACTTAATTAAAAAAAATTTTCTTTTCAAATCAAATTACAAATATGTTTTTCCCATTTTTTTTTTCAATAAATATATTGGGAGAATAAAATATTGAGAAGAAGGCGCTGTAAGTATTTATAATAGAACATGTTGTTAAATAAGACGTTGAAGACGTAACATAAATGGAACCATATTTAAATTAATATGTATAATATCATGTTAGGGCTGTGTGAATTTATATGTTTCTAATAAAAAAATTGTTTAATGATTTGTAAAGTGTAACTTTGATTGTTAAAAATTATACGAAATGAGATCCTAGTCATGTTTTGTGTGAAAATTATTAATAAGTCTAGCGAACGCTCTGTAATACAAAATTGAAATTTCTACTGTTTGACATCTTTTCAACATAAGAAGCTATTTTGAAAAATATAATTTTTTTTATTTTTTCTTTGCTCGACTCTTGACCCTCACTTTCATTTCCGTTGAAGCTGTCCCATTCCTAATCGAACATCATCATTGTACACTCTCCCAATATGATGAGGACACAATGCTATAGAACAATCTGTTAGGAAAACCTTCTGGAAATATTTCGTGAATGTACCAGGTAGCTCGCCTCCGAGTAATAAACTACACTATGATCTTACCATCCGGGGAAGCTATACGACTTAGCGCTTAGATCAGATGTACCGTCAGAATGCCTTTAACATATTTTCTAAGATGAGTCTCTATCCTTTACACGTACGGGCCACGCAAAGCCTTCTTTTCAATCTAAACCTTTTTCCTCAATAAACAAAACATATGGTCACATTCTATAAAATTATTGTTAAATTAAAAATTTTTCAATTCCGCTCGCAACGTTCGCGTCCACGACCGCATACATATCCATTCCACTAGCTTGTCAACGTTCTGTCAGTCCAAATGGAATGGGTTATAAAAAATGCGTATTCGTAACATGTTTGTAACTAGGAGTAAATGGTGGGTATTGGACAAAAATCAGGAGATTATATTTTTTATTATATTAGGGATTATATTTATTATTTTAGATAATAATTTTGACTTATAGTAATTGTAAAAGTGCAATTTAATTTCTGTGTATTAATCGTTGGACAATAATTTAGACTTACAGTAACTCAAAGTGCAATTTAATTTTTATAAAAGTTTGATGAATGCATTCGCATCTTTTGGTGTTACCTTTATTTCTATTACATACTTCTCAAAACTGCATAGTGTGATTCTATCATTATATTTAATTTTCAAACATCATATAAATTTATTTACGTAAACTTCATAATCAATGTGTCAAAGTCAATTTGACAGATAAACGACCCACGTCGATACGTGGGTCGTCGCGGTCGTGACCAATGACGCCATCAATGACGTTTTGATCAAGACCGCAATGACCGCGGTCGCCAAGTGGAACGATACAGTGAACGTTTTGAGCATTGCGATCGCCTAGTGGAACGTACTCAATATAGGACATTATTTGCAGCTATTAAATAACATTATCTTTGAGTTTATCTCTTTTTGGCATACACGACAAATGAAATGATACATGAATTCTTTTCTGCATATTAGCTGATGAACATGAGTATTTCATCATCAAAATTTATTTATTGTATGCCATTAAGGCTTATGATATAGATAAGATATACAAAGTAAAATGTGAAAAGAGACAAAATTCCTTATAACGTTGGGCCTAGACGTTGCTACAAGAATAAAAGTGCACTATTACATAGAAAAAATAAAAAATAAGCTATTTCCACAGAACTCTTGGAAAACAACAAGACAAAACAAACTGAAATAAGCCAAATACATATATGTAGACAAGCCAAATTTGGCAGCAATTCATTACTTGGTTGAGAGTTATTATATAACAAACAAAAACCTTTTCACGTTTATAATATCAGATAGATAAAGTTTGAAAAAATTTACTGTATTTAGAGAGAGGGAGACGCTTCCAAGCCGTCGTACTTAATTTAGTCATTAATTTGTAATTATCTATTTTGTACTAACTCTGTTTTGGATTCTGTTATAGACGATAACGACATACTATTTAAGTAAATATGGATAAAATACACATAAAACCAGTTAATCCATTTCAGCACAGCTTCTATTAGTTATATTGAGAGGTTGAAATGACATTGGGCAGAATTGATCGATTTTTTTTTAAATAAAACATATTTAACTGGCCAGAACTATATGAAAACAAAATTATGACAGCAAGACACAGTTGTAGGACAAAAGGATATTTAAAAATAATTCACATAATATGTGAAGGGAAACATTCAAAATTTGCTGTTTTGTTTGTTGTTGATGCACCCAATATTAAAATTTTAGAGCAAATAGTTTAAAAAAAAAACCTGGTTACAATTTTTTTTTCAATTGCACTGTGGCAATCTGTTTAGAAACAACAAGCCATTTACCTATTTGACACTTAGTGTCAGTTTGGCTTTTTATAAAAATGGAGCCATTTCATTTGAATCTCTTACTCATTGCCAGTAAACCGTTCACCATAAATGGATATCGTAGATCTAAATTGGTTTGAAGATGATTTTTAAAGTGACCGTTTGCTGTGTATGCTCAGTTGCAATTGCTGTCGTAATATCCAGTACACATTACTTAGTTTTGTCTCTAGATCTATTTCTGCCATGTTAATCATCTGGCGACAAATGTTCCCCAAAAGAGGAATACTAAACGTGTTGCCATGCAGTAAGTTTTGCGTTAGAAAAAATACAGTTTCATTATATTTTTTGAGATCTTAAACATATTTTCAATGAAGTCGACCTAGCTATCTGTGTGTTGTGACAGAATTTAAAAGTTCTTATGATTATTTTAATAATTGCTATAACTTGGAAAAAGCGGCAATGAAACAAAATTAATTTGATGAGAAAAAGATTAAATATGGTTTAGTTAGAAAAAGAATCGTGGACGGTGGTGGTTTGATACTGTTAATGGCTCTAACCTGCTGAATTCAGCAAATCACATTAATTGTGATTTATAAAATAAAAAAAATTAAATACCCTAGAACTTTGCTAACTGCTTAGAATTTCGTTACTTGATTTGTTTATTTCAATAAAAATTGTATTTATTTCAATACAAACCAATTTTATGCCAGAAGAAACTCGTAATATTTTTTTATACCCCAATATTTTTTTTATTTTTAATATTATTTTCTTAATATATTCTTGCTACTTTCGAATCTTTGTTACTCAGTAATTTTTTTTCTCGGTATACAGGTTTTAGTTTCATTGTTGTACCAAAACATGTAGTTTTTAATTTGTTATAATTTTGTGTTTTGTTTGCTTAAAAATTATTGTCATTTTTAGTTAAGAGAGTCTTATTAACTAATTGTAATTATTGTAACAGATGAAGAAATGTCAAGAGTTGTGATTTCTCAATTACAAGCTTATTCGCGTTTGACATTCGAACCTTGTGAGACTACTGCTTATATAAACAGACACACTGTATATAAATTTAATATTTTCTTATGATTATAAGTTATGCACTGCTTCAATAATGTTTTGCAGTCTACGATTGGAATATAATACAATAATATATCATGAAATGTTTGATTAAAAAATTGTTAAAAATAATGTTGTTTTTTCTTTTTATAAATAATTACTTGAATAGATATTTTATTATGTACATGGTATTTTATTATTTAGCTGTCGAACAGCATTAGTTTAAATTTATATTTCAAAATAAAAACTAAATACATGGAGCCATCTCTGAATCTATTGGATAACTAAAGTTCTCCAAGCTAATGAAGGCTAATTAGACATATATGAATGGTGTATTATTTTACAAGAATATTTCCTATTATAATTAATAAAAATTGAAAAAATAACCGCCATAAAATAATAAAAAATATCCTAAATTATCAAGTGCTTAACCAAGGTTTGATTGTGATCTGTTTTATCCTGGTGGTTCCGTATCTAGTAAGATCATTTGCGATGAACTGCCGCCAAAACTTCATTAAAGACTAATCAGTAATTTTGGAGATTATACTTTCAAATTAATTTAGTATTTAAAAATGATTATATAAGTAGATAGGTGAAACATCCACAGTCATGAAGCATTACCTCTGTATTTGCTGAAATAAGAAGAGTGCAACCTCTTGCAAGCCGTTGAAATCGGATGAAGTAATCACCACTGAATGATTTTGACAACAATTAGAGCATTTGAATGACAATTTCATACAATCATGCATTTCATCCATTGAATCAAATTGTCAATATGTATCTCTTCTCCTTGAATCGGATTCGGATTGAAAACCCTTGTCTTCCTGTTTCTTTAGCAACGAAATAGCATACCGATGGAGCTCAACCTCCAGAGTGTAGCATATTCCCCAAATTTGGCTCATCTTAGCAGTTCACTCAAAATATTGTTTCAAGTGAAGTCTTTACTGTGACAATCTACTATTACTGTGATAATCCACTATTACTGTAATAATCAACTAATACTGTGACAATCCACTATTACTGTAATAATCAACTAATACTGTGACAATCCACTATTACTGAGACAATCAACTGTTATTGTGACAACTCTCTATTACTGTGACAATCAATTGTTACTGTGACAATCAACTATTACTGTAACAATCCACTATTACTGTAACAATCCACTATTAGTGTAACAATCCACTATTACTGTAATAATCAACTAATACTGTGACAATCCACTATTACTGTAATAATCAACTAATACTGTGACAATCCACTATTACTGAGACAATCAACTGTTACTGTGACAACTCTCTATTACTGTGACAATCAATTGTTACTGTGACAATCAGCTATTACTGTAACAATCCACTATTACTGTAACAATCCACTATTACTGTGACAATCCACAATTACTGTGACAATCAAGTTCTATTACTGAGACAATCAAGTTTTACCATACAAGTTGGTAAAAGTTATGGGCATTGTCAGCACTTTTTATTCAAATAAAAGCAAAAGGTGGTGGATTTTCATGCTACATCCTAGTATGTGAATAAGAATAAATGAATATTACATTTTAGGTATATATATATATATATATATATATATATATATATATATATATATATATATATATATATATATATTTATATACATATATATAAATACATGTGTGTGTGAGTATTATTATACTAGGTATATGTCATTCATTAAATTTTTCTGATAGATTCGATCACCGATACTTTCGCCAAAAAAAATTTAATCTTTTGTATCAATCATATAATCGTTTCGATGTTCAAATTTAATGTGAAATGTAAAATGTGCTACTGTTAAGACTTAAGAAAAATATATTGGTTATTACAAAAGTGCTGTGTGACAAAATAGCTCCAAGAAAAAAATATTAAATACCCTCGAATTTCGCTAACTTTGCTTAAAATTTCGTTATTTGATTTTGAAAATATTTATTTCAATACAAACCAATGTTATGCCAGAAGAAACTCGTTTTATTTTTTACCTTAAACAAAATAAACTTGATCTTCTGATAACCGCATTACCCTGTGCAACAATAATATACATTCACCATGCATTCAACAGCATCGATATCGTTGTGAGTCCACCACAACCCATGGTGATTGTCCGCACCAATAGTAAGACAATTCCATCAGTTACATTACAAAGATCAAATCACTCGTGTTGACAAAATGAATGATTGAAACTGATTTAATCATTTATAATGATTTAAAGTGTGTTACCGTAAAAAAATTATTTTGTTTTTGTAAGTATTTGCAAATTCGACACTCATTTTTTTTATTGAGAATTATCATATAGTTCCTCAACATTTTCTACTCTCTTTGATGCACACCGTATGGGTGAATAATAGACTATTAACTATGCCTACATAGATGGATAATAGACTATTAACTATGCCTACATAGTTGAATAATAGACTATTAAATACGCCTACATAGGTGAATAATAGACTATTAAATATGCCTACGTAGATGAATAATAGACTATTAACTATGCCTAGATAGGTGAATAATAGACTATTAACTATGCCTAGATAGGTGAATAATAGACTATTAACTATGCCTACATATGTGAATAATAGACTATTAATTATGTCTAAATACGTGAATAATAGACTATTACTATGCCTAGATAGGTAAATAATAGACTATTAACTATGCCTAGATAGGTGAATAATAGACTCTTTACTGTGCCTACATAGGTGAATAATAGACTATTAACTATGAATAATAGACTGTTTGTTACACATTTATATATAAATACAGATAGAGACAGAACCGAACAACGCGTCTGTTATTCTTACAGCTGATTCTGTGCTTCAAACTGAATATATTGAAAATGTGCTTTAGTAAAAAAATTAATATTTTTTAGTTGAAATCACAAATGTGACAATGAATTTTGACACCGTAATTATGACAACGTTAAAACGAATGATTGAAAGTGATCCGATCATTCGCGATTGACGCGTCTCTAATATGTATATATTTAAAGTGTGTTTCCGTAAAAAATTAACATTTTTTGTTAGAATTTCAACTCCGACTGTCACTTTTTGCAAAAATAGTAGAAGATAGAAGATAGAGAATTTTCATATTATTCCTTAACATTTTCTATTCAGTTTGATGCACAGAATCTCCTGCACGAATAGACATGTTAATGTTACAGTATGTATATACATAACTGCCACTGCCACCGCCACTTTTTTCTAACAATTTCTAGAATGTTACAAAAACTGGCACGAGAAAGGTTAAAGCGGCTGATTTTTTTAGAACTTTAGAAAAAGTAGTGGACGATAATAACTTGAGAGGAAGACTTGAATACATTTATAACATGGACGAAACTGGGGTACGACTAAATAATCGACCACGTAATGTTATTGCGCAAAACGTATTTACGCACAAACGTATTTTAGTCTGCATGGATGCTGCAGGACGATTCGTACTAGAGGTGAGACGTATTTAGAAGCAAACCCGTAAGACCAAAAATCGCTCAACGCGCCTATAAAAGTATTCACTAAATCGCTGACAATTAGTTAATTGTATATTAAAATTATATTATGCACATTCATAAAAAGATGTTTTAAAAAATTAAAAAAAGAGATTTAAGGTCTTTACGGAAGCATTGCCTATTTTAATTTTTTTTGGAAATATTTCTTTCACATACATGATTTCATTTCATTTGTTCATGCGTGTAATGAGACCATTAAATATGGCACTTAAAATCGTTGATACAAACTAAGCGAAATAAGTTTATTTCAAAGTTCTAATCAAGTGTATAGTATTAAGAATTTTTACCGAATTTTTCAAACCCACGGTTGAAATAAGCTTACAGAGGAAAAGCCCAAACTGAAAATCGCTTTGAAACATAGTATTTCGTAAACTGAGCTTATAACCGGGTAGGCTGTTTCAGAGACGCAGCCGCAGTGGAGTACGTGAAACCTCTTGAGCGTACTAGAGGGTGTGCAATATAATAAGTCTAACACGTTCTAAAACTAAAACTTCTAATGGTAACAAGTATGAATTTTATGTATCACACTTATTATAATGTTGTGAGCTCTGTCAAACGCGACCACTCCCGCTCGAATCGATTAATGTACTGCTTAGTAATAACTAACTAAACACCGTGCCAGATGGTAAATTTAGTTTCGAATAATTCGTGCTGCACGTGACTGCAGCGCTATTTACGCAAGCGATGCATGCACTACCGAGTAATGGCTAATATCCTCTAAACTGTGGTACTAAAATAATGTAATATAAAATAAATATGGTAAAATAATGCCGGATCTTGCCATGACATATTTCGTTACATAAAGTTTTTGCAAGTGACCGCCCTCTGACTGAAATGAAAGACGTTTTACGTCAAAAATGTTAAATGAAAACTTAATTTGATTTCAAAAGATCTATCTGAAAACGCACCCCTCGATGAGAAAATTTGAAAAAAGTACACCATAGAGAAAGGTGCATCAGGGGGCGCGCTGTCACCCTATCTGTACTAAAATTACGTATAAATAATGTGAGTTGGTTTTTTAACAAACTTTTATTAACTTCACTTCTTTAAATATAAAGACTTTGATCGAGAGCAAGAATGTCCTTGATGACAATAAAATTTCATGCAAAAAAGGCGTGCGGTGCTCTCGACTCACATTTTCATAATGACGCTACCTTTACAAATAACTAGCGATAAAAAAAATTACGACAACTGATATCAAGCATACCAAGCTCTTTTTATATTAAAGTTAATTTTATTGTCATCAGAGACAACCTTTCGCTTTGACCAAAACCTTTATATTTAAAAATTATATTTTATTTTTTAATTCATATTTCTTCTACGTAAACTTGTTTTTTTTAGACCAATTTTAATTTAAGTTTTAAATTTTATTTTACCTGTTATGTAACAAATAAGGTCAAATCTGGGCTTAAAGCTAGATCACACTAGTTGCATTGAGTGCGCACACAGCACGTCTGCAGCGCCACAGAACAAAACATTATGTTATATGCACTGTGCAGCGCGTTGCATTACGTCAAATGTCATGCCGGTCGGGTGACGTATTATGCTATGTTAAAATGCGCTGCATTGCATGCGCAATGTCATGCATAGCGACCATTTGTTAACATATTTGAGGACAACGTGTCTAGCATTTCTGACGAAAGATGGCAGGAAAGAAGCTCATCTGACGGAGAACGGCTTCTTCTAACCAGCTGAAATAACCAGTTGAAAAAATATCCTACACTACGATATTAATAAAAGAAAGAACGAGAGCAGCCTGTACCAAGTCATTTGAGGACTGGTTTCACTGGTCTTTTCATACTTCTCCGCACTTTTTACACGAATTGGTTAAACGTCAAATATTGAATTTTTATAGCTTTCATTGCTAGGGTCGTAAATACAATCGCATTTACCATCTATTTCTGTTAACATTTTCTTCGTTTCTATGTCCACATTTGAAACGACTACAATTGGGATAGAACATTTTGTAAATAAACAAAATTGTCAGTTTTTGTGCTGCACAAACGCATGCACCATTACAGTCTGCCATCTAATGGAGAGGACCATATGATACAACATTATCACAGTCCGGCGCATTTGTGACATTATCATTATGCTACCACACATGTGCGCCATGTTCACCATCCTAGGCCTGGTGCGCGTGTGGTGTGCGTCTGCTTTTATGTACAAAGTGCGTTTAATCTAATATCTCACATATCCTCTACCATGAGAACTACTGCTGCAACGTAGTTGTGCTGCACACGCATCCAGTTTGACCCAGCCATAACACCACAACCACAACCATTAGATACACATATAGAATAATCACACTAAATTTTGGAAAACGAAGAATGATAAGCTAAAAGCTTATCATTCCCGAAAAATACCCGGAGTATTACATTCCTAACCCCAGATATTTTAATTGTTAAAGTAAAAGCTTAAATTTGGTTAAAATTAAATAATAAATGGTTAATTTAAAACATAAAAACAAAACTAATCAAAATTATTTTCTATTACTGCTTATTTTCCTTAATCACAAGGAAAAATATTATATATTGTTACTTGTCAAACAAGTAATATATTCCTTTCGTTGAATAAGTATTACTCCTTATTTTACTTATCAAACAAGTATTATATTCCTTTCGTTGAATAAGTATTACTTCTTATTTTACTTATCAAACAAGTATTATATTCCTTTCGTTGAATAAGTATTACTCCTTATTTTACTTATCAAACAAGTATTATATTCCTTTCGTTGAATAAGTATTACTTCTTATTTTACTTATCAAACAAGTATTATATTCCTTTCGTTGAATAAGTATTACTTCTTATTTTACTTATCAAACAAGTATTATATTCCTTTCGTTGAATAAGTATTACTCCTTATTTTACTTATCAAACAAGTATTATATTCCTTTCGTTGAATAAGTATTACTCCTTATTTTACTTATCAAACAAGTATTATATTCCTTTCGTTGAATAAGTATTACTCCTTATTTTACTTATCAAGCAAGTATTATATTCCTTTCGTTGAATAAGTATTACTACTTATTTTACTTATCAAACAAGTATTATATTCCTTTCGTTGAATAAGTATTACTCCTTATTTTACTTATCAAACAAGTATTATATTCCTTTCGTTGAATAAGTATTACTCCTTATTTTACTTATCAAACAAGTATTATATTCCTTTCGTTGAATAAGTATTACTCCTTATTTTACTTATCAAACAAGTATTATATTCCTTTCGTTGAATAAGTATTACTTCTTATTTTACTTATCAAACAAGTATTATATTCCTTTCGTTGAATAAGTATTACTTCTTATTTTACTTATCAAACAAGTATTATATTCCTTTCGTTGAATAAGTATTACTTCTTATTTTACTTATCAAACAAGTATTATATTCCTTTCGTTGAATAAGTATTACTTCTTATTTTACTTATCAAACAAGTATTATATTCCTTTCGTTGAATAAGTATTACTACTTATTTTACTTATCAAACAAGTATTATATTCCTTTCGTTGAATAAGTATTACTCCTTATTTTACTTATCAAACAAGTATTATATTCCTTTCGTTGAATAAGTATTACTCCTTATTTTACTTATCAAACAAGTATTATATTCCTTTCGTTGAATAAGTATTACTCCTTATTTTACTTATCAAGCAAGTATTATATTCCTTTCGTTGAATAAGTATTACTACTTATTTTACTTATCAAACAAGTATTATATTCCTTTCGTTGAATAAGTATTACTCCTTATTTTACTTATCAAACAAGTATTATATTCCTTTCGTTGAATAAGTATTACTCCTTATTTTACTTATCAAACAAGTATTATATTCCTTTCGTTGAATAAGTATTACTCCTTATTTTACTTATCAAACAAGTATTATATTCCTTTCGTTGAATAAGTATTACTCCTTATTTTACTTATCAAACAAGTATTATATTCCTTTCGTTGAATAAGTATTACTTCTTATTTTACTTATCAAACAAGTATTATATTCCTTTCGTTGAATAAGTATTACTTCTTATTTTACTTATCAAACAAGTATTATATTCCTTTCGTTGAATAAGTATTACTACTTATTTTACTTATCAAACAAGTATTATATTCCTTTCGTTGAATAAGTATTACTACTTATTTTACTTATCAAACAAGTATTATATTCCTTTCGTTGAATAAGTATTACTTCTTATTTTACTTATCAAACAAGTATTATATTCCTTTCGTTGAATAAGTATTACTCCTTATTTTACTTATCAAACAAGTATTATATTCCTTTCGTTGAATAAGTATTACTCCTTATTTTACTTATCAAACAAGTATTATATTCCTTTCGTTGAATAAGTATTACTCCTTATTACTCCTTATTTTCCTTACTCACAAGGAAAAATATTATATATTGTTACTTATCAAACAATTATTATATTCCGTTCGTTGAATAAGTAATAATAAAAACCTTTCCATTCCACATCCTTAATTTTAAATTTAAATTAAGAGACTAAAATTTACAATTAAAACTGAAAGAAACCAACTTTAAAAATGAAAAAGGCAGTGGAAATAAATTTTGGTTGTACTTATATCTGAACATATTATTATACAGGTGGCCCATTTATGCCCGAAAATGTTTTTCTTAGTTGAAGACCGTCGTGACAAGTAATTTAAAAGAAACATTAGTTGATCGAAAATCAATACTTTAGAAGTTATAATTTTCTTTGTACTTTTTTGAAAAATCTTTACTCCAGACGCATAAATCACTTTTATTCGAAAACTTTTCCATTAAATCACATGAAATTATGTATGGTATGGAATGGAAGTAGAGTAGTTACGTAGCAAACATAAAATTAACACATCACGACTTTTGTGTTTATTCGTAGCATTCGCAAATAATGATTTGCAAGTTAACGTTGACTTTTTTCTGTTCTTCAAAAAAATACATTTAAAAAAACACTGACGTAAAATTTGTACAACTAGAGATTTGATAATGATCTCAATAATAGTACGCTAGAGTATGATGATAGTCTAGACAGAAAATAGTAGTAATGTAACCATTCTAACAGCTTCTAAAAAGCTTAACATCAGTCACTAAACACAAAATATAAAATTTCTGTTCTAATCGTAATTTTAACAAAACTAAGTGCGTTTCCTCTAAAAAACCTTTATTTCCGTCAAATTTATCTAAATTATTCGCAAGGAAATGTTTATTAGCACACACAAAATGTGTTCAGGTAAAATGACTGCTATACAAAGCGTTTTCATATTATTCTGTTGTTTCCGTACCACAAAGAGAGCGAGTTCTAAACAATAAAACAATAATCCAAGGTGTTGTCACCCTTGTATTATTGTTTAAAACCTGTTTGACTAGTTACCGGTCGATGGTCATTTGGCTTGGTCCGTTTGTTGGTGGCTTGCGCTTAATACATCTATTCAGCAATATTAGTGATTTTCTTAAAGATTTTTGGCTTGTTTATGGACTGGTCGTTGCTAACCTGACTACTCGACTTATATGACTTGGTTTATGGAATGTTCTTATGGAAATTGCGTGCGTTATAGTAAAATATTTTGAGGTATGTATGACTGAAAATCGATCGACGTTTTAAAAAAGTATAACATGTTTTAAAAAAGTATAACATGTCATTATTACTTCACACTTGAGGCAACACATAGACATAGATCAAGTTGTTCATTTAATTTTGGATAATGAATTTCTATAAAGAAATCGGTCATTTCATGCGCAATACTTCAAAAGTACATGTGTGGATAAAAGTAAATGCGCCTCGCATTCTTATGTTAAACTTGCCAAGTATTTCAAAACCTGGTTTTCACCATAGTATTTTTCGTACCCATACTTGGAAGACTTGGTACTTAATTTTACAAGTACGACTCATCTTTAATGGCCCCTTAAAAATATGAATTATATATTTAATACACGCAACGCCATCTATTATAATAATTACAAAACTATTTTTTTAAATAAATGCGTTTTGTGTTGAAACGTCAAATTGCATTTATCAATAGCAAAATGTTTTTGGTCCAACTTTACATTTAAATGATCCCTGGTGTAATTTAAGGTAAAGATTTGCTTTTTGTTTATGGTACCGTTCATGTGGATCACAGATATTTTACATAGATTACTTCATGAAGGTAGTTGTATGTATATGAAGGTAGTTGTATGGTAGGTGATATCATATATCTATTTAATTTATTTTTAATTTTTTTTTATCATTACAACCATAATGTGCAAATATATATTTTGTGTGTAAATAACAAAATGAACCAGCAGGTCATTTTGTAAGTATTTTTTTAATAGAGTTACTTGCTCTCATTTCGTATCAGTTAGACAAAAATTATTTAGATCAAATGAGAAACATAATAACCAATTGTAATTACACCACTCATAGCTTGCATGGAATAAGTATAAGTAGACATAAGCACCATTTTATTTCTCATATAATTTTTGTTTTCTTTTAAATTTTATTTTTCATAAGCAAGCAACGTTAATCTGGAAAATGACTTACTCAATATCCTCTAGCTTCCTTGTCTTAAATTAATATTGGTAAAGGTCATCTATCTAAGGAGAATGAGCTCTTTAAGCAAAAAAAAATTTTTATGTCAATGATGTCGCTTAACAAAATGTATTAAGCCGAATTTCCAACATACCCCTGGCTGGTCACGAAAGAGACCTTGATAGTCGTCAACAATTGCTATCTCTTTCTCATATTTGGTCCGCTGAAAAATAAGAAATCAATACTCATCAATAATTGCTATCTCTCTCATTTTAAGCCTACAGAATGATAGTCATGTAGTCCAGTCTTTATGTCTATGTCTGGCACAAAGTATTAAATAAATTCTAGTACAATCCTGGCTGCTGAGAAACGAGAAATCGATAGCCGTCAGACAATTCCTATCTCTCTGAAATTTGAGCAGTCGTGCAGTTCAGTCTTCGTGTCTATGCTTGACACGAAATATTATCTATATTCTAACACATCCCTGAGTGTTAATGAATGAGATGTCGATAGTCATCCGTAATTGCTATTCCTCTCTCATGTTTTAGCCTACACAATGATACGGGTCGTGCAGTTCAGTCTTTTTGTCTATGCTTGACACAAATTATTAAACAAATTTCGATATACACCTGGCTGCTAATGAACGAGATGTTGATAGTCGTCAACGATTGCTATCTCTCTCTTATTTTTGAGCCTGTAGAATGATATGAATCACGCAGTGTATGCTTGTCTATGGTTAAACCCGTAATATATATATATATATATATATATATATATATATATATATATACAGGTTGCGTCATCTGTTGGTATATTTCAGTATTAAAATGTTATACTGAACAAAAACAGTGTGTTTCGTTTTATAGGAATAATGTTGTCTCTCGGATTGAAAGTAACCAATATATTAGCTTGGACCATGAACTATGAAATACGAAGCTTTTCCAAACATATTTTTCGCGATATTAATTTTCCACATGTGCGAATCCGTAGTTAACACATATCCTATATGCTACTTCGCTACGTAAAATATACGCAATATTCGGTAGTTTCGCAATACTCGTCGCACGCTTGCAGAGTTATTAGGTAACAATCATCCAAACTTTCTTAATATATATTTAGATCAAAAATATTTTTTTAGTTAAAAGATAAATCTTTAGAGTGATTTTTGTAAATATATAGAATATTGATAATGAAAAAAAAATGTTGATAATTGAAAAAAAAAATGTTTTTTCCTGGATCGCAGTAAAACATAAAAGCAGATACATTTTATCCATCATTAAATGACTTCATTTGCAATTTTTGTTAGGATTTTTTATTAAATTATATAGATAGAAGTGTATATAGGTTTAAGTTAATAGAAAGATACTATTAGAATATTATTTTGTTGTCTCCATCCTAATGAATACATCCATGTTTATAACTAGTGTATAAACATGGATGTTTGAAGTGGCACTATTTCAACACTCAATTTTCGATTTATATTTAAGGGTAATTTGTAAAATTTTCCATAGTGTTCTGTTCTCAAAACGTCAATTGAATTAGGCCTAACGCGCAGTGCGGTAAAATTCCGTGCGGATTATTCCCGCAAGATCTGTGAACTATGTAACACTATGGAAACGCGCGCACTACGGAAAAAACACGCATGCTGATTTAAATTCTGTAGTTTGTTACGGAATTGTTGCGGTTATTCAAAATATATTGATCATCAAGGTGTATTACTATTTCAAACTTGAAGTTATTACATCCTATGGTTTCTGAGTAATCAGCTATGAATAAAGAAAAATCTAGGGTATTGCCTGCCATATATTTTACAGGCATAAAATCATGGTGCATATTTCAGAAAGTATGGGTTGCTACCTCCCCCCCTCCCTCCTCCCCCTCTCCTCTAGTTATTACGTCATATGGTTTCTGAGCAATCAGTTATGAATAGAGAAAAAGGTAGTGTATTCCTACTATATATTTTACAGGCATAAAAACATGGTGCATATATAAAAAAGTATGGGATTCTAAAAACCCACATTTTTTCCAAATTTTTGGTTCTAATTTCGGAAATAGGAGGGAGGGGTGCAAATTTTTGCATACTTTTCAATATATCTCTGAAGATGTAATACCTCTAAAGGCAGTATGCTTCTGAAAATGTGATAAATTAAGATAACAATATTTTTGAGACCCATATCAAAAGTATTTTTTAGACCATAAAGTTAATATACTCTGAAAATGTGATAAATTAAGAAAAAAATGTTTTTGAGTCCTTTCATTCAATGCCTCACTCAATGCATAAGGAATTTAAAAAAAATGTCGAGTACTTAATTTGCGTCTTCAAACATTTCCAAACAAATATTTTCAAGTTTTAACTATTGGGATAAGTTTGAGTTGATATGGTCTATTACTGTGCCAAATTTCAAGTTTCTACGTTAAGTGGTTTCTGAGAAAAATGTAATCAGGTCGCAGTACAACTGATACGTGCGTCTTCAACAAAAGTTGAGATGTGAATGGCAAAAAGTGCAGATATACTAGCACAGTTTGCGTACTCTATACGCTAACGCGCAATGCAGTACGAATATAAAACAGGACAACTTACATTCCCACCGCAATGCGCTTTAGGCCTTACTGCCAATCATACTAATGCGCGAAAAGCAAACTCATCTTTAAGCAATAATTTTTTTATAGACAGATGGACGCTTTAACAAATGTACAAAAATGCCACATCTGTAAGACTGTATTAGATTCTTTTCATACCCAACCTTTAAAATATAAAGATAATAACTGTATTATGTTTCAATGTATTAAACGAAATTTTAATTTTACTATACTATTGTATTGAATCCAGTACACAATCCTTATTGTACTGATACATAGAAAAATAAATAGTTCTTGAATTGAACTATAACCTTTGACAAGAAGCCAAGCATGCAAGAAAATGTAAATATGAAGTATATTATTAAAATAACATACATATGTATATATACATTCTTCGCAATAGATGGAATTGTGTCCGAAATATAAAATGAGTTTGGACAAGCTCATAGTGATAGTACAAATGTTATCAAAAAAATTATAGCAAATGTTTACTGTCACATATGAAAAACTAGAGGTGGGAGTATATACTGTAACCCCTACGAATAAACAAACGTATTTGGGTATATCTGTTAAAAATACACAAGCACTCTGTCTTCGTTTGTAATTCTTACTATAAAAGCAAAAGAAATAAAGCTATAACGGACGTATTCAAGCTGTCCTGTACATCGTATAAATCCCATCTTGAAAAAGAATAAAATAGAATATTTTCTACACGTTCATTCAGTTAGTTTAAATACACTAATTAATGATCTGTATTCAATGACGTTTCATTTTTAACTTCGCCCTAAATTCCACAGTCACACCTCATAGCAGAAATATCCCAGAAGTATGGTTTTATATTCAGCCATCCTTCACTGCTGGTGCATGATAAAGCAGGCAACTCAAATTGCATAGCATACCTTACAGTTTCAGGAGCAGTTGTTAGAAACACTAACACCCAATGTGTTTCTTTTACTTTACACAAACTAATGTCTACTTTTTCTAAATTTGGAAAATGTTTTACAATGCGAAAATTAAATTTCCAAAAGGTGACAGAAGCGGCTACCAAATATTCTTTGATTCATTTCCAGCAAACTTACAGCAGTAGCATAGGTTTACTTCTATCAAATTCAATCGTACAAAAAAATTCACCGACAATGTAGGGAGAAATAACGATTGACCAAAATTCATATTTCCACAGATAGTTTTATTTCAAGTTGATTTATGTATAATGGCAACTTTACAAATAGAAGCCTTATATTAACTATGAAAGTTAAGAAAAAAATAATAGATAAATTATTGTAAATACAACATATTTTTTAAAATATTTTTTGAAAAATATTTCAAACCATTCTATCTAGCATCTCAAACTATGTTCTGTTTTGCTGTTTGTGTCTTATAATTTTCTATTGGCTAGGTGTGCGACATCAGCGCCGCCTAGTGTCCGCAACATTACATGCGCTTTAAATTTATTTGTATACTCAAATTAACGGCTCTGATAAATGTTTACGTGAATAATATAAAAATAACGAAAGGCATCAGTTATGACTTATGTTACATCTTATTTTTTCCTTATATTATGTTCCTAAATACGTATAAATTGTGCCCTTCTAATTTTTGTTGAAGAAAAGTAAGTGTTATTTATTTATTTACATTGTCTTATAATGAATTATTCATAACAAGATTTTAGTTGTCCGTACCCAAAATATTTTTTTTCACTTCAACAAAATGAGTAAAATAATATATGTCAGTCATTGTATAACACTTCAACCACAAACAATGTCAGAAGGAATGCATTTTATCATATACATATACAGCTATCCACTTATTTCTTTTTTATCTAGAAATCTGTGAAATTACAATTTGTTATTTTTTGTAGTATTTTTACTATTAAATATAGAGTAACTACTATGTCATATTTCGAAATTAGCTTTTAATGCATAAAAAGTAGTTTATGAGTTTTACTACAGCAAAAATGCTATTTTTTTTTATTTTTTCAAGTTAAATTACATACATGAAAATAACGTATTAAAATAATAGGACCCACAAGTGATTATTTTATTACTAAAACTGATTTGAAAAAAGTTACTTACAATAAATATTTTTATTTTATTATCGCTGAAATATATATTACTATTTTTAATTTAAATTTATAATCATATACACACTCAACAAACATCTACAAAGAAATGTTAAAAATAAAAATTACAAAGTATCAAAAGGTTAAATAATTATGACATTTAAATGTTTATTTTATTATATATATATATATATATATATATATATATATAAACTATGTTTTCGTGGTTCCTCTTTACTTACTTTGAATATATTGTTTTTTGAGCTGATAAAAAGTGAAATTTTCATTGTTGCTAAAATACATTTGTTCCCAATTATTAAATTATAATTTAAAAAAATTATAAACAAAAGATTTTATAATACATTTTTACGATACAATTGAATGTTTTTTTTTAAATATTAAGTGAGACAGACGTTATCTTTTTTCAAATTTTGTAAGTGTGTTTATTAATTTCTTATTTAACTTTTTCTCTTATTATCACCGTTCATATTTATATGTTTGCTAAAAATATATATAAATTATAAATTTAAAAATTTACAATACAAAAAATGGAAGTATTATTGTGAATAATTTTTAATCCAATAAATTTATTATATTTAAATAATGGCAGACCTATTTTTTTAAACACATCGTTTTTATGTATATTCTTTCATAAAACATCTGTGAAATTAGCAGTTTTGCTAAACTGCGCTGGTCCCAAGAGGAAACATGACAATATACGTATGTAAATTATATTACCTATCTATGACTATATCACAATATTTAACAGGCGCCTTTAGAAATTTCAATTTCTGCCACAGCGAGCGCTGCGGTCGATTTCGTTACCCCCACTCTGTAGTTAGCACCCCGCCATTAACATAGATACATTTGCAGTTGAAGTGTTTATTTACTGTAAAATAATTAATAGTTTAGAGATCAGACAGGCGACCGAAAACATGTTTTGCACATAGTTACTTATTATATGATAATATATAAAACCGCCCTTTTTAAAAAGACAAATTGTGTTCGATATTTTAAACAGTCTGATCTACAATCAAAAACATAAAAAACCTCTTTTAGGGAGAACTAAAAAAGTTTTTTTTTCCATAATTATATTTGTGGAATTACGGCATGAAAATTTAGCTAAAATCAATTATAAACTTATTTTATTATATTAACACACTATAATTTCAAAATTATTAATTGCATGAAAAAATGCATTCAGTAAAAATTTTAAATATTTTAATTCTCTATAAAAATAGGTAGGTACGACCTATAAAAAAACTAAATTAAAACGTTTTTTTCATTATGTATTATTTCCAATTATACATTTACGACGTGTAAGTTACGTATTGCTCTTTTTGGAAATTGCAATTTTCAAAATGTCTGATTTAGCAAGTCCTTTCCCTCTCCCAAAAAAATATTGTATTAATTCCAAAACAGTAAACTAAAAATTGTGAGGGCAGATGTGTGTTTTTTATATTTTAATATTGAAATATTTTTATTTGAACGAATTGAAAGCGAAAAAACAAATATTCATATAGTTGTTATTAATTAAATTTCAATCTAATTTTATTATTTTTTTTTATGTTTTATTAAACAAACAACGCACCATGCTGATCAAGCAATTTTATATCCTGTCCTCTAGGATATTTAAGAGAGTCCACTAGAGAGTATATGTTACAAAACGCACTCATCACACGCACAAACGCAATAAACCTTAACCCGAGTATTATCTTTCTTTCATATCGTGGAATACTCAGTTATAGTATTATATGCTCACTTATAGTATTCAGTATTGTACTATCACATATTATATTTCTGTTTAATTCTGCGCGTACTGTATTTGAACTTATTTTGGAATAACATACTTCGGCAACGTTTTTGGAAACAGAAAGTTCCACTAAAATAGCAAAATTTTAAAAGTATACTATTAAAATTTAACGCAACAAAAAAATTCTTATCTTCATTAGCCCCCAAACCAATAAATTTTATTTGATTTCTCTTAATCTATAATTTTCTCATAAATTTACGACAACTTCGATGCATATTAAGAAATATGCATCGAAGTTGTCGTAAATTTATGAGTTAAATTTTGGGAAAACCAACTTGCTAAAAAATGCTGCTCATTCGCACAACCATAACTGACGAAAAGAAGATATAGGAGAAAAATCTGTGAATTATCAAAAAAAATCCATGCTGCATTTTTGTGTCACGTTTAACTTATCTCATCTGCCTGTAAAATCTAAAAGAGATGCCTTTACCAACGTATTGATTTAAATTTTTTCTAATTGTGCAAATGAGAATTTCATAATTATGATTATCTTTTTTAAATACCCGAGTATATAATCGTAATTAGGTGTAAAAGATTATATTTAACGTAAAACTAAAAGTTTTATTGGTTCTCAACCAAAAACAATGCCTGAAAATTGCCCCATAAAATATATTAGAATGTTAAATTTGTTATCTTATCTGAGCTTTTCCCTTAAAAATAATCTTGTAGTACTTCAGCGGAAGAGATTTCTGGCCTTTTCCAAACAATTGTGATTGTAGAATGCTATCGGGAAAAATAAGCCAGCGCGACTTATTTTTGATTTAGATCAAAAAAGGCAAAAATTATGTTTTTTCCTGAAGAAATTTTACAGAATCTAGACAAGTAGTATTAGCAAGTGGGGAAAGAAAAGGTTTTCCAATCGATGATTGAAATGCATTCTATATGCTGCAGCAAGTGTATTTCTTTTCGCAAAAAATAGTAAGCAAAAAATTGGCTTCAAGCCGTTCAAATCAATAGAAATGGATGGGTACTATTAATAGCAAATTTAAGACATACTCTTTGTACTTCTTTATGAAATAACAAGATAAAAAAAACCATATCGATAATAGAGAAATAATTTTGTATTTAGCAATAAAGTCAATACATTTTTTTGTTTCTCCCGTGGCATTTCAAGTCAAAACAATTGTCACTCAACGAAAAAACCTTCAAATGATTAAATTTCGACATGGAATCGTTGTTTCTTAAAATATTCAAAGTATTCTTCGCAACATGAGGTCTATTCAAACGGTCTTTCGTCTGGCGGATGTGCTTCACAGAAACAGCTCGATCGCTCTTACTCTTGGTTGAGGTCGGGTGCAGGACTATCGTCGTATTGGGTTTTGTGGCCTCCTGTTGCTCATCCAGCGTGACGTCTTCTGCAGAAGCTCTCTCCAATTTATAACAACTGAGCTCTCCGGTTATCATCTTCAAATTACGAAGCATTCCATCCTGTTTGTCGAGGAGAGAATGAATAATTGCAACTTGGTATTGGTGGTTACTAATTTCGTCACTGATTCTTAACTTCAATTCCTTGGTGGGTCGAGGTATGAGGCTTACGTATTTTTGTTTACTTCTTACATCAATCGCAAAAATGTCATTTTTACTGCATTCAATATCACTGATTTCTCCTGAAGAAACTGACGATGCAACTACAGATTCGTCCCAATTCGTTTGTTTGTCTGTTTCAGTATTGGCATTATCACACACATTTTCCAATGCTCCATAAGCAGTCTCCAATTGTAAATTTTTTCTCCTCAAATCTTCGAGTGCAAGATTCGCTTCTCGAAGCTTGTTTTGCATACCCGCACAGGTCTGGCGGAGAAGTTTTATTTCGTTGACTGTATCCTGCAGCTCTGTGTAATACTTTCGCGACTTGTTAATTATTTCGCGTACAACCAACGCTGGAGATAATTCGCAAATTTCGGCCGCTGGCTCACCTAAGAGTTTGCAGAACTCTCTGTAACCGACGCGCATCATTTCGTTGAGGTTCTTTAGTTTCGATTTCAGGAGTCGATTTTCGAGTTTCAACGTCGTTATGGTGGCGTCGTCTCGCCTCGCCGTCTTGATGAAGTCGATTAACTCGACCGATGTGTTTCCGAGGTAACATTTCAGCGAACTCGTTGCTCTGTTTTCATTGGACAGGAGCTTTGCGTGCATTTCTGTAATCAATTTCATAATATTTAATATATAAACTATTTGCACCAAGGTGACAAAGACATCAACCATATTTCTGATACATATATTTGTAGCAAGGAAAACCATATATATTTTCCTACAACAGGTATCATTAAAAAGCTAGAATCTGAAAAGTACGAGCGAGGTGAAACTTTCGCGGGCCGACAGCATATGCTTGTACACCTTTTCGAATCTCAATTGGAGAAAGCTTAAAGGTATAGTTGTAAAGATTAAGATAGTTTTAAAATCTAAAAGAAATTACAAAGTACACAATCATTATCCAAAGTCATATGTTTCAAATTTTTTAAGGAAAGATAAGAAAGTGTAACCTTTACATGATCATTCGAAGTGTTAATAATGTAAAGAAAGAAAAAGAGAGACGAGGACGAGAAAAAGAGGGTAAAAGAGAGAGAAAGAGCTTTCAAATAGCTCAGCAATAACAAATCGTCTCGTTGACATTTAGTCCTTGAGTAATAAAATCGATTTTCATGAAAACAAACTATTTTTTGGAGATTATTCATTATACATCGTTTCATCAAAACAAAAGTGAAGATAATGCGAACATCACAAAAGTGAAGATAATGCGAACATTACAAAAGTGAACATAATGCGAACATTACAGAAGTGAAGATAATGCGAACATTACAAAAGTGAAGATAATGCGAACATTACAAAAGTGAACATAATGCGAACATTACAAAAGTGAAGATAATGCGAACATTACAAAAGTGAACATAATGCGAACATTACAAAAGTGAACATAATGCGAACATTACAGAAGTGAAGATAATGCGAATATTACAAAAGTGAAGATAATGCGAACATTTCAAAAATGAAAATAATGGGAACATTATAAAAGTGAAGATAACGCGAACATTACAAATAATGCGAACAATGGCAACACGTAATTATTCCCCCTCTGAAGTAAATACAGAAAATTATTTTAAGTAGAGACAATATCGTTGGTCTGTTTTATAAGACGCGTAGAGCACCATTGTGAAAATCCAGAAAAATACAAAATACTAAAGAGTATATCATAAATTGAGTGTTACCAAGCTAAAATTTTGCAAAAGCATTATTTTTTTCACCATAGATATTATTTGACACAAAAAACTGGGCTCATTCGTTAGAACAATCAGTAGTCTGCTTTGATATATATGCTATAGAGACTATGCAAAACATCTATATATTGCTAAAAGAGCGTTCACAGTGCCATTGGTGATAAAAATGAGGACTGTTGGTTACTTATCTGTCAATGACAATGGGATACATTTATTTTTAAGAAAAGAATAAAATATAATTTTCAATCGAAAAATAATTGCGATGTATAAAAAATTACAAGTAAATTAAAAAAAACCACTTGAACTATATTTATCTCCCACGTGACAAAATTTAATTTTCAAAGAAAAATTAATATTTCTGGCCAAGTATTTGCCCATAATTATCAAAACCCAGTGGCGAAATGAAACCATTATTGATTATGAAAATCACAATTCGAATGTTAATTATTTAAAATGTCACGAAATGTTTTTACTCTAAAAGCTAAAAGCAATATTTACATTGAAAAATAAGTACATGTGACATAAGTGTACATGCCAGAAATAATAATATAACAGAGGAGGTCACCTTACGAGCGAACATGTGAACACAGTTTTGATAACTAAACACTGTATTACTTTAATTGATTACGAAAATAATTATTTAAAATTTCAAGAAATGGTTTTACTCTAAAAGCTAAGAGCAATATTTACATTGAAAAATAAGCACATGTAACATGGGTGTACATGCCAAAAATAATAATATAAAAGAGGTCACTTTACGAGAGAACATGAGAACACAGTTTTAGTTACTAAACACTATATTATTTTAATTAATTATTTTAATATTTTAATGGAATATACATAATATTTACAATAATTTAACAAATAATATCTAATAGCAATAACTCATAATGTTCGTTTGTCTGTTTTTTCCCCAGTGCAAACACACTGGCATTCGTGAGATATTGGTAGATATTGATTTCTTAAAATGCTATAAGTGTTTATTTATTTAGAAACTTTAATATACAATACATATGGCGGACTTATTGCTGCAAGAGCAGTCTTTTCCATTTAAGTACCACAATTTTTCAAATTGGTTGTGTAGTGGAAGAGAAGTTACAAAATAAAACATAAGGTGCATATTAAAAGAAAAACATAATCCTAATAAAAGATAATAATTTAGTCAGATTGCATTTAAAAAAAAAATTGAGTGCGTGCAATTCAGTATACGTGACATAAATGCAATTTGAAAGTTTTACCCGTAAGGGGTTAAACAACAGAGAGAAGAGAAAAAAATAGACTAAATATAAATCCATAGACTGCACTAAATTCGTATAAGAATATTTTAATACTACAATTCAGATAAATTAATAAAATGTCATTACAAATCGACGTAAACATCTAATAAAATCTTCATAGACAATTGTCGATTAAAAATATAGCCGCGATGCCAGCACCAGATCACGGCTAAACGCGGCTAAAGGAAGTCGGGATGTATAGCTCCTGTTGTAAAATATATTTACGACAACTAAATGTGCGGGTTCGTTGCAAATTTATAATTAAATTAAGTACCTATTCTGTTGATATATATATATATATATACATATAATAAAACAATCACAAGTAGATAAATAAACTGACAAAAATTTAATAGTTTCATTTTGACACACATAACGTACAAAACAGCTGATAGCAGTAGTGAACGCCATTTTTGTTTATTTTCGCGCATGCATACACTTTCTGTCTTATTCTATCGTATTCCTCTATCTCCCTCGGTTGTTACCCAATTACTTATTATCCATCCTTCTTGCGTTAAGTTCGTTACATAGACACTTTACAACAAAATACTACATAAAAACGTTGCACAAAATTCGACCTTAACATTTTACTCTCGTCGCTCCCAAAGAAGTTTCACTTCAAAAACAAACAATTAGAATACAAATATTGATATGTATTAACATTGAAGAAGAAAAAGACAAAAGCGTTAAAGAATTAGATTTCAGGAGTGGTAGAACTTTTTCAATCGATTCTTGAAGACATTAATCGAGGATATTTTTCTGATGTCAGGATTCAACTGATTTCAAGATTTTGCTGCTTGCACACTGGACAGAAAATGATTTTTATAAGAGATAGGTACGTTTGGGAATAAATATGGTGACTAAGTTTACAGACCAATACCCAAAGCCGTGAACAAACAAGTCTTTAAACATACTAATGAGATAATTTGGTCTCAGATGATTTTTAAATATACTAAAGAGCACCGTAATTATGTGAAATTGACGTTAATCACTGATCGTCAACCATTTGAGACGTGAGCTGTGTTCAAAAAGAAGAAAAATAAACCTGATACGCATCAGATATACTTTTCGATTACATTTTTTGATACATATTGAAGCCTTTTAACTTGTTTAAATAATCTTCATTAAGATCAGGACAGCCCAGATTTATATAGTCATTTGGTGGTAATAGACGCCTTTGGACACCATTTTGCATACCACTCTACACCATATCAAGGCATTATAAACAATATTGAATACTTACAATAAGTACGTTATAAGGACTCAAGACAAAAAAATAACGTTAAGTAAACCAGTGTTTACTGATTTACCACCAGACGGTGCTGATGGTGCTTTGCATTGCCTCTATTCTTCAGATCCGTGGACTCTACTGATTAATGAAGACTTTTATAGAATGACATTTTTCTGGTATTGCAACTTATAAGCTGTTTAAGCTTTCTCCAATCTTGAAAAATGATCCACGAAGATGATACAATGAAATTTGAGTCTATGTGAATCAATTAGTTGTTGGAATATACGCGTACAACGAGACGAACAAGCAACTTTATTTTCAAGTCTGGCGATTTCGAATGGCTTTGAAAATTTAATTTCTTTACCACATGCAAACCGTATATTGTTCATCATGTCTTCGTGCTCAGCCTGCTTCTTCAGCAAATCCAGCTTCAGATTTTGGAAATCATTCGTTGTGCATCCGGCGAGATCGCTGGCAGCATCCACCCTGGGCCATTTCTCATCACCTGCGTAACTAAACCAAAAAGACAGTTTTAATTTCAATTTGTCATTAATTAAAACGTAGGTCTGCCTACCTTTTATTGTGATATACAGTTAAGTCTCATAAAAAATATTTAGGATTAGCTGGCAGTCCAGGATATTTCCGGGACCATGGTTTCATTTTGTTTTTTTCGTTTGCTTGTATTATAATTAAATACGATTAACGATATAAAAAAACTCCAATTTAGGTATTATTTTATTTCTATCTGAGAGTCAAAACATAAATTTTTATGTTTCCAACTTCATTAACTTTCTAAAAATCTTCCTTCATTTTTTATTTTTTTTTGGAATTGATTTAAAAAAATCTTTCTCGGCGAGCACCCAAAAACCAAGAGAAAAAAACTAACGCATGGTAGATAATAAAAGTATATTACTCTATTGTTTTATACAACACACAAGGTTAGCTTCATCTGTATTTCTTTTTAAACATTGTTAAAATGCCTTTCGCCTTGGTGAAAATATCTAATAATATGTTTGGTTGCTTTGTAGAACCCTAATGGGGAAATTATGATGTACTTTATCCAAATTATTTAATACTGTATTAAAACTTTTAATACTAGAAGTAAGATGATTAAAAAATTATCCGTCAATTCTGTCATACGTTAGTTCACGAACGGCCGCTAGGGAAATCTATTTGTTGCCAAGTAATGTAAGTTTCTCTGCAAAATCTTTCATTTACTTCCGCTTTATTCACTTACTGGAATAAAACTGACAGGACAAAAATAATTGAAGAAAATAATATAATTGTTGTGTATAGGTAATACAAATGGATATTATGGAGTAGGTTTTATACAGAAAGACCATATGAGATCATGTATTATTGAATTTCAACCAATCTCAGATAGGGTTGCCAGATTAGACATATAAAAAAACCTCATTTAAGTCCATTCACCTACAGAAAAGTCTAAGGAGGAACAAACACAAAATTTCCACGATAATTCTAGAGGGCCACAGAAAGAAATAACAAGCCATGGAGGAGGCTTCCATGAGGGATGTCCCAATGAATTGAGTATAAATAATATATTAAGTATTAAAAAATTGTTTAATTACTGAAATTAATTATTTTTTTGCAGTTAATTTTATCAAATAATGTTTTTTATTTCTTTTTAAGATATGAAGGCTTTAAATAAATAATATTTACTTGGTTTTTTTCATATTTCAATTTAGCAATCGAACTGAACGAGAATAGCATGACACTTTATTTCAATCTAATTTTCTAAGATCCAGGTTCCTAATCATCATGTGACCTTTCGTCAAACTTTGGTCTCATGAGAATTGTGTCCAATCCAGTATCAATAAAAATTTAAAAAATTGTAATTGAAATAAAAATTTTCTGGAAATCATAATCTAAACTAATTATATGTGGATTTGACAGTTCGACATTAAATAAAAACCCAGTCCGCACTAGTTGTCATAAATACTTTAAAATAGTGAAATAAACAAATACGTCAAGAATTTAAAAAAAAATTCAAACAAATTAATACCATTTTAATATAAAAAGCCATTTTTGCTATCACACTGGCTTATTAGTGACAGACTTTCAGGCAGAGGTGAGGCGTATTTATTATCACCGGTAAAAATACTCGAAATCTCAGATCAAAATACGTACTTGGTATGTGAAATACAAAATACTTGGTATCGTAAATACTTGTTTGGTATGGCCGACTGGACGTTCGTACAATGGTTACTTTATGGTCGGACTGCGGCATAACTCTACCCCTCTTTGTTTAGCTAGCTATAGCTATTTCACTCAATCACATCGTACTCAGGTTTGTTCGCTCTTTCTTATTTAAAACGTGTATTAAATGAGGGACGAACCGACTATTTAAATACTCGTAAGTCGTAATACTTTAAAGTATGTAATACGAGTATGTCAAACATACTCGTATACTCGGTTTATTCATTACGTTAAGTATTGCTTTGCACGACAAGTGCGCGTATTTTAAAATAAAAGTTTCAAGTGCGATATTCTTTTCGTCTAATGATTCTCCGTTTTTCTATTGGAACAGTCGAGTTTAATTACATTGTAGTGTAATTATTGTAAATATATAGTGTATATAAAAACTAACTTTTAATAAGGTTAAATTCTAATTTCGTCATTGTGTTCAGAAGAAAATTTAATGCCTTGTGAGAGTATTTTACAGACTTTATTTTGCATCTTGCAATATTTACAAAACTAAGTTGTCATTCAAAATAGCTACATATCATTTAAGGAACCATTTTAATAGAGAACATTCAATTTAACAACAATTAATACGAAACAATTTATTTGTCCTGATCATCTTACTACATTATATTAAAAAAAATTTGGCTAAAATAAACATGGCAAAAATTAAAAAAATATTTTTTTTTAATAACGTGATCCATTTTTTCTAAATGAATGGTAATTATTGTAAACAATGTGATTCGTTTTTTAAATTTGCTATCAAAATTACTATGCCAAATGAAACATCTAGTTACCAGTCCTAAGCCTGGAGCCATAAATATTTATGTTAGTATGAAAGAAAAATTAAACACTGTATTTTATTGAAAATATCTCATTTAGAAATTATAGGAATTCCCGCCAATTTTAGTTGTAAGAAATAAAGGATATGAGCATTGAACCCTTCATAATAGGTTACAATTAAAGATTTATTTTACGTCTCCCGCGACCATAAATCTATATACTTGTATCAGGTCCTCCCACAGCGGAATTACGCCGCCCATACTCGTCGAGTATTTTGTCACCGAAATTTTATAATACTCATACTCGTTGTACTCAGTATCTCAAAATACTCGTATCGCCCAAATCTTTGCTAATATACGTCTACAAAAAGAAGGTAGATAGTAAACCAGTTCATCATACCTACAAGACTCAGGCACGTCTCCGTGGTGACTCGCTGCTGATGAATACAAGGACTACTTGTGGACATAGACATTATGCATTTCTTACACCTAAAGTTTACAATATACTCAAATTCTGACCTCACAGAAATGAAAAATTCTACATATAACTCATTTAAAATATTGGTCATCCGTTGGCTCCTTGACAAACACAGATCTTATACAGAAAGGTTTGTATCTTCAACATATCTAGTGCAAGTATACTTATATATCCACAATTAAATAAAATTACGTGATGTAATATTATTTCTACTTTCTTAAGTTCTTTACCACAACCTAGGTTTCGTTGTATTACATCTTCAGGTGGGCTATTAGCAAATAGTCCACATCTTTGCTAATAGCCCACCTGAAGATGTTGTAATACAACGAAACCTAGGTCGTGGTAAAGAAATTAAAGAAAGTAGAAATAAAACTACATCACGTAGTTACATTTAATTGTGAATAACGAATTTCTACAAAATTAACACCAAATATATTAAATACACTTATATACATTTTTGTAAATGTATATTTGTTCGTATATATGTATGTATTTTTATGAATATATGGATATATTATATAATATACACATAATAATTACTTTAGTGAAAGAAGACAGCACTTAATAACATTAATTGAATAATACAGACACGCCTTAAGGCTAGTTGGGTGACAATATCCAAATAAATCCCTATTTACATGTTAGCAGCCTTATATAATCAATGTAAAGCATTAATTCAATAATTAATTGGATTTTATATAAATAAATAAATATAAACACCATGTGCAATGTTTATGCTATTGACTTTCTCGGTGCACAGTAGTGATTGAATAAAACAAAAAAAGTTCAAAGGACAAATTCACAATTCAAACTATTTTCGAATAAATAAATCGAAACACGCCTTTAGATTTTACGGGGGACTCGTGTCCTATTATCACTCTTATGACACAGGCATAAGAATTGTTTTACTATTTGCCTGTAATTAAAAAATATGCGTAAACAACTTCACGCAAAGATGTCGATATAGCATAATGGCCAAGCGAATTCTTGGTGATAATACATGGTGCTTATAATTATAAACCACTTAAAACTATTCCTGTAGCTAAACTACTGAATTTTGTTAATTGATCTTTGGTGAACGGTTCAGAAACACCATGTAGTATATGAGGATTAATTTAATGTCGAACTGTCAAATCCACTTTGTATATAAAAAAAAGTTTGCTTGCTTTTTTGTTCAGCTTTCTTACGAGATTATAAGCGTTAAACATTGGAACCAAATAGCAAAAAAAATTCTTCTTGTTTTTGTGATCCTAATTTTTTTGAAGGATCAAAGGCTTATACATCATCACGCTACGATTTATCCAGGGTGAGTAGTGATACAAAATGTAACAAATGTAAATTTGCGTAAATTTAATGCTTTTTTAAAAGAAACACACTTAGTTTTGGTAATTTTTTTATTATGGCAGTCACATTTAGTGACTTAGTGACATGGTGTTGATTTCTTAAAATATGGCAAGAGTAATATCATTACAATTTTTTGTGCAGACGATCATCATATCCTAATGTAGTTTTTAAGATAATAATCAAATCTCTTTTGAGAACAGAAAAAACCATCATAAAGTCTTATACAATAGCAGAAGCTAATAATAAACCCAAAAATCGCTGATCGCATGCTTATTGCATGACTATTCTACTTTCATACAAAATTTAGTTGAACAGTTTTCGAACAAAAATTATTTATGTGACTGTAGTAAAAAATTTTCCAAAAAGTACAAAATAAATCATAACTTCTAAACTATTGATTTTCACGGAACAAATTTTTTTTAATGACTTATCACGATATTCTCTACATAAAAAAATTCAGAGCTCTGTAAATGGTTCCGCCTATATATAGATATTATATATATATTATATAGATATACATAATACGTTCAACTGGACAGAGTTCGGGACCTCTCGAAAATGAAAATATTTACATTACCAATTATTTGGAACATTATGGTTATTTCTTAATATATATATATATATATATATATTGGCGTAATTTTAGCAATTGCATGGAAAATTACTTTTTATTTGAAAGCAATTTATTACTATTTCGCTATGGAAGACTCCGATTACAGGGATTCGTTCACTACAACAGACGATCAGCACCATGTTGTATCATATTACTTTATGAATAACGTAAACGTTACGGAATTATGAACCTTTAAGTAGACGTCTGAATGTTGTATCATCACGATACCTTTATCGTGACAGCTGCGTACGTGAAATGGCGCCTTTTTTGACTTTACGTAAAGGTAGCTAGAACATTAGACATCAATGGCTGACTTTATAGGTTATATAAACATTGCTTTCGATAATTTTGTAAATTCAGGCTTATTATTATAATTAATTGAGCAAACTAAAAAATAAAATGATTAATTTTTATAGTTACCTTATAAAAATTATTTTATGTAATAAATTAAATACTAACAAACATCGTTATAAACCTACTTCATCTCATAAAAAGAATTTTGAATTTACAGAAATGCCAATAAAATTCGAACTCGAGAATGAAAAGATGTCCCGTATCTATTTAGGCTACCAAATAATAATTTTGACAATAAAAAAGTAACATTCCTATTGACAATAAAACTTACTTGGTGTGAAACCAAAACAAAATAACCTATAAAATTTAATCTCCTTTCATCCGTAGATAAAGTACAGAACTGTCATTGTCAACGGAATAGCTCCATCCTGTTCTTTCTGCTCGTAAAATTATTTGATGCTATTCCTTTCTCTCAAACCAACGAAAAATAACCTTAGCATTTGGTACATTAACGAACAATAAAGAAAAGGACAACGCAAGTGCGATACAACATGTAAATTTTTAAAGCAAAGTTTAAGACAGCGACGACCTCGAACTATAATCCAAAAATAAGTATATCCTCCTAATCCCTCAACATAGAACGGAATTTTATGGCGAATCCTTCGCAGTATATTCTACTCGATTGTGGAATGAACTGACTACAAATATACAAAGTGCACCCTCGTTGTCTGCCTTCAAAAGTCGCCTGAAAATACATTAACTATCATAATTTGTCAGATCCTAATCCCTTCCATTATAACCCATCCTTGTCCCTCCCTACTCCTGAAGTGTCGTTTTGCTCTGGTTTTTAATTAATATTACCTTAGTACCACATTATATTACATTTTTTATTTTTTAAGTACAATTAATTAAAGTTTAATAATCACTTACAATCTGCCACAGCATTTAATGTTCTCATCTAATTCATTGTGGTTGGCTGTAACAGATTGCTCTTGTAGCAATAAGTCTGCCACTGTACACTTAGTTTTCTAAGCTTGCAGAAATAATAAATAAAAATAAATTATTGTCATGCATTGGCTAAAGTATGCGTTAAATAAAACAAATGACACAACATAAGGTTGAATACAATAGCGGCGGGTGCAACCGACAATCAGGTATCGATCTGCCGTGAAAATCGTCCTTATGAACAAGTCAGGTGTCGAGTATGTTACACTTACTAAAATACACTTGTGTAAAATCGTTTATCCGTACGGTTAAATTATATATCCGTATGGTTAAATTATTTATCCATACGGTCAAATTATTTATCCGTATGGTTCGATATAAACACAATTTTCATCTAAACTGAATGCATGAAAGGAAAAACGTGCTGAACTTGAAAAGAATTTAATTTTTCCTGCCTAAACAAGTCTCATTAATAGAAGTATTACTTTACAATCGGTTTTTAGCGTGAGTCAACTTTAGTAGATAGGCATATTAATATAATTATTTCTGTAGAACTATTTGAGACGAACAATCTTGTTGTACATTGTGTACATGTATCTTTAACGGTTTACGCAGCGCTCATCAAGAATCCTTGCGGACGATTGATTTTTTCGCAAATACATCATAATAAGTCGATGAATTTACAGGAAACATTAAAAAATTACACGCCCAAACCTTCTTCGGGTATATATCCATTGTTGAAAACTGGAACAAAAACCTTTCAGTGCTTGCTAAGATTAGCTTGCAAAGGTAAACGGACAAACCAACGGGGCACTTTGTTTTATTATATGTAGTTATAGGTATTTCTTCTGCGAATAATCAAAGATATTCTCATAACTTCTGGATTATTGGTTAAATTGCGTTGGAATAAAAAACATATAATTTCCTTTAGATACCACAAGAAACACAAATATTAAACATGGCATAGACTCACATTCGATAGTTCATAGACATCGATTGTTCATATTCGAATGTTCGAAAATTCATTGCAAATGTGACATCGATTATTCATACTCGATTGTCCAAAAATGCAATGCAAATGTGATATCGATTGTTCATATTTGAATATTCGAAAATGCACTGCAAATGTGATATCGATTGTTCATATTTGAATATTTGAAAATGCGCTGCAAATGTGATATCGAATGTTCATATTTGATTGTTTAAAAAGGCACAAAAATATAATAGGTTTTGACATTTTTTTATTATAAAAGACACGTAAAAGGATGTCAGACTTTTTTAGAACTCTTTAAAACATAGATTCCCAACCTTTTTTTGCCTTGAAACTCCCCTGATTATAAACAAATTGATTCATGACCCTCCCTTAATTTTTTTGTCATTGTCACAAAAATCACATTATTTTCACGACATTTATTACTAAGTTACAAGCATAATCAAATAAATTAAAACTTTACTGTTCACTCCTATAATTAGTTATAATTTAGTACAAATATAATTACGAATAATTTAATAATAAAATTGTATTGATGAGATATTTGTGCCTGCATGTTCTGAACCAGTTGGCCGATTTCAGGTTCAGTTTTTACCAGAGCTATCGTTAAGTAGTTATAAGCGATTTCGCTGCTTAGTTGAAATTAGTTAAGTTAGAAGTTAGTTCAGGTTACTTAGTTTTGATTTGAACCAATGATGAAAAACCTGCCTCGAGTAAGTAAGTCAAGGAAAAGGGTACAATTATTCGCAAAAAGCCAAGAGAGAGAACTTTTGGATTAGGGATGACTCTTTTGTCCAAAACATTTCCAATATCAAGAGGTGGAAGTCATCTTTCATGGTGGCATATACGTGAATTTATGAAAGAAATACACGGACAGTCGTATAGTATGCGCACGCGCAACTGATGTCTGCGTCTATCGCGGCCCGATTAATCTGATCACTAAAGACGCGAGGGCGCGGTGAATGGAACAGGAGCCCGGGTTATTACCCGAATATTAGATATTTGAAATCTTAAGTGGATTTAAGATTTCAAATGGATTTTTCTTTAGAATGTCCGGACACATTGGGCCTCCCTTATGATCTCTTTACGCCGCCCTAAGGAAGCGCGCCCTACTGGTTAGGAAATCCTCCTATAAAACGTTTTCATGTATCTCCATTGATTTTTCCAACGTACGTCAGGAAAATGCGCCGACAGTTAATTATTTAGGACATTTTTGTAAGAAAGTCTTTCTTACAATGAAAAACAAAATCAAATTGTAATGAAAATATATAAATTTAAATTTTTTTAAGAACAAAATATATATGCTAATTTATACAACACATTCATAAATTATATGTATAAAGCTTCCACGGGAATCAACCTAACCAATGGTGAAACCGAGATAATATCCGTTCAGTAATTTCTAAAATTATCACGCACAGATTGACAGACAGATAGACAGATGCGTTAGAGGACTTTGTTTTATTCAGGTATAATGATTTCGAAGTGAAAGAAATATATATTAAATTAATAATTTAATAAAAACAAGAAAAACATATGTGTCTATGTAATGCAATAATCCCAACGAAAAAATCTATGCTAAATATTTCAATATAATGCATCAAAGACGGAACTAATACAGCAAAGAAGGAACGTTTGTATGTTTGTACGAGCTAACAGCAGAAACTATTAAAACTATAACAAAAATCTTTAGCTTTCTTAAAAAATATACTTTTTTGTCATATATAGACTGTATTTGATCTAATATGTTAAAGCACGATGTCTGTCTGTCTCAAAATCAGAACGATTCTTCCTCTTCATATCCTTGACTGATTTTAAAGGGATGGTTCTTGCCTCACAATCAGATTCTCGAAAATCCCACACAGGGCCAGATTCTCGAAAATCCCACAACAGGGCAAAACTCGTAAAAAAATTATCAATGAACACAATGTGGTCTTTACGAGCTGTGTCGAGCTTTCCCAGCAGACTTTTTACGACCCTTGGAACTAATGGCTGACTGTTGATACTGTCAGTTGTTTATGCTTTGCCACAGTTTTTTGTAAAAAGTAAGCGAAAAAAATGACCTCCAAATTCATACATATAAGAGGTAACACAAAAAAATTTTAGAAAATTTTATTTCATAAATTTATATATATATATATATATATATATCATATATATATATATATATATATATATATATATATATATATATATATATACATGTAGCAAGGTTTTTGAAAAAGGTTTTTAATTTGGCTACTTTTTAGCTTACCTCGTGCTTTTTTTATAATAAAAAATGAAAAATTTTGTACCTGATGATTTCTTTGCGATGGAATACATTTTAACCTTTTTTCCAGTTATAAGCATAATTTGTTATGAATTATTAAGTATTTGTAAAAAAAAATAATTGTTAAAATTTAATATTTTTTAACCTGTCAATTTAAACAACTACATGTTGCTTATATGATGCCAACATTTAGGTAACAATAAAGTCTATTTATATTATGGTGTATATTTTTTTTGTATATTTTATGGCATTCATTTCACTTTGTAGTTGCCTCAATTTATAGTTCCCTATAATAGATATTCTTTCATATCGTATCAAAAAAAGTGTCGAAATGTTCCTGGTTCTAACCCAAATTTATATAAAAATACAATAAAGAACAAAAATTTAAATAAGCGAAAAGATCGCACAAAGAGAGGTTATAAATTTGGTGTGAAGAATGAAGAAACGGCTGTCAAAAATTGACAGCCGTCAATTAGCTGTCAAAAAATAAATTTTTTTAGTAAAATAATCACGAGCGACAAATTATTTTGGAAAATACCTTGTTTTTAACATATATTTTTTTATTTATTAAATGAAATTAATTTTGAGGAAATTCCTCATTTTTTATTTTAATTTATTTTTTGTATCGGTACCTACTATTCTATAGAAAATAGTATACATAATTCACCCATTGCATATACGTTTGATTTTATTAATAGCATATACGTTTGATTTCATTAATCACATTTTTTCGGTTTTCCTGCTAAATTGAAAATCATTCTAAATGTTTATGTAACCATTATATAATGCTTACCGTCGTATTTCCCGAATCAACGCAATCCAAGCCGTCCGCCATTTTGTTAAATTCTCGTAATTTTGACATTTTTCATGTGTCCACAAGAATGTTTCACCGTCGGCTTTGCTGTCAGTGAGATCGAAATCGCTTTTCATTCTGATAATTCACAGCCTTTTTTAGCTAAGTAGTCAATTTTGAAATTTTGGTCGTTGCGGGGAAACTGCCGGCAATTTCCCGCGATTTTAATACAAAATATGGTTCGTGCGGAATAGTATTTAGCCAAATTTGACAGCTGTAATTTATATTTCTTTTTCTAACTTTAACCCCAACGGTATTTAAAATAACACTTATATTCCATCTAAAGGCTACAAAAGCTCACAAGAAAATGAATGAAAACACCTAAGGAAAATTTAAAAAAACCTGTTAATTACAAATAGAACTACGACAGCTGTAACCTTTATATATATATACATATATATATATATATATATATATATATATATATATATATATATATAAGATTAAACATTTAAGGATATCTGTTGAATTATTTATAAATATGTTTTTTAACCCATTCACGCCCACCACTACATTAGCCTAAAAAAAATTAAATAAACTGAAATGATATTAAATGGAAAGTAAGAAATTTAAACAAAAATGAAAAATAAAATTTATATTTTTTTTATTACATATGAAAAAATTTCCGTCCTCAAAATAGGACACTGGGCTCATTCGGTATGAAAAATTTCAAAGCGTGTCTTCTCAATGCACAGTGGTTTTATGCACTTTTTACTCTGCTACCGTACCTTACTGTGATAAACAGTGCAGCGTAGTTGTTTCGCCAGCTTTTGTGAAAAATGACCTATGCCATCATGGTGTAAACTCGGCATCAGAGGGGCGATAGACTTGAATGTCGATCAACATCTTGTCGCAAATGATGACGTGCAATACTACGCTGAAATTGAAGTTGATCCATCTTCACGTCATCATGAAGCATGCGCAGACGTCAGGCATTGCTAATTGCTAAATCAAGCATATACGAAAAAAAGCACCCACCACCACTTTTTGGCATGGATAGAAGTACGATACAATGAAATAGACTGATCAGCTTGGTTGAACCCAACCATCTCTTTATTGTAAGTTACAGATAATAGTGGTACGTCAACATCCGTTTTCGTCTTTTCCATCGAGCTCCATCGTTTCACTTTACCTAATGAGAGGACAATATCATACTTTGTCCCCATTGTACTACGCTTTTGTCTAGCCAGCGGTAGTCAAAGTCAGAACGATTCTTCTTCTCCTTGACTCTTAATATTAAAGGACTTGCTGATTCTTCCCTCACTAACAATTCCAGTGGCATGGTAGACAAATTCTCGTAAACCCCATTATAGGACAAAACTCGTAGAAAAAATATCAAAGAATACAATATGGTCTTTAGGATCTTTATCGAGCTTTCCCAGCAGGCTTTTTACGACCCTTGTACCTGATGGCTGACTGATGATACTGTTAGTTGTTAATGCTTTGCCACAGTAAATGTAAAAGATATAGCAGTGGCCGTCATCATTATCAAGCATCCAAATTTTATACCCAAAACGCACCGGCTTACCGCGGATAATTTTTTTCAATTAATGATGACCAAAATACTTTACCATAAATTCATCTATTGAGAAATGTGTATGAAAGACGCCCCACTGCAAAAACCCCCTTATTAAAATATCCGCAAGTGGTTGTACCTTAAACCTTTTGTCAATGGTTTTAACGGCAGTGATATTGTCGCAGAAATGTAGAAAGTTCTCGATTTCGAAAAATCGATTTGTGGTCATTCTTTACATAATGATAGACACGGTACAATCCTCATCTAAAGATCAGTAAAGGCGTTCTCTAGACAAGGTGTGATAACCAGATAAAACCAGGATACCCAAGAACGATTTCAGCTCTTCAGCAGATATGCTAAAATCATGCTTATTTTTTGTGCTACACACATTTTGGAGTACTGAACTATCATATCCAGTACTTCGTGATCAAACAATGTTTTAAAAATTGTAACTATATTTTTATCCTCGAGGTCAGTAACTATTTTATCGCGCCGTTCTTGAGCACGGTTCTCATCAGAGCCGATGGAATTGTAGATAGCGTCGTATTTAAGCCAGCAAAGCTCTTACTGTTTAAGTTGCCGCACCTTCTTTGAACCAGAAGCTAAGGATTCTTCATCGCTACTATATTATACCTTTTCATCCCTGGGGAAGAAAACCTCAATATTTCCTGGAATATCTCCAGGCATTTCGTTAATTTTGATGTCGTCTTCATCGATGAGAGCACTTGGTTCGGGAAGAAGAGCCACTATATCCACATCTACATCAGAGTCTTCTTCTCTTACTATAGCTTCTAAGGGTTCGATAGTTCTCGCTTGCTACAAACATCTTTTTCGACATGATTTTGCTACAGTGTAAGTCTGCAAAGAAAACATAATATTTACTATTTACGTGCCCACTGTCCCCAATTGGAAGCGTCAACATAAACCTTTCACATCGTACAGAACCCTATATGTTATTCTACCTTATATTTACATAAAGCAAACAGTATGTTTATAAAGTTTATGTAAAAATATAAAACATATTTAAAAAAAACACTTAATCTTTTCATAACTACAACGATTCACCAATTTACTGAACTTCAGCCATAAAAGTTATAACAGCATGCCAATATTTATAATTTTGCTGCTTTAGATATACTATTAAACTTTTCGGTTTAGTGTTCAAAACCCTAAACTTAAGAAAAAGATTTAAAGAGACTTAGGTAGTTTCAATACCTGGAAAAAGACTTCAAAATCCTAAGTACAATGAACTGGATGTCTCTGGTCAAGAAAAAGACATCTTGGGAGTTGATTCTGCGGAAGGCAGGGACCCATCCTGGGCTATCAAGCCATTGAAGAAGTTGAAAACCAGCTAATCATAATAAATAAATAATAATAATGTTGAGGGTAGGTATGAAAGCGTCCTTGTTTGAGCGCGGCAAGCGCAAAATGGTTGATATTATCAACCAAATATATTGCCTAGAATATATTTCACAGGCGTAAATATACTTTTTAAATATTGACATTAGCACCTTCAAAGATTATTTACGGAAATTTTCAATACCATATGTAGGCCAGTCGAAACAATTCTGAACAAAATTGTTTTGTAGTCCCTATAACTTCTTAACTAATCTATTTACTACTCCAGATCGATTTTGACGTGAATACGACTTTAAATTTACTACCATACGGGGGCAATCCAAAAAACCTAATGATAACAAAATCGGGGAATACAGTTTGGTGTTGCAGTTTCGAATCTATCCTCTACATCAAAAATTAAATTATACCACTGGATAGCTAAAGGATCAAAGAATTCATTACGATAAGCGAGAACAGGGACGCATCGCGCGCGGTGGAGGGGGAAGCGCCGCCATTTTGAGGTTATTTTGCTGCGTATCGAGATTTGCAATTAGTATAACTTTTTATTCAGAAAAGCTACGATGTTCGTCCAAGTTTTAATCGTCAGCTGTCGTCGAAATCTATTGATTGTATATAAAACTTAGTTTAAAGTAGTGACAGTGAATATAATAAGGTGTTAGAATTAAAAAAATATTATCAAAAATATATAATGTCGGCCTATACGCGTCGAAAAGCCAAAACCAAATACAGAGATCGTATATGGCTGGAGAGGGCTTCTCAAGAACAATCGAAAGGTAATAATAAAACACCATATGACCGAGTCAAGCAGTGCCGGGAACGTAAAAGAATGCATGCGGCCGAGCGGATCAACGACGGTGTCAGTACATCTGCAGCTGGGGCGGTTGAAATTATGCGTTACATAGACGTATTCACGTACAACACACGGCCGTGTCCATGACACAGCCATACCTCATTTTTTGATCTAAAAGATGGATTATTAATTAATCATGTAGTTATTACTTCTTTAACCGCACTGTATGCTATAGCCCACATGTGTGGCTGCGCTTCCCCCTCCACCGCGCGCGATGCGTCCCTGTTCTCGCTTATCGTAATGAATTCTATGATCCTTTAGCTATCCAGTGGTATAATTTTTGATGTAGAGGATGGCAGAGACCCATCCTGGGCTATCAAGCCATTGAAGAAGTTGAGAGGGAATAATTTTAATTTCCTTCTTTCAAGTGACAATTGTTTCATGAATATACGTTTTTTTCATGAGATACATGACAAAAACATACATTTATTGCGTGGTTCAATTATATATGGCGTGTCGGGTAAATAAGACTCTCTTAACCTTAAAGTGAAATATTTCTGATAATTATTATTAATAAAATTAGAAAATCTTTATTAAACATGAACTTTTTGAAGAACTAACAAAATATAAAGTGAATTAAGTAAAAAAAAGAACAACGACATGGGCTGAGACAAGGACAATGACAGAAAAAGGTAAACATACCATTTCTGTTTCTGAAAGAAAGATTTTAAGAAATATTTTTAAAACTAAAATGTAACAACATCTGGAGAAGAAGTAACTCTGAAATTTACAAATGATTTAAAGAACCGGATGTAGTCAAATACATCGCAATTCAGAGAATAAAATGGGCAGGGCTCTTGAACAGAATGGACAACAGTTGGGCAACAAAAAAGATCTTCTCAGGCAGACTATTGGGCTCCCAAAAAAGAGGAAGATCTAAATTTTAGTGGTTCGAATGCCTGGAGAAAGACTTTAAAATCCTAAGTGTGACGAACTGGATGTCTCTAGCCAAGAACAGGAGAGCTTGGGAGTTTATTCTGCGGAAGGCAGGGGCCCATCTTGGACGTTTCAGCGTGCGTGTCAGCTCCGACGCATGACTGAAGTTTACTCCTTAAGTATGACTATCTTGGAATGTACAAAATAGGTAACACTATATGTAAATATAAATATCAATATCATTAAATTTAAATGGAAAATTCTTTAATAAAAACATGTTGACAATATAATTATGGTGTAGATTGTTAAAAATAAGGTTAATCAAAGTATGATAAATATATGTACGAAGAAGCTGTATGAGGTCATATACCGATTTTGGAAAGAACATATCAGAATACCGTCCACCTGTATCGTTTATAAGTATAAAAATATACCCGTAACTAATAGGTGTCATATTTACAAAATAACCAAATTTGTGTAATTATTCGATATTTAAAACCACACAATTTTACTAATGAATAAGATACAATAATTTTTTATTGAATAATTTTTTAATATTACAAATATATTATAAAAAAACAAAAACTCATTTTGTATTATTTAAAAAACTAACATAGTTAAACATTATGCCATCTAGTGTGGTTTCTCGGCATCGCCAGCTTGCCGGTAACAACACAATCGGTCGGTAACAACACAATTATGTAAATACAGTATCATGTTTACGCGCTAGATGTCGCTCGCTTGTTGTGTAACCTCTTTTTTAATAAACTTTTCTCTTTTGTTGGAGTTTAATAGTTATCCAAAATTTATATTTCTTTTAAAAATTTCAGGAAATGCATTTAAAATCATTTTAACAAAATATTTTTGTCAAGGCTAAAAACTCTCTGAACTTCGTACGATCAGAACCTAACGCTTACACTTTTTTAACGTTCTGAATTAATGATTTTACTCTTCATAAAATTATATATGAAAATAATATACATGAAAATCGATTCTTAAGGAATAAACTCCAAAAAAGAGGTTAATACATATTTCGCCACAAGCAAAACGATCAGTATGAATTGTTTCAAATTGATTTTTTTATAACGAATAATTACATACGCAAAATATTTTTTTTTTGAAATACGTCATTTTTAATGCATGTTCTTTTATATCATATCAAAAAAATTGTCAAAATATCATTGGCACTAAACTGTTTTTATACCCGAATTACATAAATCTACATTTTTATTATTTTCTGCCACTACAATCTTTCCCAAGCCTTAAGATTTTGGATCATTATTTTCTGTCCGCTGCTTTTCTTTTTCCATTTGAAAACGCCAAATTTTCTAAGATCTTTTTCTACCTGATCTTTCATTTGATTCTTGGTCTCCCTCTGGGTTTTTACCTCCTAGATTTTCTTCGCGTTATCTCTTATTAGTCCTACTCTGGTTCACTCTTTCAACATGAATCAGTCATTGGATTTTTTCATCGAGTTACTGTCATAAAGCATTACATTCAACAAAAATTCTTTTATCCATTCTTATTCTCCATTGTACATTCTCACAGATTACTCCAGGAATGTTCCTCAATATTTTTTTTCCAAATGTTTGATATTGTTCCTCGTATTCAGTCATTGATAATTTTACAACTTCTTTTCAAATTAAAATAAATTTCTCCATTTACAAAACGAAATAAAACAATGCGCCGCGTAAGAAACTTATCTCAAGTTTTCTCAGGCTGAATCCTACGTCATTTTTTAATTTGTGTATAAATAAAAATTACAACAAATTTTGAATTCAATTACAATTTGAAAATTAAAACTTTAACGTTTTGAAAGTTTGTAAAAACCTAAGGTAAAGTAAAGTGGGCGTTATCGTTTTTTATCAATGAGCCTTATTGACCTTACGGCAGTATTAATCCCTGGACCTTATTAGCCTCACGGCGTTTTTGAACCCTAGTCCTAATTAGCCTCACGGCATTATACATCCATGGGCCGTATAACCTTATTGATCCATGGACCTTTTTAGCTCTACGACATAATCAATCCGTTTGACTGTTTAACCCTATGGTGTTATTAATACATGAGTTTTATCAGTCCTTTAGCATTATTAGCTCTATTGATTCATACAATGTTATTAATCCATAGGCCTTATTAGCCCTATGACATTATTAAATCATGAACTTATTATTCTACGGCCTTAATTATTAATCACTTGGCCTTATTACGCTACGGTATTATCAGAAACCACGTTAATTTTGCAAAATAAATAAAACGGTAAAATATATTTCAATTAATAAACCTCGGGAGGAGGTACTTTAAAACAGATAAGCACATAAGGTGTTATATGTACCCGTGTGTACATATAACACCTTATTCCTTTGATCGCTTTCAAATTAACGAGTATTTATTAAAATTTCTACAACGCCCTTAAAATCGATGCCGATTGTAGGCAGGTAATCGTGCTCAAAAAGGCGACAGTTTCCGTCGAAGTAATTTTTAACTTCGGTTCAGTAACTGGATTAAAAATAATCATAGTGCCTCCATTTTGGTCTTGTTTTAAAGACGAATGAATATTTGTGCCAATATGACATGTTCAAAAGGTATTCAAGTAATTTCAAAGCCATGAATACCCCACTATTCGTGCCACTGAATATAAGTTGCAAATAGCTTAAATCGTTCAAAACAAAAACTTTACGCAATTTAAAAAAGGTAACCGTGTATTGCGTAAAGCCTTTACGAAATACACGGTTAGCGTGTTCACGAAAATAACTGTGGCAGATTCCGTCACCGCAATTCATATTTTTTCCACTGATATAACTGTGCGTCTTCAAAAAAAATTTACTAATAGAATAATCGAATAATTATAAATTTTAAGAAAATGTCGCAAGAACTCCTAAACGAATTTTAAAATTATGATAACTGCGCACAGGCAACATGAGTGACATGGGGCCTATTTGCTGCTGATATAATGTCCCTTTATACTTGAGTGTGAATTGCTTTTGGATCTTATTTCACGCCAAGTATTATTCAGTTACCGTATTAATCACATAAATATCAAACGTAACATAATAGTATTTAGTTTCAGATAGCGGAATCCATGTGGGAGAACCTAGATGTTAATTATTTAGTTTATAAGCTATAAGGTGAATGTCAGTAGACCCCTGTTGTTTATTATTCAGCTTGTAAACTATAAGGTGAATGTCAATAGAACCCAATTGTTTATTAATTTAGTTTGTAAGCTATAAGGTGAATGTTAGTAGAACCCAGCTGTTTATTATTCAGTTTGTAAACTATAAGGTGAATGTCAATAGAACCCAACTGTTTATTAATTTCGTTTGTAAGCTATAAGGTGAATGTTAATAGAACCCAGCTGTTTATTATTCAGTTTGTAAACTATAAGGTGAATGTCAATAGAACCCAGCTGTTTATTATTTAGTTTGTAAGCTATAAGGTGAATGTCAGTAGAACCACGCTGTTTATTATTTAGTTTGTAAGCTATAAGGTGAATGTCAGTAGAACCCAGCTGTTTATTATTTAGTTTGTAAGCTATAAGGTGAATGTCAGTAGAACCCAGCTGTTTATTATTTAGTTTGTAAGCTATAAGGTGAATGTCAGTAGAACCCAGCTGTTTATTATTTAGTTTGTAAGCTATAAGGTGAATGTTAGTAGAACCCAGCTGTTTATTATTCAGTTTGTAAGCTATAAGGTGAATGTCAGTAGAACCCAGCTGTTTATTATTTAGTTTGTAAGCTATAAGGTGAATATCAGTAGAACCCAGCTGTTTATCATTTAATTTGTAAGCTATAAGGTGAATGTCAGTAGAACCCAGCTGTTTATTATTTAGTTTGTAAGCTATAAGGTGAATGTCAGTAGAACCCAGCTGTTTATTATTTAGTTTATAAGTTATAAGGCGAATCCTAGTAGAACCAACCCGGCTGTTGATTATTTGGTTACCAAGCTAGAAAGTGAATGTCAGTAGAATCCAGCTATCGATTATTTAGTTTGTTAGTCAATCCATTTGTTGACAGTATATCTCTTCATTCAAGATAAATCCTCCGGAAACAACTTCTAATCAATAACGCGGATCTTGGTGGTTCAGAGTCTTGGTGTTCCATCAGCAGTTCAGTAATACCTTTCTGGTATTCAGTTCAGGTTTGGTACTGAAACTCCTGTTTACCCTGTGTTAAGCTATTGGCATTTGCCTTTATGATTAAGGTATGTAACTAATGGAAATTATATTATATCTTCATTAATTGTTGACTCATAAAATAAAGGAATTCCTACTTGATGTCGAATTATATCCATTTTCTTTGATATATCTAACGGACTGGGAAGCCTGGCGCTCTCATTAGGAAGGCAACCTGGCGCTCTCATTAATAAAGCAACATTACAAACTTTAAGAAAGTAGAAACACTCAACTAAAATTTCGTAACGTTCGATGTTGTCCTATGAAAAATACAAGTTCATAATAGATTAAAATGAAACAGTACAGAATTATTAAACTTATTAAAATAGAATGAAAATTAAATAAATGAAATCTTATTTATCTTGCTAACGACGAACAAATAATTTTATCCATTATTATCCATTATAGCATAAAAATTATTTTTTTTATCCATTCTTAAATTAATGACGCCTTATTTTTTCATTACATCTTCATCTTCATTTCATATTCTTCATTTAAATTCTGAAACTTGAATCGATAAATAAGATCAATAGCAACAAACTGTAAGACAAACAAACAATAACAATAAATTTTGTTTGTACATATATCGTAGTTTATCGTTATATAATTATAACTAGATAACAATTTATAAATTATGGTCACTGTTCTTGTTGAAATACATTGCATTATCACCCCTTAAGAGGTTTAAAATTAGTGGCAAGTCGAGTTAGTCTTAATGGTTTAAGATACAGTTTCAGATTTTGGTTTTTAACATGGTATAGTTAATTCGTTAACTTATCGTCTTATTAATGGAAAATCCCTTTTTTAAAACTCCAGACGTATTTAAATTCAAACTGCATCCGGATGCATTTGAAATGCTTCTAAAAATATTAAAGATTCTAGAGAAAAGAGGACGTATGGCGACTGCAGTCATTAATCGAACGCACCCTAGTCTATTTATATCTCATGTTAAAATACTCAAGTACTTTCCCCAATCTTTCTAGAACAGCCTCGATGTCCTGGTTAAACATTTATTAGAAAACACCAATAAATTAGGTTGGCTAATAAGTAATCAGTGGTCATTAAAGTTACAATTTGTTTATTATATTTCCAATTTAAAATGAATTAATCGTCGATATAATAATCACTATCATTTGTACTACATGCTTCCAACGCACTGGCAGGGAGTGGATAGAATCTGCATAAAATTCAGGTGACTTGGAATGAAAAAATTGACCTATAAACTGTCGTAGGTGGTTTTCATCATCAAAGCTTTTTTCGTGTAAGGCGTTGCTAAGCAATCTAAATAAACAACGACCAGTCGGTGCGAGGTCTGGGGAATATGGCAGATGGAGGATCTGTGTCTAACCAAAATCCAAAATTTGAAGGCGGGTCTGTTTGACTATATAAGGACTGAACTACGGCTACGGCTGATCCGAACTAAGTATATATGTTACCTACCCACCGTATTTGAAGCTTTCCTCAAACGGTGGAAATGATTCTCCATAATTCCGTGGGAGCACTCAACTGATTTGCTGGCCAGCATGTCGTTAATCAATTATCTTCTTCAATTAACAATTTTAACTTGTCGCTATCCGATTCCACCTGTCTACCAGGGCGTGGTTACTCACTCAGGGAATAATTGCTGCTGCGGAACTGCTGGAACCATCGTTTTGCAGCAGCTTCATGTAGTGATTGAAGAGCATTGGCATATGTTACGCTTAACTTTGGCAGCAGAGTAACCAGATTGATACTCGTAGAGTGGACAGTGTCTCACATGAATCTTAATGCGTCCATATTTTATTCGTGTTAATAGTACAGCGTCTTAGTTACTACTGAATCAGTGAGAGCATGCCGCGCCCTTTATATACCTTCGATCATGGAAACTTCTAGTATGTTCCCATATTTTCTAGATATTTTCGAGAAAAACGCTCATTACTTTTTAACCAATCCAACATTAACCTCTTACCGATACACTGGCTCCTCAAAATGTCTAAGTTTATTGGTCCACATTATGTATTGAACTATTTACTTATCAAAATTACATAACACGGCAAACAATTTCGAAGGTGACACGGCCGACAGATATGTATATATGTAAGCAAGTGTTGTTACCTACAATTTATATTTATAAGTATTTACTCAGATATTCTATCATCGGCTCGATAAGCGGGCCCTTATCTTTGACAATTTCACTATAATTTTGAGTTTACCTTCCGCCACGATTATTTTGCGTCTTATCGGCTCGCTTTTATGCCGAAGTTATGTTTAAATTGCATATTATTATGCTTATGATGTTGCGAAGAATTATTTATTGATCAAATGTAACAAGGAATGAGTTTAAATTTAAGATTTTAACGCGTTAAGTTGATGTTAGAAGAGGGCACGATTATTTTGCGTCTTATTGGCTCGCTTTTATGCCGAAGTTATGTTTAAATTGCATATTATTATGCTTATGATGTTGCACAGAATTATTTATTGATCAAATATAACAAGGAATGAGTTTAAATTTAAGATTTTAACGCGTTAAGTTGATGTTAGAAGAGGGCACGATTATTTTGCGTCTTATCGGCTCGCTTTTATGCCGAAGTTATGTTTAAATTGCATATTATTATGCTTATGATGTTGCACAGAATTATTTATTGATCAAATATAACAAGGAATGAGTTTAAATTTAAGATTTTAACGCGTTAAGTTGATGTTAGAAGAGGGTTCAATTGAACTTAAATACAATTATTTTGAGAAATACTAGATCAGGTTAACTTCTTACGAAAATAAACATGACTTTGCCGAGATTTTTCAAATACCGATTATAAAATCGAAAATGAATATTACTTTTTTCATACGACCAAAATAAACGTGGTGTCATTGACTAGGTTTGAAGAATGATAAAAATAAATATGAAATTTTGACGATATGTTTGTTAATGATGACGAAAATAGTCTTAGAAATAAGCATGAAGACACTGTTGAGGATTTTAAAATTACTAATACAAACGTGAAGTTTTTAACGAGATTCTTTTAATGGAAAAATAATGTTGAAAATAAACGTGGCGTCATTTTTTTTTTAAATAACGAAAATAAACGTTATTGACGACGTTATATGAATTACGAAAATAAACCTAAGTTTTTCATCAGATTTTTTTTAATAACGAAAATAATGTCAAAATAAACGTAATTTTTTTTAAAAGGTGATGAATATAAATGATGTCTTATTAGCGACTTTTTAAATGATAAAAAGTAAATAGGTTTACTGCTAACCACAAAGAAGTTTACATGATCACCTCCCGCCTCCATCTTCTTCCACGATTATCAAATCCTCCTCTTTGAGACTCTTTGAGACAAAAGAAATAAGCCCAAACTCGATAGGTTTACTGTTAGCCATTGAAAAGATCCCATGATTACCTTCTTCCACGATTATCAAATCTTCCTCTTTGAGACTCTTTGAGATAAAAGAAATAAGCCCAAACTCAATAGGTTTACTATTAGTCATTGAAAAGATCCCATGATTACCTTCTTCCACGATTATCAAATCTTCCTCTTTGAGACTCTTTGAGATAAAAGAAATAAGCCCAAACTCGATAGGTTTACTGTTAGCCATTGAAAAGATCCCATGATTACCTTCTTCCACGATTATCAAATCTTCCTCTTTAAGACTCTTTGAGACAAAATAAATAAGCCCAAACTCGACAGGTTTACTGTTAGCCATTGAAAAGATCCCATGATTACCTTCTTCCACGATTATCAAATCTTCCTCTTTGAGACTCTTTGAGATAAAAGAAATAAGCCCAAACTCAATAGGTTTACTGTTAGCCATTGAAAAGATCCCATGATTACCTTCTTCCACGATTATCAAATCTTCCTCTTTGAGACTCTTTGAGATAAAAGAAATAAGCCCAAACTCGATAGGTTTACTGTTAGCCATTGAAAAGATCCCATGATTACCTTCTTCCACGATTATCAAATCTTCCTCTTTAAGACTCTTTGAGACAAAATAAATAAGCCCAAACTCGATAGGTTTACTGTTAGCCATTGAAAAGATCCCATGATTACCTTCTTCCACGATTATCAAATCTTCCTCTTTGAGACTCTTTGAGATAAAAGAAATAAGCCCAAACTCAATAGGTTTACTATTAGTCATTGAAAAGATCCCATGATTACCTTCTTCCACGATTATCAAATCTTCCTCTTTGAGACTCTTTGAGATAAAAGAAATAAGCCCAAACTCAATAGGTTTACTATTAGTCATTGAAAAGATCCCATGATTACCTTCTTCCACGATTATCAAATCTTCCTCTTTGAGACTCTTTGAGATAAAAGAAATAAGCCCAAACTCAATAGGTTTACTATTAGTCATTGAAAAGATCCCATGATTACCTTCTTCCACGATTATCAAATCTTCCTCTTTGAGACTCTTTGAGACAAAAGAAATGAGACCAAATTCGATAGGTTTACTGTTAGCCATTGATAAGTTTCTATAACCTCCTCTCTTTCATCAGCTTAATGGTACCATATCATTGTATTATCATCAGAATTGCATAAGTACGAAAAATTTCAAATCAATACAACAATTGGCAGTGGGTGAAAATTTACTTGCTAGATTTATATATATATATATATATATATATATATATATATATATATATATATACTATACGATTGAATGATATGTATATACTTAGTTATATACAAACGAAGCTAATAAACGCGTCTTCAATCGAACTTATTTAACGAGAAATGCAGTTGTGTATGTTTATGTAGTTCAGCCATCTTGTATACAGACAGTTCTCGGTTTTACGCCAGGCTGTGTACTAATAATGAGTGATGTAAAACGAAATTATGTAAAACGTTATACATTTTTCATCACGCATTTTTATGTAAAAGCTTGTGTCTCTCTCAGACGTGAAAAATACAACATTTTTAAAACTTAACCATAATTAATTTTAAAATGACATATCTGAGAAATTAAACGACGCACACTGTAAAAAAATTATAAAAATATTTACGATAATTATAATCTTTTTTATAAAAAAGTTCTTTTGCTTCTTTGTTTGTATTTTCACGAATTTCCTTATTTATAATTATTTTTTTTTCATTAACTTGATGTTAAAATATTATTATTGAAGCGTAGATATGATTAAAAGGTTTAATTAATTTCTTCCAAGTTGTTTCGATTTCCTCCCCGCCACCCGCGTTCCACTTATCACGTAATGCTTATCTATTAATATTTACACAAGTTGATGCAAGATTGGCTTTAAATACGAGGAATGGTATAAAAATACGTTTGACGTAAAAGAAAATTCTTGAAAATGGACGCTGTAAAACAAAGGCTGTGGATGAATGGAAAATGACTGACAAAAAAGGTAAGAAATCTGAAATAAATGAAGAGAAAAAAAAGTAAAAAGAGGGAAGTCGAACCTCTTTCGTGCCTCGTAATATCTGACGAATATATTTTAGTATCTGCAGTTTCTAAAAAGATTTAGGAGTTACGAGGTGATAAAAGATTTAAGGTCAAAGCATAAAGATCTTCGAAAACTTAGAGTTGGGGCTGGTGGCGACTTGCTTTGGGAACAGGCTCAGGCTTTTCAAGGTTTGTGACTGCGGGGAGTAATAGATTTTACAATTTCATCTTAGAATGAACTATTTGTGCAAAGTAAAAATTTAAAAATTGGAGTTTTCTTTATCATGGTTTCCTTCCTTAAGAGAACAAACGGAACCATTATAAGATGACTCAGGTATCCATCAAGCATAATCGTTTTTCTTAGGAACCGCTTGAGGTAGAAACTTGAAATTGTGCATAGCAACAAAGCATATTAAATCCCACATATCTTAAACAGCTAACATACAAAAATATTTGTGTTGAAAATTTTGAGGGTTGGCAGCAAATTAAGTTCTAGAAAAAGAAATAAACATCTAGTGTATAATCCAAAAAAAATAGCTGTGATAGCCCCGAAAAGGTTTTTTTCCTAATTTTAGATTATATGTCTTCAGAAACAAATATTCGCGATAATACCATACTAAAATTATATATATATATATATATATATATATATATATATATATATATATATATATATATATATATATTATGATGAAATGATCATTTAAATACTTGGGATCTGAAATTAATTGTTAAAATAACAAATATTGTCAGAAATTAAATACAAAATTGTTGCTGCTAATAGAGCTTTCTATGGACTAAAAAATCTTCTCAAGTCAGAATTTATTTCTAGAAATTTCTGATATACACAATTCCTGATATACAAAGTCCTCGCCAATTTTAATTTGTGGCTCTCAAACATGGACATTGACAAAATCAGATGAGACCCATTTTGGTATCTTTGAACGAAAAGTTTTAAGATCAATTCTTGGCGGTATAGAGAGAAATTATATTTGTAGAAGAAGATACAACTCAGAAAACAAATAAAGAGCTAAATGGAGCCGCTCATGTTGTTCGAATGGAGGAGTTAAACCACCTCAAAAAGATCTTTTTAGCTAACCCATATGCACAGAGGAGAGGAAGACTTAAGATGAGATGGAAAGATGCGATGGAGAAGAATTTGGGAGTGCTGAAGATTCGTAATTGGAGATTTGCATGGAATTTGCTTCAAAGGAAAGCTTTGGCCCACCTATGCTGCCAAGCTACTGATGATGGAAAAAACAATATTTACGAAGTTTTGAAAATATAGCCCTGATTTTAGGTGCCATTGTTTCGGAGATATTCACCATAATACATATGTCTTCTCTATTTAATTACATTACATATTATTATATATTTATTACGCTAGTAAGTCCATTTCAGTGACTACTTATGATAAATAAAACAATGTTTTTCGTGAACTATTCATTTTTTAATTTATATATGAAGGTAGATAGAATGAAGTACATACCAGTAGCATGTGACGTCTACCCAACCTTTGAATTGACAACGTTCCTATAAACAGTTTTATATTTAATTATGCAATAACATAATTAGCTTAATTGATATTCCAATTTAAAAATGACAATAACTCAGCAACTCAGTAAATGTGATAGAAGTGAAACTTCTTTTGTAATCTAAGCCTCGATTTTTGTATACGTAGTAAGGGATAAAACAGCAGAGAGAGAGAGAGAGAGAAAGAAAAACATTCTAAAAGATTTGAACAAAAATTGTTTAAACCATAGATATCCAATAAAATCTTCATATAAATTTACGTAGACAATTGTTGATTATAAAATAATCTTAATGCCAGTACCAGAGTACGGCTACGAATAAATGCGGCTGAAGGAAGTCGAGATGTAACGCTCTTGTTGTAAATTATATTTACGTCAATTATATATGCGGATTTGTAAATGAATTGAGCACATGTTGTTAATCTTGTAATGAACGAAGTACACGCAAAATTAATAACAAATCAATCATAAACAGATAAATAAATCGACAAAATATTGACAGTTTACTTTTGACACACATAACGTACAAAACAGTTGATAGCATTGATGACCGCCATTTTTGTTTATTTACACGCATGCGTACACTCCTTCTCTTATCGTGCGTAACGCGTTCATATATCCTCTCTTTATTATAACGTATTCATATATCCTCTCGTTTGTTGGCTAAACACCTACTTTTATGTTCTTTTTGCGACATATTCGTTACATTCGACGTTACATAAACACGTTGCATGAAAGCGTTGCATGAAAACGTTACATGAAAACGTTACATGAAAACGTTGCATGAAAAACGTGGCAGATCTGATATTTTACTTTCATAGCGCCCAGAAGTTTTCCAGTTAGACAAATAATATAGAACATTTTCCTTTAATCATGATCTCACTATATACATTTAACGTATTTTTTCAGATTTTTACCAATCTAGACAGAGGGCAATGTCCTAGTTCTTCGTGCGTAAATTTACAGTAACCATTTTAAGACATATTTCCCACTCCTATTTTTCCTCTTAGAGCTAAAGATGCCAAATTTATTCATCTTTATAATTTATATCATAAGTTTTTAAATTTTCACTTTTAGAGAACACTTTCGTCTTAGGCATTTAAGAAATATGGCCTCTGAAGATGTCTTATTGTAGACGTTCACTGACTGACTCAATCATTAAAATCTATGTGGTACTTCCCGTTGAGTTAGGATCTTGAAATTTGGTACAGCTGTATGCCGTAGATCTTGTAAAGAAAACAAAGGAAAAAAATGCCAAAATCCAATTTTCTCTATGCAGCTTGAGTTGCCAGAGGTTCTTAATCGCCTCAAGTATAATGCACGTAGATCTTGTATAGCAAGTATAACTTGTACAGCAATTTTCTCAACAGAATCAAAGCTATTTGATGTTCTCACTCAACAAAATATTGTTTTGAAATATTTGAAAAGGAGTAACGAATAAAACACTATCTATCACTTTCGAAAACTCTTCTAAAAGGCCGATACTTTGCACAAAACTAATATAAAAGACCGATACTTTGCAAACTAATCTAAAAGACCGATACTTCGCACAAAACCAATCTAAAAGACCGATACTTCCCACAAAACCAACCCAAAAGACCGATACTTTGCAAACCAATCTAAAAGACCGATACTTCACACAAAACCAATCCAAAAGACCGATACTTTGCAAACCAATCTAAAAGACCGGATGCTTCGCACAAAACCAATCCAAAAATTTAAAAGACCGATACTTCTCAAACCAATCTAAAAGACCGATACTTCGCACAAAACCAATCTAAAAGACCGATACTTCGCAGACCAATCTAAAGACCGATACTTCGCAAACCTACCACTTTCGAAAACTCTTCTAAAAGACCGATACTTTGTACAAAACCAACAGCGGATCGACAGAATTCGTTTGTGAAAGTAAATATTCACGGACAGTTGAAAAAGAACATTTCTCAAACTAAGAAAAGGTAAAAAATAAGTTGTTTTTTATAATTTTATCCACAGATACTATTTTTAAAAAATTAATGGGTACAACTCATTTATTATACCGTTATTATAGTAACTTAATAAGAACACGCGTATCTGTTGCTGCATTTTATACTCACTGAAAACTGACTGGTCTAGTTGGTTGTAAGAGATTGCTCTTCTATCAATAAATCTGCCATATGTATTAATCAGATACATTAAAAAATAAATAAATAAAACTTGTATACCTACGTTGTTATTTAAGTTATCAAATAAGAACAATTAAGTAACCAAATATGAAACCGTAAGAGATGAACAAAGATGGAATCGCGGTGTTAAAATAACGGCTAATGTTAAAAAAACTGTTCCGTGCGAACTAATTAGCGTACCTATTATTACCTAGTATTTCTAATAAACTATTAACAAACTTTAATTTTTCACAACGTAAATATATTGCCTACTGTATCTTTCTTCTTCTTCTTTGTCAGCACCACAGCCTGGTGCAGGCCTAGGCTTTCCCCATCTTATCTAGGCAGTACGACTTGATGCAAGGTTTTTCCACCTGTTGACCTCAAAACAATTTTAAGTCCTCCTCTACACTGTCCAACCACCTTGTAGGTGGTCTTCCTCTTCTCCTTGCACCTTCAATCTTCGCGAAAGTCAGTTTTTTAACTGGGTCCAGATATTCCCGTCGAAAAACGTTTCCCAACCATCTGATTCTATAGGACTTGATTACTCTCAAAATGTTTGCTTCCTCATATTCAGTATAAATTTGATTGTTATATAAGCTTTCCCAGATATTATTTTCCTTGACCGCTCCAAAAATAGACCGAATCTTTCTTTCAAAGATGAGTAGCCTATTCTCTTCTTTATTGATTGCCCAGGTTTCGCCATTTATTTCTTCCAAGTCGTGTTCGTCAGTTCTGTCCGGACTTCTTGAGGTTTTTACAGGATGGGGTTTGTTAACCCCACGCCCAACCCGTTACTAATTACTGTTAAAAACTGTTAAGCACGAACTAATTACTGTTAAATACCTGTTAAGCACAACAATTTCAAAAGTTATAAGATCTAGGATAACCACCATAGCTTTTCTGCAATCTTCTAGTCAGATTTTACTAACCCGTTTTTCTTTGTTTCTTGTTTAGTATTTTCGGAAATAAAGCTAGGACAGTACTCTATATTCGTATTATTTTATAAAATACTCAGTTTCAGAAAAAGTTACTTAATTTCAAAAAGTTTACTCAGTTTTAGAAAAAGTTACTTAGTTAATATAAATTAAGATTAGACTAATGTTGTATATTTCTATCGCAGGCTTTCATATTAAATTTGCAGTCAACATTTCATATGTGGTTGATTTGGAGTGGACCGATCATCAGTTTTTTTCTTGTCTAAAGTGGGAATATTATTATAAATTTTAATTAATTTTCCTTAAATAATTACTGATTAATTAGTTTTTTTCTTTTTAGTTGTCTTGTTGATTTCTGAAGATCGTATCCTTAAAAGGCATTCGTGGCTTTATATACCAGCTTCATCTACTTCTTCCGGTCTTCAGCTTGCTTAAGGGCGGCGGCGGTTTACTTGGTCACACTAACGGTTCATTTGATCGGCCGCTGAGTCTCCTTCCTTCCACCTTATCCACCACAACCAACTTGTCGAGGCTATCTAGTCTCCTGCAGCCAATGTGATCAAAGTAACTAAGAATCCTTTGGTAACAGATCATCAAAGTCTAGTTTTGACGTTTAGCTGCTCGAGGATAGACTTGTTCGTTCTTTTGGCAGTCCATGGTATACGGAGTATACTTCTTCAGCACCACATCTCAAATCCCTTAAACTTCTTTTGTTCCACTCGTCGAAACGTCTATGATTCTGAGCCATTTAAAAATATTGAGAAAACCTGAATCCGAACTAGTCTTATTTTGGTAATATTGGAGACGTTCCTATCCACCATATTGGTCTGTCTCTTGATTCTTCTATCACTTCCTCCTTGATCAGTTAGTAATATAGTAATTATTGTACTATAATAGTAATTATTACACAATATATAAATGAAATTTAAATTATGAAAAAAATCTTCAAACGCAAAAGAATCTGTCGACATCTTGTATTGATTTCGTGATCTTAGTTCACGCATTGCATATGAGTTAGTATTTATATACCTTCCCTTATTTATTAATAATATAAAATGATATCTTCTCAGATTGAAAAAATAATTAGGTGTGATATAATTGATTGTAGCGATCAGTTATTTTCATTATATTATTGAAAAGAAAACGTTAATATTAATAATAATACGACGATTGTTTCTTACGAACATATCGTTTAATGACATTTGGTAATTAATATTGTCATTTAAATTCAAATAATAAAAATATCTCTATAGTTATTTTTATTAATTTTCTCTTCGTATATGTTAAATTTTGGGATTTACATTATAATAAATTAATTAAAACTTATAAACACCCCCTAAACAAGAGGCAAACGCTCTGTTATTGGGGTCGCTCTTTCAAAATTTCTTTTTCGTGCCCCATTAGTTCCGCTAGCGACATACAGTGCGATTGTTCCGATCAACATTTTAAATATGACACAATAGATATAACGATGACCTCCAACAATATCTACGTATTGATGAGTATGCACGTTCGTGTGAACTAAACCGCAGCTTAAATGAACACGCAAATAAATACAAATTTCACAATTAAATGAAACTATGTGATGTAGTATTATTTCTACTTTCTTTAAGTTCTTTACCACGACCTAGGTTTCGTTATATCACAACATCTTCCGGTGGGCTATTAGCAAAGATAATAGCCCACCTGATCTTTCCTAATAGCCCACCTGAAGATGTAATAAAACGAAACCTAGGTCGTGGTAAAGAACTTAAAGAAAGTAGAAATAATACTACATCACGTAGTTTCATTTAATTGTGAATAATGAATTTCTACAAAATTAACGCCAAATATATTCAATATTCAATGATCAACTACAGTCAAATTTGGACATTAAAAAATACAGTACAGGCCAAATTTGGACATTAAAAAATTCTGTTAAAAAATAGTTTTGTAGAATATACTCTATTACAAAATTTAAAAGTAGTGCACATGTTGTGCCTAAAAAAAGAGTGCACATGTTGTGCCTAAAAAGTAAAAATACACTCACAATACACTCAAAACAATAAAATAACAATATAAATTTAATTTTCTAAATATATTTATATATATATATATATATATATATATATATATATATCTATATATATATATATATATACATATATATATATGAATATTAGACCGGCAAATCAGGAACTATATGAGATTATTATTTTAAAATACAATAACATATGCGTGTATTATTTTATTTTAAAATAAGTGTATTATGTTAAATTATACTCAAAAAAGAGTAGCTCACTTGATCACTTGTTGAAATGAGCCAAGTTTACCCGATTTAGGGTCACCGACTCGAGCGTTCCGGCTCAATTTCGTTCACTACTTAGAAAAAGTGTGCTGGTGTACAAAATGCGCAGATGCGCCTAAGAAAATTTTCACTTCAAACAGGGCGTGCAACACAGTACACGTGACGGAAGTGAAACTTCTTTTGCAATTTAAACCTCGATTTGTAAGTATATAGTAAGGGATAAAAGGTAGAGAGAGGAAAAAATATATCAAGTGTAGGTCCATAAACTGTGCTAAACACGTATAAAAAAATTTTAATATTATACGTTCATAGAAATTAATAAAATATCATTAAAAATTGATGTAAACATGTAATAAAGTATTAATATAAATTTACTTACACAATTGTCAGTTAAAAAAATATTTGCTGCACCTGTCACAGAACACGGCTAAATGCGACTAAAAAAAGTCGGGATGTATTGCTCCTGGTGTGAATTATATTTACGACAACTATATGTGTGGGTTCATTCCAAATTTTCAAATAAATTAAGTCCATATATTGTTAATATTGTAATGGATGAAGTAAACGCAAAATTATTAAAAAATCAATCATAAACAGATAAATAAATCAACAAAATTTTGACAGTTTACTTTTGTCACACATAACGTACAAAACAGCTGATAGCAGTAACAACAAAAATGGCGCTCGCCATTTTTCGTACACTTCCTGTCTTATTCTATCATGTTAATCTATTTCGATTGTCTCGATTGTTTTATTCCGATTATCCTGATCGAACACCTCAAAAAATTAATCTTACTATTAGAGGTTATTAACTTTAAATTACTACATAGAGGTGCCCCTGTTTTGTTAAAATTATAATTTAACAAACAGGCTTTTCAGCAATATGAACTAAAATATAAAAAATAATCTTTAAATATGTAGATTTTGACCAAGAGCTAAAGGTGTCTCAAAACTCGTTATAACTTAATTTTTTTAATAAAATTAACTTTAATGTAAAGAAAATTAACTTTAATATGAAAAAACGTTGGATGCTTAATAAATTTACAACTGATATCAAACACCCTACGTTTCTTTTTTACATTAAAGTTAATTTTTTTTGTGACTTTATTCTCACTTTAGATTTATTAAAAAAAAAAGGTACACTGTTGTATACATCGTTTAGCTCTTGACCAAAATCTTTATATTTAAAGATTATTTTTTATTTTTAGTTCACATTGCTACAAAAAGTGTTTTTAACTATAATTTTATTTTCTAAAGTTTAGCCATGAAATTAATGTATTATCATCGATTTTAATATATGTGCAAAATTTTAAACAATTCGGACATCTGGAAGGGGGTGAAAATTTAATTGAAAGATTCCGTTACATACATACACAAGTGAAGCTAATATAAAATGTGATAAAATTAAAGGTTAGGTCTTATTGTAAAACGGGTTAGGAACTAATATATTTACTACCCCTTGAATGACTTAGAAAATTCTTTTCTCTGACCTTATGTCAGGGCTATCATTATCATCTATTAGAATTAGCAATAGAGCAGCAAATTCTGATGGCTATAAGTTCCAAGTATGACGAGTTGATGTATGGCAAGATTAATGTACTCGACTATATGTATACAACAGACGTCGGTCATTCAAGGACTATCAGTTTTTTTAGCTCTTTCTTTCCAAAGGAATATGGAATGTGAAGATTCTTTGATGTAACACACTTCTTGATGTAACAACTTTCTTTGATGTAACAACTTCTTTGAATCTCCTACACATACCTCGAACTGAATTCACACCTTCGATAGTTTTGAAATTCTCGAAATGTAATTAAAAATCATATGAAAGTATCTGCTCTTTATTCAATGAAATTATATTAAAGTACAAAATTTTAATCAGTCAAAATATTAGTGCTAAACAAAATTAATTACTAGGTGACTTATCTTCACGATATCTCTCTTCAATAAGACATTCTTGTCAGAATGGTCCAGATTTTTAGAGATGGAAAGGAGGTGCGTGGTATCTTATCATGGTATGGATCCATACCTCAAGTGTATCTATCTTCTGACAGTTTAACGTTCAGAGATCAAGTTTCCACTTCGTAGAGGAATATTGAGAAGACTTGACATTTTATCAAACGAACATTTTATTTTTTCATTATGCAATGTGCTTCATTCGAGCAGAATAATCATAATCATAACTCGGAAACATTTAAAGTGACAGTTTTCCACTTTGTTTTATTTTAATTTGTAAAAAATAATTTTGGGTTTTGCTCTAATATCATTAAGACATACTAAATTGATCTAATAATCTACTAATTGACATAAATTGGAAAAATCTTATTAAAATCTACTTTGTCAACCCTGATGTATTATTTTGTGACAAACAAAAAACCAACCCTCGATCAATACTACAAGTGCATTTTTGCTAAAATTTACTAATTTTGTTACTCATTTGGAGAAACTTGCTTAAGGACACATCGATTAGAAAAACAAATTACTGGATTCCTCTTGAGATTCCGTAATGAAGCAAGGAAGCTTTATAACTTTATATGACTTTAAAGTTAAATAAAATATAGTAAAAAATAGTTTAAAAAAAACTAAAAAAAACACTCCTTTAGTAGCAATAGGAACAAAAGAATTAAAAAATAATTTGTAAATATAAAAATTTGGGTCAAAAGCGAAAGAATGCCTCAGAACTTAGTTTTTTTAATTTTTTTTTATCGCTAGATATTTATAAAGGTAATTCATTATAAAAATGTAATTCGAGAGCATCCCGTGTTTTTTTTACATTAAACTTATTTTTATTTATTAGTCACTCTATTATTTTTTAACCTTATTAAAAAATAATTAAGTTATACCGAGTTGTGACACATCCATCCTTTCGCTCTTGATCCAAATCTATGTACTTCAATACATGTTACTACAAAACCATGTTTACAAACCGTTAAACAAAATTGTTTATTTTCCTAATTTTTAGTTATGCATTTATTATATTGTATGCATTTATTATATTATACGATTTTTTATATGTTTGCAAAATTTAAAACAACAATCCAGACGTCTGGAAGTGCTTTGGTGGAAGTGGAAGGGGGATTAGTTAGGGAAGTGGAAGTGGAAGAGGGATTTAGAAAGGGAAGTGGAAGGGGGATTTAGTTACATTCATACGTACATATATACATAGAATTGAGGTTAATATAATCGTGTTAAAAGGATCCTCAATTCCGCACGTTTGTTCGTCTTTCAAAGCCCCAAAGTTTTATAATTATATGAATTAAATTTTGCAATCACGTGTACAGAGATGATTAAAATGAGGTTTGTAATTAATATGCAGTTAAATATTGAACACAAATTGTAATGTACCTACTCATACATGCAATGTTTCCCAAATATACAATCACCTTTTATGAAAAGTGCTTCTCTATCTTTAGTGCTAAATTTTTAATTATCAGGAGCTTGCTCTCTTTTTAAAAGGCAGTCTGGAAAAGTCTTCCTTGAATCCTTTAGAAGGATCACTTTCCTAATTATATCACATTAGTATATAATTAATCATTTTTATTTTGTATTTTTATGTGTTTTCTTTAAAGGATATGTGGTCTGATTTGAAAAGTTTCTAACAGAACAGGTTTATAAATATATTTTACAGTCGTTCATGTTACTAAATTCTCACATCTAACCGACGTGGTTGACTGAAAGAAACTGCTCCTATAGCAATATGTCCATCAATTGTATATATAAAAGTTTATCTGTACAATAAACTTTGAAATAAAAAATTAAGCGGGAGCTAAAATTTTTTCGACGTATTCCATCTAATAAAATCTATTAGACAGGTCTATCAAAGTATATATAACTGTGGATTTATTTCTGAACTCCGTTTGCGAAACATTACCCCTCAAAATGGCGTGCAATGTAAAGTGTACCCCGTCCCCAAATTACTTTAATTTTAGTATTTATAACTCTAAAAAAAACATTGCGCGTGTCAGCTCCAACGCGCTACTGAAGTTCACTTCTTAAGTACGATTGTCTTGTAATATATAAAATAGGTAACACTGTATATAAATATCAATATATATCTTAACATTAAGGCAGCGTTCGTAAGAAATGCATTCACTCGATCGTTTTTTCGTTGACTTACGTTGCAAAATTAGTCTCCATGAATTTTTTTTAACAGTATCATATACAACCTATGTCCATCCTGAAAGTCTTTTCTAAATATTGATGAAAGAATTTTTGAAATCGTATGAGTAGTTTCAGAGATTACCTCCTAAATCCAAACTTACAACATTTAACTTTTTTATTGTACATGATTTTTTTTAACGGGACATTATACAACCCATGTTCATCCTCAAGATCCTTTCTAAATATTGGTGCAAGAACGGATGAGTAGTTTCGAAGATTACCTCCTACTTCCAAAGTTACAAAATTTAACTTTTTTATAATGAAAACAATTTAACTGGATAATATATAATCTATGTCCATCCTGAAGGTCCCTTCTAAATATTGGTGATGAATTTTTGAAATAGGATAAGTAGTTTCGGAGATTACCTCCTAAATCCAAATTTACAAAATTTAACTTTTTTATAATACATTATTTTTTGTAACGGGTCAATATACAACTCATGTCCATCCTGAAGGTCTTTTCTAAAAACTGATGAAGAATTTTTGAAATCCGATAAGTAGTTTCGAAGATTACCTCCTAGATCCAAACTTACAAAGTTTTTTACAATACATGAAATTTTTTTAACGAGACAATATACAACCTATGTCCAGCTCCAAGGTCCTTTCTAAATATTGGTGAAAGAACGGACGCGTAGTTTCGAAGATTACCTCCTACTTCCAAACTTACAAAATTTAACTTTTTTATAATATATGAAAAAAATTTAACGGGATAATATATAACCTATGTCCATCTTGAAGGTCCTTCCTAAATAATGGTGACAGAATTTATGTAATCGGATGAGTATTTTCAAAGATTACCTCCTACATACAAACTTACAAAATTTAACTTTTTGTAATGCATGATTTTTTTTAACGAAGAAAGAATTTTTTAAATCCGATAAGTAGTTTCGGAGATTACCTCCTACATCCAAACTTACAAACTGTTACACTTTTATTAACGCTCTGAAATTCTGATTTTACTCCGCATAAAACTTCACAACGGGGGCTATATGTGAAAATCAATTCTGAAGGAGTAAACTCCAAAAATCTTTAATACTTAGATTTTTTCATTTGACTAGAATCTTAATCAAAATTATTTCCGCTGACTGTCTCAATCTCGTTGATGGATGCACCATCAACAACTTTAAGAGATGTACACAACAATATGTTCCAACACACACTTGGCCGCGTATTTATTAGAATCTTGAATTTTTCTGTCCTCTATTTTCGCATTACAGTTTAAGAAACACTTTATTAACCTGTCCATATGTTTAGAAATTGATCAACGTAACATTATAAGTTGTATACGTGACGCACTGTATGAGTATCCAGAACATTGTATATAACGCTAAATATGATTCATTGAGATAAGATTCCTCGTAAACATGAGAATAAATAGCCTGCAATACGTTATTCATAACAATACATCGAAATGCGGTAAAGCCACTTAATCGAATGACTTTAACTCGATTTCCGGTACTTTGTTTTATTATCAGGATGTTGTATGTTGTGACGTGCGTATTCTTTTACGTGACTGATTGACCAGCTTCCGGTGTGTAATTTTTCCATGTGGCGTGTTACGGATGACTTTGAACGCACAAAGAGCAATTTTTTTTTGTATATTTTTACGTTTTTTACGGCTTGAAAAATATTCAAACATTTATTTTATTGTAGTCTTTTAGTATGTAGATTCACAAATTATCATGGCTACCAAAATTGTTCGTTTTAAATTATCCGCAAGTTTTGAAATGGATTACGATCTTAATAACATATTTTACTAAGAAATTAATAAGGAAACAATTCTTAAATACGGATAGAAATCACATTACAAATATTTAGTATATATTTAGGAATATATAAAACCTTAAATATTTACATGGCGCATAGCATTTCTGTTAAAATATTCACAAATATTTACATGGTGCACAGCATTTCTGATAAAATATTTACAAATATTTGCATGGTGCATAGCATTTCTGTTAAAATATTTACAAATATTTACATGGTGCATAGCATTTCTGTTAAAATATTCGCAAATATTTACATGGTGCATAGCATTTCTGTTAAAATATTCACAAATATTTACATGGTGCACAGCATTTCTGTTAAAATATTCACAAATATTTACATGGTGCATAGCATTTCTGTTAAAATATTCACAAATATTTACATGGTGCATAGCATTTCTGTTAAAATATTCACAAATATTTACATGGTGCATAATATTTCTGTTAAAATATTTACAAATATTTACATGGTGCATAGCATTTCTGTTAAAATATTCACAAATATTAATTATTATTTCCTGGTATTTATTTTACTCCGGTCTGCATACGTATTAAAATACAGGCCGGGGTTGGAATTGTGAAAGACTAAATCTCCAAGAGTGGATGAAACTGGAGGAGACATACATCCAAAAATGGACAATTAACAGGCATAATGAAGTATTTTACAGAGGCAAGAAAAAAAAAGAAAAAATCTATTTCTTCTAAACTCATATAATTTGTTCAAATATATTAGTATCGACTTATCTTTATTAAATCCAAAATGGACCAATTATACAAATATATTATATTATTATTTCATGTATTTTAAAACTTTGATTAAAAATAATTAAAACCCATATTTAATATGAATGAACCATGAATAAGAAACATTGACACGATAAGAAACCATTGTTAAGTTCTGTAACTCACAGCGTCTAAGATGGCCAGGTCATCAGAAAAGAATGCCAGAAAGCGGCGCTGTAAAATCTATAACTAAATGGATACCGCAACAAAAGATACCAAAACACAGGCCTAGGAAACAATGAATTGATAATGTTGAGAAAGACCTCAGAAGGATGGGAAAGTTCACCAACTAGAAAAGAAAGGCGAACAATTGAGTTGGCTGGTAGGTAACTGTGGAAGAGAACACGATCCACAAAGGGTTGGAAGAATATTTAAAATCTTCAATTAATGGTAATAATAATAGGCCATTTATTCCCAGAATACCATTTTAAACCATACACATATGCAATATATATTCTTATAATTATATATAAAATATTATTATAAGAATATAACTCAACAAAAAATATATAATTAAAGAATTTAAACATAATTTAAGGACAAAATAAATTCAAACCTCAATCCAAGCAACAAGTACATTAAGACAAAATTGTAATTATTCATCAATATTTTATATATGAACTCAAATTTAATATTTCTAAATAATACAATTATTTATAGTTGAATACATGAGCTAAATTTAAAATTAGGTGTAATTATTTCTAGTTGAATACATGAGCTAAATTTAAAATCAAGTATAATTATTTACAGTTGAATACATGAGCTAAATTTAAAATTAGGTCTAATTATTTATAGTTGAATACATGAGCTAAATTTAAAATTAGGTGTAGTTATTTATAGTTGTATACATTGTAATTATTTACAGTTGAATACATGAGCTAAATTTAAAATCAAGTATAATTATTTATAATTGAATACATGAGCTAAATTTAAAATCAAGTATAATTTATTTATAGTTGAACACATGAGCTAAATTTAAAATTAAGCGTAATTATCAACATGGCTTCCAACTAAACGCGAAGACAAAAACGTGTATTTTAAATTAAAGTTATTCAAGTACCGATTTACGAGTAAAGACCTCTTCCATCATTCACCAACGGAGTCTGTCATTTCTTCAATTAATACGGAGCGATAAATAATATGTAAAGATGACGTCATAATGACTTAGAAAAATATTAAAAGACACTAAAGCCATGGTATAAATAAAAAAAAATTTAAAATAAATCAAAATTAAATATTATGTTTCTTATGTATATTCTCAGGAAAAGTTCTTATGTATATATTCAGGAAAAATCTCCTTAACCAGTCTTGATATTACATAAGAACATAATTAAATATTATGTTCTTATGTAATATCAAGACTGGTTAAGGAGATTTTTCCTGTTTATATTTAATGAAGACTGATTAGAGAGACTATTTAATTAAAGCAATTATGTGGAAAGTCAGTACATTTAATAACCTAGGCAAGTATTTTACGACGTCTGCGGTGCCATTTTCTATTCCCTACCGTGTATTTTCGTGGGAAATTTTGATATTTTTCAGTTCAAATAAAATATTTCGAAGGTAATTTTTGGATGTCTAATGAACAGATGTTGCTATCTGTGATATTGGTAAAACTCCCTTTAACTCACTTAATAACTCATCCATCAGGTCATCATTTTTTTACTAGAACCGAATTATGTGGAATTTTTCCACTTTTGTACCATATCCAACTAGTCTATTACGTGTCGCGATTGTACTAGACTATTATTTCTTCCCTAGCTATGTCCCACGGTTTCACTCGCGTGAAAATCGGAATATAAAAGTTATCAGCATTTTTTTCTCTCAAATGTTGCTCGAGGGTATAAACTATTATCATATCGAATTTTATCAAAATCCATCCAGTAGATTTTACGTGATTTACGAACAACACACGAACAGACAGACAAAAATACTAAAAACATGTTTTCTGGCTTCTATTATCATTCTTTACTAAATATTTTATCTAAATATTTTCTATTCATTTTTTGTTTTTTTTATCTAAATATTTTCCATCTACAGAATTAACTCTGTTACAATTTTATTATATGTGTAGATAACGATTGGAAATGTATTTCCCGAAATGTATATCTTATCGTTACTGAGTATATATATATATGTGTGTGTGTGTGTGCGCGCGCGTGTTTGTGTGTGCGTGTGTGTGTGTGCGTTTGTATATGTGTGTGTATAAATAAATATATTTCTAAAATATCACAATTTTTTCCGCAGGTACTTCTCTTGAGTTGACTGGAGAACAGCGATTTTTGAATTTTTGTTTCGTTTAGTTTAAAAGATAAAACACTTAGTTGCCATATATTTTCGGGTGGAACAACCTCAAATTACAAATGAAAAGTTCCACCCTCGCCCAATTAAGTAAATGAAACTTCGTGAAAGAGATCATTCGGCGAATCCAACTCGGCTGGGCGTCGTTCGAAAAACTTGACCATACCTTCACTGTTCAAAATCCCTTGGTGTTTGATGATGAAAACTTTCAACCAGTCTGTGTTGCTAGTGATGACATACGGAACTGAGAAGTGGTTCCTTACTATAGGCCTCGTAAAAAGACTAAAAATCACTCAACGAGCTATAGAAAAGGTTATGTTCTGGGTTTTTCTGCGAAATATAATCCCACATAGTGCGTAGAACGCGCTGAAGTGGTAATGGGCAGACCACCTAGCACACAAAACTGACGAGGACTATGGAAGAAAAGTTCTCTAATGACGACCACGTACTGGATAACGCAGAGTAGAAATATGACCTGGTAAGGATCGTAGAAAACCACTGAATGCAAACAGTACGGTATCTATCTCTATAATTTATTGTGGGAACCTGTGTAACAATGAATGTCTTGCTACTAACGATGATACCCTCTCCAACGATGTATCGAATGCATATGATAGACATTCTTCTTCGTGATCAATTTCGAAGTATTGAAGTATTCAATAAATTGTTTGACAAATTTGAATTCGACTTTGGTTGTCATTTTACGTGATAATCTATGCATATAGTGTTTACATTTTGGAAGCTAAACAGTTAGCAGACAGACGGACTAATAAAAGAACCAAAGCAATAAGGTCTTATTAAGGAATGGATCTGTAAAAACGATAACTGGAACATGGGAACAGCTCGGTTTAAAGCAGTTAAAATCGATTTCGTAAACCTAACCTTTAGGGTAGTTAGCAGTTAAAACCATTCCATATATATATATATATATATATATATATATATATATATATATATATATATATAACATTTACAGGCAGTTACCACAGTAAAGAAGTCCCTACAAATATAACAAAAGTGGATAGTTATCATTTTGTTTGTCTTTCTGTCATGCTTAAATGACCCAATGGATTTCATTGAAATTTGTCATAATACAGATAAATTATATCCTAGATTAAAAGATAGATAACGCATAGTTACTCTATCATTTACGAGAAGGAGCCTATCAGTGAATATTAATGCTAAAAATGATTGCCGTGCACGAAAAACTGAATACGTTGCAAAAACTAGAGAAAACGTAACGACATGTATCTATCATCCGTAAGTAACGCATAGTGAGCGTTTCAATGATAAACCAAATAAAAAGCAAAATTAATAATTTTGAAAAACCCATGACGGATAGTCGTTGTAATTTAAAAACGATTAAATATTTTTTTTTTAAATCCCCAACTAGAAGAAAGTAAGAACCTATTAATATAATAACAAACCCAAGAAAATCCGTCGAGGCTGCTATTGTTATTTCCGTTTCCAATATCAATTACATTGTAGCAGCATAGATAAGCTATTTGCACACCTAAGAGAATTTCAATTAGTCACGAAATGATAACACTGCAAAATTTTAGGCACGGGCAGGGCATGGCTGCCCCGACGGATTTTCTTAGATCTGTAATTAAATTAATAGGTTCTTACTTCGAGGTTTCAAAAAAATTATTCAATCGTTTTTTTATTACAACGACTACATCTGTCGTGGGTTTTTTTAATAATTTTAATTTTGCTTTTTATTTTATACTTTTTCAATTAAAACGTTTATGTAGAAACCCGTGTCTAAATCGGTCAAACCATTTTGGAGATAAATAGGAACATTCGTTTGCATTAAGCGTTGCAGCAACCCCTGGCGAGTTAACACCATAACACCTACCTAAGAACCATCGCCGATTAGTCACAAATATTTTACAGAAAACCGTGTCTAAATCGGTCAAACCGTTTTGGAGATAAATAAGTATATCCGTTAGCAACAAAATGTTTCTTGGGGCGCCCCGAGCGAGCTAATACCATAACACCTATCTAAGAACCATCGCCGATTAATCCCAAATATTTTACAAAAAACCGTGTCTAAACCGGTCAAACCATTTTGGAGATAAATGGGAACATTCGTTTGCAACAAAATGTTGTAATGCCCCTGGCGAGCTAACACCATAACACCTATTTAAGAACCATCGCTGGTTAGTCTCAAATATTTTGCAGAAAACCGTGTCTAAGCCGGTCAATTTATTTTGGAAATAAATGGGAATACTGGATTGCACTTATAAACAAACAAACAATCTTTCAACCTAAATGCTTATACCTTCTCCGTTCCATCGTGGGTAAATATAAAACTCATGTAAATTTTAATATTGGTAAGTAGATATATATATATATATATATATATATATACACATATATATACATATATATATATATATATATATGTATATATATATATATATATATATATATATATATATATGAGTTCGTATTCAAAATTTCCCAAATAAACAGTACGATTATACTGCTTGCCACAGTTTTCAGTTCTACAATGTGGTTTTAAGCACATCATTTGTTTGCATTCCACTTTTCAAACTTTATTGTGTTATTCATTCATATGACGAATTCAATATTTTGACAAACCCACACAAAGACAAACATACGCACGCACGCACACAGACCCATACCACAACAAATACGCAAGCAGACAATAAAGTGCTCATTTCATTTCTAGCTCACGTCTTCATCCACTCGAGCGTAGAAAACCGTTAGAGATAAGAGCATTGATACGATACACGCTATCATGCTTGTGTGCCATCTTTGAAGCCGTTCATTCACAGGCCCCCGCCATAATTATGAGATCATCAGTGCAAACATTTTCATTTTTAGGGCTCCGTAGTCAATACGGTATCCTTATAATTTCGTCATGTGTATCCGACTGTCTGTCTCACACTTGTAGTTTCTAAAGTGTTTAAGATCTATGTTCACAAATTTTCCAACGATGTAGATGATTCAGATAAAGATCTCAATTAACTAATGTAGCCAAAGTTTTTTTTTAATTTTTAATGTACTTTCATTTATTAAGAAATAGCTATAAACAAAAACGTTGTATCATCACAAGGTCTTTTAACATGAGATTCAGGTTCTTAGCCCCGTTTTTAGTCCCGTTTACGAAATATTAAGCTTCAAAGTCCTTTGCTCCCATCCCTCTACCCTCCCATTTCCGAACAAAACTGAGCAAAAAATTGGAAAAAACCCCGAAAATAAGTTTAAATGAGTATTTTCAAATTAAATTATATCGCCCAATCCAATTTAATTCGCTTCAAAACTGCCAAAAAAACTCTGAGCACGTGGGAACAAAGCTGATGGAAATTGTTGGACTATTGACCGTGCTAATTGACATACTCAAGGCAAATTAACATGAACTACTAAAATACGTTTTACAATATTTAATTTAAAAAATACAGAAGAATAGCAATAACACGTTTAACTGTCGGTTTATTAGAAGCCTTATTCCGCTATCATATACCTTTATGGGCACATTAAAGCATGACATAAGAATTTGTAAAGTTTAATGCCTTATGACGTAACATAGAACCTTAATTTATTCGTAGACCTATTTTTGTTTTATACTGATTTTTTATTGTACTTTTAAAAATACCGCTTCACTCCTTTGCTTTTTTTTATTTCACGTACGTCCCCAAATAACCCTTGTATGGTTCCCTATCGAAAAGGTCTAAACTGGTTCTTTTAAACCCGCTCTGACGTTTATAGACGTATTTTATTTTGTCTCTCAAAATATGGTTTTGAAAATCTTGAAAAAAAATTTTTTTCTATAATTACGGCAGTTGGTACCCGCGTCCAAGTACCAATCTGTAATAAGATTTAGGAGGTCTCTAAGCACACAATAACTTTAATTAAAGAAGCGAAACAAAATACGTTCAGGATTTTTGGGTTTTTCCATAGAGCTGAAACCCCTCGCTGATGGAGAAATCGAAACGACCTTCACAATAATGGTCAGTCTTTTGTGGAGAGAACGAACGCCATATAATTAAAGACAAAAGATAAAGACTTTCACAATGAGCAAAGTGGTGCTTTTTATCACTTTGCCATACGAAACATAAACAATACGAAATTTAAATAATTCTTTTATCAGTATTTCTCTTATATAGTACATATGTATATACAAATAGAATGATCGGGAGCGAGACAGAAGATTATTTCTAAAAAACTAAAAATATAAAACATTTTTGTATTTGGTACAAATATTACTCAATTTTTTAATTATACTTTTAATTGTCCTTTTGTGTGTGTATATATATATATATATATATATGTATATATATATATATATATATATATATATATATTATATATTATATATATCGCTGCCGCCGTGTTGGGTTGATCATAAAGCGGACGACTTTAGACGGCGCAGTGCGCCATGAGGACTCGGGTTCGGATCCCGGCACCTCGCCGGGACTGGGTGAGCTAAAATCCCACAGACCAAATATGGGCAGCAGCATTACTAGAGCGAGAAGCTACACACTGCTATCCCAACCCACCTTCCTAACATGGTGATTATGGGTAATAACTTCGATGATGCGCGCATTGGAGATATATATGTCAGTGAATTCAAACAGGCTGCTGGTGATGTTGATAATATATATTACAAAAAAAAATAAGGCACCCTCCACACATGTATAGCTGGTGCGAATATTTATTCATCTTCATTTGGAGGTATATCATTGAGGAGATCTTTCAAAATGAAATTATGACGTAATTTGACATGTTTCGTTCTCAAACTACGTTTGGTAAATATTAAACTTTAAAGTGGCGTGGAATATAACAAGCTCACCCCCAAATGTATTAACCAAAGGGTTAAAAAATCTTGAAAAAATTTAGATACTCGCATTTAATAAAAAAATTCAATCAAAATTATTTTGGCTAACTAGCGTTTATTGTTTCATGAGACGTAAACAAATACGAAATCCAAATTTATGCATGTTTTTATGTACAATTGAGCAGTTTTTAAGGTTTCGCAGCCAAACTAGGAAACCTTATAGTTTCGCCATGTTTCTTTATTTGTCTTTCCGTCTGTATGTCACAACCGTTTTTCTCACAGACTATCAGTGCTATGAAACTGAAATTTTACATATTTAAAATACCTACAAAGTTATGAAATAAAATGTTTTAAAATTGTTTAAAGTTCTTCCCCTGTAAGTAAATTTTTGAAGTGAAAACTAGTTTAGGCGCACAACCTGAATCTACTGCAAAAATAAATTTATATTTTAAAAAATATATATTCATTACATCCTTGAAAATATATATTCATTATATCCTTGAAAATATATATTCATTACATCCTTGAAAATATATATTCATTATATCCTTGAAAATATATATTCATTACATCCTTGAAAATATATATTCATTACATCCTTGAAAATATATATTCATTACATCCTTGAAAATATATATTCATTACATCCTTGTAAATATATATTCATTACATCCTTGAAAATATATATTCATTACATCCTTGAAAATATATATTCATTACATCCTTGAAAATATATATTCATTACATCCTTGAAAATATATATTCATTACATCCTTGAAAATATATATTCATTACATCCTTGAAAATATATATTCATTACATCCTTGTAAATATATATTCATTACATCCTTGAAAATATATATTCATTACATCCTTGAAAATATATATTCATTACATCCTTGTAAATATATATTCATTACATCCTTGAAAATATATATTCATTACATCCTTGAAAATATACATTCATTACATCCTTGAAAATATATATTCATTACATCCTTGAAAATATATATTCATTACATCCTTGTAAATATATATTCATTACATCCTTGAAAATATATATTCATTACATCCTTGAAAATATATATTCATTACATCCTTGAAAGAAATACTTTGCAACATATTTATAAATTTACATGGTTAGAAATTACATTATTTAAATATACACCATGTTTTTACGCCCGTGCAATATTTATGTTGTGAAAATTAACACTTGTAAACACGGTATTAGAAATAATATGTACTCTTTTGTTTATAAGCATCTATAAGTCTACGGAACCCTCACAGTACCAGTTCTGCTGATACTTTTCAGGTTTTTTATACTTCTAATAGTTAGCGTACAAATCCCAAGGTTTTTATTATAAAGAGGTCAAACCATACAAATTCAATGCTGTGCCATTTGTGATGGACACTAAGTCCAAAGCGTATATATGGCATTCATTTCATTTTATTACAGTTCTTTTCTCACCAGGTACACTTTAAAAAATATTCAATACAGCACTCGTACTATATTAGGAATATCCTATAATTAAAGGATATAATGACATATCTGAAAAATTGAACAAGGATAAGCTCAAGAGACGATACTTCGATTCTGTCCAAAAGAGGTGGACACTTCTTACAACTTACCCAATTGTAAAGCAGATACTTCTTACAACTTATTCAGTTAAGAGATAAACACTTCTTACAGCTTATACAGTTGAGAGGCAAAAAGTTCATACAGTTTTTTTCAGTTGAGATGCAAAAACTTATCCAGTTGTAAGGTAAACACTTATTGCAACTTATTCAGCTGAGAAGCAAACACTTTTTACAACTTATCTGGCTATATGGCAAACACTTCTTACAACTTATCCAGTTGTAAGGTAAACACTTATTGCAACTTATTCAGCTGAGAAGCAAACACTTTTTACAACTTATCTGGCTATATGGCAAACACTTCTTACAACTTATCCAGTTGTAAGGTAAACACTTCTTACAACCTAGCTGAGAGGCAAATATTTCTTACAACTTATCCAGTTGTAAAAAGTGTTTACTTTATTTTTAGAATCGTTCACTTATACAGATTGAACCAATAGATATTTGTTTTGCGCCACATGTTTGTTCATCTTATTAATGTTTTTTTTTGTTTTGGAAAGAAAGGAACAGCTAGTTCTAATAATGTCTCATTCAGTTTACTTACCAGAAGTTAATACTCCATCTTCAAGATGGAAGGGATCCATCAGGAGTTTCGACCATTTCAATCCATAATAAGTTGTTTCAAAGCCACTGGCCGCAATTTCATGTTTACAATTTTCTTCCGCGTTTCTACGCCTCGAGTTTCTTCCTCTATTTGTTGTTGTGGTTCTGTTTACGAAATACCATGTTTTTCCACAAATCTTGGCAATCTAAATACACAATAATTCCTATTACCCAAGAAAAATCAATGTCAGCTAAAGAGACTTAACAGTTTCACTAATGGAGTTCTATTGTTTGAAAATACCAAGAATTTACCATTACATTTGGTTACAGAGTTGCTAATCTTTTAACGGCATTCATAATGCCGTTAAACATTAGGCGATACGGTAGCGGTGAATATGGGTAAATGAGAAACCATTCACTCATATTTGTTTATAAAATAACTCTCAAGTTATTACCGTGGTTTGGAAGCAAACCATACTTATACGATCCAAATTCTTCCTTGTCTGGTTACTGAAACACATGTCGACTTAAATTAAATCCTTGAAGCAAAAGTTGTGAAAGTTTATTCTGTAATGCATTGTAGAATATCGAATTTTATTGCGAGATAGCGATATTGTATATATTTGATATTTTCACTTGAATCCTAACATATCAGATAAATTCGAAATTTCTGATTCAACTGTGTTCGCCTCAATAGCTATGACTAATTAATTGGAATAGCTATAAAAATAGGCTATGTTCGACGTAACGGAAATCCGTTACCTCTGTCGCGTCACGTTCGAAACAATGGAAATGTTTCATAGTAAGTCCTCACTGTCACTTTGTCGACTCGAGATTATGTTTTGTAAAATATATTTTGTTTCTGCCTAATCAACTTGTTTCAACTTGTTATCGAACAACAATTGAGAATTATTGGAAGGAGCTGGCTTGAATAAAGTTCAGTATATATTTCACAAATCATGTTATTTATATATTTATCATTTTTAATGTATCTGTCATAATGAATATGTGTAGCTGTTATAATTGTTACATCTGTTTATAATTGATACATGTGGCAGATTTATTGCTACGAGAGTAATCTCTTACAACCAACCAGAACAGTATTTATAATTGTAAAGAAATTTAGTTCGTAATCTATCTCCGAACCCACTCGAAATAAAACTGATATCTATACACAATAAACAATGAATAATAAAAAACTTAACTATCCTAAGTATTCTGATTATGTCTGCCACTGGCAGTCACGAAAAATAATACTGATACGAAATATTCCAGTATAACCACAAAATTGTATTGCTCTACGGGTGTCAGACATGAAAGTAAACAGTATACTTCACGTAGGGAATCCGAATGCCTTAAATATATGTTCCCCGAACATGTAACGAAAATTTAAGAGAACTATTCACAACTAGTGAAGCGAAAAGTAACACCCAGGGTCGATCGCTGTAGAAAAGCACCATAAAATTTTTTCAAGGCGATACAGAGAATTAAGAAGCAGTATTTTGTGAGAACCTTTTTTTTTAAAGCTTTTACTTTCAAAAATCACCTTCAATAGGTCCCGCATTTATACTTGCGGCCATATGAAAGATTGACAACAATGTTTTTAGATCATGTTCTTCAAAATCGATATTATAAGTAAGGAGTCCTATTAAATTCTCATAGTAAGGAATCCTATTAAAAGGTGTAGTAAGGAATCCTATTTTAAATTAAACTGGCTCTTTATCACTTTTTAATATTCTAAATGTTGCCTGCTTTTGTCCAAGTTAATGTACTTGATACGACACGGTGTGAGAATAATGACGCACTTTCTACTACATGTTTAACATAAGCTGCTAAGTTAGCTTTTATTTACATAAGAATGAGATAGATAGACATAATTGTTATTAGAATTACTGTGGGGCCACACTAAATGTTAACGCCGTTAATTATCACGTTAATGGACCAGTATGGCCACGACTTAACATGATAATCTTTTAACGGCATTCACAATGCCGTTAAACGTTAGGCGATAGCTCGGATGACGGTCTTTTTTGGTACATAAAAGAGATCTGGCGCGTTATTTAGTACGTGTGGTAACAAGACCTGCATGTCTGTATGCAACTAGAGCGCAACAGAATCATATATGTTTCTGAAGCAACTGTGGATCGGAGAAAACAATCTGACCAGTTGAATTAAGTATTATGTGGCTATGGAGTGGATAATTAAAAAAGTAGTGAGTTTCTTGAAGTACTTCGAATTAAACCAAGTTTATGGGATCCGCAACATAAAGGTTATAAAAATAATGTGTTGTTTATAGGCGTTATTCCCTGAATGTAGATGTAGCCACTTAAATTAACGCGTTGTTTCGTGGAATAATTTACGCCTTAATCATTGTGATAATGGGCGTTAGACGTTAACCTTTTGTGTGGCCCCAAGATTAACAAAATTATTTTCAACTGGCTACACTGAAAACGTACTGTTTTTATGGTTTTTTACAGATATAATTCAGTACTTCAATTATGACCATGCCCATTTTGCAAATTTATGTCCGGGTAGTAAACTTCATTGCATAATTTCAATTACGACTAGCGCCATCTATTAATGTATATAGATATGTTTGTTTAATTACAACCCGTTGAGTAGCCAGGCACTTCTTTGTTGTTATTGTACTGATCCAATGTAAATTAATTTTTGAAAACATTCAATTCGCATATCTTCTGATTGAGTGAAATAAAAAATAAAGGTTACTTTAAATTGATCTCTATATTTTTTTTCTAAAAAGTCCATTTGAATTGGGTTCGTAGATTTTACGCGATCCGTGTACAAACAAACAGACTAAAATATGAACATGTGAATATGATTTTAATGCATTCTGTAACTTATCCTTCACCCCACCCCCATTATTTTTTGAAGTTTACCCCTTAAGAATAGATTTTCATATATAGCGCCCTGTATGAAGTTTTATGAGGAGTAAAATCAGAAGTTCAAAGCATTAAAAACAGTGTAACAGTTTGTAAGTTTGGATGCAGGAGGTAATTTCCGAAACTGCTCATCCGATTTCAAAAATTATTTTACCAATATTTAGAAACGAGCTTCAGAATGAGCATAGATTGTATATTACCTCGTTAAAAAAATTCCCGTATTATAAAAAAGTTTAATTTTGTAAGTTTGAATGTAGGAGGTAATCTCCGAAACTACTTATCCGATCTCAAAAATTCTTTCACCTATATTTAGAAAGAGCTTCCAGGATGGATATATTTATATTTATATACATGATGATATTTATATTTATATACAGTGTTACCTATTTTATACATTCCAAGGTAATCTTAATTAAGGAATAAACCTAACCTAGGAAAGGACCTGACACGCATAATTTTTCTGTAAATATTTTCGATTTACGACACGCAAAGTCATAATTTCATTATACGTACAGATTCTTTTATGATTACTTCTTATCGTGATTTATGATATTCTTTAGGAAAAAGGGATCGAACTTAATATATACTCTCCCTAATAAAGGCTCATATCCTAAAAAAAAATTGAGCGTGTGCAATTCAGTATATGTTTAGAAGTGATACTTCTTTGGCAATCTAAACTTACATTAGTAAGTATATTATATAGTAAGGGGTAAAACGGCAAAAAGAGAGAGAGAAATATATACTAAAATATACTGAAATATATACTGTAAGTCCACAGATTGTACTAATTTCGTATAAGCAGATTTTGATGCTACATATTCAGAAAAATTAATAAAATATGGTTACATATCGATGTAAACATCTAGTAAAATCTTCATAAAAATTTACAAAGAAAATTGTCAATAAATACGGCTAATGCGGGTTAAGGAAGTCTGGATGTATTGATCCAGTTTTAATTTATATTTACGACTTACCTATGTGCGACGACTATATATGTGGATTTATAAATATTGTTATTCTTGTAATGGATGAAATACATTACAAGAATAAAAGTTGATACGTTGTTATTCTTGTAATGGAAGAAATACATTACAAGAATGAAAGTTGATATGTTGTTATTCTTGTAATGGATGAAATACATTACAAGAATAAAAGTTGATACGTTGTTATTCTTGTAATGGATGAAATACATTACAAGAATAAAAGTTGATACGTTGTTATTCTTGTAATGGATGAAATACATTACAAGAATAACAGTTGATATATTGTTATTCTTGTAATGGACGAAATACATTACAAGAATAACAGTTGATATATTGTTATTCTTGTAATGGATAAAATACATTACAAGAATAAAAGTTGATACGTTGTTATTCTTGTAATGGATGAAATACATTACAAAAATAACAGTTGATATATTGTTATTCTTGTAATGGATGAAATACATTACAAGAATAAAAGTTGATACGTTGTTATTCTTGTAATGGATGAAATACATTACAAGAATAACAGTTGATATATTGTTATTCTTGTAATGGATGAAATACATTACAAGAATAACAGTTGATATATTGTTATTCTTGTAATGGATGAAATACATTACAAGAATAAAAGTTGATACGTTGTTATTCTTGTAATGGATGAAATACATTACAAGAATAAAAGTTGATACGTTTTTGATGATGGATGAAATACTTACAAAATGAGTAATAAATTATAGATAAATAAATCAACAAAATTTTGACAGTTTACTTTTGACAGACATAACGTACGAACAGCTGACAGCTGTATTGACTGCCATTTTTGTTTCTTTTCGCGCATGCGCACACTTCTTATCTTATTCTATCGTGTTCAACTATCTCTCTCGGTTATTAGCTAAGTAGGTATTTTCCAGTCTTCTTGCGGTAGATAGATTTCCATCTTTCATGCATTACGTTCAAACGTCACTATAAACGTCGCACGAAACTCGACCTTAATATTTTACTATCACCATACCCAAAGAAGTTTCACTTCAAAGAATATTACAGTTTATTTTCCAAAGGAAATAAAAAAAATTGTAGCTAAACCAATTGACCAACGGCCGTGTATTCAAACCTTTAAACGCTTAAACACGCAACCGATTGATAAGCACGATCGACTAACGGGGAGTGGCAAGGTCGCTTAAAAGCGATGAATGCACCACGCAAGATATGCGTGATTGGAGTGACTCCTTGATATGATGATAACTCTCTGTCCACCTCAATCGAAATTACTTTATAACTAATTGCCCACCCGCATTTAAAAGGACAAAAATGGGATCATTATTTCCTTATTGCTAATTCGTTTTTTTGTCTATCATAACTGAGTGTTACCGTGGGTTCGATTGCGATTATTTAAAAATAACATTGACAGTCGATCGGTCCATGGGAAACAAACCCACGTCTCCGGCGAACTGTGCCACCATGCTAACCACTACACCACAGCTGATCTAACTGACCTGTCGAAACTATTACTACTGTTATTACTATCATTATTATTATGTTTTTTTTACGTGGCTTACAGTAGAACGAATTGACAGATCGTCACGTAAGGAAAAAGCGTTATGCCCCCTCCAGGCGACCTTTCCCTATCTTTCTCTCTATCTCTTTTCTCTCTGTCTCTTTCTATTATGTACGGTTGTATGTGTGTGTGTGTGTTCGTGCGATTCATTAGAGCAACAAGCATTGTGCGCAGTGAGTTGTGTAACTTCGATTTTAAACATGTATAAATATTATTTTTATTGATATTTACAACAGTGAAAATGCACAATAAAAAACATCTTGCAATGAGATTTGTCTCTTATATAAAACACAGATCATATTGATATCAAATGTCAATGTATTTTTTTAACTTATTTTTAAGATATTTATAAGCATAAAGTATACTAAAAACGCCAATAGATGGCCTTGGCAGTACAATATCGTAATATTCACCAAGTCTGATTTTTTAAAATCTTTAATATCCAGATAAATCTTGCTTAGCCTGCATGTTACTCGAGAGTATATACTACCACCATACCAAATCCCGTCAAAATCCGTACAGTAGATTTCGCGTGATTGAAGAACAAATTAACAGATAGACGACAGGCAAAAATTCTAAAAACAGGTTTTCTAGCTTCTTCTAGATTACAGAATAGCACGGCTTAATTTTGCAGCATAAAATTATTTAGAATAAACGTTCTATAATAATAAGTCATGTACACACTGGGGCTTTTTTGTATATTTTTATATTATCTACAATATTTTCATAGCTTATTTTAATGTAGCTGTAATAGCTTAAAAAATGAATTGAAAAAATTAATCCCCAAGCATATTTCGACAATTTTGAAATCGCTATGTTCTTGTGATGCTGATACCCGGACTAGGATAAAGAGGGCTTGGACTCCTAATTTACCTAAAAAATATTCAGTGAAATATTAAATGCAATATTTCTTAATATAATGCTACGTATGTACATAAAATTTTTGGGAAAAGCCTACATGTCAGTATGCGATATTATGTGTTCAAAATCAAGAGGACAATTTTAAATTGAATCTACATTATTTAGTTTCAAATATTTTCTTCAAGTGATCGGATTTCTGAGTAAATTTGAGGTTCTTTATGTCAATTTCTCGAAAAACGCCAATTTCCCGAAAACTTTTGGTTAAAAGCAAGCCGGGGCCGACCGAATAAATTTTTAACTTGACAATTTATTAAGTTTAATTATTATTTTGAAAACGTAACAAAGTATACAAAAGTCATCAAACTGGCTTCAATAGTATCATTTTATTAGATAAATTTTGCTGAACCTCGTTACAGAATCCACAAGCCATAATTTTTATTGGAATACTAATTAAAAATATCCTGATGAAAAACTTTGTCTATTAAATCGCTGTTACTCATACATATTATAGTTTAAAGAAAACTAAAATATATTTTCAAAATTTTTAATAAATGAAATTATTGTATTGTCATCTGTTGTTAATTCGTATGCGAAATTTAAAATAATTTGGATGTCTGAAAGTGGGTTAAAATTTCATTGAAATATTCCGTTGCATTCCTACATAAAAAAGGGAAGCTAATATAAAACCAAAAATATGTCACATATCCTATATTCGTTTAAACAATATAAACTATAAGAAATTTCATAACTATGGAATAAACTGTTTTGAGTCAAACCCTAAAAAACGCATAAGCAAACATACCATTACTCTTTATAAAATTGGTATGATGATTTACATAAATCCAACATCTCTCTACATGACTGTTCGTTCGTATATGTTATTCATGTCTGTTCGTCCATAAATTTAATTCTACTTCATTGTCTTTAACACTGTTTTCGACAAAGTATATGTTATTTTATGAATTATTGAAAGATTTTTATGTATAAAACAGTGCTATAGCTATCAAAGTTACTGATATATTTTAATATTTATGTGACATATTGCATAGTGCGGGCTGTCAAGTAGTGCTACGGATTACAAAGCGCGGTGCAGCGACGGTGCTGGGTCGTGGAAATAGAATTCATTCTATCACCAAAGTTCAACATCACAATTTCCACGCGAGTGGCGTTGCAAGCAAAAGCTGGATAAAATACGTATTTAACTTGAGTGAAGTACAATAATTTAACTGGCATTAACTTTGTTTCTCATTAGTTAACAAAAGTTGTCAATGTTTAACCGTGTCGTGATAGGTTGATAATTTTTCTCAATTTTTCACAATATTTCTTGCAAACCTATAATTAATCCTGATTAATATTATAAAGGCAAAAGTTTGAATAGATGTTGAACGTATGTTTGTTAATCCATAACACCGTAATTTCTAAAAGCATCTACACAAAATTTATCATACAAATAGATTATAATCTAGATTAATATATGAACTGCTTTTATTCTGAAATCTTTATATTTCCTGGGGAATAAACAAAATCCAAATTTTATAATTTTTATTAATCTGTTTTAGTATTGTTTATTATTTAAAAACTCTACGAAAAAGCAACAAATCGTAGCGAAGTAACTTATGGACTCTTTATTATCTACGCCTTTACTTGCCTGGAATGCTAACATTAATCTCACAAAAAGTTGTATTTAGATTTTTGGTACGACTCAAACGGCTTTGCAGATTTCCATGGAACTTGGTTTTTAAATATATCATTATCTTGTTAAAATTTAGACTTATTTTAAGAACTAAGCTATGTATCATAACGTTATGTTAATGGCATGTGTATTCTGAATAATGCAGCCAAATTTCATTCGTTTATCATGCAAAAAATGCTTCGTGGATCTTTATGAAATTCCATAATTTTTTTTTAAAACTGAGGTATAATATGACATTAAACATTACTTCTTTAAGTATAAAGATATGTTCTGTAGCCGAAGTTCTAAAATTATATCGATTAAACTAAACAAACCACGAAATAAGCTGCGATCAAACATAAGTGTGGTATTTATAGTTTGCAATATTATTTTAAATGTAAAAATTATTGAGGAGACTAATAATTGGTTTATGCTAATAATTATTTAGGTTTACTAAATGAAAATAGAAGGAAGTATTATTGAAAGAATGAATTACATTTTAGATATCATTAATTTACTCTACATTTAAAAAAATTATTTGCGTAAACCCGAGTGTCGTAAAAAGAGATTTTAAAAGGGTAAAAAGTTTAATACGAGAAATATCAGAATTCCTGTGAACTGAAAGTGGTTTTCTTTCAATGACTACCTGTTCCTACGACTTCGTTCGCGTAAAATTCGGAATAAGATAAGTTATTAGTATTTTTTTTCTCTCGTATGTTGTTCTTGGGCATAAATTATTACCATACCAAATTCCATCAAAATCTGCCCAGTTGAATTCGCGTGATTGACGAACCAATTAACAGATAAACAGACAGACAAAAATTATAGAAACAGGTTTTCTGGCTTCTATTATTATTCTTTACGCTAATCGCATCACTCTTTTCAAAATATTTTCCAGGTACAGAATTTACTCTATTCCAATTTTATTATATGTATAAATGAGGACTTAGTACCGCGACATATCAATAAATGGCAAAACGTGTATACTGAAGAAGCAAAACGTTTTACAATCTTTGGAGAGATATATTACCAAAGTCTCACGGGATCAGGGACAAATCCCGTCGTTTTAATAAAGAAAATCCACAAGCGCAAAGCTACAGGCAAAAGCTATAAATAAATAAAACATAAGTCAGTTCCTTACCAAGATTCCAAGTAATGCGACAAGTAAACTTTATTAAAATTGACTTAAGTTTTTATGTGACACAAAGGAATAAGAAATAAACAATGTTTCTCAAATTGTCAGCATTGAAATTACAATATTTATACTTTCGTTAAAGTATTTTGGATTTTTTGCATGACGCATATGCAAACAAACATGTTAACAGACTCTCTCTCTTATTGTGTTCTTCGTTACTGAAGGTAGTATCCATATTGAAATGTGCCAGTGGCATCAGCCACCAGTTGTCACCTGGATCTGCATTCGACCAATGGCGGTTGTCATTTAGAGACCCGTAAGGGTATTAACCTGGTCTGACCGGTGAATAGGTGATTGAACACGAGGGAGTTTTCCTTCAACCTTAGCCACTACAACTAGTATGTCAAGGCTGTCTGGCTGTCCACAGGTTATGTAACCGAAGTAGTTAAGTACACATTCAATTTAAAAAAGTAACAGCCTTATGGAAACATTATAAAGTTAAGTTTACATTGTCTAGCAGAGTTACCCTTATGTTTTCATACTCCAATGCAGAAACAACTTCATGCTTTGGGAAAGAAATGGAAAAAATCTGTTTGACTACAAGTTGAAGTAATGCTAATGAACTGAGATGGTAGATTATTTAGTCGCTAATCTAACGTTATATTAAGAACTTCGGTGTAAAATCTGAAGAGCACCATCTCCACAGAAGAGACGTATCAAATAAAAGTGATCGTCAGGAACCGATTTCGCTCTCTGGCCAAATTGGAGTAGGCAGTTTGAGGCTTTTTTCTGTTGCCAATTTAGCAATCGAAGAATTTTGCTGGCCACATTATAATGCGAAACGTTATACCGTATGCGGAGCGATTCTCTGCATACCCATGAGCGCTGCCATAATACGGCAGCGTTTGTCAGCGCCCCTCCCAGTACGGCTCTTATCAGCTTATCGGCAGATAACGTTAACAGACCTAACTTTTCATGGAAGCCGCGGACGTTATCGGTAAATTCAACATTTTTCTTGATAAACTCCCCTGGATTGACGCCGGCAGTTATAGAGTTAATCGTTCGTATTTATTGCCCGTACCTACAGTGCGCTGTGACCGAGGAATGTAAAATAATAAGATCTTTATAACTAGAAATTCCTCGTTCCACCACAGAATATTGTAAGCGCTAATAGACGGTGATGTGCGATAGTCTAATGTAAAGTTCAATCGTCAAGAAATTTGAACCACGGTTAACTTGAACACGTACGACTATGAAGTTTGAACCACGATTAATTTGAACACTTATGACTATGAAATTTGAACCACGGTTAACTTGAATACGTACGACTATGAAATTTAAAACACGGTTAATTTGAACACGTACGACTATGAAATTTAAACCACGGTTAATTTGAACACGTACAGCTATGAAATTTGAACCACAGATACCTTGAACACGTACGACTATGAAATTTAAACCACGGTTAATTTGAACACGAACGATTATTTAAAATATGGATTTGTCTCTGATATAGTTTACGTACGAAACATTTCATCAGACACAAACAGAAAAATTTAATTAAGTCAACGAAAACAGTCGGTTCAAGCTGTTTTAGAGAATTTTGTTATCGACATGATCGAAAACGTTATGAATCAAAATACCTTAAACCTAATGTCTACCGCGATTTCATTTCCGCAATATATCTTCCGCTAGTTATGTCACATTAAAAGTTGGCAAGTATCGGACTAGGAAACCACTTTTTATGACGGCTACCTTATTTTCAAATGGACTTTTCCCCCTTAAGTGCAACTGCAAGTCCTGAAACAAATTTTTAATGAACGTTTTTGTTACTAAGAACTACAATACATTAATATTTTTCATCCATTCTTTCTTTCAACTCCGAATGTTGGCCATTTTTGGAAAGAACTGATTTACCATCGTGTCCAAAAATTTTTTGGAAGCTGAACGCTTTTTTGTTGAATCATATTTAAAAAAGATCCATTAGCAACACAACTATGAATGTTTTTCCGTTGATATGAAATCTTCGTGTCAATCCATTTTTGTAATATCTTTTCTACTCATCCTAGAATTTATGCTGCAATATTGTTTAAGGTGCAGAGAGCTTTTTGCTAAGCCGAATGTGAATTTCTCAGAAAAGGACTTGTATGCTTTTTTCTAGGTCGGATGCGGGCTTCTTAAACTATATATGGTGAAAATATTTTACTGCAATAAATCTTTCAGAACTCAAAATAAAGATTTTAGAAACCTTATTTTTACTGGAAAACACTGAATAAGTTCTAGTTATTCTGAAAAAATTTAATAAATCAAATTTAAAAAAAGTGATTTTGGAATATTATTGAGAGTTATTCATATCATTATCTCTTCAAAATGTGTTGATAATTCTAAATAAGTTTTCTAGAAGAGTCCGAAATCGTCAAATAAATTTGACTTATAAAAAGTTTTTCTCAACAACTAACACTTTTTCAGAGAAATATTTCCACCAGGGTTGACTTATACATATTTTTAATAGGCCGAATATAAATTTCTCAAATAAAGATTTATATACGTTTTACTACGCCAAATATGAATTTCTCAAACCATGACTTAAATACGTTTTGCTATACCGAATGCAAATTTCTCAAACCTTACCTTATGTACTTTTTGCTAGACCAAATGCAAATTTCTCAAACCATGACTTATATACTTGTACGTTTTAATATACCGAATGCGAATTTCTCAAACCGTACCTTATGTACTTTATGCTAAACCGAGTGCGAATTTCTTAAACCATAACTTATATACTTTTTGCTAGGCTGAATGCGAATTTCTCGAACAATGGCTTATGTACTTTTTGCTAGATCGAATAAGATTCTCTCAAACCATGACTTATGTACTTTTTACTAGACTGATTTCAAATTTCTCAAACCATGACTTATGTACTTTTTACTAGACCGAGTGCGAATTTTTCAAACCATAACACATATACTTTTTGCTAAGCCGAATGGGAATTTCTCAAATCATGAATTATAAATGTTTTAATTTCTCAAACCATGGCTTATATACTTTTTGCTATGCCAAATGCAAATTTCTCAAACCATGGCTTATATGCTTTTTCCCAGACCCAATGAATTATATAGGTTTTGCCATGCCAACTGCGAATTTCTCAACTTACATACTTTTTGCTATACCGAATGCAAATTTCTCAAAGCATCACTTATATACTTTTTGCCAGGCCAAATGCGAATTTCTCAAAGCATGACTTATATACTTTTTGCTATATCGAATGCAATTTTTTTCAAACTATGACTTATATACTTTTTCCTTAGCAGAATTATGAAAGATAATGTACAAGAAAAAACATAACATTTATTTTATATGACCTATTTTCTAAGATGGGTAAAGATATTGTAGATAGTATTCTCGTCCTTTTTCCTTGTTGAACTTTTATTGTATGAGGCTGAATCAGTTCTTCAAATAATATTTGTAAATTCGATATTAAAATCCTAGCTTTGTACGTTATATTGAGAAGATGTACCAAGCGAGAAACAGATTTACTTTTCCCGAAATGGGTTTTCCATATTAGCGTCCCGACATGGTGTTCCATGATTAGACATGGCATACGATAATGCGTAAAAACTCCCTCACATAATTTCGCTTGTTCAAAACACGGTCATAATTTTTAATCTGTTCTTCAGAAAACTAGTGTATGCAAGAAAAATTTAATATACAGGAGCTGAGGAAGACAATTATAAAATTTAATTTGATAAAAATTAATACCGTTTGCACAATAATCTCCAGAAAATTTAATTGAAAATTTATGCCTTTGTTTTTTTTTCTGAAGCGTAACTTCTAACAGACCATTGGAATGGGGAACTAATTGAGGAAAAGTGAAACGTCACAAACGAACGTGGCGATGAAACGCTCCTCATTGGGTGAGCAGCGCGTATTGTTGCTCGTATAAGTGAGCGAGATGGAGTAAAAGAGAGACAAAATGTAACACCTTTAAGTATATACATATATATGTATATATATATATATATATATATATATATATATATGTGTGTGTGTATATGCGCGCGTGTGTGTGTATATATAGTTGTGGCAACAAGAGAATGTACGTGCTCGGCAGTACACGCATGCGCATGTAGTAGAAAAAACAAATCATTCTCTCACGTTGGACAGTTATTTGGTATACTTAACCCGTTTAGGTATTTTTATTTTTTTTTAATGTTTTTTAATTGTGTGATGGTAAATTGAATTTTTTTGTAAAGTATCTTTTATTTATTACTACATCGATATTAAATAATCTCAATTAATAAATAAATATGCGTTGCGTAAGAAGCTTCGCTTCTGTCAGGTGTCCCACGACACCTCACGTCTTTTTAACAGTAAAATTTTATTATGAATTTTACATAATATATGCTGTCGTACACTTGATTGCAGTACTTTTTAGAGGAACCATTTCGCCATACGTCGTTTCCATTTATCTCTAACGATTCAAGCAGAGCTCGCTCAGATACCGCCCCAGCGAATTTTTTTTTTCCGAATTCTACGACTTTCATCGTCACAGATCGGGTAATTTTTACAAAATATTCATAAATTCTCATTTAAACCTACCTGACCGAAATAAAATCCATTCAGTAAGTATTAAGAAGATCGTGTATATACAGACAAACGGACGCGGTAGGGACTTTATTTTGTAACATATATTGATTATGAACATTCTACATTATACACTTGTATTATTATCAACATATATATGAAGATTTTGTCAGCATTCAGTACTATTTGGTACCACTAATGGCGTTCAAGCAGTGTACGGTTAGGCTTGTATTTTAAAGAAATTGCTATGTAAGAGTAGACCATTCAATACGAGGTTACATTACACATTTAAGTGGTTATAAACATTTAAAGACACATAGTATTCCTTTACGTAAATATATTGACTGCTATATCTATCAAAAGCGTAAAAACATGGTGCGTGTTAAAAAATTATAACATCCAGGATGTACAGTAACATTTAAGGGTACATAGTATATACATCTACAGTAAAATTTAAGGATACATTGTACATACATTTATATTAACATTAAAGGGTACGTAGTCATACATTTACAGTAACATTTAAGGGTACGTAGTACATACATTTACGATAACATACAGGTAGAGTAACATTTAAGGGTACATTACATTACATACAGGTACGGTAACATTTAAGGGTACATAGTACATACATTATATACAGATACAGTAACATTTAAGGGTACATAGCATATACGTTTACAGTAACGTTTAAGGGTACATAGTACATACATTACATACAGGTATTGTTACATTTAAGGGTAGATGGCACATACATTTACAGTAACGTTTAAGGGTACATAGTACAAACACAAGGTACTATTTATAAATATTAATTTTCAACGACGTATATATATTGCCTGCTATATCTTTCACAGGTGTAAAAACATGGTACATATTTCAAAAATGGTATGATCTAGGATAACCACTATGGCTTTCCTACAATCTTTGTGTGAGCTTTTAAAAACCATATTTTTTCATAATTTTAGGTTAATTACATAAGAAATAAGGGTGGGAACAAATTTTGTTTACACATTTTTCATTGTATATCTCGATAAATATTGCCTAACTTTATTAATAAAATACTTGTGACTCTAAGAAATAGCTCTTTCGAATGATACCATGATGAATATATAAAGAATTTAAAAAAAAATCGAGTACTTCATTTTTCCCCTGAAATAATGAAATTAATATTTTCGTGTTTCAACTATTTAGGTATTCGTAGGTTAATACGTTTTATTATTATGCCAAATTTGAAGATTCTATATCGAACGGTTTCTGAGAAAAGCTGACGTGACAGACGTACAGACGTTGGTGATCATTTAGGGGTTCCACGGAATTTAAAAAAAATATACTTAACTTCCCCTCAATTTCCATGTAATTTTTTATTAGTGATATCTATTGATATTGGTGCAGGACAACATATTGTATTATACGCCAAATTTCAAGCTTTTATGTCAAGCGGTTTCTACTAAAAATGGCTGTGACAGATAGACAGACAAGTAAGTGATCTAATTAGAGTTCCATTTTTTTTCCTTTTGAGATGCGGAACCGTAAAAACCGACCAAATAACCGTAAAAAGGGACACTCACAAACTTGGGGTTCTTAGCTGTCTATGTCTCCCTACACTGTTGATGCAAATAAACCGAAATTTTCAAATGAAAGTTTTAATAAATTTAAAAAATATTTTTTTTAAACCCATGAGTGAAAAATTGGAGACGGCTTGACATATTGTACTTCACTTTAAAGTTTGACATTTCGCAAACAGCGCTCAAAAACAGAGGAAAGTAAAACCTTTGTCTCATTTTAAAAAACATTTCTAATTATCCACCTCGACTAAAAAGAACCTATTTTAAATGTATTTCGCCCTCCAAGATTTATTAAGAGACAAATGTGAAGCATCTATTTTCAAATAGGTCTAAAACTATAAAAATTGCGAAGCTGTGACAGATGGACAGATAGATATGACGACATAATTATAAGGATTACAACCTTTGATCCACTCTAAACCTTCACCGATGTTCAAGATTATAGTCTCACTTTATTAGGCAAAGGATAATCTAAGACTACACGTTTTCATTGCATCATAAAGTCATGAAAATAATAACTCATATTAGATGAGGCTGGATGTTTTAACTTCTCCTTATAAGCTTGAATCTGCAACCACGTATGAGCAAGTAGCAGTTAACATTAATTTATAAAAATAATTAGAATTCAAAATAGATAATGTGGGAAATTATTTGTGTCAGTTGACGAGAAATAGGGACTTTAACAAATATTCGCTGTCTCGTTTCCCTTGCACCTTCGCGGATCGAGCGAGAGTGAGAGGCGCAACTCGCAGTCAACAATCTCTTGCCTACAATTTAGTCCTAAATTCATCTTCAGGATGACAACCTTTCTTCCACTCTAAACCTTCACCGATTTTCATGATTATAGTTTTATTTTCTTAAGAAAAGGATAATCTAAAGACTAAACGTATAATTTTTTGTTATTAGCTGGTTAAAGATTTACTTGCGAACATTTTAATACGATTAAAATATTTGTTGAAAAAAATTAATTTTTTAGTGCTGAGATTTGTAATTTTATATGTGACTGGCTTGTGCCCACAGCTCAACCCACGTGATATTAGCTTAATGTAAAAGACCTTTTGTTAAAGAAACTGGTATAGATTTTAAACAATATAATCATAAAATTGATTAAAACGCTAGTAGATATCGTTGAGAGTACCATGTCGTAATAAACACCAAGTGATTTTTTTAATTTTTAAATCGATATTATCTACATAAAGAGTATCATATATATTGCTTGAGGGTATAAATTATTACCATATCAAATTTCAGCAAGATCCGTCCACAGACAAAAAATCTAAAAGCAGGTTTTTGGCCTTCGTTATCATTCTGTACGCTAAATCAATTATTTTACTATTTTTAAAATATTTTCCATGTATAGAATTTACTCTTTTACGGTTTAATGTTTTCACCTTTTCGATATATATATATATATATATATATATATATATATATATATATATAAAGTTTTAGAAGCTAAGAAAAGTTACCGTTTTTTTTGCGTGAAATTTTGGCACTCCAAAATGACCTTACAATGTGAAACTTTGTGATTTAATTATAAATGTTGGAAATAAACACAGACAACCATAAGAAGTGGTTTTCTTAATCTATGTGAAATTATTATGTGAGAAATTTTTTTTTTTTTGGTTTCTCAATCCCTTTTTCCTTGTTTATTTGTAGAAAACCTACTTACTAAACTTTACGATATGATATAACAGTAAGAAACCATGCAGGCGCGAGTATTTACAGTCTTTTTAATTGTTTTAATATTTAATAATTGTCATAATCGGTGGTACTGATGAAAAAAAAATACTTTTTGAAGTCATGTGTCAGTCATGCGTTTATGGTAGGCGAAAATCTTATGGATTTGCGTCACCGACATGCTAATGTTAACGATATATCTGTAGCTATGAGTATGACGCGTTGCGCTTGACTAGCAGTGAAAGCGGTATATATGTATATATATACATATATATATATATATATATATATATATATATATATATACCAACACATTGTATATAGCCGACTGTATAATGTGCACGTTGGACGCTTCTGGGATAATGTTAATTTTTTATATACAAAAATGAATAAAGAGTTTTAAGTTTTTACTTCTTTCGGCAGGCCGCATGACTGCCTATTTTATTATTAGTTTTTGTTTCTAAACACACAGGAAAATATGGTGAATCGGGAAAATATCGTGTGATAATTAAGACATGATTTGCTCCACATTTTCCTTTCTCACGATTAAAGGCCCTCAGCGAGATGACTCTTTGTCTAATTACTGAGGTCATCAATTTGAACAACAATTCGGATTCATAGCTAATTTTTCCTGCTCTTGTGGCGGATGTGGCGAAAGATTATTTTAAAAATTTGGTTTCGTTTCGTCCAAAGTTACGGAATTCCGTTAGGTGTCTGGCTCGCTTACTCCTGATTACTGCGAAGCACATAAGAATCATTTGGCTTTTCGCAAAACTTTAGTACAGCCCGATAACAGAATATATACAAAATCCCTACTGTGGTATTTACGACCTTATAAAAACATGTTATTTCGTTTTTCAATATATTTTCTAGTTAATATTTTATGTTTCATTTTTTACTTACTCATGTTTGTTTCATTTTTTTAACATTTACGTATTTCTCATTTATAAATTACTAAGAAAACTCAATAAATAACTCAAGAGTTATTTGTATAATATTCTCGCCGAACTATATACATCAAATATCACCAATGGCATTATATATATATATATATATATATATATATATATATATATATATATATATAATAATCTCACACTATTACTTCATCAAATAGTCAGGAGAAACAAATGAGCACTGCAGGATATTCGTGTGTGATCCAAGAAGTTTAAATATGCTATAAATTCATTTTCTCGCCAAACAGCTAGAAGCATAAACATGCCATCAAACTTAAGAATGATGATTTACCAGAACGATGTGATTAAAAGCATTTCCTGCAATAATTCATTACTTAAATATAATTTTTGACTACAATATTTATTAGACCTATCGTTAACAAAATGAAAACTTCTTTAGTTGCACCATGTACACTTTTTCTGAGCAGTGAACGAAACTGAGCCCTCATGCTCGGGTCGGCGACGCTGAATCGGGCAAACTCGGCCTCCTTCAGTAGCTGGAAAGTGAACTAATTCTTTAGGTACACTATGCGCACTTTTTAAATATCAATTGAACTACTTTTTTAGGTGTAACATACACATTTTTTTAAGATATTCAATTAAATTTGAATCTAAAGTATTTCAAACATATTTCAGTTTCCATAAAGCTATTGTTTCATTCTTATGGTAAACTCGGCTTCATTCGGCATCGGTCAAACGAGTTCACTGTCTATGTCTAACATTCAGTGCATCGTTCCAAGAATTACGTTATATCTTTTAATAGTATTTTGTTTGAGTGTAATTTAATATAATACGTAATGTTGTTGTATTTTAAAATAACAATTTCGCATTATTACTGTTTCGCCCAACCAATGTCCACTATATAACATAATTTAATTATATACATATATATATATATATATATATATATATATATATACACATATATCTTTTTTAAATTAAAAATTTTCGCTTCTTTCGTGTGATCATAAGCATATACCAGAATTTTTTTTTATATTAAAACTTTATTTTCCCTAATTTCATACTTTTCACCAATAAATGTTATTTAAATTAGATTAAATTTCAATTCGACATACATTACATCTCATTTCTAAAAATATTATTTTTCAGCTTAGACATTTTTTTTAAATATTATGGAAGTTGTTAAGTTTAAAATTTTGTTATATGCCTCTCTGAACCTCTCTGAGAGTAAAAATATTCTCCATCCCATTCCACGACATTCTACCTGCAGCATCCCATTCATTTGCAGCCTTTTATATTCAGACTAGGCTTTCAGTCAAATCTATTTTTATTATCTCATCTTCCCATCTTTCAATCAGGGTTCCTACTTTCCTTTTCACGCTTGCAGATTGCATTTCAGACATCACTCTTTCAGCCCATTTTTAATTACTCATTCTTGCCACATTCCAGCTCATTTCCATTTCAATCTTTATCGATGATTTAGAACATAATTTCTGAGAAATATATGTTAAGACATATATATACTCGTAAAACAAAACGGAAATTGACATGTATAAACGTACCAAAATCGCTGGCTTAATAAAAATCGGCAAAATTACCTCAGCGACCCATCTATGCGTCGACTCATGGCTTTGATACTCACACACACACACACACGCAGCCATACGTAAGTTTTATCTTTCAGCGAAAATCGTGATAAGGCTCCGAGTAGATATCCTAGGGCGCCTTCAATCCCAGTCATTATATAGGTTTAGTCGACCAGTGTACCACCGAATCGGTGGACTCGTTCACACAAATTGTGACTTAGATATATTTAAAACAAAAATAAAATCTGTGTTTTATATTTAATTATTTAAATATAGATATAAATTTTAATTATACAAAATGGGTGTTCGGAGTTATAGAAAATACGCTTTCGCGTTCGCATTTAGTTTGGTGATGTGTTTTAGCAACGTTTCCGGACAGACGTGTAAGTAAACTTTATAATTTTATGAATTACATGCATGTGTATACGCTACCTTATTTTTTATTTGTTACTTATGGAAATGGATTTAACTGTCACCTGATTCGCGCGTAATCTTTTCCACTTATCTATGATGGCGGTCATTCGTCATCAATTTACTTATTACGTAAAGTGCATAGCAACTAAGTTTGGATTCTGCAAATTAACGAAGCTGTTATCTCGAAATCTAATCATTTTGTTTTTCTTCGTAAGGTTTATGATGTATTATTAGCGCGAAATCGTGCACGTGTAGGTATGTTGGAAATCGGCTCCGGCGCGCCCTACGGCGGCCACTCAGCACGCCACGCCTTAATGTTTGAGCGATATCTATGCTAACCGCAAGATTGTACAAGTATTTCAGTCGTGAGTGTGTACTGGTATCGCTGATTAAATCGTAAGCGATATTCGGTATGAGTAACGTTACATTCGATAACCGCCATTTCGCTCGTTACTTCTTAAATGTCTATTTTATAATCATATCTTTAATGTCTCTTCTTTAATTTTAATGTCATATCATCATATCTTTAATGTCTATTCTTTAATTTTAATATAATATAATCATATCTTTAATGTCTATTCTTAATGTTATGTCTTTCTTAAATATTCATTTTATAATCATATCTTTAATGTCTATTCTTAATGTTATATCTTTCTGAAATGTCTGTTTTATTATCATATCTTTAAGGTTCTGTATCTGTAGTCAGACACGTAACCCTTATAATTTCATCATGATGATATTTGTTTCCATCTATCTGTCACATCCTCGTAGTTTTTATAGTTTTAGGCTTACTTGCGTGGAATTTTGCAAGTAGATTCAAGTATATGATTTTGCAAGTATATCCTATTTCCTGTGGTATGAAACAATATTTTAAATGTACCCCATTTCGTGGGGTGTCGTTGGAAAGATCTTTTAAAAAGGGATCAGATTCTGTTTACCATATTTAATTTTTTGCCGCTATTACGAAACATTCAGCTAAAAAATTGTTCACAACATATCCTCCTCCATTTCCTGGCGCAACTGCGTGGAAATATACGTGGAAAATAGGCTTCTATGCGTGCTTCTACATACAATTATTTTGATTAAACCAAAATTAGTAGTTTTGGGAATGTATGAAACAAAAACTTTCACGTATACGGAAATAACGCAAATATAAATTACTAGACAATTGTTGAAATATGTTTTATAATGTTTAATTTTTAAAAAATACTCTTAAGATGAATTTCAATAACAGATCCAAGTGTCGGGATATGAAAATGTGTAGTGTATATATACATATATATATATATATATATATATATATATATATATATATATATATATACATGTATATGTATATAGATATATGTATATGTATATATATATGTACATATGTATATATATATACATATATGTATATATATATATATACATATATATATATATATATATATATATATATATATATATATATATATATATAGTTTAATATTTTGTGAAATAACTAGGGAATCTTATTTTATGCAAAGTTCGATCCACACTTAAGCGCATTTATGAAGGCAATTTTGCAAATTATATACATAGATGCTACTTAAAAAATAACTGGGAAACAGAGACCAAATCAAAAGGAAAAAAATGAATTTACAATCCACATTGTATTAATACGATAATATTTAAAAGATCTTAACATTCTACATATGCAGAATTTACCAGTTCTTTAGTTTCATCATTTGCATTTTCATTTCTAGGGTTTTACATTGAAATAGCAAAAAGAGAACCTATATAATTTAATAATGTCCGTTTGTCTGTTTACCGGTAAGAAATGGAGAAAATGAGATTTCTCGAAAATGATAACTGTATAACTGAAAAAAACTTCGAACTGAAATTGGAAACTGAAAATGTTAACGAGCCTCAATATTTAATAGTTACAAAAAATTTAAATGAAAACATCACTTACAATTAATTACGTACAATTTTTTAAACTGCCATTCACATCTTGACAATTTTCATACATTAAACTATCTTATAAGGCAGCCCTGCCTTAGCAGTCAAAAGTAGAAAAACACACGGGAATTTCCCCGAATCCTTCTACCCAGTAATATTTTGAAAAAAGAAATAAAAAGTGTGTCATATTAGATAATATGAGGTCCATGTATGTTTTCTACAGTCTTTGAAATATTCCCTGGTAATCTTGGCAACTGTAACGAAAAATACGATTAATCCTTTCACGAAGATATCTGGGTAATGTAAGAGAGGTACCCAGACCAGTGAAACTACCGTGTGATGGCCAACTACTTTAAATTTGGTGATTGTCGCGACCAAGAACACCGAAGAAGGCAATTTGGGAAATATTTATCTTAGCATGTTTTTTTTTATTTTAACTTTTAACGTATTATCCAATTAATATAATGAGAATTACCCAATTAATATAACGTTACCCAATTAATTTAATAACATAATAATAAGTAAAACTAAATATATAATCTAGGGAACCTTTTTGTGCTTATTATAAACTGTCTAGGTAATCTGCGTATGCAGTATTTATAAAAAAAAGAGCCATCCTCAAAAATATGTTATTTTCATAGTCGGCACAATAAAATAAACCAAAATTAATTTATAGATATATATCTGCATTAAGTAGTTTAATATTTGCTGATAAATATACTGTCCAAATCCTATTTACCATTGGAATAAACATATTTTATAAAATTTAGTATTTGTAGCCTCGAAATTTCAATACAATCACGAAGTCTTTAATTGGGCCTGTTAACTGCCGCGCTAACTTGCTGCGCTCAATCTTAATGTCCAAACATCGTTCGAGCTAAAAATTTGCTTTAAAAAAGAATGAATGCCTTAAATCCTTTGAGAATCCAACTGCATCGTCAAATCTAAAGTTAAAACGAGTACCAAGTGGCAAGTTTGGAATATTACCATAATATTAGATATTGAGTTGCCATATAATATAGTTTTTTTTATATTGAGTTGCCATTAATATAGTTTTTTTTATATGAGTTGCCATTAATATAGTTTTTTTTATATTGAGTTGCCATTAATATAATTTTATTTTTTCGCCACATCTATCTATAAATTTAAAACCAATGTCTGTGTCACCGCGTTTGTGTGGGTGTGTTTTATTTTCTCCTTAAAAAATGGATTAATTTTGGTGAAATATAAAGCGAACGTAACAAGGAGAGGTCTTCTTGTTACGTTTACTCTCAGAGCCATGAGGTTTAATGAGGTTCAGAACCATGAGGTTTAATGAATTTCACCCATGAGGTTTAACATTGTCTGCGGGCATAAATTTTCATGTAAGTCTAAACATTGATATTGACTCTTTCCAAGATTGATATTGACTCTTTCCAATGATAAGCCAATGGGTAGATTTTAGTGTCCTGCAAATAATTACGGTAACGGGAGAGCCATCATTCGTTATTATCTTCATAATAATTATCCCATCTCTGCTAATTTTTTTCTAATGTTCTTAATCGTCTTCAAAAATTATTTCCACAATATTAACCATAATCTGCATGTTCTTTGCCTTTGTTTCAATGTAATGAAGTATTCTCGCAGCCCGGATTATTTTAAGTCTAGATTCTCAGCCTTAGATGCATGCCACTTTAGATTTGGCTCTGAAAATCTCCTTCAAAAAAAAACTTACCTCCCCCTACCAAAATTAACTTATTCTCATTATACTTATTCTAAAACTTACCTCCCCCTACCAAAATTAACTTATTCTCATTATACTTATTCTAAAACTTACCTCCCCCTACCAAAATTAACTTATTCTCTCTAAATTAACTTATCTCCTCATTATACTTATTCTAAAACTTACCTCCCCCTACCAAAATTAACTTACTCATTATACTTATTCTAAAACTTACCTCCCCCTACCAAAATTAACTTATTCTCATTATACTTATTCTAAAACTTACCTCCCCCTACCAAAATTAACTTATTCTCATTATACTTATTCTAAAACTTACCTCCCCCTACCAAAATTAACTTATTCTCTCTAAATTAACTTATCTCCTCATTATACTTATTCTAAAACTTACCTCCCCCTACCAAAATTAACTTATTCTCATTATACTTATTCTAAAACTTACCTCCCCCTACCAAAATTAACTTATTCTCTCTAAATTAACTTATCTCCTCATTATACTTATTCTAAAACTTACCTCCCCCTACCAAAATTAACTTATTCTCATTATACTTATTCTAAAACTTACCTCCCCCTACCAAAATTAACTTATTCTCTCTAAATTAACTTATCTCCTCATTATACTTATTCTAAAACTTACCTCCCCCTACCAAAATTAACTTACTCATTATACTTATTCTAAAACTTACCTCCCCCTACCAAAATTCTTTCGCTATCCTTGTTGCCAAACTGTGAAATAGGTTAGACCCTGATATCTGGATTGTGCCATCTATTCACGCATTCAAAGGTCGTATGAGAAATAATCCTTCCGTAACTCCCCATCATCCCTCGCTGATCTCCTGTCTTTTTCTACTGTTCCTCCCCTTAATTCTTATCAATATAAATTTTTGTATATGTATAGATCTTTGTATTTTATTACATTTTTTCTTGTTCATTGATAGATGTTTATATTTTTTTTCTTTTTTATTCATTGTTTTATATTGATAACTTTTTAATCGTTTTTTTTTGTTGGCTTGCCAGTTTATTTGTAACTGCTTCAACCTTTTTTTATTATCTTATTTTACATTTGTATTCACAATCTAATGCAACCACAACGGGTAATGTAAATTATTGCTTGGTGCTTCGGTTTGATTAACTGGAATAGATCGCTCCTGCTTTTCTACATTAATGCCAATGAGTAAATATATTAATAAAATTGACCACAATGTTCAGTAACAGGTTTTTAACTGCCACTCGGTCAACTCGTCACATTTTACTTTAACTGCATGGAAAGATCAATGTTAAGGTCCGCCAAGACGCAATCGAGATAACGAAAACAGTGTTAAGACATTATCTTAGGTATATTTATTTAGTTATTTCTGCAGTCCAACTACAAATCTGCGATTTCCATATCTAATCGATCTCCGCGTGTCTCTATTTTATACCGAAATGACATTAAGACCGACACATGAGCATGATGGACGCGAATATGAAGAATGCAACACGTTGATGACAAATCTAAAATGACAATCAACTCCGTAGATTCTGATAGAATCGAATCTGTCAGATAATCGTCTATAGATAAATTCATGAAGACAGAAAAATCTCTAGAATATTATAAAACCGTTATATCTTTTAAAAACCCAGTCATATGTATAAATAAAAACAGCTTTTCAGTGAACTGATTTATTTAAATATAACGTTAAAGCGATCTTATATGGACTTAAATTAAATAGCATTTATTTTCATATATAAAAACTTAGCCTGGGTATCGCGTTCATCTATAGATAAATTCATGAAGACAGAGAAATCTCTAGAATATGATAAAACCGTTACATGTTTGCATAAATAAAAACAGCTATCGCCTAACATTTAACGGCATTATAAACACCGTTAAATGATTAGTACGTTAAATCGTGGCTACACCTATGTTTAGTTTCCATTAACGCGATAATTAACGCCATTAACCTTTAGTGTGGCCCACAGTTTGTAGAAAAAATAAGCCCCTAAAAGTTTTATTTAAATCGTCCATCAGACAAATGAATAATATTTTATTCTTTTATGAAAGGTCAGGCTATTTTTCATGACAGTTTATAAACACTACTTCTGCAGAAAATTTTGAATAAGCAAAATGAGACAAAGTGCAGATTCTGTACTGTATACAGATGTAACATACTAGCCCATGAAACTGGCTGACCCAATAGATTCGCCGAAAGAAGCCACGTAAAATACGACCAGAACGAAAAAGACATTCATTTTGACAACACGGGTGCGGGTGATACTTCCAGATCCAATCTTCTATTCCTTCAAAACCGTGGTTTTCAAAATTTACTTTTTCTCGAAAGGAAACCTCAGTGGTATCTCGTATGCGTTTGGGTCACTCTTCTATTTCCACTCCTTTGGTTCGGCTCAGAGAGTCTCCAGCCTGTGATTGTGGGTTTGGTGAGGGCGATCTAAAGCATCTCATTTTTGCATGTCCATTAAATAATACATTTTCTTCATAAATTTATAAATTATTAAAACTAAAAAGTCAGTTACCTTAATAGGCATTAGATCCCTTTTATCCGTTACTAATAAAACCATTCTAGACTTAATCATTCAATACATAAGAAAGAACGATATCAAAATATAGGACCTTCTACATCCATATATATTTTATATCTGTCTTTATGTTTGTTTATATATATATATATATATATATATATATATATATATATGTATATATATGTATATACTTATTATTCCTTTTATACCTTTGTATCATCTATAATTTTTTTGTTTATGTTTTCGCTTAATTTGTTGCATAGTAAACTTGTATTTGAGTTTTGTTTTGCTCTTTATTTTTCTTATCAAGCAATAATGACAGATATCCGGAGTGTGATCTATTAGTGTTGCCTAACCAACAAATCTAAACTTGACACTGGCAAAAGTTCTCTCTGGAGAAAATAATCGCCACTGAATAAATAAAGAAAGAAAAAACGAATGTCGATGACAACTAACAGTTTAATTTTAAATAATTTAGGCAATGACTACACATAAGAAAAGCGATTGATATTGATATTTATTGTAATCGTTTCGAAGAAGGTATTATGTACTTCGTTAAATTTTTTACTGTTACTTTTTTTCGTACTAACTTTAGTGAAATATTAAGATATACCATACGAGTTTTCATTACAAAAAACTATCTAAGATAGTTGTTGTTGTGTTTCGTATTCTGGTCAAAAATTGTATTTTATTTTTTGCTCTTTACTGATTGTCGAATACAAGGCATACTTTTGCCAATCTTTATTTTACAAGCTTCCGTTCACGTAGAGTAGGAAAAAATGTTTGCATAATTTAAGAATTAATTGTAACGTCAAGCCAATATTATCCATTTAGCATACACAATGTACCTACATACACACTTATGTTCGCACTCTTATACCTAACAGGATATTTTTTTAATTACCGAAAAATGTATTGTATCCATTACACAATGAAAACAAGCAACATTTCTCGTATATGGCTTAAATTGGTAGATGAATCGTGAAAGTTGGACAAACAAAAAAACAGACTCACTTTCAAACTTATAAAATTTCTATACTGTATGTATCTTCCGACCCAATTTTAATAAAACTGTAAAACTATTGAAACGACTTTAATAAAATATATAATAAAATAGTAAGGTTATCCGATCAATTTTATTAAAACGATAAGTTTTTTGGATCATTTTTTTTATAAAATACAAGAACCGGAAGCACTAGAAGGCAAGAATCTAACTAATGGGGAATTTAGCCATATATTTAATTGCGAGCATGCCATCTCACTCACACGATAGCTTCATTGTACGTGACTCGTCTACTGATGAGCAGTTTGTTTTCGGAAACAGTTTCGAGTTTGGATTCGATAGAATTTTTATGATTAATTTATTTGTGCCAAATGCACTTTATCAATGTCATTATATAGATAACGTAAATAATCTTTCACGATATACTTTCGTTAGTAGTGCATTTTATTTTGACATATTTTATACTTTTGCAATGCGAAAGAAAATATTTTCATTGTTGGCAAAAGCATAAATTATTCTAGAATTAAATGACTAGAATCTCATTACATTATATTTAAAGATTTGATTTTTCGTAGGAGTCGTAATTTCTTTCAGAAACGTTTAATAATTTTTATACAATTTCTTAACATTGTCTACTCAGTTTAATGCACAAAACCACTGTGTAAATAATACACACGTTCTTTGTTACAGGCTATATAAGACATTTTGTAGGATATACTTCATCTACTCATTTTCGTACATTATAAAAAAATCGACCAAATATGTATCGGAACTGGTATATATTAGAGTTATATAGGTGTCTATATCGCTTCAAGTCATCAGTACGGTAGTTGACTCATTCTAAATTTTGATATTTTTCATACAATATTGTGGAATATAAGTTAATTAAAAACCAGTCTTTAAAAAAATTCAAAAATTGATTGAAAAATAAGTCAGTTGAAGTCTTCTAAATTTGAAGATGCGGATAGAGTTGGGTATATCCCTGTCTCTTTTCCTATCGTAGAATATAATGTGCAATATTAAAAATGACCTCACAACACAGTATTCCCGTCCTTCTCTAAAGGTTAAATTTAAACTTCTATAACTCGGTAAATTTTTAAGATTATTAAAAAAAAATTTCGCTCTTCATCAGCTTGTACCTTGAAATTATAATTAAAGAAATTTAAAAAAATTAGACAAATACCCAATTTACCTTTTTTAAAAACCACGTTACTTTAAATTTCAATATTACACAAATGTGGTTTATAAATAGTTTTAAAAAAATTAAACCTTTGCGTTTAAATTCCGTTTTTAGAGATCTGGTCAAAATCACTCAATAGATGGGGGAGATAATTCAAACTTTTTGTAGTGAAAGTTCTTTAGCAACACTTGAGTAATTATGTCACGTTAAAATTGCATAACGCGTAATAAAACAAATGCCGAACGCGTCCGAAGGACGGCGAAAGCGTCCGAGCGCTAACAACATGGCGGTCGAGAACGTCAAAAAGTTTATCCAAACGCTAATCTGTTGATTAATCGACAGATCGGCACTGATTTTCGCGCCTTTAGACGTGCATTTAGTTTTGTGTACTATATAATGGGGAAAATATAATTGAGTGTGATATTAGCATTTATCCAACAACTTCAAGCAAAATAAGTATATCACAATAAATTATTAATAATATAGTTTTAATCAGAATAACAAGAAAAAATAACATGCTTCTATATAACAAATGATTATTAAAGAAGTTTCACTTCTTTAATAATCATGTGGGTGAGATTCACACATTTGTTTTAATAGTTTACTACTTATTAATTTAAATTTTCATTCAAAGTATCCATTTGCAAAGTGTTATGTATTTACTCAGGTTTACAAAACTGTGAGGCTGTGACAGATGGTCGGACGGATTTTTTTTATTAAAATATCACTTGATAGATATTATATTGACTTCCGGAGTGAATCTTATCAAGAATTTAAAAATATAAAGCATAAAGAATATAAACAATTATTCGTAAAGTCTTTACATATTTGTTCTGATTTAAATTAAAAAGCTTAATGAAGTGAAATAATTCAGGTAGGTAAAAAATATTTTACGTGTTTTTTACTGATATAGAAACAGTTTTTTTTGTTTAAGAGCTAGATATGTTTGACAGATGGACAGACGAAAGCAACGTAGCGACAACAATAAAGTTGCCTTTGGACCCTTGGATATGATGTTTAAAAAAAATATCTAGTAAACAAAATTTAGAATACATTTGTAACACAACAAAATGTGACTGAAATCTGATGCGGGAATAAAAACGTATGTTTTTTTTTATTAACAGAAGACCGGTTGTCTTCTGTTAATAAAAAAAACATTTACAGGCGGAACGTTTAAAATATTATTTCGTTCTATCAATTAGGATTAATCTGTAATTGTCACAGCATTCGATTTCAGCAAGTAAGAATTGAATTAGCAAGTAAACGTAAGGTAATTCCCCGCCCTCGCGTTGTGTTGTTATGACACAAAATTGTGGAGCTATCCACGTAAATAAATTATTGTTGTTAATATCTCGGCAAAAACTCAATTCAATTAACAACTTTATTAATGAATTTAATTATTATGTTCATAAAAAATAAAGCGAAAACACAAATTAATCAAACATAGATTTCATTGGAATATTTGAAATAATATTGAATAAACCTCCTATGTGAATTAGCAAACGAAAAAAAGTAATTTCTCGCATTAGCATTGTGTTATTATGACACCGATAATAAAGTGATGGAATAAATCGAGTATTTTTCGATATATTAAATACAAAAACTTTTTTTAATCGACAAATTTATGAATGAGTTTTAATTATTATGATTATACAAAACAAACTGAAAACACAAAATAAGTAAACATATTCGAAATAATATCGAACAAACCTCATATTTACACAGCTCTAGCAATATTGTTTATGGTCGTACATCGATACCATATTCCTTATTGGGTCAGCACTACTGATACGAAACAATGAATTATCAATGCGGACTGTGCAAACAGAGATAAATGTAATTTTTTATCGATTTACGGGCATAGACCTTGGACCGGCTTGTCACGAGACCCGTTACCTTCCGCGCCTTTATTAGAAATATTCATTACTAATAGACTAAATTTCAGACGCCCTACAAAAAACACAAATAGTAGTACAAGGTTTGTAATACAGTTTTATTATCTATGAATTTTTAAAGAAATTGTTGAATATTTCGTAACTTTTTCATAACATACAGAAAACGGGCAGCAGACGTCGACATATTTGGGCGTGGTCGTTTCGACTTATGCTAAAAAGGTGTTTCCATAGAAATTGTTTTAAATCAACGATGCTGATATGTAATATTTTACTCATTTTGAAAAAACGTAGGAAAATAAAGCTATCATTTTTTGCTAAAACGTTTTTTGGAGTGCTTTAGCCAAATGGTAAAAGCGGAACTTTGATTTCATCATGGCCATTGGCCTGTCTATGCATTACAACACTATAGTTCTTTCAATTAAGACCGATTGCCATATTTCGTTTTTTTTTAGTATTCCGTGCCTCAAAATTGGAAAACAGGATCGTTGTACGATTACTTACGTATCCGTATTTCTGTCTGTCACAGCCATTTTTTTAAGAAATCACTTTACCAAGAAATTTGACAATTGACATAGTAATAACATATTAACCCGCATATATCTCAATACCTAACATTTGAAAATATTTATATGAAAAAAGTTTATTGTTTGAAGAGGTTAATTGTAAATACCTAAGAGGTGTAAATACTTTTTTCATAATTTTTGATAGTACATCTTCAGGTATATACTGAACAAATGCAAAAAAAGATGGACACCTACCTCCATTTTCGAAACTGCTGAACCTAAAATTATGAAAAATCAGAGTTTTAGAAGTCTACGCAAAGCTCGTAGAAAAACTATAACGATGACTGAAGGTGTCACAGACTTTGAGATATTCGCTATCATACCTATGTCTCCCTATATAATTAATTATATTACTTAATTACGTTCGACTGCTCATAATGTTATTTTCTGAGATTTTTTAATAAAACATTTATCCAGATACATTTCTAAATCAATTAATAAATTAAATTTTTTACCACACAGAGGCTTGTTTAACCCTTCGAGCGTACAAGGTCACAATATCTGTGCAATTACGTGTCAATATTGTGACAAGCGTGCTCTAGGGGTTTATTAAAAAATAAATAATAATTGGAAGTAGCAATATGTGGGGACTATGGAGGATGGGGTAGAACCAGCCAGTCAAGTGACAATAATTTATTTCTGATGGCTATTCGTGCAATCGATTCCTTCGATTAATCTAACTGCCGTCAGTACTTGAAGTGATAGCATTACCTTAAGAAAACAGCTAGTATTAACTTACCCAGTTTAATTTTATCAAATGTATAGCAAAATATTTTTGGCTGAAGACCAGACTTTGCCACAGTTTAAGACCTTTTATTCACCCTTGGGCCTAGAGCAGTTCATCAACATTCTCAATTGACTGTTGAAAATAGAACTCTCCCAAAGCGTGTATCACTGGAGGTACTGCCCATGATCACCACGCTGAAGGGTGCTCTGGTAGTTACAGTACGTGGCTTCTCGCACCAGAGGCACTGCTGGCCATCACTGGTCATTTAAACTATGTAATTACGAGCATCACTTCAGGCTCGCACGATGAACGTGCGGGAATCGAACCAGCACTTCACGGCGCGCCGCACTGTCAAACATCGTAAGCCTATGATCGAGCCAACAATCCAAACGCATTTACATTGAATATTCCCATAATGTGTCTCCTCCTTTCACCTCCAATTGCTAGTCTTTTTGAAAATGGTCATTTTCAAGTCGCTAAAGAAGAAAATAATGCATGGAAACGGACATTCAAGTATATTTTGCCCTGTCAAATCCATACCAAATCCATTTACCCTGTCAAAAAAGGAAGCCATACATCAGAATGATTGATCAAACTGACTTTCACAGATCTCAAATGCTTATGGATGGTAGTTGGATCAATTTTTACAGAATCAGCTACTTCGTGAAAGTATATCACAAGTTTTCTTTAATCGTGGCGTTGATGAGGTCTAATGAAACAAAAACCAATAGAACAGAGACGACTGCCTTAATGGAGACAGAAAATATTTAGTCTGCGAAACGTGCATCATGATTTATGTGGTAAATCAGTGGAATATTGTTTACTGACATTATCTCACAAAAATCACCAGTGGTCGGCAACCGACTGACTACCTACAAAAATTACTTATCTGTATTGTATGTTATACCATTATAAATTGGTAGCTTTCAAACTTTGGAATAATATTGTTGGAATATTTTCCATGTTACTGGAAATTCCTAAACTCCCAAGCTTACATTGATTGCTGAAGAAACCATTAAAAAGACCACATCTCCCTCTTCAAAGCTATGTGCAGATCTCAAAGAAATATATTTCAATAAAAAAGGGCTCATAGCCAGGTTGTACTTGTTGATTTCATTAAACCAATAAGGTTAAGAAGCGCACATGATGATTTGAAAAGCATATTAACCTGTTGATCCCAGCTGAACAGTTGTTAGAAGAAATTTAACCCGAGAAAATGTGATTTGCTCTATGAGTGGTGAAGGTCAGATGACAGTCACTTCACATAAAAAGAAGCACCCGGTCCAGATCCATTGCGTTAGACAGCAGACCCTGTTTAAGAAGATATGGGATAATCCCAAATCGAAGTAGTAGTAGATAATATTCTTCAACTTCTTTCCGGGACTTAAAAAATAACAATGACAGTCCCGTCCTAAAGTTCTTTGTCATTTTTGAGGGATGCCAATATAGACAAGCGGAAAAATTTACATTATTTCGTTAATTTTACTGACTATAACAAGGTTAGGTACTTTATAATCTTTCTAAAACTCTAAGGTATATAATATTGAAAACTTACCAAAATCCATCTAGTATCCAAGCACAAAGATGCAGACAAACAAAATATTCACTCAACACACTCAATTTATTTTCTATGTATATTTTTATAGACATTTTCTAGACATACTTTTCCAAAATATAAATATATATAGATGGTTTCCTTAATTATTTCAGATCGAATATGCGCACAGAATCAAGCAGATCATGTCTTACAAGGTCTGGGCAGAGGCGATGCAGTTGGAGCTGTCAGAATGAGCAACAAGTAAGACAAGTTATCTTTTTGGTTTAAAATTGCATCTTAACCGACATTAAATGGAAGTCACTTTCGTTGCACAATACAACGAGAATAGGCTACAGATAAAACGCTTATAGCTTTGAAACTAATAGTCTCACGGCAATAGTTATATAATATCTTATGATAAATTGTATATTTCAATTTATAATAAATTGCAACTTTCAACTCTCTATTTAAACGTGTTTATATAGTAACATTACAGAATTTAATTAAATTTCACTCGATTTTGTATAATACCTTACCCTATAGAAGAAATAAACAAAGTCTCAAAAAATTAACGCGACCCATCTGATATTGTTTGCACTATGTCCTGTACCATAATTAATTACAACTTCAATTCGCTATTTTAACGCGTTTATATAGTAACATTACAGAATTTAATTAAGTTTCACTCGATTTTGTATAATACCTTACCCTATAGAAGAAATAAACAAAGTCTCAAGAAATTAATACGATCCATCTGATATTGTTTGCACTATGTTTTGTTACAGAAAGAAAGAAGTTCTATAGGAAAAGGGATGCAATAGCAGTGTAGTTCTATGTCGAAAGGATATGGAGTACAATTACCACTGTATTAGTATAGTTGGAGTACAATTACCATTGTATTCGTATAGTTGGAGTACAATTACCCCGTTCATATTTTAGTTGATTATACGCATAAGAGAAAGATTTGTTGACTTCAAATTTAGTAAACTCTATCTGTCTATATCGATACATATTCAATGTGTCTGATGATCATAATAACTCCTCCGTCTAATACCAGACACATACTTTCGGTACTAAATATGTTAAAAAACATGAAATTACCTAGACTTTCATTTTCAATATCAATAAATAACGTTAATGTCATCGCAAATTAATAATTGACAAATATCTATAATATAATTATATTTCTATTATAGTTTCTTATATATTATATATAAGAAACTTGTTTGAAATAGTAATTGTAAATTTAAATTCGATCTGATGAAAATAAAATATCAGTGTTCATTTGTCTCTTACTGAATATTTTGCTGAATTACAAGGTGCAATAAGTAGAGTTAACATAAAAATGTTTTAATATAAAAATTATTTTGAATCTCGGCTAAAATCATAAAACTAATTCGTATGAACGAATTTAGTAGTATGTGAGCCACTAAACTACTGTCACTTCAGTAGTAGTTAAATATCAACAAAAACATGCGCAAGGATAACGAAAGAGCAGGCAGGGCGCTTCTTTTGCATTACACCAGCAATTATTGGATTAAACCAGAACTGACAGAAAGATAATTAAAGGATTTTAGCGAAAAGAAAATACTCAATCCTAATTCGCAAAACATCATCCGCTTTCTGGAGAATTGTCTATTCCCAGTCAAAATATGTCAGCTACTTTCTGGAAATACAATGCGAGGCAAAATAATCAGGTGGTATGAGAGTATTTCCACAAATTTTAAAGATGGATATTTTCAGCATGCTGGTACAATGATTTGACATTATGCACGCTTTATCACTGAAATCTACACATTTCTTTTATTGGTATAACAAAATACAGATATAAAGATATGAAGATACGTAGTTAAACATCTGGAGCACTTAATTAATTGAAAGATTTTAAATAACGTTGATATTCTAGAGGCTTGTACTCAATCGGAACCATGTTCACTTTAGGTCAGTGTAAATTATTCAAAATACAAGTTGTTTGATTGTTGTCGTAGAAAACAAATTATTTTATTGTATGAAAAATAAACTTGGTATTGTTAGTGGCTCTCCTACCTTAGACCCATTCATTACTTTCATCAGTTGTTATCAGCTCCTCGATCAATGAGGTCCTATAGACATTTTTATCAGCAAAAAATCATTTTTTTAAATAATACAATCGAATATGTTGTTTACAGTGTGGAGTGTGCGCTTGGTCTGCAGAGAGGAACAGTAGATTTCAGCATATTCACCGCTGAAGAGGCTTTGTTCCTGTCGCAGGTCATTCCCGATCTCCAGATCATTAGCCCTGTCAGGCACCAGGAGAGGCTTGCCGGTGAGTAAGAGATATTATGATGAATTTATTGAGGAAATTTATCTTACCATTTTTAAATTTTATAGTACTATGAAATGACAAGACATACCTGTCGACTTACGCACGTCAAATTTATATCCTTACCAAGTTTCCCAACATCCACAGAGCAATTCCAGTTCCAATCTGTAGCTGTGGTGCGTGCAACACACACCGGAGGACTTGAAGGGCTTCGTGACTATGGTTACTGCCATCCCGGCTTCGGCAACCACGAGCACAGATGGTCCCAGCGAGTTCTCCAGCACTTCGAACAGAGGGTGAGTAATTGCCTACCATGTCCTCAGTTGCCATAATCGGTCCTTAGGATAAAACATTTAGTTTATTTTCATCTTATGTAATACAAATAGTGTTTTTGACTTCACTTAAGCAGTTATCAGTAGACTCTATATGTCCTCGCTATTGTTTTCAAATTCTACAACAAAAAAATACAAATTTATTTATTTGTTTGTTTGTCATAAATCGCAAAAATTAATCCAACATTCACATTTAGGTGGTCTTCCAATCAAACCGTGACTGCTCACAAACTTCAAACCAGTCACCAGCCGAATCTGACGCCAGAGGTCTGAACACCTTCTTCAGAGCAGCCTGCCGGCCCGGACCTTGGTCACGCGATAGTGCCGAAGATACTAGATTGAGTAAGTTTTAAAAAAACAAATGATGAGACCACGATCTATTGACATCGATATACATTTATATTATAGGATACATTAGCAGAAAAGGTGCAGTAGCTGTTTGAAATGAAACTTCTTAGAAGAAAGTCGGTGTCTCTTGACATTTCTACATAATTATCCATTCTGATACTGACAGCACACAGCATTGCTCAATTTCTATAAACAATAATTATTTCTGGTATTATAGAGCTTCATGTTCATAATTTTGTTTTTCCAAATCTTTATAAAGTTTATGGAGCTAACGTCATAGATTAACCATAGTATGATTCCACAGACAAATTTGGAATTGACATACGTGGACCGTGGTACACGTGCCCAAAAATTACTCTTCACAGGCAGATTTCAATTGCCTCTTTTACTAATTTTGTCTCTTCATTTGTTTCAGACTAAAATATTTGAATTTTTTGATTTTAAAAATAAAAATTCTCGAAAAACATCGAAAAACATATTTAAAAAATAAATACTTAACCTAAATTAACCTCAAATTTACTACTTATTATGTTTAATTAAAAATAATTTCAATTTATTTCACATGCCAAATTTATACCGTTTTAGTTGCAGTCGGTGTGACTAGCACTAATTGTCACCCACCCATCTAGTATTTAAAATGAAGAAAAAACGGACATCTTCCACTAAACAAAATTTTGTTACTTCTTGAAAGCTCATTTGTCACATTGCCACGTTAACCAGTCTGTAATTTAATAAAACCTATTGATATATTAAATTTCATATGCACACCAGCAACGATTCAAACAGATATTATGCTTTAATGAATTTCGTCATAAAACATATCGGAGATCAGATAATAGTAGTTCGAAAATTTCTAGCAATATATAAAAACTAATCATGGTATGAATAATCATGAGTCATAGTATGAATGACTACTCAAATACAAAACCTTATGCAGACACACAAACTACACAAAACACATAACAATATATTCCTACTCCACAACTTATTGCTTGGCTTTTTGCCAAGCGATAAGTTGTTGTGGAGTAGTATTGGAATAATCTTAAGGTAATCTTGGAGCAAAAAAAATGATAATAATATTGATATTAATAATAATAATAGCTTCATTTATTCTTTACGATAAGTATATGAATTATACTTATGTATATGGGTACTTAATACGTTATTAATTTCTTATTCGTATCGTTGCAAGGACCACTGTCAGTGATATAAACCTCTTCCTTAAGTTTCCATTCTCTTTCTGACATAACAATGATGTTATATAACATATTCTATCTCTCTTGTTTCACTCTTGAGTGATCTCGCATAGAATGTAGCATTTATTGGAGTTTGGAGGGTGGTAATCTACTACCCCCATGGTGATAAACCGTTTTGCAGGAAATGGAGACTACTATTCTCTTTCGGTGACATATAAATGTATACTTTTGAATTGGGATGATTTTTGTTTTCGGTAGATTTTTGTGTGAAAAAATTCACGATACCTGTTTTGTCTTCCTTAATTTGCTGTATTTTGCTTAAGCTAGCTTTGTTTTTCTCAGTTACCATAATGTTTACATTATTTTTCTCATTTCCGCAGATGATGTGAGAAAGGTAAATGAATGAAGACAGCCTAAAAAAACATTTGAGAAAAGTTCAGAATTTATTCAATTGTGAAATTTTCCTTCAGAATAAAATTGGTTCGTTTAAATAAATACACTACACATGCTTGTTACACAATTTCCATTAAAAAAAATCAATATCTTTCTTTACAGAGACCACACTCCCCGAACTTTGCCGACTTTGCAACCGTCAAGTTAACAGCACTGAATGTGTCTACAAGTAAGCAAAGGAAACATTTAAAATTTTCAACTATCCAACAAATAAGTATTCAACTTGTATCTCAATGGAGAATTACTTGATTAATTATCAACAATTACAATGGAGTCTGAAAAACAAGAGTGTTTTCAATTACATTGTAGCAAGGTATATACCTGGGAAACCACTTATGCAGTTTTTAAAACACATAGACTTAAGACTGGAAGTTTAATCTTTCATACATTTCCATTTTACTGGGATTATTGTTGAAAAAAATTGCTAATTTTCCAAAAAACTATTAAATGTGAATTGCTTTTTTTTCCTTTTAACCTCTCAAGCTTGCAAGTATTACCATTCTGCACGCTCAAAGGGTTAAACAGTAGCTATATATATTTTTTTTTAATCGTGACTCTTAGTTATGTAGTTATTAGCACAATTGTATTACCATTCAATTTGCTATCTCATTCTCTTTCTCATTACATACAATTGTCTATTTATTCATGTCATTGTAACCTGTATATTTACATTTAAGTGGCGCTAGTCACCACAAGTGGTAGTGTCACTTGGTAAGTGACATATGCGCTCAAAGTATTCATGACAAGACTTTATGGAAATATAAACAGTATTAGACTTAACATTGTGGAAAAAATTATTGTCTCTTAAAATTTGGAAGATTAATAAGATGTTGAAGTGATTCACAAAATGAGACACTATGCCGCAAAACACTATGACTAGTTTCATAAGATAGCCACTAAATTTTAAACTGAGACAATCCCGAAAATGTGCATAATAAAACTTCATGTGCTACTGTGTACACAACTATCCACAGTCAAAAGTAAAAACAATAACGTATTCCAATTTATTGTTTCAGTCAGCAACAAAATATCGTCCAAGTGGTGGGCATGAACGACCACCATCAAGCCATGGCTTGCATGGAGAACACAGACCGTAGCGTGGCGTACGCAGCATGGTCTTATGTTGGCCAATACTTTATGGTGAGATAAAGATTTTTGCTGATAATGTTAAACCGATTAAGTTAAGTGTAAAAGTTTTTGTGAAAGCTGAGTTCAATAATTCAGTAATAATATTGTTAAAGTCTGAGTTCAGGGACAGATCGACAACTCAATTTTTATATTCATACCCTGAGTCTCGCATAGATCATGTAAGTTAGTAGGAAGATTGTTTTCAAAATATTTCCTTTAATAAATCTCCAAAAATTTCTTCAATTTCAAATCAAATTCTGCATTTGTTAGCAATAAGTCTAACGACAAGCCATAACTTGTGTTTTCTGGAAAAAAAATTTTCTGACGAAAGTAGGTTCTCGGGAACCTCTCAAACAATCTTAAGTACATCGTGAACAAACCGTATAAACAGTCTTATGTTTCACAAAAATGTGCGTACCATATGGCAGTGTCTTTAGTTCAGAAAACTCGCATACTCTCCATTTTAACATCCATTAATCTCTTTCTTCAGGGTCGCCCGGAAGCTTCGAACTTTGCCTTGCTCTGCGAGGATGGAACAGTTGTGCCCTTTACAGATAGCACCGACTGGACCGCCAGCCCGGCCTGTGCCTGGATCAGACAACCCTGGGACGTCATCTTGGCTCGCGGGTACCTATCACACCCTCTGTTCTTTCCCTCTTCTACAACGTTTGAAAATAACTTGTAGATTGTTATTCGTTAATTCGCTTTATTTATGGATAGATGAGTTTATTGAAAAATAGTGATATCTTCCAGCTAACTGCTATGAAATATTTTAAATGCTATTTGGAAGACTCCCTTAGATTACCACTTAATTCGTACTCACACATTTTGAATAGCTACTATACAGCATAGACCCATTTGTATGCTATAAACCTAACAATGTTAGTATCATGTTAAACAGCTGATCCTGATTTGTGCTATACTCTAAGAACTAGCATAAAGAAATATTTGGTCAAAAATGAAGTTTAGTATAAATTGAACAGATGAGAATACCTATGTAAATAGTTATGAATAAGTAAAAGAAAAACCAAAGAAAATTGTGCACGGTAACTCTGCTAAGTTTATTTGGATGTTGTATTGAATTCTTATGTACACTTCACTAAAATTTTACGAACAATCTTCCGTCAACCAACAGAGTGGTAGCTTCAAATCTGCTCACCGACATGCGCTCATGGATGCCCACTGGACGAGGCATAAACGACGGCAGCTGGGTCGACAACCTTGACATTATCCTCTTCCGAGAGCCTTCCAGCCGCATCGTCTTCTCTGAAAACGTACAGAGTTTCCAGGAATACTTCGCAAACGGTAAGCGAAGTATAAACACTTGTTAAAGAAAATATAAACTGCTAATTTTAAGTGCAATGTCGATTTTTTTATTTATTACCACTCAAACATTTCATAATAAAATTTCTAGACAATTACAAAATAATTTTCAGACATTTCCAGATAAATATGAAGAATATAATGCTCGTGAAAAACTTGTGACCTACATGATTAATGTAGGCAGAGCTGAAAAATGTTTAACTGAAACGTTTTTCATTATTTTTAATTTTGGTGTAGTCAGTCCTTACAAAGAGTTTTTAATACTTTATTAATTTTGTTTTCAATTAATTTTTTTGTTCAATTCTACTCTTTTATTGTGTAGCTTTGATAACAAATAATTTATATATTTATTTGTAGATAATATTCCAGAAAATAAGAAAAATCCTTTTTTTCCAATTTATGGTAACATAAAAGTTAGAATAGAAATACTTTTAACTTTTATTATAAATATTTTAATAACTTTTTATTCAATATATTTGTGTGGAATTATTACTGTTTTTGTACATCACAAGAAAATTAAAACTTCTTGCATAACCATTTTTTTTAATATAAATTTAAACATTATTCGCTTCACTAATTTATATGAAATTTAAGTCACATTAATTGAATACATATATCCGGAGAACATTATCACTTCAACTTTATCGTAGTCATTGTTTATCTTGTCGTATTGGATAATAATTATCATGACCGACTCCTGCAGCCCGCCCGATCCCGGCCATAGGACAAGAGCAGAGCTCGTGCCAGGACGCAGTACGTTGGTGCACAGTTAATAATGCCGAGACACTCAAGTGCAACTGGGTGAGGAACGCCGCCTTCACTGTGGGAGCTCTGCCGGCCATCACTTGCGTGCAGGGCCAGGGTGAACTCGACTGTCTGCAGAGCATTCAGGATTCACGCTCTGACTTCACAAGCATCGACTCTAACTACGGATATCTCGCCAGGAAGTGAGTTTGTTTTGCAAACTATATTAAATTTTTTTCATTGGCAAACTGTATTAAAAGCCCTTGCGTTTAAACATTTAAATTGTAAAAAAACAACTGATGAGCAATGAAGTGAAGTTAAGAATACTGTGCGTTTAATAAATGTATACTTGTCATTAAATCTACACTGTCATAAAATTGTAACAATGTATATCCCGTATTTGCATAAAAAATATACAAATACGGGATATATTGTTAAGTTGGGGATTTAGGAGTAAAAAAGTGGGGTATGCTGTGTCAGGTCACTGCCGCTAACATTTCAGATGATGTATTCTTTTTCTTCCTCTATAATGCCTAAGCGTTCGCAATTCTCTGCACTAGCAGGTTGTTTTACATTTTTTTAAATTTTCATTACATATTTCCCTGTAAGCCTACGTTTTCATAATCACATTATGGTTCAATCGTAAAAAATATGAAAAAATTGTTGTATATCATCTAGTCCTTTTTTGCTGAACTTTATGAATTCACACAAAATCAATTTTTTGTCATTCGTTATGCACACTTGGATGTTCATCCATTTTCTTCCGCACCAAATTTGAAATATTTTAAAATTTATTTATATTATAATCAACATTTCGTTTCTTTTCTTTCACTTTTAAACGTTCAGTGTCTTACATGCCTGCTCAAAATAAATCTCTCACTATTTGAAACTCAAAATAAGTTTAACCGTTTAGAATCTCAGTGGTACATAATAAACAATTGAATGCCTGCTTGCAGCCACTATGCTCTGTCGACTAACCTGCTTCTATCTACAACTTCGAGTTCCTCATCGCGTGTAGTGGCGCTACTGAAGGAGGCCAACATAGCAAACATCTCACGCTTTGAAAACTTGCGCGATGGCACTGCCTGCTTCCCTGAATATGGCGGCATCGGTAATATATACTAGCAACTTATATAATTATTTAAAAACTAACTGTTACAAGTGGCTTTCCTATAGAGGTTTACTGACTGCATCAAGACAAAACATTTATTTTGATTTATATTTTAGAAAGACGAGAAAAAAACTTTTAATGCATAAATATAGAGATTAAAAAAGCACATGACAACGCACAGATTAAGTTATGATGAAACCCTCTGCACGGACTCCGTGCACTATTTACGCAAAACCACTTTGGGCTACATTTGGCCCTGCTCTTTACCAAAGTTACACTTAAAACCAAGAGTTAACCTTTCTGGTGTAATAAGATGAACAAAATTGCAGTGAATCTTCACATTTTACGCATTTAGTTTTCCTTTATTGGTTCACCGATGGATCATCAAAACGTAGTAACGTCTTTCAATATATATAGAACCTTGGAAATTGGAAAATAGCAATTGAATATCTGTTCAGTATACAGATATTGCCAAGTTCATAGATCAATATTAAATTTAAAACATGTTAAACTTTGTCTTTACAAATATTTAACTACAAGTTTGATAGAGAAAACAAATTTCAAATTCTTTTAATATATACGGACATCGCAATTTTATATTGTATTTTCAAGAAAAACCCCGCAGTTTTAAATTTATTGGTGGTTTTTCAAAATTTTAGAAAATTCATAGTTTTACACAATGTTTCGAGTATCGTTACTAAAAGCGAATGATTTTTTCATACTACTTTTCTTTTTTAGGATATTCTGAAATACAATCTCACGTCACTAAAATTTTTTGTTAACTGTATATGTTACACTCAGAAAAAAAAATTACGTTTTCAAATTTGGAACATTTCATCATCTTAAATCCGCATTGACGGTATAACAAAATTAACTATGACATACTGGCGAATTATTTGAAAGTTTTTCATATTTAGTCACATTTTTAATGAAAGAAACTACCTATAATGCAACAGATTGTGTGAGCTAACTTCAATTTAAATTTTGACCAATATTTATGAGACACTGTATAATCAAAATGAGATATTATATCTCATTTCGAACAACTAATTTTATTGATTTTGGCCAAAATAAAATATTCAGCACCATCTATTGGATTTCATTACGACAAAATTCCTTTTTTGTGGGGACCATTTTTTAATTTCTGTGCAGGTTTTTAAATGTGAGTAACATAAAAACTAATTTTGTAGCCTGGGTATCATTCCTGCGCACCGCACATGAGCGTGGTATCATCAGTGAGTCAGACTGCGATTACGCACGTGCCATCTCCAACTTCTTTAGAAGCAGCTGCGCGCCAGGAGCTGGCGACAATCAGCACCTGCTTTCTTCAGTAAGAGCATTCACTGTATTCATACTCACTAAGCTGGGTGTTGGTTTGATTTCATACCAACGGGAAAAAACATACACATACCAATAGTTAACAGAATAATAGGGGTTCTTAAATTTAATATTATTGGGTATATTTTGAGGTCAGACAACCACAGGGAATATATATAAAATCCAAAATATTACAAACAATAAATTACAAATTCGCAAGAATATCTGACAAATATAACATTTTTTTTCTAGAATTATAATTTAACTATATTGTGGTAAAGCATTGAGTCATTCTTAGTGGTATACAAGATCTAAAGTGTTTTTAACTTTAATATATTTATAACAGTTGATGCCATTAAACTTATATTTTATTAAATTAAATTATAAAAATATTTTGCACAACATTGACAAGTTGTATTTTAAAATAGTAACTATTTTACAAAATTGTTTGACCTCGTCAATATCCACAATTGTAAAACTTATTAAACCATTCTAACATTAGTAAGTTATAAACATAATTTACCATTATTAAAATTAATAATTCATAACCTAAATAATACCAGATATTCATAACAAAACTGCCCGTCTTAATCTTTTATTCAAGTGGACTTTTTTTTAATACACTGAGATCCCGAAGCGAAGTTGTCTCATAAGCAGGCTATATACAATCTAAATTATATTTAGGTGTATGAATAAATAAGTTGAAGTAAATCCCCAGAAAGAAAATTTCAAAATTAAGAACTAGACAACTTGCCAGAATTACTTATAATTAACACATTTTGAATATATTTCGCGTTAATTTTGTAGAAATTCATTATTGATAATAAAATGAAACTACGTGATGTAGTATTATTTCTACTTTCTTTAAGTTCTTTACCATGACCTAGGTTTCATTGTATCACAACATCTTCAGGTGGGCTATTAACAAAGATATATATATATTACCAAAGATATAAGAAATCTTTGCTAATAGCCCACCTGAAGATGCTGTAATACAACGAAACCTAGGTCGTGATAAAGGATTTAAAGAAAGTAGAAATAATACTACATCACGTAGTTTCATTTAATTATCTATAGTTAACACATTTTCAAAAAGTGATATTACAAAACTTTATATATTACGAAAGTTTATTATTGTTTACTAAACATTGCATTGTTACTCTTTGCCATGTATTATCATTTACTAAACATTGCATTGTTACTCTTTGCCATGTATTATCGCTTACTAAACATTGCATTGTTACTCTTTGCCATGTATTATCGTTTACTAAACATTGCATTGTTACTCTTTGCCATGTATTATTGTTTACTAAACATTGCATTATTACTCTTTGCTACGTACTATTGTTTACTAAATATTGCATTGTTACTCTTTGCCATGTATTATTGTTTACTAAACATTGCATTGTTACTCTTTGCCATATATTATTGTTTACTAAACATTGCATTGTTACTCTTTGCCATGTATTATTGTTTACTAAACATTGCATTGTTACTCTTTGCCATGTATTATTGTTTACTAAACATTGCATTGTTACTCTTTGCCATGTATTATTGTTTACTAAACATTGCATTGTTACTCTTTGCCATGTATTATTGTTTACTAAACATTGCATTGTTACTCTTTGCCATGTATTATTGTTTACTAAACATTGCATTGTTACTCTTTGCCATGTATTATTGTTTACTAAACATTGCATTGTTACTCTTTGCCATGTATTATCGTTTACTAAACATTGCTTTGTTACTCTTTGCCATGTATTATCGTTTACTAAACATTGCATTGTTACTCTTTGCCATGTAAAGGACTTCAACTGGAAAAAGCCAGCAGTTTATAAAAGCGCAGCAGTTCATGAGTTATTAGTACCTTTTAGAAATTTTTGAAAATTCTTACCATTACTTAACGTTTTAAATACTTATAATTCAAATTATTTTTTCATTATTCTTTTTTTTTATGAGATATTCTGAAATGTTAGTTCAATTTTCTTTTCAATATTAAAATATAGTTTAATTTTTTTAGGAAGTCGACTCTCCCAGACTTTGCTCCGCCTGCCGCTTCAATGACACGAGCATCACGACGCAAAGTACGTACCCTCGTAATCTCCTTTACATTTCCAACTTCCCAATTTGTAAAAAATTATTTTAAATAAATTGCCAAAAATTGAATTTTAAAATAACATTAAATTATTAACTGCCACGCTACACAATTTAATCATATTACATTATTAAGAATTCTATTAATCATATTACATTATTAAGAATTCAATTAATCATATTACATTATTAAAAACTCTAATTATTTCATTGATTTCAATAAACTTTGTATGATTATATTATCTGTTCATTTATAAAGAATTTTCTGTTCATATAAGCTAACATTGATCTTTTGTAGTCTTCCCTAAGGCCGTCTATTCATATTTACGATGATATATTGTGAATTTAACAATGGCTACACAATTATGGCACATAGACACTATTCAAGTTATCTCATTGTGGACTTCCTAGGCTGTAACGTCAACTATGAGATAACTTGTAGTTGGCAGTCAACGTGTTAAGACGTACACCCGCGTGCTACACGTGATGTTTTTTCAATTCCAATATGTCCACACTATCGTGTTAGCCACATTTTCTCAAGTTATGAGGATCATAATAATGATAGCATGAAATTGTAATAAGGCAAATAGTTTAAAAGGTACAAACAAAAATATTATTAAAATTAAATTTGTGTATAATAAACAAGATATCAATGAAATTCCTATTGTGTAAAGGATTTTTATCATTTTGTATCTAATAAAAAACTTCTAAGTAATGTGGATATTAATTAAAATGTTAATCAAAACCTATCATTATTTGAAATCGAACTCATTTTTCAATGTTATCATTTTTCAAACTTTATTTTCCAGTTCCATTTATATTTTTTATTTTTCTATAACTGTCTATTTCCCTCGTCAATTGTGATAAATTAAATTTAATATTTTTTCTTTCAGTAACTTCATTTTTGTATAGATTGTGAATCAGGTCCGATCCCGAGAAAGTAGTATATTTGCTAATCGATTTAACAAAACAATGAACTTGCATTAACAGACATCTGTCCGGCCAACGCAAGCAACCTGTTCTTCCGCAGCGCTGGTGCCCTCAGATGTATCGCAGCCACCCATACCGACGTTGCCTTCATTGAACAGCAATACTTAGCCAGTGAGTACTGAACTAAAATAAATGTAAAATGCTTTTTGTAATAACATTATAAGACATGAGAGGCAAGATAGTGCTTTAGATATCTAGATATTACGAAAGATGGGAGTTTTGCACACCCTCACTGGTTCATCCTTTATTACCGACTAATGCACTAACATCAAGTCTTAACGATAGAAGTAATTACAAGTCTGGTCATTTTACAAGTAATAAACTTTTAATATAGCTATTTGGAAAGAGAAGATTTTCTTCATGCAAGATCATTTATGCAAGATCTTGAGCCCAGGAAAAAAATTGATTGTACAGAAATGAAACTCGGGTTATTTTAAAGCTTAAAATTATTACGAAGATATTTAATGAAAATTTTATTTTTATTAAGCATGTTTCAAATATTTATAAAAATAGATCATGGTTACTGGCAAACATTCTCTATTAGAGAATGAACACCATAAAATAAAGATAACATCATGCTTATGAATATTTAGCGCCACCTAGCACAATGTTTCAATGCTCAAGTGTTCTACTTTACCTTTGTATTTGATAATATGGTTCAAACATATGTTATTTCAAAGATTAAAATTATTGTAATTATATATAATAAACATCTTGTTACTAATTTGTAGAATTTTATAAATATTTGCAAAAGAAGATTGTGGTTAAACACATTTTCAAAGTAGTGGGCTCATTTTGAGAATACTCCTTTGCCTCTGAAAAATGACATCCATATACATACGTTGATATGTACATATGTATGTACATAGTGTGGTGTATCATCATACTAGACCAACTAAAAGTCCCTTGACTATCAGAATAGATTATTGATTTTCAAAATGATTTTTTTTTGGCAGAAAATTGTGATAAACAATTTTCTACCAAACCCCCTTTTGTCATGCTCGGTGACTGTTCTTGATCCCAATTTATGTGGATCTCCTTCCTTTCCTCTCTGCTCCCTTCTGCTTTATTTTGAAAATTTTCATTGTTTCCGTAACAAACAATAAAAAAATCCTGTTTTTTGCACACTATTGTTTTACCAACAATTTTAGATTATTCAACTGATATAAGAATCCAATTAATTCTAATCCTAGACCGAAAATGACGTTTTGTAGTACAGTAAACCCTTGCCAATTATGGGGTAGGCTACCGAATACGGCCTGCGTTTAAAGAAACTGCTGTTGACGAGGGTTACACACATGTACATGTAAAACGTACTCATATGGGCATTCTATAAAACTATAATATATGTAAATAAGTAAGGATAGTTGACCGTTTCATGCTTTTCTTAATATTGTTTTATATTTCTTTGTGTGACTGTGATAGGACCTCCGATACATTTTAATTCCTTTCTAAAGAAAGACTATCTGACAAGCAAGGTCTCGCTACGCACGCCAGTTCCATGTATAAGTCATTCATTTCATAGAAAAGAACTTACAATATAAAATTCTTGATTATGCTTTAAATATTTATTTTCGTCGTAAACGAAAACTAAAGACAAACAAATTTGCAGTTTCTAAGGATATTGCTGTAATTATTATTTATCTGTTAGAATTGGAGACTAAATATAGGTTAACCAAAAATTACCTAATGATGAGCGAAACAGGTATATTTTTGCTACTAATTTAAAATTATTTTTATTCGCCATTTATGCAATACATTTATTCGAATTGCCAGTTGCAAACACACTCGTATTTGAATTATTTATAATGAGTGAAAATAATTTTTTTTACGAGACATCTTTATGGCATTTTATATTTATCTTCCTGCCTAAAGAATAAAAAAAAAAACAAGAAATATAACTAGTCTCACAGCCAGTGTGCACGTGTACGAACGTGTATCATTGCATAAAACTTTTTTTTTAAATCTTTTTAGGGGATCGATTTATTTTGATTATAATTATTATAAATAATAATGTTTATAAAAGACCACTTCTATTATTATTACAAAGTATTTAAAAAAACAGATCCAATAAATAGAAAAACGACAAAAATATTTTAGTTATTCACATCGTATAAATCAGTTTAACGGCCTCACATCTTTGATTTTACCAATGATTTTTTTAATTGTTCTTCAATTCCTGCAGCCCTTGCCACCCAGCTGAACCTGAACCCGGCCAACTTCCGCGTTCTGTGCAGAAATAATTCGCTGGCCGTCAACACTGGTTTCTCTGTTAACACTGACTGTCTCCTCGCCAACGTAGTCGATGGAGAGATTATTTCACGCAGGTAAAAATACAACATTAACATAAGGTGTATCGTAAAAACAAACAAGAATAGAAATAGGGTGACCTATAGTGTCGAGTTTTCGATGCGGTTACTTATTAAGCCTTAATGTAATTTATTTTATACAACCTGCCTGATAATTCTTCCAATAATTGAAGAGTTATGGAGCATGCTTGTTTTATAATATCACAAAAGCAGAAAACACAAATTTAACTTTGTTTTCGTGGCAAATTTCATTTAAAAAAATTTTTTCAAAAGTCGTAATCACTACTTGGTATTCAGGCCTAAAAGAGATAAACATTTAAATTATAATCATCCAATACTAATCAATCTGAAATAGTAACAAAACATATTCTTTTTCAGAAACTGGAATCAAGATCAAAGTGTGCGAGGTCTGTTGCTTAATATTGACGCTCTATTCGGTACAGCCGTCGGGGCCAATACCCTCATCGACTTCCCTGTCTTCTCCACATTCAACAGTACCGCTGACCTACTCTTCAAGGTAACCATCTATTCTATGACGTGCAATTTGTTTTGGAAGAGTATATTTTTATTTGAAGGGTAAAAAATAATTGCCAGAAAAGTCGGGTAAACATTTAGTAACTTGTAAAAACTAATGAAGTACGAGATGTGCTTATATAAGAAAAATTTTGCAAAAACTAATTTTTTCCCCACATTTTAGTGAAGGCAGTAAACCTGAATTAAGTCTAATATCTAGGTCTTAACATGCTTTCTTGTAGCCATAAATTAGAACTGACTCATAATAGTTGGCATTTTAGATATTCATTAATAATTCTGGTCAAATTTTTTTTAAATATGTACAGAATATATAGAGAATAGCATAGTAATAACTGTCATGAATTTAAGCATATAAAAACACCTCTGCGACGAATGTAAATTTTTCAAAATCTTTTTATACTATGTATAAAAATATTGTTTTAACAACCAAATCCTTCATTTTTAATTATTTTTTGACATTCAATAGCCCTTTGGTTGATTTTTAGAAAGTCGTAAATAGATGTGAATAAGTGCTGTTTTAAGACGGTTTTGTGAATTAAATTTTATTTATAAATGACACACATTCGTATTGAGTAATTTATGAGAAATATTTAATATGAGCGTTGTCAATATTTAATATTTACATAATGCTATCTAAGGAAAGTCTTTAGATCTGAAAACCAAGATATTGCGTCTTGGTGAAACACATATAGATAACATCCTCGGTAGACATAACATTTTTATCTGACTATGGTAAAAACGTTATAAATTTCACAGGTTATATATGTGAATAAATTTGTTCCCTCGTACAGATTAAACTACTAGAGTAATTTCAATGAACGAGGTCTCCTTAAATTTGTCTGGATTCAGAGTGTCCTAGGGTATTTAAGATTATAAATTTCACAGGCTACGTATGTACGTATGTATGCACGTAAGTTTCTTCCCTCCTACAGATTAAACCACTAAAATTATTTCATCAAATGAGGTGTCCATAGATTTGTCATGATCCAGAGAGTATCTTAAGGTATATAACGTTATAAATGTCACAAGCTGTGTATGTATGTATGTGAGTTAGTTTGTTCCCTCATACAGACTAAACTATTAAAGTCATTTCAACAAATGAGGTGTCCTTAGATTCATTATGATCCATAGATGTCCTGAAACCTTATCAATATCACAAGCTATGTATGAATGTATGTACGTGAATTAGTTTGTTCCCTCATATAGACTAAACTACTAAAGTGATTTCAACAAATGAGGTGTCCTTAGATTCGTCTTGATCCAGAGAGTGCCTTAAGGTATATAACTTTATGAATTTTACAGGCTTTGTATGTATGTACTTGAGTTAGTTTGTTCCCTTATATAGACTAAACTACTAAAGTGATTTCAACAAATGAGGTGTCCTTAGATTCGTTTTGATCCAGAGAGTGTCCTAAGGTATATAACATTATGAATTTCACAAGCTATGTATGTATTCTCTACTTATCAGTTATTTTTTTCTGTAGTCGGGTTTTAGTGTTTGTTCTTTTATATTAAAATTATTTTAAAAACCAAGTTAGACATGTATTAAATTTAATCCACCAAGCTATTATGTTATAATTCTAAACTTTAGTGGAAAATTTTGATGCGGATATTATACACATCAATAGTTCTCATTTGGCTTCTTCTAATAAGGTTTTTTTTAAACATGAGTAACAAATAACTTGTGTTTCACAAACGAAATAAACCAGTAACAATAAATAACCACTGTATCTGTGATATTCGCGGTAACGTTACAGACGTTCCTCTCAGCAACCATGCATCTGTTTTACGAATAATATTCTATTTTTCTTTACCTAGCAATCTAAATTAAATTTTTAATTTCATTTTCAGGACTCAGCAATTGGTTTCTTTGACCCAAGCAACCAGGACCCACTCGTCACCAACTACATCAGCCTCTTCAGTCACCTCGACTCGTGCAACAGCACTGTCCCCACCACCAACAGCAACAGCATCATGGCGCCGCTCATAGCGTTGTTGCTCTTCTCTTTGTTCAGCAAACTCATACAATAAATAAACTTCCTATGTAACCATTTTGTACCCACCCAATTAACATCCTATATAACCATTTTGTACCCACCCCATTACTTTAAACAGATTTAGAAAAACCGTCCGTATTTTTCTCTTCATATTCCAATTGGTTCACTTAAACTTGTGTTTAAAAAAAATTAGTGATAACTGAATTGGTCTCTGATTATAAAGGAAACTTCTAAGTATTTATGCTGAGCCGTTTCGAAGATGGGTAGATTTTTGTAGAATAAAACTGTTATCAAAAGGAAAATGGTTCTCAATTATAAAGGTGTCCTTACCTGTCGTATTTTAGATTAAATTATCATAAAAAATTACAAACCTTTTTGTGGGGTAATTTTAAATGTATTCACTGTTTTGGAACAGCAATTTCAAGTTATTCTTGGTTTAACTAAAATTATATTAACACTACATTAGGAGTTACCGAAAACGGAAGTTTCATCAGTTTATTCTATAATTATTAACTGTTTGACAAAATATTTTTATTACTATCCCTCTTGAGAAATATTTACCATAAATATAATTCATTATACGTACCTTATCAAGCAAAACAATTCGAAAGGAGCTTATTTTAAAAATGGTACCGTTTTATAATGGTACCAAGATGATAAACTGTATGCTAGTATTTAATATTTATGGTTCACAGTGTTTGAACTCTTCAGCGTGAATACAGGTTGTGTAAGGCAGCAACAGTCACGGAACGGTACATAAAGTACCATTCCACTTTTTTAAATAATTATCTAGTTAGTTTTAATATAGTTTTATGTGTTTCAATGGAGTTAGCAATATATACTCGATAAGACCATGTCTCTGATTGTATTTTTGTACCATTTTCCAGTTATTGTATTTATTGATATTTGTGTTGAAAAAAAATAAAATAAGAAAAAAAACAGTTTGTTATCTGAATATCGTATTTATTTAATAAACAGTATTTACTTCATTTATTTTTTTGGTATTCTAAAAAATTTAGGTATATCTTTTTCTCCTCAGATAAACTGGTTATAACCTATATCGTTTCAAAATATCAGAAAAATAATGAATCTATTCAAGTTCACTCACACTTACGACTTTCCGATGACAAAAAAGTCGTCGTCTGCAAATTAGTATCGACAAAAGTATGTCGCATGTACATACAACAAACAGTCGTCGGTTTCAATAACAGATTTCCATACGGATTTGCAGATGGCGACTTTTTTGTCGTCGAAAAGTCGTATGTGCGAGTTGTGCCTAAATCGACTTATTGAATTAATTTTATCTATCATTTTACACAAATTGGAACAAAATATAGCCTTTTAAGTATAAAATTTTGATTTCTGCTTATTTACTTTCAATCATAATATTACTATGTATAATTTGTTCTATATATCATATTAAATGAGTTATTTTATTATACTTTTTTATATGTGGTATGCGAAACCTAGGATGTCATTATGAATGAAAATTAATGTTAATTACGTTAAGTAGATTTAATAAAGAGACTTAAAAGAATATATTTGTATTAATTTTTGGATTAATCGGCCGATAATGGCTATTTGATTAGATTTTGAAACAAAATCCTTTAAAGTTTTTTTTAGTTCACGTCGCCGAGGCCGGGAAAGGCATCCATCAGATAGAACTATTAAAGTCTTTTTTGACAAATTACAACCTACAATTTTACAATCATTATATTCAATGAACTTTATAACCTATACGTAATGAATATCTCTTAATCAGGTCCAGATCATAGGTCACAGGTAGATGCAAATTGGCCTCCATATGACTTCGCCACCACCAATATGAATGCTTTAAAATAAGCACCACATACTTATTATGCAATTTACATTTTGTCATGGAAAAGTTTGTCATGTCGTGAGTTATATATATTTATAAAAAAGAAACCATTACCCAAGAAAGATGTGTCATTGGCGTCTTGAAACAAAACGTGTCATTGGTGCCTTGAAATTAAATTTTTGTCATTGATGACTCAAAACAAAATTTGTGTCATTAGTGTGTTCCAACAAAATTTGTGTTATTTGTGTCTCAAAACAACATTTGTGTCATCGATGTCTTGAAATAAAATTTGTGTCATTGGTGTCTTAAAAAAAAATTTGTGTCATTGGTGTCTCCAAATGAAATTCGTGCTATTAATTTGTGTCATTGGTGACTCGAAACAAAATTTTGTGTCATTGGTCCCTCGAAATGAAATTTGTGTCATTGGTGTCTTGAAACGAAATTTGTGTCTTTGATGTCTCAAAACTAAATTTATGATATTGGTGTCTCGAAAAAAAATGTACGTCAATAGTTGTATAAATTTGCTTACTAGTACTCATTATATATATCTATACGTACAGTAAAACTATAGAATTAAGCCGTATATCAAAGGTATTGATGAAACAAAATAACAAAAGTAACTGAACATATAAGTGTTGCTTTTTAGAATTTTTATCTGTTTGTCTGTGAGTCTGTTTATTGTTTGCGCATCACACAAAAATCACGCAAAGGGAAACAAAGACGTTTCACTGGTAAATTCTGCTGAATTTTGGGACAACATATAAGCTATGGTTTATGGAAATTTTATGTATTTATGGAGATTTAAATGCTAAGTGCGTATTTCACTTATTAGTATAGTCAAATTAATTAGAATTAACTATTTTTTTAAGGGTTTTTGAATATAAAAGTTTTTAACAGTATATGCAATCATATCTGTAGACATACCCTTGCGGCCTACTATACATAAAAATAATTTTAATTGTGAAAAATGCTTTTTATGTACAGTATGTCACAAGAGTATGTAGACATCTACGATTATCACCTGTAATACCTCTAAAGCCCCCAGTGCATAAAACATTACCACTATTGGGAATCTTAACATGAAGATTATGTATTTCGAAAATAGTTCCTTTAATGACCATTTATGAAAAAAACTGACTTTCACTGACTTTACTGATTACAATCACACGATGATAGAATCATGTAAAAAAATAATAATTCATTTTTAATGGAAATTTACAATTGCAGTTTTGTCATCGTAAAATGACTTTTAAAGTACATTTTACATATGCATTGTGTTATTAAGAAAAATTCCAAAAATTATTTGCATGTTTATTATACGTTGTGAAACAAAATAAAGATGCTACAATGGTTCTTAGTTTCATCCGCCATGCATCCTCGTTTTCACCATATCCTCCACTGCCTATTATACTTCCATACAAATTACAAATGCTATAACTGACATTTTTCCAATTTGATCCCAAATGGGTAATTTCATTACCTTGAGCTTGATAATACCACAAAGAGTTTTTTCCGGAGCAAACAATTGAGAGATTATCATCTACCATAGCACCATTATCACCTATATATCGTAACTACAATTCTCACCATCTGTTGTAGCCACAATTCTCACCACCTGCTTAGCTACAACTCTCACTAAGCCATATTGTAGTAACAACATTTTACTAGGCTATTTTTGTTATTACTATAATAGCTACAACTTTTCGCTTAGTAATCTGCAAATGTGAAAAATTGCTTAGGAATTGACTTGTGCCAACATGCCTACTACATATTTTTCTGTTCTAGAAACTTTGTTTCTGCTTTTTCAAAGAAAATGTTTTGGGCCTGCTAAACTGACCATAACCTGTTTATCATAATATAACTTCCATATCACCACTTTATTTCAATTTGTTATTGGTTTTTCCCGGGGTATACAGAAAATAGGTCTCATTGTTGGTTCTGTATTCCTGCTTTTTGTGCTGTATTTAATTAGGTATATTTCGAGATAACATACTTCTTCATGTTAAAGATGGTGAGGGAAGAAAGGTATACTGTAGGTGACAGCAGGAGGCAGCATCTTGTAAATCTTGGGTTTGGCCATCAAACATAAAAGTTAAGTGGGTATTTTTAAAACAGCTCCATCGAACTCCAAGTTAACATGGATCACTGTTATGTAACCATAAGTGACCATAAATCACTCTCATGTAACTATAGGCAGTCTGTTTCGACACCACATATTGAAGCATCACAATGAACAGAAATAACGAAAGTTCCACTCCTCATGGACATTCAATACTCGGGAAACTAAGAAGGAAAGTTGAACGAAAGTTCAAAAAGCAATGCTGTTACCGACTTGGCCAGTTGTGAGTTCCTAATGAAAAGTGTAAGCCCATATTATCAACACAAAATAAATTAACTTTACTGGCACCAATTGCTTTACAAGTTGTTTTGCAATCCCACAGATTTAAAATCTTTCATGTCCAGATATACCCACTTGAAGACATCAGAGCACTTGAGGTTAATGAATCAATGGCTGGAAGAAAGTGGACGTAATCCTTCAATAAATTTCTGTGCCTGTTTGCACGAGATATGACAGAAGTCGTGCTATAAATGAACAACTGCTCTTCACAAAAGAAAACTTGGGCTCTAACAACATACATAATGCCTGGAATTCACCCACAAAATCAATAAAAAAAATTCAACTGAGCTACCTAGTCCCACTTTTATATCGGCCTACTCTATCCGCTCCAGGAAGAATAAACCATCGTAAAGAATTTATTATTTTAACAGCTTCAATGAAGCAGTGAAGCAAGCATAAAAAAATGTCAGAGCTTGAAATGCACTTAGAAGATTTTTTCCAAAGAAAATGAAAGTGTTCTTCCAACCGATAGAAATAGACACTGAAGGGAAGTCTAGAAACAGACACTTGGCTCACACTTGTGCTATAAGACCATCTTTCATGCCAAATATCTAGATTCTAGATCAAAAAGAAATACTGTTAGTAATTTTAATTAATAAGTCCGTATTCAAATATGTGGTCTATAAAAGGCCATGTCTTTTTATCACATTGAGGTAGAAGCTTGAAATTTTACAGGATTCAACACCTTTGACTGTTCTTGACAGGACATACAGACAAACTAAACACAAAATAATCCTATATATCTTTAATCTCTTATCCTATATATCTCTAAATCCTATATGGGTGCCATTTTTTCATTCTGGGATAGGGAACTCTAAAAATGAAGTCAATCAAATTTTTTTCATATATTCTTAAAGTAAACCCAACGAGACATGAAAGCGAAATGAGGGTAAAGGTTATATGTAACATAAGGTTTAAAATTATTTAAGTTGCATGCAACATTTTTATATAATTAAAGTAAAACCAGCTTAAGACATTCTCATTTAACAGGATTTTCCATATGATATACATATATTATAAATTTGATTCAATTTTTCGTACAAAATAATCACACTTAAATCTCTATCATCCTGTTTTCATAGCCACATTAAGCGGCCATATCACAGGCATTTAAACCGGAAGTCGGAGAATGATGAACAGGATTAAGTTTTGTACTAATAAATGCTACAGCGTTGACAACTGGTAATTAGTTAATGTACATCATTACTTAGCAGTCTTCAGATCGGCCTCCAAAAAATTTCAAATCTCCAGTTCTTAAAAATTTGTGTGTCAAAATTTAAGGAATTTTTAGTACAAGTCGTTCAATGACTACCCTTTAATAACTTTTTGTTATTTATATTAATTAATGAATAACCTTTTGTTATTTATATTAATTAATGAATAACCTTTTGTTATTTATATTTGATTGCTAAGACGTCATGTTTACACTTAAACTTATTCAAACGTATGATACTGTGAAAGTGTATTTTATTAATTTATCACCAGAGGCACTGGCTACACATATTATGCGATCCTTACTTTCAACAGAGGTTTATTAACAGTTGGTTTAAACTGTGATGGATCTTATGGCAATTAGATAATGTAGGCATTCAAATTAAGTCACTTTTTTATTGCATGATACTGTGAAAGTGTATTTTATTAATTTATCACCAGAGGCACTGGCTACACATATTATGCGATCCTTACTTTCAACAGAGGTTTATTAACAGTTGGTTTAAACTGTGATGGATCTTATGGCAATTAGATAATGTAGGCATTCAAATTAAGTCACTTTTTTATTGCATGATACTGTGAAAGTGTATTTTATTAATTTATCACCAGAGGCACTGGCTACACATATTATGCGATCCTTACTTTACAGAGGTTTATTAACAGTTGGTTTAAACTGTGATGGATCTTATGGCAATTAGATAATGTAGGCATTCAAATTAAGTCACTTTTTTATTGCATGATACTGTGAAAGTGTATTTTATTAATTTATCACCAGAGGCACTGGCTACACATATTATGCGATCCTTACTTTAAACAGAGGTTTATTAACAGTTGGTTTAAACTGTGATGGATCTTATGGCACTTAGACAATATAAGAATTCAAATTGTGTCACTGTTTTTATTGCATGATACTGTGAAAGTGTATTTTATTAATTTATCACCAGAGGCACTGGCTACACATATTATGCGATCCTTACTTTCAACAGAGGTTTATTAACAGTTGGTTTAAACTGTGATGGATCTTATGGCAATTAGATAATGTAGGCATTCAAATTAAGTCACTTTTTTATTGCATGATACTGTGAAAGTGTATTTTATTAATTTATCACCAGAGGCACTGGCTACACATATTATGCGATCCTTACTTTAAACAGAGGTTTATTAACAGTTGGTTTAAACTGTGATGGATCTTATGGCACTTAGACAATATAAGAATTCAAATTGTGTCACTGTTTTTATTGCATGATACTGTGAAAGTGTATTTTATTAATTTATCACCAGAGGCACTGGCTACACATATTATGCGATCCTTATTTTAAACGAAGGTTTATTGACAGTTGGTTTAAACTGTGATGGATCCTATGGCATTTAGACAATATAAGCATTCAAATTGTGTCACTTTTTTTATTGCATGATACTGTGAAAGTGTATTTTATGAATTTATCACCAGAGGCACTGGCTACACATATAATGCGATCCTTATTTTAAACGGAGGTTTATTGACAGTTGGTTTAAACTGTGATTGATCCTATGGCATTTAGACAATATAAGAATTCAAATTGTGTCACTATTTTTATTGCATGATACTGTGAAAGTGTATTTTATTAATTTATCACCAGAGGCACTGGCTACACATATAATGCGATCCTTCTTTTAAACGGAGGTTTATTGACAGTTGGTTTAAACTGTGATAGATCCTATGGCATTTAGACAATATAAGAATTCAAATTGTGTCACTATTTTTATTGCATGATACTGTGAAAGTGTATTTTATTAATTTATCACCAGAGGCACTGGCTACACATATTATGCGATCCTTACTTTACAGAGGTTTATTAACAGTTGGTTTAAACTGTGATGAATCTTATGGCAATTAGATGATATAAGCATTGAAATTAAGTCACTTTTTTGGTGGATGGTATTGTGAAAGTGATATTTTATTAATTCATCACCAGAGGCACAGGCTACACATATTATGCGATCCTTATTTTAAACAGGTTTATTGACAGTTGGTTTAAACTGTGATGGATCTTATGGCAATTAGATGATATAAGCATTGAAATTGAGTCACTTTTTTGGTGTATGGTATTGTGAAAGTGATTTTATTAATTCATCACCAGAGGCACTGGATACACATATTATGCGATCCTTATTTTAAACAGGTTTATTGACAGTTGCTTTAAACTGTGATGGATCTTATGGCAATTAGATGATATAAGCATTGAAATTAAGTCACTTTTTTGGTGTATGGTATTGTGAAAGTGATATTTTATTAATTCATCACCAGAGGCACAGGCTACACATATTATGCGATCCTTATTTTAAACAGGTTTATTGACAGTTGGTTTAAACTGTGATGGATCTTATGGCAATTAGATGATATAAGCATTGAAATTAAGTCACTTTTTTGGTGTATGGTATTGTGAAAGTGATTTTATTAATTTATCACCAGAGGCACTGGATACACATATTATGCGATCCTTATTTTAAACAGGTTTATTGACAGTTGGTTTAAACTGTGATGGATCTTATGGCAATTAGATGATATAAGCATTGAAATTAAGTCACTTTTTTGGTGTATGGTATTGTGAAAGTGATTTTATTAATTCATCACCAGAGGCACTGGATACACATATTATGCGATCCTTATTTTAAACAGGTTTATTGACAGTTGGTTTAAACTGTGATGGATCTTATGGCAATTAGATGATATAAGCATTGAAATTAAGTCACTTTTTTGGTGTATGGTATTGTGAAAGTGATTTTATTAATTCATCACCAGAGGCACTGGATACACATATTATGCGATCCTTATTTTAAACAGGTTTATTGACAGTTGGTTTAAACTGTGATGGATCTTATGGCAATTAGATATAAGCATTGAAATTAAGTCACTTTTTTGGTGTATGGTATTGTGAAAGTGATTTTATTAATTTATCACCAGAGGCACTGGCTACACATATTATGCGATCCTTACTTTGAACAGAGGTTTATTAACAGTTGGTTTAAACTGTGATGGATCTTATGGCAATTAGATAATATAAGCATTCAAATTGTGTCACTTTTTTTATTGCATGATACTGTGAAAGTGTATTTTATTAATTTATCACCAGAGGCACTGGCTACGCATATAATGCGATCCTTATTTTAAACGGAGGTTTATTGACAGTTGGTTTAAACTGTGATGGATCCTATGGCATTTAGACAATATAAGCATTCAAATTGTGTCACTTTTTTTATTGCATGATACTGTGAAAGTGTATTTTATTAATTTATCACCAGAGGCACTGGCTACGCATATAATGCGATCCTTATTTTAAACGGAGGTTTATTGACAGTTGGTTTAAACTGTGATAGATCCTATGGCATTTAGACAATATAAGAATTCAAATTATGTCACTATTTTTATTGCATGATACTGTGAAAGTGTATTTTATTAATTTATCACCAGAGGCACTGGCTACACATATTATGCGATCCTTACTTTACAGAGGTTTATTAACAGTTGGTTTAAACTGTGATGAATCTTATGGCAATTAGATGATATAAGCATTGAAATTAAGTCACTTTTTTGATGTATGGTATTGTGAAAGTGATTTTATTAATTCATCACCAGAGGCACTGGCTACACATATTATGCGATCCTTATTTTAAACAGGTTTATTGACAGTTGCTTTAAACTGTGATGGCAATTAGATGATATAAGCATTGAAATTAAGTCACTTTTTTGGTGTATGGTATTGTGAAAGTGATTTTATTAATTCATCACCAGAGGCACTGGATACACATATTATGCCATCCTTATTTTAAACAGGTTTATTGACAGTTGGTTTAAACTGTGATGGATCTTATGGCAATTAGATATAAGCATTGAAATTAAGTCACTTTTTTGGTGTATGGTATTGTGAAAGTGATATTTTATTAATTCATCACCAGAGGCACTGGATACACATATTATGCCATCCTTATTTTAAACAGGTTTATTGACAGTTGGTTTAAACTGTGATGGATCTTATGGCAATTAGATATAAGCATTGAAATTAAGTCACTTTTTTGGTGTATGGTATTGTGAAAGTGATTTTATTAATTCATCACCAGAGGCACTGGATACACATATTATGCCATCCTTATTTTAAACAGGTTTATTGACAGTTGGTTTAAACTGTGATGGATCTTATGGCAATTAGATATAAGCATTGAAATTAAGTCACTTTTTTGGTGTATGGTATTGTGAAAGTGATTTTATTAATTCATCACCAGAGGCACTGGATACACATATTATGCCATCCTTATTTTAAACAGGTTTATTGACAGTTGGTTTAAACTGTGATGGATCTTATGGCAATTAGATATAAGCATTGAAATTAAGTCACTTTTTTGGTGTATGGTATTGTGAAAGTGATATTTTATTAATTCATCACCAGAGGCACTGGATACACATATTATGCCATCCTTATTTTAAACAGGTTTATTGACAGTTGGTTTAAACTGTGATGGATCTTATGGCAATTAGATATAAGCATTGAAATTAAGTCACTTTTTTGGTGTATGGTATTGTGAAAGTGATTTTATTAATTCATCACCAGAGGCACTGGATACACATATTATGCCATCCTTATTTTAAACAGGTTTATTGACAGTTGGTTTAAACTGTGATGGATCTTATGGCAATTAGATATAAGCATTGAAATTAAGTCACTTTTTTGGTGTATGGTATTGTGAAAGTGATTTTATTAATTCATCACCAGAGGCACTGGATACACATATTATGCCATCCTTATTTTAAACAGGTTTATTGACAGTTGGTTTAAACTGTGATGGATCTTATGGCAATTAGATATAAGCATTGAAATTAAGTCACTTTTTTGGTGTATGGTATTGTGAAAGTGATTTTATTAATTCATCACCAGAGGCACTGGATACACATATTATGCGATCCTTATTTTAAACAGGTTTATTGACAGTTGGTTTAAACTGTGATGGATCTTATGGCAATTAGATGATATAAGCATTGAAATTAAGTCACTTTTTTGGTGTATGGTATTGTGAAAGTGATTTTATTAATTCATCACCAGAGGCACTGGATACACATATTATGCGATCCTTATTTTAAACAGGTTTATTGACAGTTGGTTTAAACTGTGATGGATCTTATGGCAATTAGATATAAGCATTGAAATTAAGTCACTTTTTTGGTGTATGGTATTGTGAAAGTGATTTTATTCATTTATCACCAGAGGCACTGGCTATATATGTAATGCAATCCTTATTTTAAACAGAGATTGTTAACAGTTAGTTTAAACTGTGATAGATCTTATAACAAATAGAAGATACAAAGTATTTAAATTGTGTCGCTATTTTCATTGTACGGTACTCTGGAAGTGACACTGCATCTAAATCTGGGAAATGGTTATCACACAGACCATTAAACTGTTATCCATCACATTTTAATGGCCATTAAACTGTAATCCATCACAGTTTAATGGTCAATGGGATCTTTATGTATTCAAGTACAGTAATGTGTACAATTAATACATATGATGGATTTATGGCTACGAGAACAATCTCTTGCAGGCAACCAGAACACCAGCCCAGCTCCGTTTGATAAGTGGCTGGGAATCAAACCAAACGGTATGCCTTGTGATCAACCCAAAAGAACACGATTATAGATTTGGTTCTGCATCAAAAAATACTTTGCATTAAGTTACAAATTCAGTATAAATTCGGAGCTATCAGGCTCAATTTGCCCTGGACAAGTTTGAAAAAAACACAAATAATATGATTACCATCCGTATATATTTTACATAATTTTTGATGGAATATGCGTTTACATTTTAAATCTGTAGACTGGTAGCGAGTGTGGATAAAAACACCTTGAAAAACTTTTAAAAAAAAATTCATAATATGTTCTGCATTATCCTGACATTTGTAAAAATTTCCCAGATCTTCACCAATATTGTATTTAATAAATAAACAATATTTCCGTTATGCTTCTTTAATTATAAGAAACTTTTTGTAAATATTAATTTTTATTCTTTCTTTTAGTATTAAAATTACAAATACCAATGTGCCAATATTACATCAAATATATGCTAGAATTAATCAATATTAACTATCATACAACCCAAACACAATACAGAGTAAAATATTTACCCTACAATAAATAAAATCCACGTCTACGAAAGTATTGGCCTTTAAAAGTATTAGGCACAAAAGAATCATTAGCAAATGTCACTTTACTTTAGAAGACAAAACTCTTAAGGGGACAAATGATAAAACGTAATTCGAAATGAAACACAACACCTTTTTAAATATATATATAGATATATATAATACATATATATATATAAATACACATATTTTTTTATTTATATAATCCACATTATATATAAAGTAAATTTCAAAAATCCTACTACAACCTACGTATTATTACAGACAGTAAAATCGTTACAATATATTAATATGCCTAATGTAATATTACACGTTACAATTACAAATTTTAAATAGTAAACAGTACTTAAATGTTACGCTAGTAATATAAGTAGCGAGCGTCGGACGTGGCCACGTCTCTCGCTACGCACTACTCCATTCGGTCGTAAATTTGACACCTATCAGTCAGTCTGTGTTAAGCCTCTTTATTGCCGTGACGATGTCAAACTTGATATTTTTTCAATTACGTTTTTGTCTTCCTTACATTTTGATTCATCAATGTAACGATGACGTAATGACGAATCGTTTAACGTATTGCTTTTATAGGAAATCTCATTTTATATGGCAAGAAAAAATTTGCACTTGCGAATACTCAAATTTTTTCCATTATTCCTATGTACCTCCTATAGAGTAAGTGACTGATCTCAAGTGTCTCATATAGTCGCTGTGTTCAAACATTTTAGTGCGCAAATTTAAATCCCATAACCATATAGTGGAAAATCCAAAAGTGCCTATACCTGAAATAGCTTCACCTAATTAACAATTTCCACGAAGAAATTATATTTGACTAAACTTTCATAAGCTCCATAAACCAAATCTCATTTACTCAAATTGGTAAAACTAAGATTTTGACTATTTACCAAGTTGACCGCTCAGGGAACAGTAGGTTTCATCCGGAAGCAGAGTATGCAACCTGTTGTACCTAACATATAGTGTTGTACCCAAGATATAAAATGTTGTACCTAACATATAAAATGTTGTACCTAACATATAAAATGTTGTACCTAACATATAAAATGTTGTAGCTAACATATAAAATGTTGTACCCAACATAAAATGTTGTACCTAACATATAAATTGTTGATCCTAACATATAAAATGTTGTAAATATTTTTTTGCACATTTCTCATTCATTTCGGCAACACAACTGGACGAAAATAAGATGCTCACTTGTTGCTGGTTCCCAAGGTAGTCGGTATTATTAAAGACGTTGAACTGTATAAAATGTAATCATTTTTTAAAAATCCTTTCTACTATTATGTAGGCCAAATGGAAAGGGAGCATTTTGTTATAAATATATTTGTTATAGAAAGAGCTCATCTATTTATTTATAAAATTTTGCTAATTAAATGAAAAAACTGTCAATCGTATTTGAGTGATTGGGCTCTGTGAAAATGTATCCGTCACCCTATAAGCGACATAGCAGACTTCCTTAAAACATGGTCATCACCTATATATAACTGACTTGGTAGATTTCTGAGAAAACGATCTATATATGATTGACATGACATGTAGTATGCCAACCACAAGCTGGCTGCGTAAAATTGTGAAAAATTATTTTAAGATTGAGGTAAGCTCAAAGCGCTTCTCAGATGACACTGTAATTGTCAGTACCATTTTTGTAGTTGACAAGTTAACGTTATGTTCGTGCGTGTGTTTTAGCACTGCCTTTTAAACATTATTAATGTAAAAATTTGAGAAGCTTGACTGGTATATTCCATGTATTGTATATAGTACATTCCATTGCATATAGCGTTTTTTAATTGCGCCACTGTCACGATTAAAAAAATGTTACACGCAAAAATATAACTACAAATAGATAGAAAGCTAATCTTATAACACTGTACGTAACGTAACGATGCTACGAATAGTGTGTATGTGAAATTAATGACATATTTCTACAGAGAAATTGCGCAATGTGATATGGTATGGTTATAACCATTCAGTAGACTTTCTGTTCAAAAAATGACGAACACCGATATTATTACACGTACATTCAAAGCACTGAGTCACCTTTTTACTTTTACCACTTAAAATTAACAATTTCTTACAAAAAATTACACATTTAACAGACAATTACATAGATACCAACAATAAGACACCACCTCTTGCGACAAGTTTGCGTTTTTCCCCACTGTAAAATATAAATGCATCGCACGTTTATTAAAATTTAATTGAGGCTTTTTATTTCTCCCAAAGGGCTTGATATTGAACATTAAATTTTTTTGAAATAATATTTTACTAAAACAATTATTATTATAAACATAACGACACAAAAAAACACATTCACAAAAATCAAAATTGAATATTAATTTCCATTAATAGAAGAAATACATTTCTGTGCATCACGCTCAAGACTTTACGGAATACGGAAATACGAAATTACGTTACGGATACGGAATAGTAAATTCCATTAAAAAAACCAATGGAATATTGCCGTAAGACACACGATGTCAGAGACTGCAGCTACATCACTTCATCGAAGTTGTTTGCCAGCAGTCGAACAAAGTTGTTGTGCATTTTTGTGTTTTCACAGTTAACCGACTAAAACGGAATCTGCTTTATTAAAATAGATACAAGAAACATGCCTAAAGGTAACACGGATCCGATTACGTGTGTCTTCTTGAGAAATCCTGGTATATCCAGTATGAATTTTTTGAGGTCACGTTTTAATATTTTACAGCATATTTACAACTTAATTTTTAAAACACGTAATCTAACGTAAAAGGAAATCATATAGAGATAATCCAAGTATCAGGAAATCATTTAGGAATAAACCTGCAGCTTTTGTTCTGAATGAATGAAAAATGACAAAAACAGTTTTTTAGGAAAACGTACTGAAATAGGCGGGCACGTAAGTCTGTAATTTAACACTGCGTACTTTTTACTACGTTCCACGTGAACTTACTCTATCGAACAATTCTCGTCTTTTCGCACCGTGCGAAGCTTTTTCTACCCTTTTCTACCTTATGGTGAATTAAAAAAAATTTTTTCACTCCATCAATAACGACTTGTAATCAATTATTGTGAAGTTGTGGTGAAACAATTTTTTTCTCTCTCCATCATTACGACTTGTTATCAATTATTGCGAAGTATGTAAATAAAGAACTAAAATAAAAATATGATGAAAGATATGTGCCACAGTTTGCCCCACCACGAACGAGAACAAATATGACGTCAAAAAGCAATATATTTATTAAAATAATTTTTCAAAACATTAATTTTCATATACAAATTCCCCGAAAAAAAACATTTTAATTGATTTCTCACTTCATTTCCTTAAATAAATTATCAGGATTTGCATATTTCAATGTTTTTTTTTTTCAAATAATTGGTTATTATCTTTATGTATGTTTAAAAAATATTATTACACAATTGTAAAAAAAAATTTTAAAACCTGTGTTTTGTAAAATTCGTAACATTTGTACATGTTGATGTGAAACATCTAATAGCGTTTTTGGATGAGTTAAAACAATTTGATGGCACGTCGCAACGTGCCATTCGGCTTCTTAGTCAGCTTCGTGTCTCGCCAGCGCTTTCCAACTGAATTCGGCCAACTTCGCGTCTTGTCAGCTCTTTCTGATTTAACGCGTCCCTCTCTGCTACATTACCCACACGTTACGTGCGTGTTAGTGTATCAGCATTGTTTCTTTTTTACTGACCATTACGACTTTACAAGTTTATATAAGAGTAAATTATACAATATTACTTCGTGGGTGTTTACAAACTCCGTTATCGAACTTACAACATAAAATTTTAAAAAAATTTGGACGTTTCACATCTACCAAACGTCCCATGATGGCTCGCATTTTTTTTTATAGTGACACTAAAATCACGTAATGTATCTAAATGTTAGCAGGAAATGACTGCTTATTCGTTTTACTGTTACTAACATTTTAGAGTACACAATAGATTATAGGCGACGGTTAGTTAGAGTGAAACGGTCTGTGTTATGGCAGCCCAGTGTCAGAATTAACACCAATATTGGTGATGTTACGCAGTTGTCGTGTCGAATATTGCAAAACTAACTCTTCGGGATTGATTCTTGTGTCAATCTGATATTCCTATTATATCAACATTTATAATAACTTTGTGTGATTGTTTGTTACTTAGCTGAGTTACGCCTGAATAGTTGGTTATTGGTGTGATAGTTTACTGACATTTCAGTTTTAAGTTTAGTTCAGTTTACATTTCAGTTTTAAGTTTAGTTCAATTAGACATTTCAGTTTTAAGTTTTGAACAGATTTAATTGCTTGTATATAATTCTGGTGAAGTTATTGATAAAAATATTGCTAAATTCTGAGTTAGGAACATCATTTTTAATGATTGTATACCATTTCCTGTGTGTACGCTCCGGCCCAAAACTTCTATACAAAGGAGCCATTCTCCTATATGCATATTAGAAAAGTGGCTAAAATGAGCCATTGCACTCCAGCGTGAAACTTATTGAGAATAGCCCATTATAGAATATTGTTATAAATCCACACACCAATTGTAAAATATCAAGTAATAAGTACTTAAACTTTATTTAACACAAGAAGCTGTTTCGCGAACATTTTCCAAGATTTTTGTATTAGATGATACGACATCACATCATGAGACGTATTTTAGCGTGAATTTTGAAAAATAAACATTTACATTAATAATTAAGACGTTTTATTCTTGTAGTTAATAAAAATTCAAAATGCCAAGCGACTCAGGCTACCTTCTTAATTTTTAACCCATTCTCGACCAGTTTACTTATTAAAAAATAATGTTTTCAAAGCTGACTACTACGTTTATTTTTCTTTATTACAACGATAACAACTGATTGCAATATATCCTGAAAATTTATCCAAGTACTGGCTTACGCAGATGATCTTGATATTATTGCCAGATCAAAGCGGGATGTTACCAAAGTTTTTGTAGCCCTTCAGACTGAGGCTGAAAAAATGGGCTTAATCATCAATGATAAGAAAACAAAATTTATGATGGTGATAGTCAGTTAGCCACGGTTGGTGACGGTTGTTCCAAGATATTTAAATTCAGTAACTTTTTAAAAAAGGTAGCCTTTCACCATAAGTGGAGCGTTGTCAGTCAAGAGACTCGCAACTCACCACTGGTAGCGAGTCGAACTAACAATCCGTAACCAATGGACGAAGTAATGAACACAATGGGGATGGTCACAGCTTATTTATTATTCCTGCCAGGTGGCGCATCTTCAACACGGCCGTTATATATAGAAGGCGGTTGTCAGATGTTACTCTATAGGATTTAGTGTGTTTCTTATTGTGTGGATTTCGCTTTTATAAAATTTCATTACAATATTATAAAAATATATTTTATCATGTATTTCCCAAAAATACAAAAAAGATATGAAAACGTAGCAAGGATTGACCAAATTCTGGCCGATAAGGGCCGTGTCGCTTCAGACGCCATCTACAATAGTTTTGTGTGACCATCCCAATCTCATACAGGTAATGAACACAGGTGTCCCCATAACCAGCGTAAAGACAGACAGATGAAACAATTTTACATTAGAAAATCTCCTGAATCCGTATACAGAGTTAACATACGATTTACTAACTCGAGAAAAGTGAACAAATCTGTTTTGATCCTCATTAATAATACAGAAAATCAAATTTTCAATTGTTGGAAGGAATATACAATACCCGACCGAATATTCCATTGCTAATTTTTACAGAAATGATTTAAACCCCATAACCTTTAAAGTATAGGCAACCATACACATCCATAGATGAATATACCACTGGTGATACGGCCTTCCTTGACATGTTCGCTCGAGTGTCTAACTGTTTGTGCCAAATAGTATTGCAAACAATTTGGTAAAATTTGAAGCAATAAAATAAATGTAGCATGTCCTTGGTCTGAGGATAATTACATTCTTAGTTTTGTAGCAGCAGCTGAATTGGTCAGTTCCTTCTGGTCAAGAATATCGACAAAATAAACATGGTGGTAATGGAGAGGTATCATTGAAGCTTAATAGAAATGGCTCGAGATCAGGATACATCTCATGACTTCATTTGCACTGTTTTAGTTGAGATTTTTTATATGAGATGCATCGCAGAACCACTCGTTTCAAAGGAGCCAGGTTCTCTACAAAAATGGCACCATAAACAGATCGCTGAAGACGTATTTGAACTAGTCAATTTGGTACCTACATTCAAGAATCACGTCACAGTACATGGTTGAGTTAATGAATTTACAAACCAGTCAACAAGTTTCATAATAACACTTCGATAATGAGCAGAATCTAAAAAACACATGCCAAACTACTAAAAAACCAAAGTCACGTTGACTGTTTTCTTTGACCAATACTGTGCTGTCCACTCTGGGTTCTTGCCGGAGTGGCAAATAATCAAGAAATACTAATCCGAGACGTTTTAAGTGGGAATGTTCACTGGAAAAGTTAGATTCTTGGAAGAACTATATAGGGTATTCTATATAATAAGAAGAACTATATAGGGTGACATAAATTATATAAAAAAATATATAATTTATGTCACCATTTTCAGGTTACGAATTTTAACAATGTTTAATGCAATACGTATCAATAGTTTTATTTCATGATTGAAATCAAAAGTAATATTGTGTTTTAAAACTCGCAGCTAAACATCACATTTAAAAATTGTCTGCCAATCAGATTGCGTGACGTCAAAAAATTCTACACAGATCATAATAAGTATATTAATTGAAAGCCAACTTCAATTATGAGAGCAAGATAAAGCAATCCCTTTTCAATATATTAAATGTCCTATATTTCGTAATCTTTAGTCTAATGAAGTAGGTCGAAATTTAATTACGCATAAATCATCTAATACGAAATTTAATTACGCGTATCAAACCAGTGAAACAACAAATTTTAAATTGTATTGAATTGCCATTTGTCATTACGAGACATGTTGTTGTAATGTGTGGGAAACTGATAGAATCTCCCATTTTTAAATTTGCTTGTTTGAGGAACCACGATATCATGAAATTTACGTATCACGCAGTAAGTGTTTTGACGCGAAGGTGTCGATACACCTTCGCATCAGTTCAAATTTTTTCAGTTTAAAACATGTTTCTCGGGAAGAACATCACAATAGCAAGTTATCAAATACCATAACTCTTGGATTTTACACCACTATAATGCCACATCCCACATGCCACCCTCTGTATGTCAATTTTTGTGTAAAATTCAATGAGTACCATTGACCAAGCAATGTATTCACCAAATGTGGCTCCACTGGATTTTGTTGCGTTCCCAAGAGTGATCACTTAATACAAGATTTTATGTGCCATAAAGTAAATTTAGAGAAATTTCTCTCAATTTAAAGGTCAAAAAATGTCTATAGTGAGTGTCTCGATGAATAGATTATTCCAACCAACATTTGTATTTTATTGAACAGTTCCAACATTTAGACCAACATTTTGTATTTTATTGAACAGTTCCCAGATTGTAATTCACACAATATTAAATATACGCACGAATCCCCAACGAAGAGGAAATTCATAATTTACTCTCAATTGTAGTTAATTACCAAATATCTTTTAATTATATGTGTATCACATAAGTGATATGCTGATTAAAAAATAAACATTTTTTTAATGTTATTTACACATCATACAAAAATTAATGACAACTGGTGTGATGTTAGAATATAAAAACACCTGCAGTGCACTGGCTGATTTTCCTCTGAAACCCTGTGAGCGAACATTTTGATGTTTTCTGACAGCTGTCAAAATGAACTGTCAAAATTTAATAACCCTTTCCAAGTAGTTTACTTTATAAAGTCACATCACAAAAATTTAAATCATTATAGAAAAATTTCAATATATAAACGGTATTATATATTTATTAAGTAAATATCTTGTTTCCTTCCACTTTCATTTTTCTAAATTACATAAAATTTCTTGTATGTAATTTCATCCAGTTTCAGCATAATTAAAAAAAATTTAAATTTATTTATCTTGTCATTAAAATGCACAAATGTCACCCCGCTGGTTCGTTTCTTGAAAAACGTTTTAATAATTTTTAGTATTATCACTACAGCCATTTGTAATTATCATTACATATAAAACGCCTTAATAAAAAATACTGACAAGAAAAATTTTGAAAACATATACATATATAGCCTGACGTAATTCTTTTCCTTGATAGATATACGAACTTTGAACAAGCTCCCTTTTAACTAAATATTTTTGCTTGCAGTTGAAAAATGTTAATTTCACACATGATTCTTCTGTCATATTTGTTTTGTATAATCGCACATACTTCATATACATAAATCTAATTTACCAACTGAATTGAAAACAAATCTTAGCCACCAAAACGAAGATCACCATAGAAAAGGTTGTTGAGCAGTCGTACAGCATTAATAAAAGTGGACAGATCTGATAAAATTTAATTGATAACTATAGTTCCACAGTTGAAGATGGAGCCACATACTTGGAAATAGTCTAGAAACTAAAATAAGGCAACAGATCGCATCGTGATATTAAAATTTATACAAAATACCAAATCCGCAAATATACCGAGCCCCATTTTATAAATTGTCAACACAGATATTAACCAAACCATGACGACGTGTCTTAAAACAAATATATACCATTAACATCATATTATTTTAATAAATAGAGTATGCATCAGTTTCATACATCAACCCTAAACTTTAAACTACGATCTGTGCGCCGGTGTTCAATAGCAAAGCTTCCTTTGACCTCACGTGGAAAATCTCGCATCACGATTTGACCTGCATCACTACGCGTGATCGTGACCTGTGGTCGGCGTGAGGACGGCGCCGCCCTGCGTCGTATGCACAACGGACGTGATAACTGGCTGCCCGCCGAGTTGCGCGTGCGTCGCGGCATTCTGCACGGCGTTCACTGGTGACGTGTTGCAGAATATCACCTGCAAATTAAAGGTACATACTTACTGATACACAATGTTAATATATATATTTACAGGCACATAACCCTTGTACCTTTCCATGATCATAACTAGTATGGACCGACTCTTAAACAAGTACAAAAGAACAACTTACGTCTTGATATACCCATTTTACATCTTGTTGAAAGTTGTATACTTAAATAATATTCCCCAGAAAAAATTAATAAAAACAATCTAAAACAGCTTTACTGTGGACCTGCCATTGAGGAAATCACGCCGGTGACCATTTTAAATTCACTAATCAACAAATAATATGCATCAAAATACGAGACCTTATGTGTGAAGCTCGTATGAAAACAATGTTTTTTCCCAGATCGGTACACTAATTGATAGAATTTACAACTACTACCCCGCCACGGGGTCCAGCACATGACCCCACATCCTTCCCCAAGGTGTGATCAGTACTCAAGCATCGTTAAAGAATTAAATTGAAAGTGGTTTTTCTATCATAATTTTGAATGGAAATATACAAAAAAAAAATGGAATGAGAAATTTATTTCTGTCTAGACATTTTGCAAAAAATCTATCAATTAAAAACAATTATAAGAACAGCTTTACAGCTCACTTTTATTATTTCAGCCCACGTTTTATAAAATTTATTATGTGCCTACTTTGTGTAGCAAAAATGAAACAATAATATAACGTATTCGTAAAACACACGTAGCTGTTATAATATTGAATCAAGTTGTATTAAAAGACTAAAATTGCAATTTAAAGTATTAATTTGCTTAGCTACTCATTCAATCCTATGTTGTCATTCATCATTTGATTTACATAACGCATAGGCTAACCTAACACATGACAATAACTTGTCTGAAAAAATTGCTTTAAAAATCTTCATGTTGTATCGCACTCACATTGTCCTAGCCTTTATTTTTCGTTAACATACCACATACTAATGCTATTTTTCGTTGACTTGAGAGAAAAGAATAGAATCACATATTTATTCGCGAGCAGACAGAAAAGGATGGAGCTATTTCATCAACAATAACAAGAGATGCGTTATATAGTTTATTTTATTTTGGGTAGCCTCAAATCGTTGATTAAAAATTTTTTTATTTCTTTAGATAGTCGGAAAATATTTTGCGAAATTATTATTTGGTATGTAAATGTAACATTAGGTAATGTAAATGTATCCGAAACATTCCGCAATTCTTGAGTTTGGGTTTTATTGGCTTATCTACAAAGGCAAAATACTTTTCATGAGAAGAAATATATTTGATAATATAATTTTTATAAGGTGAGATTGTTAAATTAATTCCAGTAGTAAGGCTAAATTTACTAAATTATCAAAAGACATTTTAATAACCTATAGTCAACTACTGTTTTAGCTACCTTTACGTAAAGCGAAGTAAGGCACCGTTGTAACATACGTAGCTGTCAATAAAGGTTTTATTATGATACAACACGCAGATGTCTACTTAAAGGCTAATAATTATATAACGTTTACTTTATTCATAAAATAACGACATAGGGCTGATTAATATTAAGTTTAACTTAAAACACGTAGAGGTTTCCAATGATAGAAAAAAGACAAGAAAAATTAGGCACTTCGGTAATTCAATCTTCTATTGTTGAACTACAATAAGTAAAGCAAGATCCAATACGCACAGCACTTCACAAGCCAAATGCCAATATCTTAATTTTTAGGAATATTGTTTTTGCAACAACGTAGACAACCTTTGTGTAGGATTACTTCTTGAATATGCACTCAGTATATATACTAAAAAATGTTACCATATGAGGTGTGTAGCGTGTTTATGTCAACTTGTTCTCCAAATATTTTAATTTTGCAGACCACGACAAATTTTTATTTATTTTTCTTAAGGGGGGAAATACCTGTAAAATTTTGAAAATTTTTTTTTTTTTTTCTTAATATATTAGTATAATCCTTTAATAAGTCACCAAATTTTTAGAACATAATTTTAAGTATTTCTTATATTATAGAGTGTAAGCCGTGACGACATTGACGACGATTATATCTCTATTCTTTGCGTTTATTATACGTTCCTATTATTTGTGACGAGTGCTGGGCGCAAACGCAAAGAATAGGGTCGTATAATAAACACAAAGAATAGAGGTATAATTAAGCGGCCGACTCTCTATTGTTAAAAATTTCAATGAACAGATGTTTTGAAATAATTTTATTGACAAATTCCAAGTAATTGACAGTTTCACAGTTGCTAGAGTATATTCGTACAGGCCAGATCCGGTTTTGCTGTTAGTTTTGTTCAGTTTAATTTTGGAACTCATTCTGTACGCAACGACTCCGAAATCGAATAAATATAAAAATGAGTTCATATCCTAAAGGAGCTAAAGATACACCAGCTCGGTCAGGATGCCTGCGTAAACGAAAATTTCATCGAAATCAGCATACTAAAAATGATGAAGCCGAACAATCGAGTGCAAGTGCGAGAAAACGATCTAATGTTACTAGTGAGGACATTCATTACAATAATATGCATTGTTATAACTTTATTGAGTTTTTACGGTGTTCACTGCGTTATCAGAAATTGCTTGAAAGATGTTTAGGTGGTCACACGCAAAACGCAAATGAGAGTTTCAACTCTACTGTTTGGCGTCTCGCTCCAAAATCATTAAAATAGTCTCATAATTGCTGCTGCCAGTTTGAATAAAAAAAATTTTAAAAAAAAATTATATTATTTTAATGTTTGAATAGACCAGATGTTAATTTTCAAAAATATATAATGACGCTTTCATTTAAAAAGAAATCACGACAATCAAGCAAAATTTAAGACACGCATCTCCCCCATTAAATTTAACAAATACAGCTCAATTTTCACTAAAATTTCTATTAAATATCAAAAGGTAACGAATTTCTCCACGTCAAGAGTACACTCGTCACAACACAAAATACTACCATTTCTCCATGACGAGTCCGCTACTATTTGAAATTATAAAGTTCACACTTATGACTTTCGACATAATGTCTTATAAAAGCAAATGAAATTATATTTTATTTCATTGTCTTCTCAACCTACAAGAAACAATGAGACTAGAGGATGCTCACCTGTCCAACGGCAGGTGCAGTCTGCCCAGGTGTGGCCAACACGTACTGCGGCTGACGAAGACTCGTCTGTACCTGCATGAGATATAATCGGTTTTAAAGCAGTAATAAGATTTCCGACTTAACTTTTTATTCATCTATCTTTTACGTTATTTCACTTTTAAGTGAACATAACATACATATTACTGAAAGAAAAGAAAAGGAAAAGAAAGAAATAAAGAAGAAAGAATTAAACTAAAGAAAAGAAAATAATCTTATCAGAGTTTCATCATCATTTTTTAGAAAAATAAAATTAGGGCACAAGTCGGTGTAAAACTTCAACTAAATCCCTGTACACATAGACAATCGTTGTACACCAAACACTGTCGTATTGCCAGATGATCAGAGTTTCAGGGATGTTATGACTTTCGAAATTAACGATTTTCAGATTGTTTTCTTTACTTGTGCTATGAGACCTTCTTGCCATATTTCATGATTCTAGGTCAATGGGAAGTACCCTATAGGTTTTGATTTATTTGCGAGCGTCAAAATATGCAGCGTAAATGGCCGTATTTTTTTATAGCATTGACTTAGAAGCTTGATTTTTTTTACAGCTCCAAAAAAACGTAGAGCTAAGTAATTGATATTAATTTCAACTTGGATGTATCAAGTTGAAATTCCATTTGAATTCCATTGAAATTCATACACATTCCCGAGAAAAAGGGCCTAAACAACAGATAGACAAACAGATGGACGGACAACGAAATGATCCTTTAAGGGTTCTTCTTTCTTTTGAGGTACGGAACCCTTAAAAGTGTCTATATCTCGAAAAACAAAAGATTTTTACTAAGTCAAATTTTGTCTACCTATTCCAGCCTGGCCTATCGCCCCTTTTCAAATTATCCTTGATTTACAGGATGTTCGGTGTAAGTGTTAAAAAAAATTATGCCCGCGAACAAAAGTAACAATGCGCTACCAAAACTATGGAAAAAGTTCACAACGACATATAACTATCATTAATAGGCAACACACAATTAATGTGTTACTGATTATTCAAATACTATCTGTGCCTCTGACTTCATTCACGTGGAATTCAGCGCCAGAAGTGATTCGAAAATTTTTCTTTTTTTTTTCTCTTCAAATTTTATGAACACAAAAAGGCTAATAGACGGCGTTGGCAGCCAAATCGATTCAGCCGATTCTGATTTTAGCATGCACAATAAACATAAACTAAATATAGAATGTTTTTATTTGTGAGCCAATTAAAATTAAACAAAGTCTAAATATTAGCCCAAGCTAATCTCAATACATCAATGAAAACTGCATCCAAATCGGTTCAGCTGTTGCTAAGATTAACCTGAACAACGAAAGTGCACACAGACAAACAGACAGACAAAAATTAATGAATTAAAACTAGTCTCTATCGTAAAGTTACATTTCATTCAAAATTAATTGCAATACAAAAAAAATTTGTTATTGTTTTCAGGTTAAGCATAATGTTTAACTACATTTAATTGGAATAAAGTGAATATATAAATATTTTATTTAATGATAAAAATAAAAAATAATATTGTATCTTAAAACTCGCAGCTGAACACTAAAACATAAATTATCTACCAAACAAAATGTGTGATGTCAAAATGAATAACGCAGATCATAACGTCCTAATGAATGGCCAACTTCAAGTAATTGTGTGAGCAAGACAGCAGCACCACCCCATCATTTGAATTCCATAAACAATATTTATCTGTCACTATAGTATGACACGGAATAGATATATATACATATATATGTGTACATGAAAGAGACAGAATGCTCCTTTTCAATTTAATTGTATTTGAAGCACCATGACATCATGGAATTTCCATATCACACAATTAAGTGTTTTGGCATGAAGCTTTCCATAATTGCAATAAAAGTTAGCTTTTCCGTAAATTGTAAATTTATCAAATACATTTCGAAAATTTTTGCAAAAATTTTCAAATACCCTTTTCGTATCAAAATATAAAAATTTCACTGTCAAATCGGTTTCAGCTCACCTGCTGTAGTGGCGCCGCCTGCTGAATGCGGTGCTGACCATTGTCTTCCACTACCATCTGCTCCATATATGCTGCTCCTGAAGTTCAAATCAACATTCATCAGCTAACATTTTTCATACTCAAAAAAAACTGCTTTTTACAACAGTGGAAGATTTCTGATAACAATGTATGAATACTGGAAATATTAATTACCCAAGTGTAAAAATTAATTAGGGGTAATTACCAATTGTTAAATTGGAAACCCCTTGCTTCCCAACGTTTTACACTCTGAATGTGAGATATAATTATAAAAAACTTCGAAGGGTGTTACGATTCAGTATTAAGCCAATATGATAAAATAATTTTTTACACTGTACACTGTTTGTTTTCGAAGATTCACTATAAAAATTATTACTTTTAAATTTTTTTATTATTTTTAAATTTAGTCAAATTTTAACCTACGTAGGAAACTCATTAAAACAATATAAACACTGGGATCTATAATATAAAACTGAATAGTAAACAACGTAAATGCGATTCATTCGATGAAAAATTACGCAAGTTTTTCGTCAATATGTCTTCATAGATGTTATGAATAAATACAATGTCAAACCATCATAAAATACCTCATGGACTTTAACGGTGAAGTCATCAAATTACTTTTATACATATTTTTAAAATGACTATAACAGAGTTCAAATCGCCAATAATTATTTTTAACAATTATGAAGAGAAATATAGGTTGATAATTATCTTGATAAATATAATCGAAAATATTTAATTTGCCACTCTTCAATTTTTTAATATATCTTAATATTAAGCGAGTACGTGTATCGGAATGTGCACCACTTCACGTTTATGGCACATGGCCCAATACCCCGTGTCGTGTTTCATATCTGTCAAACTGTCAGCCATTCTTCGTTTGAATCTGAAATTGGATTTAAATTTTATTTTGAATTCGGAATCTCTAGATTCAGCCAATCCTCAAACAGTTGATGCAGTTGGTTTTAACTTTTATTTTGAATTCGGAATCTCTAGATTCAGCCAATCCTCAAACAGTTGATGCAGTTGGTTTTAACTTTTATTTGGAATTCGGAATCTCTAGATTCAGCCAATCCTCAAACAGTTGATGCAATTGGATTTAAGTTTTATTTTGAATTCGGAATTTCTGGATTCAGCCAATCCTCAAATTTTTGATGCAGTTGGATTTAAGTTTTATTTTAAATTCGGAATCTCTAGATTCAGATGATCTTCAAACATTTGATTCAGTTGGATTTAAGGTTTATTTTAAATTCGGAATCTCTAGATTCAGATGATTCTCAAACATTTGATGCAGTTTAATATAAGTTTTATTTTAAATTCAGAATCTCTAGATTCAGATGATCCTCAAACATTTGATGAAGTTGGAATTAAGTTTTATTTTAAATTCGGAATCTCTAGATTCAGATGATTCTCAAACATTTGATGCAGTTTGATATAAGTTTTATTTTAAATTCGGAATCTCTAGATTCAGACAATCCTCAAACAGTTGTTGCAGTTGGATTTAAGCTGAAAAGTGTTTATCAAAACATAGTAATATATTCAAAAAGACGCCAATGACCCATCCACAAATAATAGGGCAAAGCTCTACCATAAAAATCTATATTAAAAACATGAAAAATTCAATGTTTCATACCTGTGTTACTGGTGGGTGTGGTAGCGGTACTGGTGGCCGTCTCACAGCCAAACAAGCAATGCTGCACCGTCCACCGCGGCTCGAACGGGATATGCGTCTTTACCTGCACATGCACACATCACACATACACTTGAAATGCGTCTGTCAAACAACCAAATCTTTGCAACATTCATTATTCTTTGATTCCTAAACCTTCCTTTAAAACTACTTCTTCACAGACTAGTCAATATTTATATCAACCCTGATACAGACTGTATTTCAATGTCGGAACGACTATAATGTCTACAGGTCATGTTCCATTGAAAGATATTGGAGCGTGATGTTGATACCCGAGTGGAGCATTGCCAGCCTTACAGTAATGTAAACTATTAATATTATATCCTGTTGACATTGCAAAGAATTTTCTCAATAACGACTGACATAATATGACCACTAAATAATAATTTGGTTAAATGACAGAAACTTAAACAGTCGGGCGGCCATATTACTTCTGTTAATATACAAAGAGTAGTTTAAACCACCCAATCTTTCCAGTAACAATAATCTAGAGTTTAAACTTTTAATAAAGTTAAACCGTCGTTGACCTTACAAAGTTATGACTAAACCATCGTTTAAACTCCGTCTATGATTTAAACTATGATTGATGTTATGAGCCTAAATTAAAAATCCACCGGGGCAAAACCACATTCAATTTTCAATTACGGCTGCTGAATTTGTTTCTTCATAGCTACTTATTTCATATACCTTAGCTAGTTATTTTATATTTGCAATATCAGTAATTGAAAAATCTAGTCCCTTATTTCACCATCCCCGCTGTGAGGATATAATTTTAAAATAACCTGATAACAATTAAAAAAAAAATTGCACTTTACCAATTTTATCATTGTATTCACACCGTGAATTGTAACCTTTCCACAGAGCTTGCATATGTAGACAACGAATGAGTTTCAATACGGCGACGTACCTTCAACTCTGTAGTCAGCATGAGGATATGTCGGCAAGGCAGGCGGAAGACCTTACTGAAGAGGCACGAGCACTCCTGCGTAGACGTACCGTACTTGCAGATGGCCGCACTGCTGTGGCGCCTGTCAAGAGTAATTTCATAATATTCAAATATTTTAAATTATTTATCTCTATCCATAACGTAGACTAAGTAATTAATAAAAATTAATCGGCAAAACGAAAGCAGTGAAACAGAATTTAGGACATAAAACCAGGAGACAATAGGAATTTATAAAAGAAATTTTGTTTTCAGATGACTTTTGAATGCCTGAATTTATGGCGCATTTGTGATATCAGGATCTAACTTCTATCCCATTTTGGCAGCGACGGAATATTCATAGAAGTAGGTATCATGTACTTAGTACATGGTACCTACTTCTATGAATAGTAGACTTAAGATAACCCGGGGCTACAAGAATATTTCATTATATTAAAGAGAAGGCAGATAATGTGCAGAATGCGCTGGCAGCGAATCTCGAAACAGTTAAGTTGCTCCCTATAATCAGAAACTTAGTAAAATTTCCTGTGACAGAAAATGCAGTGAATGCACAAACTTTAAAGTCATTTTATGTTATTTAAGCGATCCTCGGTAAGATCCAGATAGCATACATCTCCATAGTCAAGCAAAGTTTAATAATTTGATGGACACTGTGCTATCCAGACTCTAATCAGATTAATTATTGTTCCATCTTTGCTTTGATCAGCGTCTTCTGAATTCTCTATAGATTGTTTTCAGAATGGTTTTCATTCTTCCTTGAAACTCTTCTATAAATATTTTCCTGCGGTAATATGAAATCTGAAGTTAAATTTTTCATGTTTCCTTTATTCATAATGTAAATTCAATACAAATATCCAATTGACTATCCAATTAGTTTTATATACTATACGATAAAAACATATTCAATCATCTCATCATCAACAGCTTTTCTCAGTCCATTGTCGAATACAGATCTCTCCAATGCGCTTATCAATAGAAGTAATTGTCCGAGTAATTGCCCCAACTAAGAATTTTTAAATATCACTTCGGCGAGAGGCCTGTTATTGAATCTGGGTCTCACCGTGCGCTGCACTGTCAAAGGCCGTATGTCTTGTGATCAACCCAACGCACCATAGCGGCAACAGGATTCAATATGATTTAGGAATTCATGCTAATGTCAAACTGGAAATGACTTCATAGGGAGTTTATCCTTGTTATGACTAATAGATAAATAATAAACCATTAATTTATCCCTATAAAAAAAATATTGTAAGTTAAAATGTATTATCTATACATTTTTACTATCATTTATAGATTTATCCCTATAAAAAAAATATTGTAAGTTAAAATGAATTATCTATACATTTTTACTATCATTTCTATAGATTTATCCCTATAAAAAAAATATTGTAAGTTAAAATGAATTATCTATACATTTTTACTATCATTTCTATAGATTTATCCCTATAAAAAAAATATTGTAAGTTAAAATGAATTATCTATACATTTTTACTATCATTTCTATAGATTTATCCCTATAAACAAAATATTGTAAGTTAAAATGAATTATCTATACATTTTTACTATCATTTCTATAGATTTATCCCTATAAAAAAATATTGTAAGTTAAAATGAATTATCTATACATTTTTACTATCATTTCTATAGATTTATCCCTATAAAAAAAATATTGTAAGTTAAAATGAATTATCTATACATTTTTACTATCATTTCTATAGATTTATCCATATAAAAAAAAATATTGTAAGTTAAAATGAATTATCTATACATTTTTACTATCATTTCTATAGATTTATCCCTATAAAAAAAATATTGTAAGTTAAAATGAAGTATCTATACATTTTTACTATCATTTCTATAGATTTATCCCTATAAAAAAAATATTGTAAGTTAAAATGAATTATCTATACATTTTTACTATCATTTCTATAGATTTATACCTATAAAAAAAATATTGTAAGTTAAAATGAATTATCTATACATTTTTACTATCATTTCTATAGATTTATCCCTATAAAAAAATATTGTAAGTTAAAATGAATTATCTATACATTTTTACTATCATTTCTATAGATTTATCCCTATAAAAAAATATTGTACGTTAAAATGAATTATCTATACATTTTTACTATCATTTCTAAAGATTTATCCCTAAAAAAAAATATTGTAAGTTAAAATGAATTATCTATACATTTTTACTATCATTTCTATAGATTTATCCATATAAAAAAAAATATTGTAAGTTAAAATGAATTATCTATACATTTTTACTATCATTTCTATAGATTTATCCCTATAAAAAAAATATTGTAAGTTAAAATGAAGTATCTATACATTTTTACTATCATTTCTATAGATTTATCCCTATAAAAAAAATATTGTAAGTTAAAATGAATTATCTATACATTTTTACTATCATTTCTATAGATTTATACCTATAAAAAAAATATTGTAAGTTAAAATGAATTATCTATACATTTTTACTATCATTTCTATAGATTTATCCCTATAAAAAAATATTGTAAGTTAAAATGAATTATCTACACATTTTTACTATCATTTCTATAGATTTATCCCTATAAAAAAAATATTGTAAGTTAAAATGAATTATCTATACATTTTTACTATCATTTCTATAGATTTATTCCTATAAAAAAATATTGTAAGTTAAAATGAATTATCTATACATTTTTACTATCATTTCTATAGATTTATCCATATAAAAAAATATTGTAAGTTAAAATGAATTATCTATACATTTTTACTATCATTTCTATAGATTTATCCCTATAAAAAAATATTATAAGTTAAAATGAATTATCTACACATTTTTACTATCATTTCTATAGATTTATCCCTATAAAAAAAATATTGTAAGTTAAAATGAATTATCTATACATTTTTACTATCATTTCTATAGATTTATCCCTATAAAAAAATATTGTAAGTTAAAATGAATTATCTATACATTTTTACTATCATTTCTAAAGATTTATCCCTATAAAAAAAATATTGTAAGTTAAAATGAATTATCTATACATTTTTACTATCATTTCTATAGATTTATCCATATAAAAAAAAATATTGTAAGTTAAAATGAATTATCTATACATTTTTACTATCATTTCTATAGATTTATCCCTATAAAAAAAATATTGTAAGTTAAAATGAAGTATCTATACATTTTTACTATCATTTCTATAGATTTATCCCTATAAAAAAAATATTGTAAGTTAAAATGAATTATCTATACATTTTTACTATCATTTCTATAGATTTATACCTATAAAAAAAATATTGTAAGTTAAAATGAATTATCTATACATTTTTACTATCATTTCTATAGATTTATCCCTATAAAAAAATATTGTAAGTTAAAATGAATTATCTATACATTTTTACTATCATTTCTATAGATTTATCCCTATAAAAAAAATATTGTAAGTTAAAATGAATTATCTATACATTTTTACTATCATTTCTATAGATTTATACCTATAAAAAAAATATTGTAAGTTAAAATGAATTATCTATACATTTTTACTATCATTTCTAAAGATTTATCCCTATAAAAAAAATATTGTAAGTTAAAATGAATTATCTATACATTTTTACTATCATTTCTATAGATTTATCCCTATAAAAAAATATTGTAAGTTAAAATGAATTATCTATACATTTTTACTATCATTTCTATAGATTTATCCCTATAAAAAAAATATTGTAAGTTAAAATGAATTATCTATACATTTTTACTATCATTTCTATAGATTTATCCCTATAAAAAAAATATTGTAAGTTAAAATGAATTATCTATACATTTTTACTATCATTTCTATAGATTTATACCTATAAAAAAAATATTGTAAGTTAAAATGAATTATCTATACATTTTTACTATCATTTCTATAGATTTATCCCTATAAAAAAATATTGTAAGTTAAAATGAATTATCTATACATTTTTACTATCATTTCTATAGATTTATCCCTATAAAAAAATATTGTAAGTTAAAATGAATTATCTATACATTTTTACTATCATTTCTATAGATTTATCCCTATAAAAAAAATATTGTAAGTTAAAATGAATTATCTATACATTTTTACTATCATTTCTAAAGATTTATCCCTATAAAAAAAATATTGTAAGTTAAAATGAATTATCTATACATTTTTACTATCATTTCTATAGATTTATCCATATAAAAAAAATATTGTAAGTTAAAATGAATTATCTATACATTTTTACTATCATTTCTATAGATTTATCCCTATAAAAAAAATATTGTAAGTTAAAATGAAATATCTATACATTTTTACTATCATTTCTATAGATTTATCCCTATAAAAAAAATATTGTAAGTTAAAATGAATTATCTATACATTTTTACTATCATTTCTATAGATTTATCCCTATAAAAAAAATATTGTAAGTTAAAATGAATTATCTATACATTTTTACTATCATTTCTATAGATTTAACCCTATAAAAAAAATATTGTAAGTTAAAATGAATTATCTATACATTTTTACTATCATTTACTATCATTTCTATACATGTTTACTATCATTTACTATACATTTTGACTTATAAAAAAAGTATTGTAAGTTAAAACGTATTATCTATACAATATTTTCTTACAAACACTTTCCACAATAATAATGCGAAAACATGACATAAAAGGTTACAATAACTGCATAAACAAGATTCAACCTTTACTTGGCGAATAGCAATTAAAAACTCTATTACTTTTTTTTTGTTTATTAACAGAATGACAACTTGTTTGTTGTAAGTTCGTTGTAAAACTGAACCTTTGCTCAAATTACCTTAATATGCCTTTTTACACCACTTCACCCAAAGTTTATAAAAACTGATTAAGGTATTGCATATATTTGACGTTAATTTAAATGAAACTACGTGATGTAGTATTGTTTCTACTTTATTTAAGTTCTTTACCACGTCCTAGGTTTCCTTGTATGGCAACATCTTCAGGTGGGCAGTTTGTAAAGATTTTTTGCAAAGAGATCAATCTGTACTAACTGCCCACGCAAAAATGTTGTCGTGCAACAAAGAATTAAACAAAGTAGAAATAATAAAGAAATAGTAAAGAATTTAAACAAAGTAGAAATATTACTACATCACGTAGTTTTATTTAGTTGTGGAACTGATTAAGGATTTACACATAAAAGCAAGGTTGGTCTTGTATGGCTTACGGGTTTAATCAAACCAGTTTTTTTTTTATCAGAAACCAAAAACCAACTAAAGTTGCTTCGTGGGTTGTGACACACATAGTGCGTGAATCCATAGGTCACAAATATACCCATACAACCAATTTATGTCTCTGCTCACTATACGTCATTATGCAATAAATGGGATGCGACAAATTACCTAGAGTTAGTTGAAAATATCGCCCTAAATATTTCAATGAAATTGCTTACAATATTCAATAGAATTGCTTACAATATCCATAAGAATTTAATAAAATTGCCTTCAATGTTCAATATAATTCCCCAGAATGCCTTCAATGGATTTCTTTCAATCATTTACAACATGCAATCATTTTAGTAAAAGTGACATACCCACATTTTAATAAATCATTAAACAAGTTTAATCCGAACGAATGTTCTTACGTTAGAAACGTAAAAGTCAAAACGTACAGAAATTTTGAAATAATGAATTTTTTTGAAAAAACTCAAAGAAAATTTTTAAGGAAATCCTTTCGCCACAAAACACGACTGAAATATCGCCAGTTGCATTTTTTAAAAACTGCAAATAATCACTGTACGATGCTTACTGTGACTACTAGTGGTGCGAATAACATTCGTTATAACAATGACTGTGGCTGCCAATCTCCAAAAGTCAAGTAAATAGTTAAATGCAAAGATAAATTTTTCAATATTTATTTATGGCAACTACAATTTAAATTGAAAGCAAAGACTCACCTTCCGCCACGATCGTCGAGGCACTTCTGCGCGAGACTTGTCTGGTGACTCATAAGGTTGTACGCGTACTGCGTGATGGTATCTGTGGGCGACTGCTTAGACTCTTCCGTTTCCTAGAGGCAAAATTGAGATATCATTACGCCTGGCTTAAACGACATTCAACACATAATACAGAAATGAAATAATGTATTAATACCACATGTAAAAATAGAAATAGCGTACTCATTAAGTGGAACATCACAACCATCTTCAAGCCCTAACCCATTTTCCTCTAATTGCAAATTTGGAAAAAAGAATTTTTTTTATGGAAAATGCAAAAAAATTTTATCCCATTAAAAGTGGAAGAAAGTCTTGTTTTTCATACATGCAAAGTTAGAGAGTGTTTTTTTTCACACATAGCCAATCGATTGAGGTATCTTTGTACCGCTCTTTCAAAATATGACTGAAATTCCTGTTACAATTTTTTTATTTTTTACCCAGTTTAGGATATATTAAGCTTCAACGTAAGGTCTCCCCCTTCCACTTTTCCAACCAAGGATTGTAATAATGTAAAAAATTCTAGAAATTTCAATTAAAATTTTTTCATTAACTTATATCTACAATTTCAAGACGTACACACAAATGCAGAACACCGCTTTAATCTTGTAGCGGCACGACTTAACCAACTTTATTAAATAGTTCTGCATCGTTTGCAGTATAACTGAAACCTTCTTATTTTATCAAATCATATTAAGAACCATATAATACAGATATCAGACAATATGATGCAACATTATCAGAATGAGGTCCTATTAAATGAAATATTTTGACCAGCAAACAACTGCATTATATAGTAAATATTAACCAGGGATTTTACAATACTTTGCACCATAATACGAACCCGGAGCCGAGTCAATGCGTAATTCTTCCTCTCCTCTTCGACGCTATGCGCCACCTCGAAGAAGCATGTGACAAAGTCATCAGGCTGAAGCGGAGTACGCGCGAACGCGCTATACTTGCCCGTTAGACGCTCCAAACCCTGCAATGTACGCCTTGACATTAAAAATTATATGCAAAAGGGATCTATTCGCTTACTATGAAATTACATTTCAAGCGCATTTACAAAATACTATTTCTTAAAACATGCGTTACAAAAAGTAGCACATTCTCTCTGAAAATCAAAACCTACACATATAACAAAACTGTAACAGAGTGAATTCTGTACATGGAAAATATTTTAAAAAGGGCTATTGATTTAAAATAAGAACGAAAATAGAAGCCAGAAAACCCGTTTTTTAGAATTTTTATCTATCTGTATGTTAATTTGTTCGTCAATCGTGCGAAATCTGCTGGATTGATTTTGGTGAAATTTTGTATTGTAATAGTTTATATGCAGCAATAGTAAGATTATAATATTACAAGAGAGAAAAAAATTCTAATGACTTCTTATTCCGAATTTTATGTGAATAAAGTCGTAGGCAGAACTAGTATGAATATAAAAAATCTCAGATTTTCAATTTATCTCACATTAGATATTTGTATTGGTTTAAAAAAACATTCCTTTTCCGATTTTCAGAAAAATTTTTCAAGTTTTAGTGTTTTTAAAAATGGCATCACCATTAATGGCCTAAAAAACAGTGTCCCATAATAAACCAGATGATGTATACAATGACGATTTATACAGGTGTAAAATTGAATACTACAATGTCACGGAGACGTAATTCGTTTCAATGTTCTGAAAAGAACAGTAGAAACCTTTCTTAGAAATTTGTAGCGGTTCCGGAGTTATTCAGGCTCAAAGTTGAAATTTCTTACAAAATTATTACCATATTTTCCACATTTTTTATACTCATATATTAAAATATCATTCAATACTGCAATTTTATCAAAAAAATCTAAATTTTTTTCGATAAAAACCAAAAACATTTCAAAGTTTAGAACGGAACGTATGTTTTTACCTCTTTCATAAAACATTTGCCGATTATATACTAACTCTAGCAGATAACTGTTATTTTTTTATTTTTCAAGCAGTCATAATTTTTTCCTCGTGAATAATTTCAAAAATGGGTTTTCAATGTTCTCTTCAGGATATTGAAGAGAAGTACATTTCAAGAGCTTGTCACATTCAAGTTTAACCCTGTATTTAGTTGGTGTATAATCTGGGGTTTTCTGAGGAAATGCATATTTCGGATTCTAACTTTGCATCCATAAGAAAAATACAGAAGGTCGACGATACCAAACTAACTTCATTATGAAGGACTGAAAACTTAAAAATAATACTTATTTACCATAACAAAATCCTGTAGTAACAGCAAGGCAGACGACTACCCCTAAATTTTGCTAATTTCAGCAAAATGTCACAAAAACACACAGCTTAATTAAAAACCAGTACCGACAAAATTATTAAAAAATAAGCGAGTTATGAAATTCTGAATTAAATGGCGGGGATATCTCCCTGTCTCATTCGCTCTCATAGAATACAATCAGCATTATTAAAATGACATCACAACTCAGTATTACCGTCCTTGTCTAAGTGTTAAATTTATAACTTTATAACTATCGATTCTTAAGGTTTATCAATAATATTCCCCTCCTCATCAGCTTGTACTGTGAAATTATGATTTATGGAATAAAAAATTAGTCAAATATCTTACTGATATCGACGACTTTTAATTACGACCTAATAATCACTAGTTTTTTTTTTGTTAATTGGTGCCAAATCCAAACAAAACTGAACAAAATTCAAACATAAGATTTGATTTTTTTTGTTCTGTTCACTTCTCTTTGGACTTGTCTCTGACTTGACAGCCCTTTTCTTATACCCTTCTAAATAAAAAAAAAACCTTTAAAATGGTTCATAAATGCTGGAGATATGCGTGTACATAAAAAAATCACTCGAATTGGATGCCATATCCTTCTTTTAAATGTATTATACTTAATAAACAATTAATTTGATATAAGCCCTTCATCAGAGGTATCAAGTGATATAAAAATTTCAATGTACCAATGTTTTAATAACGCTTCCGACTGGGTCTAATAGATGGCACTAGATATAATTAAGAATATTCGTATAAGTTGGAACGTCTTCAAAATTTATGCATCCGGTATATCATCGGCCTCAGAAAATATGATTATATTTCTGAATACAGGTCACTTCTCAAATGGGTGAAGATCCATGATCAATGGCAACTTCACATACTTACACTTCTTTTTAGTATATTAACAAATCCTCAGAGCCCACATTATCTTCTGGCAAATTTAAAGATTTGTCTGCTCACGGCCTTGGACTACAATTTGAAAGTTCATAATTTCACTCGCCCTACTTATTCCTAACCATACCTCTACCACTTACGGAAAATCCTTCACTGTCCAAGCAGCAAAAATTTGGAATCACCTGGATCCTGACATCAGAAAAATCACGTCCCTAAATATTTTCAAAGATCGAGTGAAAAAGTCCTCTCCTGAAATTGCCTGAAAGTGCCTCTCCTGAAACCTTTTCCTTTGTACCCTTGTCCTTTCCTGTCTTTCCCGTCCCAAATCATGTCAACAGTTTGTTTTTCTTATACTTTTGTATTTTTTTTTCTAATGTACTATAAAGAATTTTTGTTGTAAAATCTCTTACAGTCTACCAACTAAATTTCTATACCAATTGTTATGGTTGACTGGAAGAGATTGCTCATGTAGCAATAAGTCCGCCATATGTACTATACATAAAAGATGATATACAGATGTAATTTAACTTGTACTACTGAAACATACTTGTGGGCAAAGGACCAAAAATTGATGCTTTCATAAGCTCGTCCTGGTGTCTAAGCTATTCTAAATACCAAATAATTTACATAATATGGACACAAGATCCATCTGTTTGGGAACCGTTCTTATAAAGGACAAAACGAAGGTTTCATCTGTCACTGTCGCCGTGAGAAAGCATGTAATGAATACAAAATAGGATATTTCACAATTTTTAAGTGTTTAAAATATACAAGTCAATAACCTTGACAAAAGTTCCATTTTTACTCAATGAAATGGAAAAACCTTAAAATAACGCAACAATATACCTTATGCAGTATATTGGTGTAATTCTCTCCCTCGAGACAGGCGTCGAGACGTGCGACAGGTCCATCGGCACGCAGCATAGCCTCCACGAGTCGCGCTGGCGCGTTCGGACCCAGCAACCCTCTACGCAAAGCCTGAATACAAAAGCATTCACATATTAAAAATCAAAATAGAATAGAATAGATCTTAAGAAGTACATTCCTAAAAATATAGAGGTAACTTTTTATACTCTATCTTACACACCCCGTTATCCTAATTTAGAAGTACATTCCTAAAAATATAGAGGTAACTTTTTATACTCTATCTTACACACCCCGTTATCCTAATTTAGAAGTACATTCCTAAAAATATAGAGGTAACTTTTTATACTCTATCTTACACACCCCGTTATCCTAATTTAGAAGTACATTCCTAAAAATATAGAGGTAACTTTTTATACTCTATCTTACACACCCCGTTATCCTAATTTAGAAGTACATTCCTAAAAATATAGAGGTAACTTTTTATACTCTATCTTACACACCCCGTTATCCTAATTTAGAAGTACATTCCTAAAAATATAGAGGTAACTTTTTATACTCTATCTTACACACCCCGTTATCCTAATTTAGAAGTACATTCCTAAAAATATAGAGGTAACTTTTTATACTCTATCTTACACACCCCGTTATCCTAATTTAGAAGTACATTCCTAAAAATATAGAGGTAACTTTTTATACTCTATCTTACACACCCCGTTATCCTAATTTCTTACACACCCCGTTATCCTAATTTAGAAGTACATTCCTAAAAATATAGAGGTAACTTTTTATACTCTATCTTACACACCCCGTTATCCTAATTTAGAAGTACATTCCTAAAAATATAGAGGTAACTTTTTATACTCTATCTTACACACCCCGTTATCCTAATTTAGAAGTACATTCCTAAAAATATAGAGGTAACTTTTTATACTCTATCTTACACACCCCGTTATCCTAATTTAGAAGTACATTCCTAAAAATATAGAGGTAACTTTTTATACTCTATCTTACACACCCCGTTATCCTAATTTCTTACACACCCCGTTATCCTAATTTAGAAGTACATTCCTAAAAATATAGAGGTAACTTTTTATACTCTATCTTACACACCCCGTTATCCTAATTTCTTACACACCCCGTTATCCTAATTTAGAAGTACATTCCTAAAAATATAGAGGTAACTTTTTATACTCTATCTTACACACCCCGTTATCCTAATTTAGAAGTACATTCCTAAAAATATAGAGGTAACTTTTTATACTCTATCTTACACACCCCGTTATCCTAATTTAGAAGTACATTCCTAAAAATATAGAGGTAACTTTTTATACTCTATCTTACACACCCCGTTATCCTAATTTCTTACACACCCCGTTATCCTAATTTAGAAGTACATTCCTAAAAATATAGAGGTAACTTTTTATACTCTATCTTACACACCCCGTTATCCTAATTTAGAAGTACATTCCTAAAAATATAGAGGTAACTTTTTATACTCTATCTTACACACCCCGTTATCCTAATTTCTTACACACCCCGTTATCCTAATTTAGAAGTACATTCCTAAAAATATAGAGGTAACTTTTTATACTCTATCTTACACACCCCGTTATCCTAATTTCTTACACACCCCGTTATCCTAATTTAGAAGTACATTCCTAAAAATATAGAGGTAACTTTTTATACTCTATCTTACACACCCCGTTATCCTAATTTCTTACACACCCCGTTATCCTAATTTAGAAGTACATTCCTAAAAATATAGAGGTAACTTTTTATACTCTATCTTACACACCCCGTTATCCTAATTTCTTACACACCCCGTTATCCTAATTTAGAAGTACATTCCTAAAAATATAGAGGTAACTTTTTATACTCTATCTTACACACCCCGTTATCCTAATTTCTTACACACCCCGTTATCCTAATTTAGAAGTACATTCCTAAAAATATAGAGGTAACTTTTTATACTCTATCTTACACACCCCGTTATCCTAATTTCTTACACACCCCGTTATCCTAATTTAGAAGTACATTCCTAAAAATATAGAGGTAACTTTTTATACTCTATCTTACACACCCCGTTATCCTAATTTCTTACACACCCCGTTATCCTAATTTAGAAGTACATTCCTAAAAATATAGAGGTAACTTTTTATACTCTATCTTACACACCCCGTTATCCTAATTTCTTACACACCCCGTTATCCTAATTTAGAAGTACATTCCTAAAAATATAGAGGTAACTTTTTATACTCTATCTTACACACCCCGTTATCCTAATTTCTTACACACCCCGTTATCCTAATTTAGAAGTACATTCCTAAAAATATAGAGGTAACTTTTTATACTCCATCTTACACACCCCGTTATCCTAATTTCTTACACACCCCGTTATCCTAATTTAGAAGTACATTCCTAAAAATATAGAGGTAACTTTTTATACTCCATCTTACACACCCCGTTATCCTAATTTATACTCCATCTTACACACCCCGTTATCCTAATTTCTTACACACCCCGTTATCCTAATTTCTTATTCATTGCGTTATCATCAGATATCATATTGAAAAAGTTAAATACGCGTGGGCTGACACGGGCCGACCGACCTACAATATGCCTCAGATCAATAATGAGGTGCTGTAACGGCAACTCATTATTGATTTTGCCTCGTGGTGATGGTGAGATCAAAATATTTCCGTAAATATGTTAAAAAATAATTGGATAAACAACTTTAAGATAAATTGGTAAACAGGTTTATTTCTTAAAATTCATATTAGCTGAAAAAGACATTTTACAGACATAATTATCACCGTCAAGGACATTCTATAGTCATAATTATCGTAGTAAAACATTCTATAGTTATAGTTATTACTATAAAAGACATTCTACAATCGTAATTATCACCGTATAACATATTCTTCATAATTATCACTATCAAAGACCTTCTACAGTCGTAATTATCATCGTAAAAGACAGTCATAATTACCATCGCGAGACATTCTATAGTCGCAATTGTCACCATAAAAGATATTCTAGTCATAATAACCACTGTAAAAGACATTCTCCTATTGTAATTATCACCATAAAGATATAATACAGTCATAATTAACTCCGTATAAAATGCTCTACTGTCGTAATTATCATGGTAAAAGATATTCTAAAATCCTAATTATCACCGTAAAAGACATTCCACAGGCATAATTAATTTTACCCACTTATCCAAATCATTCGTTCAGATAGTCGATAAATTGGTCTTAATTTGGAGATAAGCAAGCATTATCCTCCAACACCATAACTCATAAGCATCTATTTTCCTGTCCATAGCATGGATCGTCCAAGATTTAGACACATTTATAAAAATGGAGAAAACGAATGTTCACATCACTATCTTCTTGGAAGTTAGAATGACCATATAGGTCGTACAGAGCCAGACAAACTAGATAAACTGATTTTTATAGAGAAGATAGAAGCCAAGAGACCTCATGCTCAATACTCTATATCTGATCAAATTAAGATCATCATGGGAAACCTCACTAAAATAAACGACAAACAGAACAGGTTTTGAAGCAGCTGGTCATCTCCTCTAGTAAGGCACTTCAAGACGAGCAAAACCTTCAACAATAAAGATGCGAAAATAAAGAAGATCCAAATCACGGTTCTAGTGGATTTACTGCGATTAATTGTAAACCTCCTCGATTCATTTCATTTTCTGTTCATTTTGTCCCAAAAAAATTAGAGCTAAAAAGCTGTATTAAACAATTTTTCGGTTATTAAAAAATACAATAATAATAGGTTTATATTATTATTACTTGTAAAAATTTTACTAAAACACTAATAATAATAAAGCAAAAATACTTTTATTAAAAATACATTTATTTTGATCCTCTCTTATGAATAGTGAGAGATTGTTCTTACAGCAATAAGTTGACATTATATACTGCTTTTTTACATTAGTTTGTAAATATGAGAAAATGGTATACCTGTGTGGCGTGAGTGGGTTGATCGTCGCGCAACACGGCCAACGCGTAGAGCTTGAGACGTGTGAGCAGATCAGCCGATGGGCACGGATGTCCGGCACGGCGACACAGCGGCTGTAGCTCGCGTGCTGCCCGCGAGCACGTCTGCCACACGCTGCCCGCACAGTGCGGCAGGGGGAAGCTCGTACGGATCGCCTGATGTTATTAAACAGGTTTATAGACTATCTTTGATATGACCTATAAATTCTGCCTACAATAAAATTTTAACTATGCAATGTATAAATTTAAAAATGTTAAGTCGAAGTGAATGATTGTACTGTCTCATAAAATTTGTGGGACTTTTGGCTTTTATTTTTATTTATTATGTATGTTTCTTAAGTAAGCTATACAAACAAACCTTTCCCGTAGCAACATATTGTATCATATCAAAAAAATACCAAAAGCACGACTAATTGCAAAAATAAACTTTTTTTGCACACTAAAAATAATTACAAAAACGATCATAGCCATATATATCCTTCTATTTAATATAGAGATTTTAAATAGATAACCGCTGTCAAATGTACCGCACAAACTGGCCAAAAATGAAGACGATGACAAGATTTTCGTAAAAGAATTTTGATAATCAATTCAATTTAAAGCAATATACGATATAGCATACAATCGTGACGGAAATCGTGTGCTCAAACATTGACACAAAATAAATTTCTTCCATGATTGCAAAAATTGTCACATGATTCCACAATATTGTAGCTACTGTAGCTACGATAATAGGGCAAAAAAGTGGAAACTTTTTTCCAATAGATAGAGTCATGTACTCGGTACCTATATGTCAAATACCTAGTATTTCCTAAGAAATAGTCATTTTTAATGTAATTGTACCAACCAATTCAAAATACTAGATTTTTTAAAAATTTATTTTAATGTGAGGAAAATCAATCGACACACACACACATACAGGAATTCGGAAACTATTTATTGAAGATTTTTATTTATAATTGCCCTATACGTTGCTAAAAAGGTCGACAAATTTTTTTTCGGAAGCTGTTCGACTTACAAAATTAGATTTGGCATAATGATAAAGCATATATCGATCGGAAAATTTTTGAAGAGGCGAATAGACTGCTCGAATTTTTTTTCAGTTTACGTCTCATCTAAGAAACTATTTCTTTCCGAATTTTTATACCACCTTTCTGGAGATATTCTCAAAAATGTCGGCTAAAATATGTTCTCCTCTTCTGCTATCTCCAAAGATGTTAAATTCGAAATAATAAAAAATAACGCTATTGAAAGTCTACTTATAGCTTACCGGGAAAATATAGCGATGGTTCTAAGTTCTTTAGTCTGTGAAACGTTCACGATATTTATATGCGTGTACATGTAAGAGTACAAAAGGAATTATAAAAAACTAAATAATTAAAAACACTTAAAAAACTAAATAATTAAAGACACTTAAAAAACTAAATAATTAAAAACACTTAAAAAACTAAATAATTAAAAACACTTAAAAAACAAAATAATTAAAAACACTTAAAAAACTAAATAATTAAAAACACTTAAAAAACTAAATAATTAAATACACTTAAAAAACTAAATAATTAAAAACACTTAAAAAACTAAATAATTAAAAACACTTAAAAAACTAAATAATTAAAAACACTTAAAAAACTAAATAATTAAAAACACTTAAAAAACTAAGTAATTAAAAACACTTAAAAACTAAACAATTAAAAACACTTCAAAACTAAATAATTGAAAACACTTAAAAAACTATATAATTAAAAACACTTAAAAAACTAAATAATTAAAAATACTTAAAAACTATATAATTAAAAACACTTAAAAAACTAAATAATTAAAAACACTTAAAAACTAAATAATTAAAAACACTTAAAAACTAAACAATTAAAAACACTTCAAAACTAAATAATTAAAAACACTTAAAAAACTATATAATTAAAAACACTTAAAAAACTAAATAATTAAAAATACTTAAAAACTATATAATTAAAAACACTTAAAAAATTAAATAATTAAAAACACTTAAAAACTAAATAATTAAAAACACTTAAAAACTAAATAATAAAAAAAAATGTTTAATCAAAATCATAATTTAATCATAATAATAATTTATTTCAACGAAACTTGCATATTGTACTACAGTCGTTTTTGTAATCTCTTTCTAGGATCTTATCTATCTTTAAAACATTTCTTTTATGAGGCACTTAATTGTTTCACGATATCTTACTTACTTTTAAGTCATTTTCTGAATATTTAACTGAAAAATCTCTAAACTGATTCAAAATGAGAAAAGATAAATATTATGAAAACATAATATTTTTACGTACTGTTATTTTAAATTTATAAAAAAATTATAAAAAAAAACTAGTGTACTTTAGATCACACGGCTAAAGTAAAACTTCAAATTCCCAAAATATGAATTTTAAAATGAATTTACAATTTTATTCACTTTAAACGTAGAATATTTAATGTATTGCACAAAATAATAATTTATAAAATTGTTCAAGAACGAAATGAAATTACAAAATAATCAAAAAACACCGTTCGCGTAATGCTAGCAAACTCGTATATATATATTTCATGCACTGGCTATGAAAGGAAGAGAGAAAGAAAATGTGCACGCGCACTGCTCTCTCTTGCTCCTACAGTATGATACAGACAATAGGCTTGCACTGTCTTAGATATACGAAACATAACTGGCTATGAGAGAAAGAGAGAAAGAAAATGTGTGCTCGCACCTCTCTCTCTTGTCCCTACAGTAATATACGAAACGTAACTCTCTCTCTTTCTATCTTCACTAACTTATATCTCCCTCTCAACTTCCGTTCGTCTCGCCCGATCACACTTTTCGTAACGCTCTCGTCACGCATTCATCAGCTTATTCCCCAAGTCAAGCGTGCGTAAAGAAGTTTTACTTCAAAAATAAACTTAATAATTAAAAACACAGACTTCACATTCACATCCGTCATCAACCGTAGTAGACAAAACTTTGAAGTGACACAAGCACGTTGATCAACTTAACCAGATTTCCACGATTAAACTTGATGTGTTAGAAAAAGACAACTATATGAAAATCAGTGTAGCTGCTTGCATTCATTGCAGTTCATTGACTAAAAGACCCATAGAGTTTAAAAACAAAAACGTGAACCGATTGATTAAAAAAAAATTGGGGTGTGGTATGATGCATCATGGACACGGCCGTGCGTTGTACGTGAATGCGTCTATGTAACGGGTTATATTTCTTAAATAAAATATTTTTGATAATATTTTTTTATTCTAACACCTTATTATATTAACTGTCACTACTTTAAACTAATGTTTTATATACAATCGATAGATTTTGACGACAGCTGACGATAAAAACTTAAACGAACATTGTAGCTTTTCCGAATAAAAAGTTATACTAATTGCAAATCTCGAAACGCACCAAAATAACCTCAAAATGGCAGCGCTTTCCCCTCCACCACGCGCAATGAATGAATTCTTTGATTCTTTAGCTATCCAATGGTATAATTTAATTTTTGATGTAGAGGATAGATTCGAAACTGCAACGCGAAACTGTATCCCCCGATTTTGATATCATTAGGTTTTTTGGATTGCCCCCGTATGGTAGCAAATTTAAAGACCTATTCACGTCAAAAGTCTCAGTGTTCTCAAAGCGACCTTTGACTAAAAACGATTCAACAGCACAGTGACCTATTTATAAATATCATACTGATGTGAGCTTCGTAGACATACACAAGTGTCGTTTTTTTGTATTAGTGGGCTGATTATGTTTGGTTTCATTTGTTCATCGTGGGATTGTGTTAAATATATTATGCATATATTAAAAGTAAATTAGTGGCACTATCATGTTTTGTATTTTATTCGGGTTAAATAATCATAATTAAAGAATGAAAAGTAACCAACTCAGAAACAAAAAGCACGCTGCGTGGCAGTACGAGCAGACAGATTATCTCGCCAAGACAAAAAGGTTAAGGCAATACGTACCGACAACTAAATCAACTTTTGATAGTTGCAATAATTTTTCTTGTACAACCCTTTTTTTTTTAATAGCGCCATTGTATACGTTAAAAACGTTATTAAAATTTCTTCTCAAATATACAATTAATCATATAAAATATACAATATGCAAAACATGGCATCAAAACACAACACAAATACAATCTCAAACTAACAACAATGACAATCGACAAGTGACCGTAAACTAAAGAAAAAAGCACCAAGAACTAGAGCGCCACCTGAAATTCGCCTCTCCATTGCCAATCGAAAAAATACACAGCTTGTTCACACTCCCTAACATTGTCTGCTAGAACAATTTGTTAAAAAAAGAAAGTAAACATTACATCACTAACCTGATCGTGTTTGTTGGGCTCTGCTACAATGCAGCGCACCTGTCGCCAGGCGGGGTTACTCGACTTAAACGTCTCCAGTAGCCACCGTACATTGTCGCCGAATGTAGATATGCCTGCCACAAAAGTATATAACATAAAATGACGATTTTTAGGCTTAATTATTCCAGAGGTGGCGGTTTTAATATTATAAAAAAATGTCAAAAAACACTATATCTTTAATACGTTCTTATTCAAGATGAATTTAAGTTGGAATTCGACCCAGTTAAAAGCAAAATTTGCAGAAAGTGAAAGACTACAAACATATTGTCGAAAGAAAATACATATTGTCGAAAAATAAGTTCTACGTCTCGCATCTATTTGAAAGATACGCTGATTTTAATAATGTAGACTTATTCTATTTTATGTCATTTAATTTCATTAGTCAAGTAAATATTACATCTGAAAATTTGCAGAAAGGGAAAGAGTACAAACATATTGTCGAAAGAAAAAACATATTGTCGAAAAATAAGTTCTACGTCTCATAACTATTGGAAACGTATGTTGATTTTAATAATGTAGACTTATTCTATTTTATGTCATTTAATTTCATTAGTCAAGTAAATATTACATCAGAAAATTTGCAGAAAGGGAAAGAGTACAAACATATTGTCGAAAGAAAAAACATATTGTCGAAAGAAAAAACATATTGTCGAAAGAAAAAACATATTGTCGAAAGAAAAAACATATTGTCGAAAAATAAGTTCTACGTCTCATATCTATTGGAAACGTATGCTGATTTTAATAATGTAGACTTATTCTATTTTATGTCATTTAATTTCATTAGTCAAGTAAACATTACATGTGAAAATTTGCAGAAAGGGAAAGACTACAAACATATTATCAAAAGAAAAAACATATTGTCGAAAAATAAGTTCTACGTCTCGCATCTATTTGAAACATACGCTGATTTTAATAATGTAGATTTATTCTATTTTATGCCATTTAATTTCATTAGTCAAGTAAACGTTACATCTGAAAATTTTTAGAAAGGGAAAGACTACAAACATATTGTCGAAAAATAAGTTCTACGTCTCGTATCTATTTGAAACGTATGGTGATTTTAATAAAGTAGACTTTTTGTCACTTAATTTCATTAATAAAGTAAACGTTAGATCTGTCACTTAACAAAGTTCATTAATAAAGTAAACGTTAGATCTGTCACTTAATAAAGTTCATTAATAAAGTAAACGTTAGATCTGTCACTTAATAAAGTTCATTAATAAAGGAAACGTTAGATCTGTCACTTAATAAAGTTCATTAATAATGTAAACGTTAGATCTGTCACTTAATAAAGTTCATTAATAAAGTAAACGTTAGATCTGTCACTTAATAAAGTTCATTAATAAAGTAAACGTTAGATCTGTCACTTAATAAAGTTCATTAATGAAGTAAACATTAGATGTGTCACTTAATAAAGTTCATTAATAAAGTAAACGTTAGATCTGTCACTTAATAAAGTTCATTAATAAAGTAAACGTTAGATCTGTCACTTAATAAAGTTCATTAATAAAGTAAACGTTAGATCTGTCACCTAATAAACTTCATTAATAAAGTAAATGTTAGATCTGTCACTTAATAAAGTTCATTATTAAAGTAAACGTTAGATCTGTCACTTAATAAAGTAAACGTTAGATCTGTCACTTAATAAAGTTCATTAATAAAGTAAACATTAGATCTGTCACTTAATAACGTTCATTAATAAAGTAAACATTAGATTTGTCACTTAATAACGTTCATTAATAAAGTAAACATTAGATCTGTCACTATTTGTGCGATTTAGGCAAAGCTAAGTTTTAGTAATGGTGATAGTTACTTAACTTAGAAGTAAATATGTAGAAGTAACGATTGTTACTGACTATCACCTGTACTCGTATATTAATAAATATTTTGCTAGAACTAGTAAAAGAACGAACGAACCACTTGATGTGTTTATAACTTCGGCAAATAATTTTACTATAAAAACGTTTGGACGAAGAACGCTACCACTTCGAATCAAACATTGCAATGTATTGCCCTTACCGGCGCTCACAATCACTGATCTTCCATTACCGTCCTCCGCTAGAAAGAGACAGAGAGACTGCCGGATGCTGGCCGCAGTGCCGCCACCCTGCGCCGGCACGGAGCTCGTGAATTCGATACCTATGCAAGCATAACATTTTTTCATAAGTTAATTAACTTTTAATAGACAAAGAAAAAGATTCTCTAAAACATATCAAATTGAGAAAATGTGTATTTAAAAAAAATAGGCTTCATCCATTTGAATATTGATTAAAGAGATATTTCCAGCTTTAGTACCTAGTCCTGACCTAAAGATTATCAATTTCTTCAAATTTTCAGGGTTACCTCACAAAAATGAAATCTCTTATGTGTTTTTCTGCCGGTCTGCCACAGCCACTTTTCTCAGAAACTACTTAACTTAGAATAGAAATTTTGGGGAAACCGAAACTTGAAACCAAAAATTTTGATTCCATGTATAGGGTTGGGTATCATTTGAAAGGGTTGAAAATAAGGACATCAAATTATATTTTCTTATAATTTTAAGTAGTACATCGTCAGTATATACTATTATATCATAAAATGATGAAAAAATAGGGGTTTTGGAAACCTATGTAAAGGTTGGAGGAAAACTGTAACGATTATCCTAAACATTAAAATTTTTTAAATATGCATCATATTTTAGTCTTCTAAAAGATATAGTGAACAATATGTTTACGTTGTGAAAAATTTGTTCCTACAAATAGTTTAACAGAAAATTATGTACCCTTAAATATTTAAAAGTATCTAAATGAGCACTTAAATGTTTAAAAGTACCTAAATAAGTACCCTTAAATGTTTAAAATATATAAATGAGCACTTAAATGTTTAAAACATCTAAATGAGCACTTAAATGTATAAAAGTATGTAAATGAGTACCCTTCAATATTTAAAAGTACATAATTGAGTACCCTTAAATGTTTAAAATATCTAAATGAGCACTTGAATGTTTAAAAGTACCTAAATGAGCACTTAAATGTTTAAAAGTACCTAAATGAGTCCCCTTAAATGTTTAAAAGTATCTAAATGAGTGCCCTTATATGTTTAAAATATCTAAATGAGCACTTAAATGTTTAAAAGTACCTAAATGAGTGCCCTTAAATGTTTAAAAGTATCTAAATGAGTGCCCTTATATGTTTAAAATATCTAAATGAGCACTTAAATATTTAAAAGTACCTAAATGAGTACCCTTAAATGTTTAAAACATCTAAATGAGCACTTAAATGTTTAAAAGTACCCTACTCATGCTTGACAGGTTTTTCAGAACCTATGAATTCAAAAAAGTTAATTTCTGTTCATGAATGATATATGAAATAACATGATATATGAAATAACATAATATTTTTAAATTATTATTATCGGCAACTTTGCCCATCCTTTGTGAGAAAAAAGTCAACTAGTATCATACTAATTTCTAAATTTAATTTATAAATTTCCTGCTGAAAATTAAAAAGTATACTGTCATATAACAGTGTTCGCTCTTCCTTCATTAATAAGAAGTCTGTCCAGTTTAGTTTTATATCATGTTACACAAAAGTAATATGCAAATATTACATCACAAATAAGAGTATTTAGACCACTGAATTCTCACAATGCCCCGAACACACAAATGACGTTAAGCCCCATCAGCGGCGCAAAGGACGCCTCCCTTGCAACCTCATCAGAATGGGATTTCAATATGTGATCTTTAGATTATTGTCATCCATTCAAATCAAATCAAATCTGTCCATTGATAAGGAGATAACAAATATGTAAACATACTCCAAAGAAAGACAGACAGACAGTGGATTATCATATATACTAGCTATTTTGACCGTTTTTCATGTAGGAAAAATAAAACTAAATTACTCTATCTGGGTTACATCCAAGAAAATACTCTGAAGTTTAATAAATAATAACACTGCAGTTACTAATACATAAATGTAAACAAGGTAATGTATATATATGTGTGTATATATATATGTATATATGTATATATACATATATGTATATACCGTATATACATATATGTATATACCGTGTGTTATTTCATATATCATGTTATAACATATGGATTATACATAAAGCTTATTTTTTAATAATTTCCTCACATCCAATGGTTGTCTGCCAAAAATTGCTTAGTTCACCAAGGCTCCTCAACCTGGCATGACACGAGTGCGAAGTTTGTTCTTAATGAATCTTTATCACTTCAGCCTTTAAAATGGCTCACCATTTTTCTAAGCTATTATTTGGTTAGATTTAGTCAAGTGGCCTAAAATATTCGTAGAGCGTTTGAATACAGATGTCGCAGATTCAGTAACTCATATACAGCTGGTTATAAAACGTGTCATGTAATCACATTTTACGCTAGCATTCCTTTCCAAACCTGACCATCTAAACTTGGATGCAGACACTAACAATCCACATTTTAAATAAGTAGGAACATACAGAAGACAAAGACCACGTCACATTCCTCACAATCTAGTTGCATTACCAGGAATTTTAGTTTCTTCTTTCGAGAATGATCTCCATCTTCTAAGCATTTGAAGTAAGTGTTGAACAAAAAATTAAAAATTTAAACTTGTGATATGTTCTCAAACTGAAAAAGGACATAATATACCAAGAAAGCCGCAGCCAAACATATTAAACAACAGACGTACAACTCTAAACTAGAGCATAGGTTAGTGATAGATTTAAGTGGGAAAGCATTTTTGTAATGACAAAAACATTTCTGGAATGACAAACACATTTGTGGACATTTTTGGAATGTTTCCAACATTTTAAGGAAGCAAAAACAAATGTTAACACTATCATACATCATCCACATTTGAGAAAAAACAGCCTGAACTATTTACCTGTCTCGATGCATAGGAACTGTGGAACGGCATTGAAGGCCAGCTGCATGCTCGGCGTCGTGAAGAAGACGCACTGAATGCACCCTGATGGCGAATGAAGCAACTTCACACCAGCATCTACAATGAAAACACAACATGTAATTAAAAAAAATACTTTCCTTCGAGGTTTCCAATTGATTGTACTTTTTTTTTAATTGGTAATTAGTGAACGACATAAGGAAACTCAATACATTCCCATCTTCCCCCAGTCCTTTGATATGCGACTGGGTTCACAGATTCATGATTGATTGCAAATACTCTGGATACACGACTTTTGATATCTTATAGCTTTTTTCAAATCAAATTAATATTTACATAAATTTGATATTTTCAATAATAAATGAGTAATGGTTTCCATATTCTAATGATCACTTCTAATAGTTAAGTAAAATAAGATTAATTCGTAAAGCTAAATACCAACAGCTATTTTTTTGAATATATGTAGCGTTAATTTTGTAGAAATTCCTAATTTTTATTCACAACTAAATGAAACTACACGATGTAGTATTATTTCTACTTTACTTCAATTTTTAACCACCACCTAGGTTTCATCATATGACAACATCTTCAGCTTGCAAAGATTGACTCTTAGAAACTTCAAACAGCATTTATATATTAAACAAAACAATAGCGGAAGCGGGATTTGCCCACTGTTTATGTTAGTGAGTTTATGGTGGGGGTGCAGCGTATAATAAAAACTACACCGCTCCCTTACCCCTAAATTTTTCTATTCACACTGCGATTGCAGCAGAACCATTTGGGCACTATTCAGGTCATCAAAGGTACAAAGTTAACTGTGTGGCCCTTTAACTGTATCTGTTATACATTATACTTTTAAAGTAGCAAAACGACTACAGGTTCTAAGCTGATAACGGGAGAGCATGAAGGGGTGTGTAGAGCAGTTGTAGTGGACTCGCAGTACAAAGGTTCCATACACATTTATGTATTTACAAATATTTAAGGGTACATAGTACTTCTATTACATGGAATTGCCTACTATGAGGATGGGTCAAAAAGTTGACCCATCTGAGATTGCTTATTCACACAGTCGCTAATGAGAGACTCATAACGAGTATATATACCAAGTTTCAGCTTAATTATGTCATTAACCTATGAGCTATTATCAATCAAGCAACTTATTCTGGAAGAAACCATTGACTATGGAAAAAATCAAATTTCAAACTGTCATCAAGTTCCTGACAAAGCAAGGGAAAACCCGTCAAGTCATATTGAATAAGACTCTTGCCCTAGTAGAACCATGATTTAAAAGTGGCGTAACACCTACAAACAAGGCAGAGATTCGATTGAAGATGTTCCGTGTTGTGGCGGGCGATCGAGGCTCCTTGGACATTATTGAAAAAGTTGAATAACTGGTTTGCAAAAAGTCAGCGCATATAAGTGCTGAAAATGCTCACACCACCTGAAAATCACCAACCTGTTGAATGTTCACGTGCCTTATTGGATCTCTGTGGTGAGGATAAAGATGAAACCAGCCGAAATGTTACGAGTGATGAAACTTGAGTTCATCATTATGAGCCTGAATCCAAGCAGGTGTCCATGTCAATGGCATAAAAAGGGTAGGAAAAAGTTATGTTTTCTGGAATACAGAAGATATCCCACTCAATTGACTTCGAAGATAAGAGTTTTTCTATAATGGGAAAGTACTATGCTGGTCTACTGGAGCAGCTTAAACAAGCATTAAAGGCAGAAACGAGAAGGAAATTAGAAAAAGGTGAGCAAAAGCATTGTATGACAATGCATCTGTACAAAAAAAACGATGTTGCTCTCAGTGAAGACCACCAGACACACACAAGTGTATCTTTCAAATATTGCAAGACCCACCCTCTTTACAGCCCAGACTTGGCCCTCCGCAACTATTATTTGTCCCCAAAAATGAAAAAGGAGCTTCGTGGAGAAAAATTCAACAATGACGAAGAGGTTGTCTGCCATTTCAGTTTTCTTTATTTCCAAGATAAAAAGAAAACTTTCTTTTTTAGAGTATAAATAAATTAATCGACAGATCTGACAAAGGTCTGATAAACTTCACTAGGGTTAAGGGAGCAATATTTGAAAGGAAAAAATAATACCAATTTTTGTTAACCTTCCCTCCACCCTATTGTACGAACTTTCACATCTAATTATTATTTCTTTCTCCGTATCAAATAAAGAAATTCAAGTATTTTACAAATTTAAACTCTGACTTTTATTTTAATCGGCACAAACTCTAGTAGGTGCGTTAGGGGATTTCATTCTAAGAACAATAGATACGCAATTTTTGGGCGAACTGAACCATGTATCGGGACAGCTTACCAGGCCCAGCAAATATCCTAAAAATACAGTTTTAAAGCAACTTCCAAAATGTAAAAAATAAAGTCTTTTCGGCCTTTAGAATGACAAAATTTATACCAACCATCAAACCTCACAGACTTTATTGTGATAAAATTATTATCAACCATAAAACTTCGCATACTTACACTTCTTTTTAATATATTATAAAATCCTCATAGCCCAAATTATCTTGGTGGCAAATTTAAAGATTTGTCTGCTCACGGCCGTGGGCACTATTCCTAAACATATCTCTACCACTTACGAAAAATCCCTGCCCAAGCAGCAAAAATTTGTAATCACCTGGATCCTGACATCAGGAAAATCACGTCCCTAAATATTTTCAAAGATCAAGTGAGAAAGTCCTGCCTCTCCTGAAACTTTTTCCTTTGCGCCCTTGTCCTTTTCTGTCTTTCCCATCCCAAATCATGTCAATAGTTTGTTTTACTTATACTTTTGTATTTTTTTTATTTCTTTTTGTCTAATGTACTATAAAGAATTTTCGTTGTAAAACTTCTTACAGTCTACCAACTAAATTTCAACACCAATTGTTATAGTTAACTGGAAGAGATTGCTCATGTAGCAATAAGTCCACCATATGTACAAACGTAAAAGGTGATAAATTAAAACATTAAACCAAACTTGACGAACCATAGTTAAGCTGAAGTTTGCGCACAACATAGTCATATTTTTGATTAAGCCATCGCAGCGCATGTGGGCCGATGGTGACCAATTCTTCCTCGGTACTAGCCACGCACTGCAGAGACTCAGGCGACCTGTATCAAAGACAATATAACTCGCTATATATGATATAAAAGGACAAGGCATAATTCATGGAATTGTGGTGATTGGCTAAAGGCCAAATCTTTCTGGAATAAATGTGGGTACAATTTTATTGCCGAAACGAGACAGACAAAAGTGAGCTTGGTGTTACAGAAATAGAATATAATTTAAAAAAGCCAGTATTTATTAGAGTATAGAAAACGTAATAATTTAGCCATTGTCACTCAAAACTAAATACAACTTGTTACCAAAATAAAAACAAAGAAAACTGCCATAACAAACGCGCATATATTGTATTTTTAATTTATCAAGAATGATTAAAAACATATTAAAAACAATAAAAATCTTTTCAAGTACATAATAATTTATATGCATATACATAATGTTGATGCATATAAATTATTATGTACTTGAGAAGTATATATAGCCATTGCCTAAAGGAATCATAATAAGCTGTTAACTGACACGGAAATTCCTTCTGTTTTGTTGCCAAAGTAAATCTCTTTTCTGCTCTTTACGAATTTTATATAATATTTTTACGTAAAAATTCATTTTTTAATTTATCAAGAACGATTAAATAGATATAAAAAAACAATAAAAATCTTATCAAGTATTTAATAATTTATATGCATATATATAATGTCAATTGCTTTTTATTTATAGCCATTGCCTAAAGGAATCATAATAAACTGCTAACTGATACTGAGATTCCTTCTCTTTTGTTGCTCTTTTGTTGTCTTTTCTGCTCTTTACTAATTTTATAAGATTTTTTTCATAAAATTTCATTTTTTCATTTATCAAGAATGATTAAATAGATATAAAAAGAATGATAAAAATCTTCTCAAGTACATAATAATTTGAATGCATATACATAATGTCGATTGCTTTCTAAATGTATAGCCATTGCCTAAAGAATTTCATAATAAGCTGTTAACTGACACTGACATTCCTTCTGTTTTTTTGCCAAAATGAATGTTTTTTCTGCTCTTTGCAAATTTTATATGATTTTTTACATAAAATTTCATTTTTTAATTTATCAAGAACGTTTTGATTTATCAAGATCATTTTGTTTTATTAACTATGACAGATTATTATTTTTTTAGTTATATTTAAAATTCACATAATATTTTTATTAAAATGTTATAATATATATATATATATATATATATATATGTGTATATATATATATATATATATACATATACATATACATATACATATACATATACATATACATATACATATACATATACATATACATATACATATACATATACATATACATATACATATACATATACATATACATATACATATATAATTGAAATAATTTTTTGTATAATACACGGCACGTAATGAATTCATATTATAAAAAACATGTATACCAAATTCAAAGGTTATATATTTCCAAAAAAAAAAGGACCATAAATTAAACATTAAAAGACTGTGGCTACATTCAGTCGATTTATACACCTGTGACATCATTTGACTTTTAACCCCAAAAACAGGGTGTTTGTGACGTTGATTATAAAAATATTGTGATTTCTTTACTTTTTTTTTAAAAATATAAACTTATTCTTTAGGAAATGAAAAGAAATACACTTATTTACGTTTCAATCTAATAGGATAACCACAAGTTGTGGTATAATTTCGATGTTGTTAAATAGCCTATTTCATTGAATAATCATACATTCACTGGCAGCTACACGACAAAAAGGTATCTAAAACCACGTGTGTTATATAAGCCAGTAGAAGATGACAGTTGTGTTGTTGCCGTTGCTATGGTGATATTGGGTTTTGACAGTTTGTGCATGAGTTTTTAAGGCATTTTTCTTGTAAATATTAGATGACCAAGAATAAAGTTTTAAAATGGTTCAATCAATTCCATTTTATTTAAAATGTAATGTCATCGAAACCAATTTCCTTACAGTGTAACACAAATGAACAATAATTTTGGAACTTCTACTTTTATTCCTCTATATTAATAAGTTTCCTAAAATTATTCATTTATAAATGGCTGATTATTGTTAAAAGGATAACTCTAGGATTCTCAATAGCAAAGCAAGAAGTTATTTTCCTGAACATTCGGCCTTCTATATCACTCTGTCGGAATGGTGATGTAAATGAAAAAAATATTAAAATAGTAGACCACAAACCCTTGATCAGCATTCTCTGGATCATTATGTGGATCTATGATGGACACCTCGTACTCCTGCGTGTCCACTGTCCCTGCACTGGCATTGCTCAATTCGTACTGCTGATATGTTGGTGCTGGCTCTTCTACTTGCTGTCATCATATATAAATAAGGAAGAACAGATTAGAAAAGTGCTAAAAATTATGATGAAGATATACTATATTACATTCCCAGATCGGACTCTTAAATCAACATCGTTTATTGGGTCACAGAATTATCCGGCTGTTGTGTCATTCTTTATCATCAAATATTTTCATAGGATCATTTCTATAGTAAGCTCTTCACATCTCATTCACAATATGTGAGCGATAAAGTGTGCCACTTTAGAAACCTTTCAGCATGATCCTTTCAACAACGGGTATACATCTCATTACCTCATCCCGTTATTTGCTCATTTGAAACTAAAAAAATCTATAATTAGTTCATGAATGGGAGACACCCATTAAACCATATTGAAGAAAAACAAAGTATTTAAGGGTGGCATTAAATACCTACCCTTAAATATTCGATTATTCTACATTTATTAATACGACGATATTTTATGAAGTCAATGAAGAATATGATGGACACACAATTTTGTAGCGTTTATCTGAAACGTTTTTTGAGAAATCATGACAGTGCAATTTCCTAAACGAACGTAGTAGACTTCATTTACAAGGTAGTAGAATTCTTTTACAATATGACTCCCGAAAGTGGTAACTGACTTTGAAAAGGCAATGGAAAAGACATCGAAGGAAGAGCAGGTCGAAGCTTGCTCTTCTAGAAGCGGGTCTAAACAATAATAAAGACAAAATTAGCATATTTAGCAAACTTCCTGTTCCGATAAATGTAACGTTGCTAATTTAACCATTCTATTAAAACTATCTTTCAGTACTCATTAATACAGTAGATAAACATATATATTTATAAATATATATTTATGTTTATTTTAACTCCCTAGAGCGCGTACAAATATTATACAGCGTTAGCCTGTCTTTCGTGCACTCACATTGCTCGCAGTGTTGCCAGATGCACCCTGTATAGATATTTTTTCTGCTCCATTGACCGTTTCAGAAATGGGGTCATAGAGTTAGTAGTTCACGACTGCTCACGAGAGCTTAGTAGTTCACGACTGCTAGATGATATTCATTCAAATTACTTTGTATTTGTTTTATAATTGTATTGAATTGTGTGCGAGTGTATTGCCCTATTCGTCATTGTTTCATAATTCTTTGTTGTATGTTCTTCCACATGCCCAGCGATTTGTGTAATACTGCAAGTAGGGCATGGGGTTTTCAAGAAATAAATAAATATAGCTTTTGACGTGTACCCATCATTTCTATTCTTGTAAAATCTTTTGATGCAGGGTTTCAGATATTATGAATGAAGATATGTGCACCAAACGTCGATACGCAATGGAGTTTAAACAGACTGGAGAATAACTAATATGAAGCAAGCGTAGGGTATGAGTATTCAAAATACTAATTTGTCTAAGAGTATGACATGTGACGAGTATGATCCTATCGCATTTTCGAATTCAATCTTTCCTGAGAAGGGATTTATTCGGTGAACAGGAAAGCTTGCCTACATCCATAAAGACTTCGTTTCTTTAACTCTTATAGTAGTTGAGTCATTAGAAACAGAGACAGAAAGCTTGCATATTTTGTAAGAAAAAATTTATACGGTGAACAGCATAGCTTGCATACATCCATAAAGGCTTTGTTTCTTTTACTTTTATAGTAGTTGAGTCATTACAAAGACAGAAAGCTTGCATATTTTGTAAGGGATTTATTCGGTGAACAGGAAAGCTTGCTACATCCATAGACTTCATTTCTTTAACTCTTATAGTAGTTGAGTCATTACAAACAGAGATAGAAAGCTTGCATATTTTGTAGAAGGGATTTATACGGTGAACAGGATAGCTTGCATACATCTATAAAGACTTCGTTTCTTTAACTCTTATAGTAGTTGAGTCATTACAAACAGAGATAGAAAGCTTGCATATTTTGTAGAAGGGATTTATACGGTGAACAGGATAGCTTGCATACATCTATAAAGACTTCGTTTCTTTAACTCTTATAGTAGTTGAGTCATTAGAAACAGAGACAGAAAGCTTGCATATTTTGTAGAAGGGATTTATACGGTGAACAGGATAGCTTGCATACATCTATAAAGACTTCGTTTCTTTAACTCTTATAGTAGTTGAGTCATTAGAAACAGAGACAGAAAGCTTGCATATTTTGTAGAAGGGATTTATACGGTGAACAGGATAGCTTGCATACATCTATAAAGACTTCGTTTCTTTAACTCTTATAGTAGTTGAGTCATTAGAAACAGAGACAGAAAGCTTGCATATTTTGTAGAAGGGATTTATACGGTGAACAGGATAGCTTGCATACATCTATAAAGACTTCGTTTCTTTAACTCTTATAGTAGTTGAGTCATTACAAACAGAGATAGAAAGCTTGCATATTTTGTAGAAGGGATTTATACGGTGAACAGGATAGCTTGCATACATCTATAAAGACTTCGTTTCTTTAACTCTTATAGTAGTTGAGTCATTAGAAACAGAGACAGAAAGCTTGCATATTTTGTAGAAGGGATTTATACGGTGAACAGGATAGCTTGCATACATCTATAAAGACTTCGTTTCTTTAACTCTTATAGTAGTTGAGTCATTAGAAACAGAGACAGAAAGCTTGCATATTTTGTAGAAGGGATTTATACGGTGAACAGGATAGCTTGCATACATCTATAAAGACTTCGTTTCTTTAACTCTTATAGTAGTTGAGTCATTAGAAACAGAGACAGAAAGCTTGCATATTTTGTAGAAGGGATTTATACGGTGAACAGGATAGCTTGCATACATCTATAAAGACTTCGTTTCTTTAACTCTTATAGTAGTTGAGTCATTACAAACAGAGATAGAAAGCTTGCATATTTTGTAGAAGGGATTTATACGGTGAACAGGATAGCTTGCATACATCTATAAAGACTTCGTTTCTTTAACTCTTATAGTAGTTGAGTCATTACAAACAGAGATAGAAAGCTTGCATATTTTGTAGAAGGGATTTATACGGTGAACAGGATAGCTTGCATACATCTATAAAGACTTCGTTTCTTTAACTCTTATAGTAGTTGAGTCATTAGAAACAGAGACAGAAAGCTTGCATATTTTGTAGAAGGGATTTATACGGTGAACAGGATAGCTTGCATACATCTATAAAGACTTCGTTTCTTTAACTCTTATAGTAGTTGAGTCATTAGAAACAGAGACAGAAAGCTTGCATATTTTGTAGAAGGGATTTATACGGTGAACAGGATAGCTTGCATACATCTATAAAGACTTCGTTTCTTTAACTCTTATAGTAGTTGAGTCATTAGAAACAGAGACAGAAAGCTTGCATATTTTGTAGAAGGGATTTATACGGTGAACAGGATAGCTTGCATACATCTATAAAGACTTCGTTTCTTTAACTCTTATAGTAGTTGAGTCATTAGAAACAGAGACAGAAAGCTTGCATATTTTGTAGAAGGGATTTATACGGTGAACAGGATAGCTTGCATACATCTATAAAGACTTCGTTTCTTTAACTCTTATAGTAGTTGAGTCATTACAAACAGAGATCGAAAGCTTGCATATTTTGTACAAGGGATTTATACGGTGAACAGGATAGCTTGCATACATCTATAAAGACTTCGTTTCTTTAACTCTTATAGTAGTTGAGTCATTAGAAACAGAGACAGAAAGCTTGCATATTTTGTAGAAGGGATTTATACGGTGAACAGGATAGCTTGCATACATCTATAAAGACTTCGTTTCTTTAACTCTTATAGTAGTTGAGTCATTACAAACAGAGATAGAAAGCTTGCATATTTTGTAGAAGGGATTTATACGATGAACAGAATAGCTTGCATACATCTATAAAGACTTCGTTTCTTTAACTCTTATAGTAGTTGAGTCATTAGAAACAGAGACAGAAAGCTTGCATATTTTGTAGAAGGGATTTATACGGTGAACAGGATAACTTGCATACATCTATAAAGACTTCGTTTCTTTAACTCTTATAGTAGTTGAGTCATTAGAAACAGAGACAGAAAGCTTGCATATTTTGTAGAAGGGATTTATACGGTGAACAGGATAGCTTGCATAAATCTATAAAGACTTCGTTTCTTTAACTCTTATAGTAGTTGAGTCATTACAAACAGAGACAGAAAGCTTGCATATTTTGTAAGGAATGGTTTATATGGTGAACAGGAAAGCTTGCCTACATCCATAAAGACTTTGTTTCTTTTACTTTTATAGTAGTTGAGGCATTACAAACAGACACAAAAAGCTTGCATATTTTGTAAGAAGGGATTTATATGGTAAACAGGATAGTTTGCATACATCTACAAAGGTTTTGTTTCTTTTACTTTTACAGTAGTTGAGTCATTACAAACAGAGACATAAAGCTTGCAAATTTTGTAAGAAAAAATGTATATGGTGAACAGAATAGCTTGCATACATCCATAAAGGCTTTGTTTCTTTTACTATTATAGTAGTTGAGTCATTACAAACAGAGACAGAAAGCTTGCATATTTTGTAACAGGTATCTACCGAATGTCCTACGCTAGTGTGTCTGTGCCTTGCAAATAATTCATATTCATACAGGTTATAGTATACACGACCCACCTCTAATTCAGATTGTTGTTATCATGTAGATACCAAATATATAAAACCATAAACTTTCCTTATATTTTTAATGAAAAAAAATATAATTTAGCCTAGAAAGAATATATAAATAGCCATATAAAACAAATTTACAATTGCATAAGTACATTTTTGCAAGTTGTACAGTATAATGGCTTGTGATATATTGGCGCATGGGAAGCAATGGATAAAATTGCTACCGGACCACAATATGGCTTGCAATGTGTTAAGACTGTATCTATATGTATCTATATGTAGAACGTGCCTTAATTTCTAACACAGTTGAACTCAAAACGATCAACTTTTCAAGAGATATGAGGTATCGTGGGACACCAGAGTGAAGCGAAACTTTGCACATGTCGCTTATAAAATTGTTAAATATTAATTAATATAATATTATTACCATAATAAATAATACACATTTTTACAAATAATTTTCGAATTATTCATCACGCAATAAAAAACACTTAATAAAAAATTTAAATACAAAAACAGTGCCGGTGAAGCTCGGCTTTGATATTTTTTTTCATCTTGAAATTTTCTATCACGTAAATTATAAGACAGAGAGCGAAACAGATGGAAATCAGACGGCAAAAGGTCTGGAGAGTACGGTGGGTGAGGTAGCATACTTCATCCAAGTGAAAGTAGTTTCTCGCGTATTGCTTTTGCTACGTGGAATCGAGCATTGTCATGTAAAAAATAAACTTTGCTTTGATTTGAAGTTTAGCAGAGACTACTCAATTGTTCACTTCTTAGTTTTCATTATACTGTTACCCAGAAAGAGTTCCCAATGAACAACTCCATTTATACTCCCAGCATACACTCAAAAGTATCTTTTGTCTGTTATATTTTGGTGTAAGTACACCTTTTCCTTCAGCACCTAACCACTGGCCTTTACGCAAAAAATTAACATAAGCCACGCACTTTTCATCTCCTGTAACCAGATACTTTAACCACTCATTGGTACGATAGGAACTCAGTAACTCCCTGCGCACGTTAGCTCTCCCCTGAAGTTGAAAGGGTGTTAGCTCATGTGGGAGACAAACGGAATATTTTCACATCTTTCTCGAAGCATGAAGTTACCAATGCAATATGAGAGCATAAAAGTAGCTCTGCCAAATGACGCGAACTTAATCTAGAATCTTTTTCAATAAGGCTTTTTAATTTTTCTAAATCAATTGTAGGAGGTCGTATTGGATGAGGTTTATCGGACAGATCTAAATTCCCTTCTTTGAATCTTTGGAACCAGTGCTTGGATGTGTCGTAAGAGCGCACACCTTCACCCGTCATTGTGTATATATTGCATGTAGCTTCGCTGCCTTTTTGCCTGAAATTAAATTTATGAAGCAGAGCTCTCTAAGTTTACTACGAGATACTTCCCATTTTTTCATTTATACTTTATTCACCAATTACTCAAATGCATACTGAGCAGAAGCTCTTACACTGAGCTCTTTATATACCCTACAAGAAACATCCTTGAAGCTTCTATAACATTCCAGAAATCAGTGGAAAAAAGTGACTGGTTTATAGGTTTGCCCACTCAATATTTTGGCAGCAACACGTCCTGGATTTTGTCTCTCTTTTACTCCATATCGCTCATTCATACAGGCAACAATACGTGCTGCCCAGCCAATGATGAGCGTTTCATCGCCACATTCGTTCATGACGTTTTACTTTTTCTTAGTTAGCTCCCCTCCCCAAACGTCCCTTAAGAAATTTTGTTTCAAACCTACCCTCTTTTGTATTTACAACCTGTACAGGCTTTTTTATAAAGAAATTATGTTTCAACATGGTTAAGTTGGTCGTGTATTTAACATGTAAAAAATACAATTATCTGTCAATTCATGATGCATCTTTTTATTCTCCATTCAAAAATATAAAAATATCATAACTTCATTTCTACAACTTACGTGACATTGCGACTTAAGGGATCATATGTCTTCACATTATTTTGCAATGAAAATATTATACCATACGGTTCCAGCCTGAAATTGAAGATTTCAGGCACACCACAAGCTGAATATGCCATATTTAACTCAATGACTCTTTCAAAATTTCCTATATATAATAGCGGTAAACATTGCTTTGATATTTGTGAGACTTTCTGCAACAATACAATGCTGTACCATACTGCGGCCTTTTATTAAAACAGCATCTATCAATCAACCACAAAGTCGATCTGCATTTCTTGAGAGTTAACCAAAACAATCAGAAAAAGTATGTAAATCAGGCACAATTTAAATATTTGAACTATATTTAACAAGTTAAACAACCTTTCAATTCAAAATTTTCACTAACTTTTGACCTTCGAACACTATATAAACCAGTAACGTATAAACCAGTAATATTTTGCGTTGCTTCTCATACGCCAGTGTATCACCAGTACAAATGAACAAGTAAAGTTCTACAAGGACCATGCAATATAACATCTGTACCATCTGGTAATCAATCAGTAAACTTTTGGTTACACTACTGTCATTTATTACTACCAAGTCCCAATAGGGTATATATTGTAATGGATCAAAATTATTTACGATAGCTAAATATGATGCAATGTGTGGTATAAAAGTATTTTAAAAATTCATACAAGCTATACAGCGTATAGTTTCACCCCATATTCAATCGTAACATAACCTCTTTACGTCCCATGATGTTTACTATTTTCTATATATAAATTACTACACTAATATTGACAAAGACGTAACGTCATTAACGTTCGTCGATGTAACGACGTTGTGTCATTTTTGAGCGATCTTTTACACGGTCCCTCCAGATTGTCATGAATAATTTGTTGTTAAGTTTTGGAACTACTACTTTCTCGTATGAACAAACCCATATCACTGGTCATAAGTATCATATGGCTGCTTGTTTTTTTCATGGGATCCATTTACGTACACCAATATTTCGCAAATTTTATACAAAATGGGTTTAACGTAATAAAGAATACTTACTAATGAAGAAAATGTGTTTTGAAAAGAGAAAATCTATAATCATTCTTTTGATATTTGTAGTGGACCTGTTATTGAGACGACCTCCCTAAGGAAGCGTGAAAGGGTCATAAGGGGGCCCAATGTGTTCCGACTTTCTAAAAAAATATCCAGGCGAAGTCACTCAATAATTAATTCGGCCGCATGCGGGCACAAACACCGCATTAATACAATTTTGTTATATAATTATACTTAATTCCTTTTAAGAATGTATACTAAAGTTTAATTTATTTGATGATTCTTATAACTGGAGTCGTAAAAATGATAAACTTTTTAACGATATGATGAAATAAATTAAAAAGGGACGTGAATATATTTTTTTATAATCCGGGGAGACTCGATGCAAAAAAGGTTGAAAATCCCTGCTTTAAGGCATTGTTTTTCTAAAGGAGTTTGTAGTAAATAGCGCCAAATATTTAAGAAAGACAGGCTGTGATAAAATAGATGAACAAAAAGCTGTTATTAAAGTAAAACTGTTAAATTAAAGCTGTTATAAAAAGTTAAAACGGTTAAAGAAAAGCTGTTATTAAAGTAAATTTGTTAAAGTAACTCTGTTATTAAAGTAAAGCTGTTATTAAAGTAAAACTGTTAAAGTAAAGCTGTCATTAAAGTAAAACTGTTAAGTGAAGCTGTTATTAAAAAAAACTGTTATAAAAAGTTAAAATGGTTAAAGAAAAGCTGTTATTAAAGTAAACTTGTTAAAGTAAAGCTGTTATTCAAATAAACTTGTTAAAGTAACTCTGTTATTAAAGTAAACCTGTTATTAAAGTAAAGCTGTTATTAAAGTAAAGCTGTCATTAAAGTAAAACTGTTAAGTGAAGCTGTTATTAAAGTAAAACTGTTAAAGTAAAGCTGTTATTAAAGTAAAGCTGTTATTAAAGTAAAGCTGTTATTAAAGTAAAGCTGTCATTAAACTAAAACTGTTAAGTGAAGCTGTTATTAAAAAAAACTGTTAAAGTAAAACTGTTATAAAAAGTTAAAATGGTTATAGAAAAGCTGTTATTAAAGTAAACTTGTTAAAGTAAAGCTGTTATTCAAATAAACTTGTTAAAGTAACTCTGTTATTAAAGTAAACCTGTTATTAAAGTAAAGCTGTTATTAAAGTAAAGCTGTCATTAAAGTAAAACTGTTAAGTGAAGCTGTTATTAAAGTAAAACTGTTAAAGTAAAGCTGTTATTAAAGTAAAGCTGTTATTAAAGTAAAGCTGTTATTAAAGTAAAGCTGTCATTAAACTAAAACTGTTAAGTGAAGCTGTTATTAAAAAAAACTGTTAAAGTAAAACTGTTATAAAAAGTTAAAATGGTTATAGAAAAACTGTTATTAAAGTAAACTTGTTAAAGTAAAGCTGTTATTCAAATAAACTTGTTAAAGTAACTCTGTTATTAAAGTAAACCTGTTATTAAAGTAAAGCTGTTATTAAAGTAAAGCTGTCATTAAAGTAAAACTGTTAAGTGAAGCTGTTATTAAAGTAAAACTTAACTTACATATACTATAAAAATGATCATGATGTGTGTAGCATCGTGAACATGTATCGTAAAAAAAAATTGATTTGCAATCAATTTTTTTATATCTAGAGGGGGTCAAGGGAAAAAATATTTGCCAAAAACTACCATAGTGTCTCAACGCTAATTTCATACTCTCATTACTGCATTAGTACTCGTTACCAGATTCTAGTCTCGTACATACTTCCAATATTAAAGATCTCATTGTGATTTATTAATCGGACACCTTATGGATACCTGCAAAACTACATTTAGGGTGTTTGGATTGTTGTCATTCGTCATTGATCATTCGTCATTCGGCATATGAAGTAATTCATATCCTAATGTTGAAGAAAATACAGAAAAGATTCATTAGCGTTAAAAATTAAGGGCATAGTCGAATAAAACTCTTTTGCAAGTTAAAAGAGAGTTATATTTGGTACCGCATTTATTGAAAATGTCAATTGGTTTTATTGACAACCTTTCGTTACTGAGATTGATGTCATTCTCATCCCAAACTGATACGTACAAATATGAAAACGTATGATACCTACAAATACGAACGTACCTATCAAAATGCAATTGGGTATTATTCTTAAACTGGCAGACCATTCTTAAATTTGTTATTTTTAGTAAAATATCATGAAAACACGAGTTAATTGAAAAGAAGTATTGAAAAATTATAAAAATTGATTAAATAATCCCGTAACTTACTTAGTTACGAGATTCTAAATTTATCAGTAGTAACAGAACAGGAATATCTCTCCATCTCATTCGCTCTTGTACTAAAAATGATGTCACTATTCAATATTGACATCTTTGTTTATCTCCTTGAGCACATGTGTCGCTTACAAACAATGCTCATGCCATTCAAAAAACGATTGTAGAAAAAATTATAAAAATTAATTAAAAAATAAGGCAGTTATGAGATTCTAAACTTAATAGGAGCAATAGAAAAGGAATACTTCCTGTCTCATTCACTCTTGTGGAATACAATGTGCGTTACTAAAAATGATGTCACAACTCAATATTGACATTTTTGTTTATCTCCTTGAGCATATGTGTTGCTTACAAACAATGCTCATGCCATTCAAAAAACAATTATAGAAAAATTATAAAAATTTATTAAAAAATAAGGCAGTTATGAGATTCTAAACTTAATAGCAGCAATAGAAAAAGGATACTTCCTGTCTCATTCACTCTTGTGGAATACAATATACGTTACTAAAAATGATGTCACAACTCAATATTGACATTTTTGTTTATCTCCTTGAGCATATGTGTTGCTTACAAACAATACTCATGCCATTCAAAAAACGATTATAGAAAAAATTATAAAAATTGATTAAAAAATAAGGCCGTTATGAGATTCTAAACTTAATAGCAGCAATAGAAAAAGGATATTCCCTTTCTCATTCTCTCTTGAAGAGTACAATGTGCATTGCTAAAAATGATGTAACAATTCAATATTGACATCTTTGTTTATCTCCTTGAGCACATGTGTTGTTTAGAAGCAATGCTTGCGCTCGTGCCATTCAGATGCCAATTATAGAAATTGATTAAAACATAGGGCAGTTATGAGATTCTAAATTTAATTGCAGCTATAGAAAAGGAATATCTGTCTGTTTCATTTGCTCATGTAGAATACAATGTGCATTACTGAAAATAATGTCACAATTCAATTTTTATATTTTTGTTTATTGCCTTGAACGCATGTGTTGCTTAGAAGCAATGCTTGCGCTCACATGTTCAAACTTATATGTCTTGATTAAAATGAGGTAGACATACAAATAATTATATTTATATCATAAGGGAACGAAATGATAAATCCAATGGTGATATATTCATCAATGGCGTACAGTTATTTTTGTTGCTATGATTTTTTCGCGAGACAGCTAATGTTAAGTTTTTGGCTCATCAAAAACTTAACATAAATTGTAATTAATCAATTTTTTTATTTACGTTTACATTTAATTATTGTTTATACTTTTTTATGATAACAACAAAAATTGTATTTTATTAAGACTCTTTCTTTGAGAGTTTTTTCATAGAAATAGCAATTTTTTTTTCATTTCCTTCTTTATATTTAACACTAATAACTACATATGTAGGTACAAATGCTTGTACTATGCTATAACTACATTTCTCATCCATCTACAGAAATTTCATTAAAATAAAATCAATACTTTCAGAGTTGTACATTATTCTACAGACATGGTACAAGCGCTGATGACACAAAAAGGTGACCTGTGCACTCGAGGGATGAAACGTTAAGTATAAACCTTCATAATTCGATTGATTTTAAGATTTGGCAATATTTCTTTCACTCATCAGCTTGAATTTCAAAATAAAGATTTCTGAGACAACAAAAATTAGTCCAACACCCAATTGCATCCCCCATAACTTATATGCCGATTTTGCCTAATTCTGTATTGGAGGCTTCGGTGACTCGCATCAATTTACTCTGTAAGAACCGAAATTGTGGAGTATTTGGATGGTTTAAGATCCACTCACCATTTCTCACTGTATACGGTATTCACTGTTTTTTTTTGCACTGTTATTTTTGTTTATTGTCTGCTATCCTGATTGTTTATACCATTTTATAGTAATTTGCTCAACTCATTGGCAGTAAGATGTTAAATACTGATTTTATTTAGAAAAAGTAAAGCAAAATTTGTTTGAATATTATTTTAGGAAAAGGGTACAGAATAAGGCAAAAAGCGAGTAACAATAACACAATGTGAACCTCCACGCACATTGCCTCCCGAATTAAAGGAAGTAATGGCGGGAGAAACATAATTATCTTTAGAATAATCTATATATTAATATGTGAAGAGAAAACTTTATACCCCTTTTTAAGCATATTGCGCACACGAAGGAGTGTGATATGGCATAGTTAATATTTATATGGAGAAAGAGTACAGAAAGCTAAAATTTATATAAAAGTATAATGTGTTACAAATACATTAAATTATATTTGTTTACTTTATATATATTTGTTTACTTTATATATATTATATTTGTTTACTTTACGTTTACATACTGTCAATGTCAAACATATAACAGTGTGTGGTCAAACAATCGCACAGACTAGAGATTGTCGCCAAAGAATTTTAAAATATCAAATTGACTGAATGAGTTTCGAGCTGTGAATTTGTGATTTCAAATGTTTCTTTTTCAATAGTCTATGGAGTATGTCAAGGCAAAAATGCATTTATTTTAATTTTATATTTTGCATAATAAATATCTGCATTACTAACATTAAATTTTAAATGTCATAGGTATGGCAGGGAATTAAAACAAACAACACATACTAATGACATATTTGTACACGCTCTCAGCTGATGTAACAAAACAAAATTTAAAAAACTATATGCAATAATTATAGAAGTTACCTTCAATAACGTTGAAACTAAAAATTTAATGAATTATGGCCAAATTTTGACCACTGGACGACCGATAGTTTTTTTTAAATTTTTAAAATTCCTTTTTAAAATTTCTGGAAAGTTTGTCAAGATTCCATAAAGTTTTTGTTTAACTTAACGTAATTTTGCAAAATTGGAAACATTGCTGGTTGATAAAGGATTTTCCTTCCTTATTAAATCATGTAAACAGCAACATCTTTATATTGAATCACAAAGGAAGGCATATATAGTGTGCTTTTCCTCCGAAATTTAAAAAAATATAATTACAACTCTTAGTATTTAGTTTGGTTTTCTTTATTTTCAAAACTAAAACATTAACAAAACGGCATGCAAACAAACCTCAGTGGTGGCTTGAACAAAATTATTGCCTTCGTCTTCGGGTTCTCCCTTGACGTCGTACAAAGTTTCCGCCATGACCAATCTACCAGACGGGTCCATACTCCACATACCGCCGAAAGCGAAATTCGATGGATTTCCGCTCTGCTCGTACACAATCACCGTGTTGGGCCCCAACTGCACCGGTTCCCCTTTCATATTTACAAACACGGGCTGATCGAAGCTGCCCTCGACCAACTGGCCCGTGTGAACGATTTCGTGATTCTGCTCCGTAACCGGTATCTCCACTGCCTGATTTATCGACACTTCCACCTTATCCACCTTGTTGCCGTCCTCCAGTTTCGACCGAGACACGATAATCTTTTGTTTTTTGCTGTCAACCTCCATAGTATTCTCGTCGCTAGTCTTGCGTTTTATAACACTTTTCTTCTTATTTTTCTTGTCCATTTTTGTTAAATATTGCACTTTTGTTGCGAATTATAATATATTCAATATAAATATACACATGTTAGTTAAATTGTGATGCTTAAAACGTATTTTGTATTGTAAACAAAACACAGCTACACGAATCACAATAATTTCTACCACTCCCTAATTTACTCTGCATTTTCTTATTCACTAAGATAGTTTTATAGCAAAATCGTAAAAATGTTTTGATATTACGAAATCTAACGTGATTCGATGGGTAAACAGGTAGCGTTGGTACATTTTAAATTCAAAGTATTTTACAAATTGTGTCAAACATCGCTTACGACAGGTCACGAAAGTCGTCGACCATTTTTGCATTCGGATTCCATAGAGAATGTGATAAAACAGAAATTAAAACTATCCTCTCATTCAGCCGTCTCGATACTATTATGCGCCTGCGTTCTAAATTTTCCAAAACAAACAACGACAACAGCACTTAGTTATTTGTTTCTTTGCATAGAAATAAATAATTACTTTTTAAATTTATATTCGTTTACGTTAAATAACTTCAAAGCATATTTTCGTGCACATATCAATAATATTTTTAAATACCTAATCACAACGTCGGGCATAAATAATTTTTGTAATACTATCATTCGATTAGATAGGTACATTAAAATATAAGTAATATTTTATAAAAATTAATATATAATAAATATATATTGAAAGATATCATTTACCGAATTTACAATTATTACCAATATTATATGCATTTTTAGAAATATTTAATTATATTAAAGTGATTAAAATTTCTTATATAATTAAATAAATACCGATAATTAATTATTCATTAAAGACAAATTTATAACCAAAGACAATTAAAAACTAATTATCAACTGTCAAACTGACATTAGTAGGAAATTACATTATCTATGATAAGTCTCGTGCCCATTATTACTGAATCAAGAAATCATATTAAATGTAATCGTGTCCTTCGTAACGTCTGTGCTTTGTATTTAGTGCTTACTCAATGATGACTTAGCGTTTATTACTTATTATTAAATACGAGTTATGAATTATAAATTACGTAATAATAATTTAAATAAATAAACAAACTAATTATTAAGTACCGTTTAATTCAAGGAAAACATCGGTGTATATATATATATATATATATCATTCCATTTTAAGTTTGTAACAGTGTTTCATTAATGCTCATCCTGAACACTTTAGCTGTCATATTTCAGCTGCTAATTATAATATTCTTATCGATATTGTCGATGAACATATTGAAGTTTTTTACCAAAGCAACGATTAAAATGGCACCAGCAGTGTTCGTTCCTCACGGTGGTGGCCCATTACCGTTATTAGGTGGGGAGGATTACAAAGGCTTAACTACATTCCTAAAGAAAGATATTCAAAATCACATAGATTTGAAGGATATCAAAGCAATCGTGTTGGTGACAGCGCATTGGGAAACGGATGTAGTCAAGATATCATCAGGCAAAAATCATGAGTTATATTTTGATTATTATGGTTTTCCTGAAGAAACTTATAAGTACAGATACGACGCGCCTGGTGACCCAAACTTGGCGAAGAAAATAAAGTCCAAGTTGGCTGAAGCAGGCATTAAATCAGAATTGGACGACAAACGTGGCTGGGACCATGGCGTTTTTGTACCGATGTTACTAATCAACCCGAAGGCTGATATACCGATAGTACAGGTTTCTGTCCTGAATAATCAAGATCCGGAAGCACACTTCAAATACGGCAGGGCACTATACGATCTTCGCAAGGAAGGCGTTGCGATATTCGGTTCTGGCATGTCTTATCATAACATGAGAAGTTTTATGACAATGCGCTATAATCGGTATGACAAAGTTGTTAATGAGAATTTCGACGACTTCCTATTTGATGCTTGTACAAGTGATGAGAAGAAACGGTTAGAAGCCTTGAAGGTTTGGAGGAATCAGCCTGAGGCATCCGAATCTCATCCGCCCCATGCGGCTGAACATTTAATGCCCCTCATGGTGATAGCAGGTGCAGGTGGTCCAGACAAAGGAGAACGTATTCTGAATTGGGATTTGAGTGGAATGTTTCGACTAAGTTCGTTTATTTGGAAAAAAAACACGTAGTTTTATATCGTTGTTTGTGATGTGTTATTAAAGGTTAAAGGTTATGGATATCTAAAGACAGATTGGAATGAATTGCGTAAATTTGATGCGAAAAAAATTTAATTAAGAGAAAAAAATTTTTATTCCCGTATGAAACGTAATGATTTATTTTGTATATTTACAATTATATATTTAATTTGATGATTTACCAAAATTCTGTATGTTATAAAGCAATATTCAAATGAAATTTGTTTGCAGTAAGGTGCACGTTAATGTGTTTATCAAAATTGGCACATAGAATTTTTTGAAGCCCTATAATAATTATATAAAAAATATATGTAATGTATATTAAACCTTTTAAGTACAAAAAAAACTATTTCTTTAATAATCAATATTATGTAAAATATGCTGCTGAAAATGGCAAAAGCTGAAGAAAACATATTTTTTTGTGTTTACTTTAAGATTAATGGACTCTGTTATTATTATATAAAGTCCAGTAAAGCCAGCGAGAATAATGTACATTTATAAATAACTCATAGTGAATTCTGAATGCATTCAGCTATTGTTACTTATATGTAACGAGTTCCTGTATATACACATATAATTCGATTCGTATTTATCTTGACGTTTCGATTAGTTACTTCATTATTTCCGTTCATTTATAGTACTTTTAGACATAACAACTAAATGTTGTTAAAAGGGTATTCAAAATTTATTTCTCTGTTAATATTTTAATTCAACACTAAATCTGGTGATTTTTGCGTAGGCGTTATAATAGATAATTGTAGAAATTATTTTAAATGTTAACAATACAATATTTTGTGAGATTTACGAATTGTGAAACAGGTGTTTTTTGTAACATTAATTGTTTAACGTTGACAGTATTTTTGCTGCTAACGAAGAGTGGATGTTTATTTAAATAGACACAAATGTAGATGAAAACGATTTTCTTAAACTTAACTTTAATAACAATATGATCTAAATAATGCGAATAACGTTCTTATCAGATAATGTTTGTACCATAAAACCTCTGATTTTACCTTGCATACATCAATCATTTCATGATTTATTTATATACATCATTCGGTGTATAAATAAATCATGAAAAGTCCTTATTCTTCTAATATGTCAATAATTTTCTTCTCTTCTGAAAAAAAACTTTCAAACACTTGGAACTTGCACTACGAGGGTTCCGTACACATTTAGGTATTTACAAACATTTAATGATGCGTAATATTCCTATTAAACTATTTATACAATTTTAATTTTGTAAAACGAAAATATATTGCCTACTGTATCATTCACAGGAAAAATATATTTTTTATATGATATAACTACAAATTAACAATTTTCAGATTTTTTCCGTTACTTACGCTGTGAGACCTTGCTTATTGCCAAATTTCATGATTGTAGGTCAACGGGAAGTACCCTCTAGGTTTTGATTTATTTGAGAGTGTCAAAATATGTGACATAAAAGGTAATATTTTTTGTATTACGTTGACTAAGAAGCTTGATTTTTTACAGCTCTAAGTATTTGATATTAATTTCAACTTGATACCTCCGTACGATCCTGAGGGTCTTGACAGATAGATGCACAATGAAGTGATCCTATAAGGGTCTTTTAATTTATATTTGATTATATTTAAATACACTGAAAAATTGCTGCTAAGTACTGAGTTAATGATGGTACCCTGTGAGGAAAAAGTAATAACTGATGATATATATAGCTTTAGATGGTTTAGGATGATATATAAATTTAAACAATCTCTCAACTAATATATATAAGAGAAAAATGTTACTTGTAGCATTAATATCAATGACGTTAAATTTAAAGAGACATGTTATTATTGCTTTAATAGTGGTCCTCAAAAGATAGTGTAATTGTCTTATCTTCATTACAGCTAGCTATATCTTATAAAGAAGCTTTTTTGACTCTATTTGTTTTGCCATAGTTAAGGCGTAAGTGCTCTCACTATTACAGGTTATTTTTTTAAGATTCTATATCTCAAAAGGAAAATCGGAACCCTTACAGGATAACTCACGTGTCTGTCTGTCACAGCTGTTTTTCTCACAAACCGCTTGACATAGAAATTTAGCATAATAATATAACATTTTAGCACACACATATCTTAATAGCTAAAACTCAAAAATGTGATGTATGAGTGCAAATTATGTATCTGGTCAGGAAAGTGACCTTTGCCAATGTGGAGGGCACCAGAAAGAGAGGAAGACCTCGCACAAGATGGATCGATTGTGTTGAGAATGATTTTAAACTTTTAAAAATTTAACGCTGGCGGGCCGTTGCAACTAACCGAATCCGCTGGATAAAGCTTGTCGAGACAGTCTTGACCTGCAATAGGTTGTAGTACTAACCAAGAAGAAGAAGATTAAATTACGTACTCGAAACATGTCTTTTTAAATTCCATATATATTGTAGGGTAGCGTTTGAAAGGGCTCGTTATAGAGACTTTAGAATTTTTTTTTCATAATTATAAATAGTATATTTTCAGATATTCTGAAAAATATCTCAAACAAAATATGTTCAACTCCCTCTTAACCCCAAAATGAATCTACCTTTAAATTATGAAAAAAAAGTTGTTCAAAGTCTACGCAAAGGTTATAGGAAAACTATAGCAATTATCCTAGATTATTTTTGGAATACCATGTTTTTACACCTGTGGAAGATGAAATAGGTGATATATTTACGTTCTTAAAAATAAACGTTTGTAAATAGTTTAAGAGAAGTATTAAATGTTTATAAGTACCTAAATATGTACAAAACCCTTGTAGTGTGAGTTCTTGTACTCAACAGACTTTTTGTTTGTATTATATGGATATAAGATATCTTTTATTATAACATCATTGGTTAACATATTCTTATATTGTTTGACACATAACATTGTTAGAAAATTTGATATTTCTCTTAATCTTGGTGAAAGTTCTTTCGAGATTATTAAACGCCCTCTACACTACTCGTGAAGTTACCTCGACGAAGTGCTTTTCAAAGTTGATACAGTCTGAAGTACGCACAAAGCGAATCGAAGTACCTCTCTACACTATTCTCTTCGCCTAACTTCGTGAGTAGTGTAATGCAGGATTTAAATTTGTCTAAAATCTTGCAATTCATTAAGTTTCAAATTGCTCAAAATAATGTCACCATGAGTAAGTGCAAAAATTTGCATTTGTATCAAAAAGTGCCTGACGTTCATAGCTTTATGTATTTTGTGTAAATGAATTGAATAACTTAATGGAAAAAATTTCCTGTTTTGTTATGAATTTAATAGTTTTAATGTCACGTTGAATTAATCGAATAAATTTTTATATATTTAACCCTTTGTGATAGACGCGTTAATGTTTAGATACCAATTAATGTTTTAATTTTTGTTCCCTTGATCAGGCTTATTTCTGTTGACACTACCAATTAATTTTTTACATTTTGTTCTCTAGTTGATTTATAAAATACACGGTGTCCGGAAATAAGTGTCGGACAAAGAAAGTCGCTACTCGTTGGCTATAAATGAAAAAAAAATGTAAAATACGCCCTTTTTCTAATTGAGTGCAAAAAAATATTACACATAACTCTTTTTAACACACCCAATACTTGGCCGGAATGTGGGGGTTTACCCGCAGTGGCGATGTCGTTGCAGCTGTTCGCGGGGGTAAATGATTGAATTTTCAAATGTATGTAAGTGAATAGAGACCGCTTGTACTGTGACGGCATCAACTACAAAGGGTTAAATTCTGGTGCTCAATAATGTAAATTGTTATGAATAATCAATAATTTTTATATTTGTGTATATAACTATTAACTATACGAATATATGTACAAATGTATAATAAAATCTCAGAAATGACCGAGAAGCATTTTTTTTTAAATTCGCTACAGAAATTGTCTACACTGCCCGAATATACACTTGATTACTTGAGAATTTTATTTCTTTATTCTTTTAACAAAAAGTGAACTTGAAAACAATGAACAATGTTTCTTTAAAACTTTTCATTGTGCGTCTTCTTTCTTAATTGTTTTTTTGTTTAGGTCTTTTACAAATAAGAAATGGTCAAAAATTTTTAACATTCCGCTGCTATTCCATTTAGATTATTTTTTTTTAATGCAATATCTTTGCTACGTATTCATAAAATTCATCCCGGGCAAGGGCAGCAACAGACAGCGCTTTGGACGCTCGTTCCAAAAATGACTGACATTTCCAATAAAGTGTTATAATCTATGCAACAGTGCATTTTCTTTATCAAATTTGTAACTGACAAAGATATTAGCAAACTCATTATAATACAGAATATGTCATAAATGTAATACGTAAGTATGACAAAAAATCAAAATTTGACAAAGTGCAACACAAAGAAACCTAGCGAAAATCCATAGTTAATCAGCCCACTTGTGAATATTAATGGACGATTATAAAAATTCGGATTTTAAAATAATAAAACACATTAACAACCTTCTTAGGTGTGTGATAAAAATAATATTTAACAATAAAATCACAGAGTATAAATGAAACGGAATCATGATTTTAGCGTACAAATAACTGACGGATCATTAAATAAGAGCTCTCAGTATTTATTAGTATTATAACTAAAATTTTGTCCATATCATTTAACAATTACAAATTTAATACACAAAAATAAAAAGTATTTATCAGATAAATAATATTAGTATTTAAAAATAAAAGCAGTTGTATTTCGAGTAATACCATATTTAAAAGGAACCAACCATTTTTTTTATGGATTAAGGATGAATGTTATTTGGCATATGGCAATACTAATAAAACACATATTAACAACCTTCTTAGGTGTGTGATAAAAATAATATTTAACAATAAAATCACAGAGTATAAATGAAACGGAATCATGATTTTAGCGTACAAATAACTGACGGATTATTAAATAAGAGCTCTCAGTATTTATTAGTATTATAACTAAAATTTTGGCCATATCATTTAACAGTTACAAATTGAATACACAAAAATAAAAAGTATTTATCAAATAAATAATATTCGTATTTCAAGTAATACCATATTTAAAAGGAACCAACCATTTTTTTTATCGATTAAGGATGAATGTTATTTGGCATATGGCAATACTAATAAAACACATATTAACAACCTTCTTAGGTGTGTGATAAAAATAATATTTAACAATAAAATCACAGAGTATAAATGAAAAGGAATCATGATTTTAGCGTACAAATAACTGACGGATCATTAAATAAGAGCTCTCAGTATTTATTAGCATTATAACTAAAATTTTGTCCATATCATTTAACAGTTACAATTTTGATACACAAAAATAAAGAATATTTATCAGATAAATAATATTAATATTAAATACTATACGTATTTCAGATAAATAATATTAAATACTATAAAAATAAAAGCAGTCGTATTTCAAGTAATACCATATTTAAAAGGAACCAACCATTTTTTTATCGATTAAGGATGAATGTTATTTGGCATATGGCAATACTAAAGTTTAAAGGAAATGTTTTTGAGGCATTTAAACCCCATTTATCAAAAATCTTCTCCCTCTATAATTTTCAGTTTGATTCCGATTTAATTCATAGGCCAAATATAAATTTGTGTTTTGGAGTTGGAAAGGAGTCCAAAAATTGTCCAATTTGCTGTTCAATTCTATTTTGAATACTTTTTGGAATGATTAGATGCGAATATATACAGATGCATCAAAGACCTTGAGGGGTAGCTATGTCAAAGCATCGTTTTACTGTTCAACCACTGCTTATTCGGCATATTTCTCCCTCCCTAAGGAATGTTCAGTGTTCTCCAAGGAACACTGAGCTATTGTGGAGACCTTGAATTATGCTAGACTCAAAAAGAGTCGCAGGTACCTTATCTTCTCTGATGCCTTAAGTTGTTTACAGTCCCTTCTTACTAATCCTTTTTCTTTGAATCGTAGCTTCATGATTCTCCAAATCTAGCAACTCACATTTGATTTGCAGAGATCGGGATCCAATGTCTTTCTTGGATCCCTAGTCACTGCCGTATAGTAGGTAATGAAATAATCGACACAAAAACTTGGTGCCGTGAGCGGGGATCCATATTTCACTATTAATTTCGTTGAAGATCACCTTACCCTGACTCATTCCCGGATGGTATCTGACTGGTATAGGGCGTGGGAAATTTCATCCCAGATCACGAGTATTTCCCGTTCCAATCTTCTATACCTTTAAAACCTTAGTTTTCAAAATTCAATTTTTCTCGAAAGGAAGCCTCTGTGGTATCTCGCATGCGTTTGGATCTTTGCTCTATTTCTGTCCGTTTGATTAGGCTACAGTCAGAAAATCTCCAATCTGCGACTATGGGTTTGGAGAAGGTGATCTAAATCACCTCATTTTGGTATGTTCATTAAATAATAAGTTTCCATAGATCACTTTTGTCTGTTGCCAACAAACTCATTCTAGAATGAATCATCTAGTACATAGGAAAGAACGACATCAAAATATAAAATCTTTCACATTCATATTTGTGTTTATTTCTGTTTTTATGTTTGTTTGTGTATTTGTGTACGCTTATTTTGTAAATTCTTTTTTTTCATTTTATTTAATCCTAGTCTACTTCTTACTTAATTTTTGTTTTATTGTATAGTTTATTCTTTTGTTAATAAGCAATAATGACAGATATCGGAAATATGGTTTAATCAGTATCGCTTAGGCATTCCTTCCCCGCTTGACATTGGCATAGGTTTTCTATGAAAATTATGAACACCATATAATGAAAGATAATACAAAGAAGTTATTGCATAAACTGTTACTTTTTAAAAAAAAACTGAAATGGATACTGAAATATGCAAATATTTTCAGTATCCCGTGGGTTTCAGACGTGCTACAAATGCCATTTACATGATAAAAAAATGTCCATTTACTTGATGTACAAATTAATTCTCTTCGTTTTGGTATAACAAACGTATCAAGTGCCACTTTGATAGTTGTTTTTGCTATTAAGACATTGACAGTGTAATAAAATTAATGCTAATTACCACGTAAACGTTTGAATATTAATTGCCACGTAAACGTTTGAATATTTGAATATTAATTTGTTTTACTGTTTATGTTGACACCTTTATACGTTGTTCATTATTTTTATTGGTCTCTTAAATTGTAGCCTTCTTATATAATATATGTATATAGGAGAATACCAACGATTATGACAAACAACTTATTTTAATGTTATAATCCACTAATAAGTAGTGATTCGTCACGAATGTCGTATTGTCTAAACAAATCTGTGTTAATAGACAGCGGGACACCTGTGTTGAATGTAACAATGAGACAGTGTGATAAATCAGCATAGTGACATATATTACTTTTGCGTTGAATTAATTACCATAATCATGATGTCATCCACAGATATAATCCGTACGATAACGTAATCAACATTGCAATATTCGCAAACATATTTGATTTGTAATTAGTTTTTCTTGCTTTATATATTGTTGCTTTTCATTTTGCTTTTTGAAGTAAAACTTCTGTACACACACTTGACTTGGGGAGTAAGCTGGTGAATGCGTGACGAGAGTGTTACGAAAAGTGTAATCGGGCGAGGCGAACGGAAGTTGAGAGGGAGATATAAGTTAGTGAAGACAGAAAGAGAGAGAGTTATGTTTCGTATATTACTGTAGGGACAAGAGAGAGAGGTGCGAGCACACATTTTCTTTCTTTCTTTCTCTCATAACCAGTTATGTTTCGTATATTTAAGACACAGTGCAAGCCTATTGTCTGCATCACACTGTAGGAGCAAGAGAGAGCAGTACGCGCGCACATTTTCTTTCTCTCATCCTCTCATAGCCAGTGCATGAAATATATATATATGCGAGTTTGCTAGCGTTACGCGAACGGTGATTTTTTTATTATTTTGTAATTTCATTTCGTTCTTGAACAATTTTATAAATTATTATTTTGTTCAATATATTAAATATTCTAAGTTTAAAGTGAATAAAATTGTAAATTCATTTTAAAGTTCATATTTTGTGAATTTGAAGTTTTACTTCAGTCGTGACTACACAACACACTAAAGCACACTCGTTTTATTTCTCACAGATGTAACTTACTTTGATTTCATTTAGTAGCATTTAACACTGTGACTATTGGGTAAAAATTGATGTCTACCATATGGCATGTACCATGCAGATGTTATGTTTCCTTTATTGTTATAATTATATGATTTGTTATGAAGAAAAGATAGTTAAATTAATCAAACTTACTAATAACTAAATTTTAATTAAAAAATTAGTTTTTATTCTCACAAAACTTGTAGGGGTAACAATCGGTGGGATCAGCTCGGCATATATCGCCCCGGTGAAAAGGGGTAGGCAGTTAAATTGTTAAACTACTATCTTGAAAATTAGAAAAGTGCATACTTAAGACAGTTGTCCAGTGACAGTAAGATCCAAGTAATTATAAAATTTTTTTAGTACATTTTTTTTGTTTTCCAAACTGTTAATATAATATCATTTTAACAGTTTGTCGGAAAAAAAATAATTTTTGCGTTTTTTTAAATAAAATGAAGTCAGGTATAGAAATACCTACTTTTCCTGTAATGTTAATTGTATTGCTATTTTTTACGAGTTTTACCAAAATTAAACAGTAATTTTTTTATTAACATTAAAGTAAACATAACATCATTGTACATTGACATAGTTTTTGATATAAATCGCTCGTGTTTTTAAAAAAAAAATACGTGTGGTGAAATTACTACATTTCCTGACAATTTTTGAAAGCGATTTTTACCAAAACTAATGGTAAATCATTTTTTTTTCTTTTCAAAATGTTGATATGATATCATTGTACATTGAATTAGGGCCCGTCGTTTGACCCATAGTAAATAAGTTACTTTTGTTAGAGTGACAATTGTTAAAGTAACAATAGTTTCATGGACAAACGGTCGACACATGTTTTTAAATAAAATGAAGTGTGATTAAATTACTGCTTTTGTATGTACCCTTATTTTACAATTTTTGGGAGCAATTTTTACCAAAACTAAACGGTAAATAATTTTCTTTTTCAAAATATTAATATAAGATCATTTTACATTGACTTACTTTTATAAGAAAAATCGCTCGACACGTTAGAAATTAAGTGTGTTCAAAATATTACTTTTCCCGTAATGTTAATTATACAATTTTTTGAAAGCGATTTTTCCATAATTATGCGGTAAATTTTTTTTTTCTTTTCAAAATGTTAACGTAACATCATTGTACATTGGCTTACTTTTATTAGATTAATCGTTTGACGCATTTTTCAAGTGTGATGAAATTATAACTTTTGTATGTACCTGTAATGTTGACTATATAATTTTTGAGAACAATTTTTACCAAAACTAAATGGTACATAACTTTTTTGTTTTCAAATTGTTAATACAACATCATTTTACATTGACATAGATTTTCGGACAAATCGCTCGATGGCTTTTTTAAATAAAATTAATAGTAAAATGAAATACCTACTTTTCCTGTAATGTTAATTGTACAAGAACCATTTTTACCAAAACTAAACCATAAATAATTTTTAAATTTTAAAATAACTTAGATATTTATAATTTGAATAATAATATAAAACAACCAGTGAATTTCACTGACGACGCGTTTTACGCGACAACTAACTTAACAATTGTTTTGCAATAATACATTTTGAGTAGGTATACAGTATTTTAGATTGTTACAATAAAATTTTATTTGTGCGTTAAACACCTTCATTAACAATGCTTTGCACTTTAGTTTAATTAAAAAAATATAATAAATGTGCCCCTTCCCGTTCCTCATCTCCATGCACGAGTACATCGCACTGAACGTCATCAAAGTCGTATTCCTACTTTCGTTTGCTTTCAGGAACTTTTCAATTTCTCTTAAACTGTTAATCCTAATTAAGTTTGAAGTCTCCTTTTTAACTATTGAAAATGCTTAAAACGTCTCGTATTTATTTTAATACGGATTAATAAATTGACCTAAACTTCATAATTTTTGTCCCACTGCCTTTTTTTACGAGGGTTTGTCCATAAAAGATAGATAAATGCAGTATCAGATTATTCTTTAGGCCTTTTTGTGACCTACAGTTCCCCCGTAGACAGTATTAGTATGTCTGTGATAGTTGTCTTTGCTAACTTTTCCTTCGACTCCATCGAGATTTTGACCATATCTCAAAAATAATACAATATATATACATTCTATACGGCCTACAGTAATCTGAAAACTGTTATCTGTCATACATTTTCGAAAAGGTTATGAAATTTCCTAAATATTGAAATAATTTTTTTTTACCAATATATAGAGATATCTACATTGTGAAAATTGTAAAAGACCAATTACTCGCCCAATTTTGAATTTTTTCACAATATTTCATGAACTATGATGGATCGAAAATTAATTTTTCTTTAAAAAACTCAAATAATTTTTCAAAAAAAATGTCGAAAGTAATATGAATCCAAATTTCTATATTACTATTGGAAAAAAAAATCATGAGCATTATTAAAAAAAAAGGTGTTATTGCCTTTTATTAAAAATATCAAATCGATGTGTCAGAATAATGTATCTTTGCTTCTCACCTTTAGATGTTAGCTAGGACTACCTAGCTTACCAGTGAGCACAGGTGTGAATGCGTAAGGTGGTAATGTAACAGTAACGAGAATTACTGTTACTATAAAACATCAATAAATTTAGAAACATGATTAGATAGGATATTATAGACAGAACTACAGGACGTGATATGAATATGGGAGATATATACATGGTGTCAGGAATAGATATTGAACAAAGAAAGACGCTATTCTTTGGATATACAGGAATAAAATTGTCCACAATTAAATGAAACTACGTGATCTTCAGGTGGGATATTAGCAAAGATGGTGGGATATTAGCATCTTTGCTAACAGCCCACCTGAAGATGTTGTAATACAACGAAACCCAGGTCGTGGTAAAGAAATTAAAGAAAGTAGAAATAATACTACATCACGTAGTTTCATTTTAATTGTGAATAATTAATTTCTACAAAATTAACGCCAAATATATTCAATATTTGAATAAATTGTCGTTGAAAATAACGTAAAACACAACCTTTTTCTAATTGAGTGCAAAAAAAATATTACACAAACTCTTTTTAACACACCCAATATTTGCTCAGAGTGCAGTGTTTACCCGCAGCGGCGATGTTTGCGCAGTTATTTGCGGGTTATTCCCCCGAGAGATGCTAATAATATGTGCAAGTATTGTGTGTACGAAAAAGATGACAAATAATTGAGAATATTATTTTCAATATTCTGAAAAAAGTCATTTTTATTTTAACGACAATCTTTCAGTCAAGGAATAATGTCTTGCTTTATCCGATACTTATTCCCGGTCACTGTGTATATATAATATATATATATATATATATATATATATATATATATATATATATATATATATATATATATATATATATATATATATATTATGTAATTTATATCCTTTATTACTCAAATCATAAAGAAAACCTTTCTCCTAACGCATTCAATGAGACATTCGGTATCCATAGTAATTTGATTTTAAAGTTTGTAAATGAAACTGCCAGTAGGAAACCTTATTCACAGGACGGCGATGAGGCATCATCAGGGCATGGCTAAAGCTCCCATTCCACAACTACCTAATTTCACAGTTACGTAATTACAGACTAATTGTAAATTTTTTATATACCGTAACTCAAAGGTATAATTTTACAATCCTAACAAGTACAGAAGTACCTAACAGAGTACCTATTTAAATAACATTATATGGTACAAACGTGTAAAATTACGTACCGATGTAGGTAGTAATGTAACATTTTTACTAACTTTTATTAACTAATTGCTTTATGGTAATTCACCGCGACTTATTTTCGACTCCGATAGTTTATGCTCGACAAGATCAATATTGAACGAAAATTAGTCCTTTCAAATAAAAAAATAGAGTTCAATATTGACTAATGACCTAACGTAACCGAGCCCCCGCAAATTGCGATGCAGTGCGTAAGTCCCTTTCGGGAAGTATGTGGATACTGCTTTAAAAATTAAAAGAAAATGTTATTCGTTGCTCGATCGTGAGTCATTCAATTCATATTGTTCAATTAATCTGCCCTAGTCTTTAAAGATTTTCTTTTAGTGTGTGTTGGCCATTGTCACGAAATTATAAATCGAAGGACTACCTGTTCGACTGTTTGGATCATAACTTAAACATACTCGATACAACCATGTGTCGAGTATTTAAACTTTTTTTAATTACCAACTAACTTGTTTACTTTATGCAGCAATTTTATAAGAACCAGTCGAACAAATTATCTGAAACTTGTTTTCCTTGCTTTTATATTTTTTGGCTTCAATTGCTCTTTATTATAATAGCACAAACATTGCTAGATATTGGAGGCATTTGTTTCAAAAGTGTAAAATTATGATTTGCAGGCGAGACTTGGCAATAAAATGATTTTTAGCAAATTCTCACTCGTATTCGATTATGAAAACCAGTTTTTTGCTTCTTAATAATAATTTTTTATTAACAAAACAAACAGCGATAACTAAGAACCTAAAACTTTTAAATCGATGTAATAATATCTTGAGTACGTTCCACTAGCCACTAGCGCCCACGACCGCGATCATACATATTCCACTAGCTTGTCAACGTTGTAACTGTCAGTCCAAGTGGAACGAGATAGGAACAATGCGTATTCGTAACAATGAGTAAATGGCTGGTATTGGACGAAAATCAAGGTTATATTTTTTACTATATCAGAGATTATATTTATTACGTTAGATAATAATTTAGACTTACAGTAATTATAAGAGTGCAATTTAATTTCTATGTATAAATCATTTGACAATAATTTAGATTTACAGTAACTGTAAAAGTGTAATTTCATTTCTATAAAAGTTTGATGATTCTACGTCTTGCATCTTTTGGTGTCACATTAATTTTTATAGTTTATACAGTTTTGAGATGTACCTACATCTCAAAACTGCATAAAGTAATTCTTTCCGTCACTATGTTTAACCTTCAACGATTATATAAATTTATTTACGTAAATTTATGTATCTATTTACGTGAATTTATTAATTTATTTACGTAAATTTATGGATCTATTATTATATAAATTTATTTACGTAAATTTATATATCTATCAACGATTACATAAGTTTATTTACGTAAATTTATGTATCTATTTACGTAAATTTATGTATCAACGATTATTTACGTAAATTTATTAATTTATTTACGTAAATTTATGTGTCAACGATTATATAAATTTATTTACGTAAATTTATGTAAATTTATGTAATTTATATTTACGTAAATTTATGTTTAACCTTCAACGATTATATAAATTTATTTACGTAAATTTTTCTATAAAAGTTTGATGATTCTACGTCTTGCATCTTTTGGTGTCACATTTTTATAGTTTATGCAGTTTTGAGATGTAGGTACATCTCAAAACTGTAAAAAGTTTAGTGTAAAAAGTAATTCTTTCCGTCACTATGTTTAACCTTCAACGATTATATAAATTTATTTACGTAAATTTATGTATCAACGTGTCAAAGTCAAATTCACAGATAAACGATCACAACGACCCACCTCAATACGTGGGTTGTCGCGGTTGTGAACAATGACGTTTTGATCACAACCGCAACGACCGCGATCGCCAAGTGGAAGGATGCAGTGAGCTTTGTGATCACCTAGTGGAACGCACTCCTTATATAAACCACTAGTTAAATGAAAAAAGGAAATTGATTGAAAAATATTTTAATAAAACAAATATACATTTCTTTTAAATAAAATCATTATTTTAACAAAAGTTAAACATCTTTGTCTAATCGGAAACAAAATATTAAGAATCAGTCATTACAGTATATTACAAGTTTGTATAACTTTATTGCGCAGTCACGATCATAGACGTCAACAAATTGCATGGCTAATGCTCCAGGCATTTGCAAAACGTGCATAAATGAGCAGTTACCCGACACATCGGTAGACGAGAGCTCGCTGCTTGTTATACAGACTTACGCGTCTGGTCCCTGTCTCGTTGAAAGAAGTACTACATCCATAGACATGTGATGGCTCAACAAAATACTAGAATCATAAGCTGCCTTCCAGATTGTAGTCACTCCTTTGATCACGATCAATCTCCCTGATTTTCCTCCAAAGGTACGCAATCTCGTCTGCCTGCTGGTTCTTCAACGCTCTTGCTTCCCGGACACGGGCGCGCGTTTCCTGTAATATTACATGTTTAAATATATCAAATATAATTTAGTACGCTAAGATCCTGTAATATTACATGTTTAAATATATCAAATATAATTTAGCACGCTAAGATCCTGTAATATTACATGTTTAAATATATCAAATATAATTTAGCATGCTAAGATATGTGGTTGGACAAAAGACAAACGTTGAGAACACACATTGATAAAGAGTGAGATGATTTAATTCTTGGTTACACCTCAATTAACTGGCTAATTGGGTGACAATCAAGACTTAAGATAAACAATAAGTTCTTGGTATATAAAACCATTCGGAAACCAATTTGATCCTACGGTGTTCAACTATGAGGCACGATCAATTACTCCAATATTGAGATTGAGATTGTGCAAAGATTCCAGAATTAAGTATACCTGATTAAAACAAAAGTATATTGGTACACCAATTGAGCGAAATTTTAGCATATAAACAATAAAGAAAGAAATATGAAACTTTAACACAAACTACTAGAAAAAATTTATGGCACATAAGAACATATTAGTTGTAGAACTTATAGACAAGGCTAACGAGAAAAAGAGGTCGGAGAGATGGATAGTGGCAGAGTTGCTGAAGAGAATCTAAATAACGCTACTTGCGTAATCTAAAAGAGACGTCCTCCTGGGCATCTACCTCTTGCAAGACATCAAACTACCGAAAGGATCTCCTCATAAGGAACTAAAAAAACATACATAACTGCTAATAGAGTTAGATAGTCCACTGCTATGCTAATAGTACCTGATAAAAATTGCCTGCTGCATGTTTGAAATATCTAACAGGAAATTCAGTAATATCTCGACTTACATAACTCTGATTTACATAAATTCAGAGTTACATCATTTTTCACCCTCTATCTTGCTTCGCAGTACAAGCGATACGTGCATGTTAGCTTGATGTGTTTTAGGCTCAAACGTATACAAGACGATTGCTACAAATAATGTAAATGTTGTATATATCAAATAAATAAAATAAAATATATTTTATCTCATTTTGAGTGAGTAAAATCGTAATAACTTATGACAGTTGCAAAATTAACTAAGGATCTTAAGTTGGGAGAAATTGGTGTCCGGACTGCAGAAGGAATGGATTTTGACATCCACTATATAATAATATTAATTGTTACCAGTGTTTTCCGTTTAGTATTTGTAGGGGGGGGGCATGCTAATCTTCTCTGTATCGTTCCAATTTTTTTAGTATATGTACTGCCGAAGCAAGCAACTACGCAAGGATGACATGCAAAATCGTTAAGCGTTCCACATTTTCAACAAAAACATAACAAACCTCAAAACTTCCCCAAGTCGACTGATCATCGTGGGGAAAAGAGACCACAACCTTCCAACAAAAAAAAAAGAAGACAAAGATAAACTATACCTCAATCATAAGCACAAAGAATCGAAAATTTACGTCGCAGCTTTAAATGTCCGTACCTTGAGAGAAGAAAAGGATTTAACAGAACGTATGTGTGCGCTAGAACAATTGGAAGAGGCCGTATGTGTGCGCTAGAACAATTAGAAGAGGCATTGGAAGAGGCCAGATTGGATCCACAGAAAATAAAGAAACAGGAAATATTAAATTAAGAAGATAGGATTATTTTATGTTATACTTTCTTTAATTTTAAGTTTGGTTATATAAAGAATTGTATAATAGATCTGAATAAAAGGGCTATATTATTATTATTATTTGTAGGAGGTATTTTGCTGATGATATATATTTTAAACCGGAAAAAAAGAAACTGAAGTATCCTCGAAGTGTTAGGCGAGTAAAATGATTAGCAACGTGTCGACTGAGAACAGTCCATCGTTGAAACGTCACTATTTACGTCTCTAGCACAAGACGTTTTTATAAACATAGCAGTGGTAGCACCAACTAGAGGTGTCCTATAGATATATTTTGTAATTCAAACAAAAATGATGCTATTATTTGGGAATATTGGAATTATATTCTTAATCCAATCCAATCCATTTCCAATCCAATAATATCGGTTGGTCTGCATGGAAATAGCGATAAGTTGTAGTCCGCCCTCAATTGAGAAACGTTCGAAATGAAATGATTCGTTCACTATTCACTATTGTTGTACGGGTTGAAGATGACGTCATTCCACTTATACTGCGTGGCTCTAAATTTTCATCCTGGACTCCTATTTTGGAGACCAAATTGGCTGGGTTCTTGTTGTTCGATTTCGATTTTTGGCTTAATCAAATCTTCTTAACCTCCTCTTTGTATTTAAATTTTGCTTACCAAACTTCAGCGGCTCGTAATTCCTAAAGGTAATGAAACGTTTATAAATTGTTTCTATCACAAGATTTACTATTTCAAGCATTATCCAACGACACTTCACTTAGAACTGTATCATAATTTGTTGCAAAGTTAGGGTCTAAAATTCTTTCGAAAGAAATTTTTGTCCAACAAAACACTCATACGCGGTGACTCATAACTTATGACATTACCACCGGATATAATTCCAATTTTGCTTTAGGTGATTGGACATCTGTCCTCTATCAACAGACACATACGGCGTGGTGCTCGGCCTGCGAGAGACTGAATGGCAAACAATCGCCGGTACTCACACTTTCGGGGTCACTCATGGTCAGAGCATTCTGGTTGCATACTGACTATGTAAGACAGGGTTCCCTGTCAAAGTTAACTATGCAACGGAAATCGATTTTAAACCTGTAATCAGTAGCCTGTAAGTCACACTAAACTGGTGACTAGTTACTAACTGGATAGTTATCAGTTGAGCTCGATGCGACTTCTCACTACTTTCTAAATGAAATGACTTTACATGAAACATCATTTATTAAACAGTCGAGCAGTGTGCGGATGAGCTAACTCAACATGAAATAGAAAAGACACGTCACATAATTAAACCAAAACAAAAATGATTTAGAGATTGTGTAATTCACCTTAACAAGCCTTTTCACGCTGGCGAGCTCGTCAGTCAATATCCTCGTAGCAGCATCGCCAAGCAACGGCAGGAATGTGGTGGGACGCTCTGCCCTCAAGTCAATCGAAAATTTTTCCAAAATGTCCTCCGTCGATGACATTGATGCTGAAGAGCCCTGCAAGGAGGATAAAGTGTGAATAGCACAATAATAAATGCGAAAGTGTGTTTATTGTCCTTTTTTCAACCACAACGGTGAAACGGATCGATGTGATTTTATGCACAGTGCTATTTATTTTTATTGATTTATTTACTTTAATATGTCTGATTTATTGCTACAAGAGCAATTTCTTACAACCAACCAGAACTCCAGTCCAGACTCACTCGATTAGCGGCCGGCAATCGAACCCGATTGCAGGTGATGCGCCATGCAATCAAACGCCGTATGCCTTGTGATCAATCCAACACACTACGATGTGACGACATTAAGTCAAGTGATAGTTGGCGCGTCGGGGAACGATATAGGCTACTTTTTATCCTGGAAAATCTTGTTCCTTCGGGAAAGAATAACATTTTAGTAAAAAAATATACAAATGGAATAGTTGCAATGGAATAACGGGTCAAAGCGGTTTTTTGAAACACTACATACACAATATAAACCTGCAACAAAATCACCCCCTTTGATCCCTAATTTATAGGGAAATATTTTCATCGTCATTTATATTGTAAAGTCACGAAAATAAAGACTTCCATTTCCTTTAATCATTCTAGATGGCGCTGCAAGATTTAATTTCTCCCTACGAGTCTGTGACTATAACCACGAGAGTGAAGTCGCAGCTAAAATGTAGAACTGGTATAAATCCACATTTATTAAACCAAAGATAATCCCATTTCCTATGAAGTGTGTTATTTTTACTCTATTCCTTTAAACTGGTAAGCAAGGTAAACGGTGATAAAAGGAAGTTACGATCCATTGTTTCGATACATATTTTTCCTCATTCTTCCTTTTATTTACTCAACACGATTTTTAATTCATCCCCTCCTTTATACAAGTTGTAAAGTTGGACGCGGCTGACGATTTATGATTTCAGAACCAGAAAATTTTTTTATAAAATTATTACCATGTTTTCCAAAATTTTCATTCTAATTTCATAAAATATGAATAAAGGATCAAAAATTTTTTTTCTTTAAAACCAAAAACCCATCAAAACAACTAGATGATCCGAAAAAATTATTTTGAAACAAAATTTGTGTTACGTTGTTTCACGCACATTATGTGTGGTATTGTGGACCGCAATCTACACAACAGGTACATCGCGTTCGGTGAAAACATAAGGTATGTCTTTATCTAGTTCATAAAGCAGCTGACGATTACGTAATTAACATTACGATTACGTAATAAAACGGTTTCAACTGTTCTCTTCAGAACACTGAAGAAAATTACGTCTGTGTGATTTTATCGTATTCAACTGTTATATTCCTTAATGTCATAATTTTACGAGTGAAAAAGTCTTTCTCGGTTTTCCACTTATTATTTTCCCACGTATAAAGGATCAAAATTGTTTTTCTATAAAACCAAAAACACATCAAAACAACTAAGATGATAGCAAAAATATTTAAAAACAAAATTTTTGTTACGCTGTTTCAGGGTTTAGAAAGCCGTAATAAATATCCTTTTATTAAAACACGTTACGTATGGTACGTTACGTTTACCGCAATCTACACAACAGGTACATCGCGTTAGGTGAAAACGTAAGGTATGTCTTTGTCTAGTTTATAAATCAAGTGACGATTACGTAATAAAACGGTTTCAACTGTTCTCTTCAGGACATTGAAGATAAATTACGTCTCTGTGTTTTTATGGTATTCAACTGTTATATTCCTTAATTTCATAATTTCCCGAGTAAAAAAGTCTTTCTCAGTCTTCCACTTATTATTTTCCCACTCCCTTCTTTCATGCTTTCATTCCCGTAATGATTCCATCACGATAGCTCATTTCCATTCATTCTTGTTATGAACGCTCGCTACAACATAAGAATATCACATCTAAAACCACCATCAAGAAATTAAATAGCTCGCAACAATTTTTCTCACTCTTCGCATAAGAAAAGTTTTACCACATTACACGTTTCTAGACCTTTAAACAAGTATGGTACACCCAGGAGTCTAGGCCTAAAGTCTGATAGACAATAATTATAATGTTACAATATATAAATATAAATACATTATTAAATTAAAAATAACATAAAGACCACCATCTAGTGGAGAATTTTGAAACTATACATTATAGTTGCTTATAACACAAACAGATGTCGTGTCAATAAATTAAACAGTATGAGGGTTGAATGACATTCTTGATAATTTCAATTGCAAATATTGATGAAACCACTAAGTTTTATTACTTTACACATTTCTAGACAATGATTACAATGTTCTTACAAATATGTAAATATAAATACATTATTAAATCAAAAACATTAAAAATAACATAAAGACCGCCATCTAGTAGAGTATTATGAAACTAGACGTTTATTTTAGTTTCCTATAACACTTATTGTAATGTGGGTCCGCAATCTAACACAAAAGATTTGGTCCATGTCTTAGTTTTTATAGGAATCAACTGCCGTCTCAAGTTCGCAACCCATAAGAAAAACCAAACACTTCTTGGGCTAGATTTCTCTTAAAAAGACTTTTATCTAATGACAACAGCCGAGAGTGATGGCTTGACGTGCTTTCCAAAGCACAAAGAAGCTCATATGGAAATTATTAAGACGTTGAATTGATGGTCAAACTTATAATCACCGAGTCATTCCATGTGAAATCAACATAATTTTGGGAAACATTCAGATTTTATATCCCAGACTTTCTTGATTTTTGGTTTACAGCAATATACCATAGACTTATGAAAAAATACCAAATTTCAGTCGTGCAGCACACTCTTAAAATTAATAATATTTAAAGATCTAACTTTTTATCAAAAAATTACACATTTTGGCCTTTTTAATTGCCTGTAGGTTGGCAAGCAGTGACGATACTGAACTGGGAGCAGTCTAAAGGTAGGTGTTAGGTAGGTAGGTCTAAAAGTAGGTTTTGAAAAATTTTGGAAAATTTTCAGTTGAATTTTCAAATTTGCATTTCTCAAAAAGTTTTTTTTTTTAAAACACCTTTATTAGATATGCATGATACAATATTAATATACAATTAATTATTGATGAAATGTACTCGATTTTATGTTCAAGTAAGTCGTGTGCGGGTTTACTGTACCAATGTTCAGCTCCAAGATAAATTAAGTTTATTTATGAAGTTAATTCATGAGGTTTGACACGTTTTAACCTTCTCAGTTCATGGGTAATATCCAAAAGTCAAATAGCTTCTACGTTGGTATGGTTGAGGAGTCGTTTTTCATGTTTAATAGCATATTCTTGGATAACTTCATTAATCCATTTTATGTCTAAGTCGTTGTGAATTTCTTGATTGGTAACATAGCGATATGCATTGGTTATTATACGCAATAACTTGTTTTGGCTTCGTTGGATTACATTACGATTTGACTGTTTGGTGCATCCCCAAAGCTGGATACCATACACCCAAATTGGCTTGACGATAGAAAGGCAAATTATTCGCTTTAGTTCTCAAAAAGTGGCAATTTTAAGAAATTATCAAAATTACTTTGTAAAGTCTAGACATATATAGCACAATTCTATCACAGGATCTCAATGGGATCAGGAGACACAGTGCACCAGAAATAGGCATGTTTTATAAGTATCTTTATTGGTTATCAAACTACAGGTAATTTTTTAATAAAAAGTTGAATTTAAAAAAGATAATAACTTCACAAGTAATTATGACACAACTGAAATTTAATATTTTTTCATAAGTCTATGGTATTTTGCTGCATACCGAAAATCACGAAAATCTGAGACATCAAGTCCAAATCAGTGTGTTGATTTGACATGGAATGACGACGATTTAATGAAATCAACTAGTACAACTCAGCATCGAGTCCCTTTTTGAATAAATTGAAATTATGTGGAAAATAATTGACACGGCATCATTGACAAACAGGGATGGACAGATTGCCACAACAACACGCTTTCCATTTGGAACTCTCGGACACAGAACACTAAAAAGGAAAAGAACCATAGACAGTGGTAAAATACTCACGAAATCGTAAAGCTGCATATCTTCATCTTCATCTCTATCCAATTCTCCTTCCTCCTCCTCTTCTTCTCTTTCCGCCTCCCTGTGCGTTACGTCTCCGTTCACGGTTGCTTCTGGCAGGTGATTTGGCAGATCGTCCCAACTGTCCATGTCGGAGAGATATTCTTCTTCCAGCGGCTCCTCTTGCATGTCCGCATTCTAAATTTCAACATTTGTTTTATAAAGAGTAATGGATTATATAAAAAGCAAAAAGAAAAATACAGTTTCTAGCTATTTCTGATGACGACATTGAAGGTTCAGAATTACTATATTAATCCTTCGGGTGTACGAGTCACATTTACGTAACATCGGTGCTGCGCCGTGTTGATAAAATGATCCACAACTCTGGAAGTATTTATTTTATTGTAATAACTTTTTTTATTTAGTTTGAAAACAAATATAGTTCAAACAACATTGTGGAAGAATTTGTATCTTACGTATATAGATAGGAGTTGAAAAATTAAAAAAACAAATAAAAAAATTTTGTAACACCTGAGCCCAAGACTATAAAGCACTCACTTTCTCATCATCCAACTCAGCCTCCGAGATCCACTCGTCCTCATTAAGCCACTCCTCCTGAGTGAAACCCTCATCAGCGTGTGTCTCCGTACGACTATCCTCACCGTCGCTCCACTCGCTTGTTAACTGCTGAACCCGCAGCGCACATGACTCCTCGTCCGTCGCGGGCTTGGCCTGTGCCAGCAATTTACGCTCCTGTAAAAAATTTTATATAATATCATTGTATAAAAAAAATTGTGTGTTTATATATCAATACATCTTCACATAATAACCAATATAACGTAGCAAAATTCTCATAACTTTACAGCAAAACGAATACATTATTTCTCTAAACTAACAAGTTTAGTTTCATTTAGAAATATGAATTTTAAAAAATCTGATATTTTCAGGGTTCCGTTCCTCGAAAGGAAGAAAGGAACCCTTACAGGATCACTTCGCTGTCCGTCAGAAACGCATAGAGGTACCAAGAAATAAATATCAAGTACTTAGGTCTATGTTCCACTTGTAGCTGTAAAATAAAATGAAGCTTCTAAATCAATGCAATCAAAAAATACGGCCATTTATGCCACATTTTTTTAATAATTGCAAATTAAATCAAAACCTTTAGGTTGCTTCCTTTTGACCTAGAATAATGAAATTTGGCAAGAAGCAAGGTGATTATCAAACTTGCTCTCAATGCGCATGGACCTGTGTACCGTAAACTTTTGAATTAGCTTTTGTTCCACAAACATTTACGAATAATAAAGAACTTTTTTCCACAAACATTTATGAATAAAAAGAATCTTTTGAATTATTTACTTTTGTTCCACAAACATTTATGAATAATAAGAATCTTTTGAATTATTAACATTTGTTCCACAAACATTTACGAAAAATAAGAATCTTTTGAATTATTTACTTTTGATCCACAAACATTTACGAATAATAAGAATCTTTTGAATTATTAACATTTGTTCCACAAATATTCACGAATAATAAGAATTTAAAAATTAACTTTTGTTCCACAAACATTTATGAATAATAAGAATCTTTTGAATTATTAACATTTGTCCCACAAACATTTACGAATAATAAGAATGTTTTGAATTATTAACTTTTGTTCCACAAACATTTACGAATAATAAGAATCTTTTGAATTATTAACTTTTGTCCCACAAACATTTACGAATAATAAGAATCTTTTGAATTATTTACTTTTGTTCCACAAACATTTACGAAAAATAAGAATCTTTTGAATTATTTACTTTTGTTCCACAAACATTTACGAAAAATAAGAATCTTTTGAATTATTTACTTTTGTTCCACAAACATTTACGAATAATAAGAATCTTTTGAATTATTAACATTTGTTCCACAAATATTCACGAATAATAAGAATTTAAAAATTAACTTTTGTTCCACAAACATTTATGAATAATAAGAATCTTTTGAATTACTAACTTTTGTTCCACAAACATTTACGAATAAAAAGAATCTTTTGAATTATTAACTTTTGTTCCACAAACATTTACGAATAATAAGAATCTTTTGAATTATTAACTTTTGTTCCACAAACATTTACGAATAATAAGAATCTTTTGAATTATTAACTTTTGTTCCACAAACATTTACGAAGAAAAAGAATCTTTTGAATTATTTACTTTTGTTCCACAAACATTTACGAATAATAAGAATCTTTTGAATTATTTACTTTTGTTCCACAAACATTTACGAAAAATAAGAATCTTTTGAATTATTTACTTTTGTTCCACAAACATTTACGAATAATAAGAATCTTTTGAATTATTAACATTTGTTCCACAAATATTCACGAATAATAAGAATTTAAAAATTAACTTTTGTTCCACAAACATTTATGAATAATAAGAATCTTTTGAATTATTAACTTTTGTTCCACAAACATTTACGAAAAATAAGAATCTTTTGAATTATTTACTTTTGTTCCACAAACATTTACGAATAATAAGAATCTTTTGAATTATTAACATTTGTTCCACAAATATTCACGAATAATAAGAATTTAAAAATTAACTTGTGTTCCACAAACATTTATGAATAATAAGAATCTTTTGAATTACTAACTTTTGTTCCACAAACATTTACGAATAAAAAGAATCTTTTGAATTATTAACTTTTGTTCCACAAACATTTACGAATAATAAGAATCTTTTGAATTATTAACTTTTGTTCCACAAACATTTACGAATAATAAGAATCTTTTGAATTATGAACTTTTGTTCCACAAACATTTATGAATAATAAGAATCTTTTGAATTACTAACTTTTGTTCCACAAACATTTACGAATAAAAAGAATCTTTTGAATTATTAACTTTTGTTCCACAAACATTTACGAATAATAAGAATCTTTTGAATTATTAACTTTTGTTCCACAAACATTTACGAATAATAAGAATCTTTTGAATTATTAACTTTTGTTCCACAAACATTTACGAATAAAAAGAATCTTTTGAATTATTTACTTTTGTTCCACAAACATTTACGAAAAATAAGAATCTTTTGAATTATATACTTTTGTTCCACAAACATTTACGAATAATAAGAATCTTTTGAATTATATACTTTTGTTCCACAAACATTTACGAATAATAAGAATCTTTTGAATTATTAACATTTGTTCCACAAACATTTACGAATAATAAGAATCTTTTGAATTATTAACATTTGTTCCACAAACATTTACGAATAATAAGAATCTTTTGAATTATTAACATTTGTTCCACAAACATTTACGAATAATAAGAATCTTTTGAATTATTAACATTTGTTCCACAAACATTTACGAATAATAAGAATCTTTTGAATTATTAACATTTGTTCCACAAACATTTACGAATAATAAGAATCTTTTGAATTATTAACATTTGTTCCACAAACATTTACGAATAATAAGAATCTTTTGAATTATTAACATTTGTTCCACAAACATTTACGAATAATAAGAATCTTTAATAATAAGAATTTAAAAATCAACTTTTGTTCCACAAACATTTATGAATAATAAGAATTTTTTAAATTAACTTTTGTTCCACAAACATTTATGAATAATAAAACATTTACGAATAATGAATTTAGAGTTGTGAGGGAACATAAAGAGGGAAAAAATATAAAGTGGTCAAGTTCTGATAAAATCATTATCACGATTATTTTGATTAATTTAATAAAAAAGTTATCAGAAGCATAAATGATGCATATAATAGAACGAATAATCGATAAAATTATTGACACGCAACTGTAGTCTGACTTCTCATTTTTTACCAATTATACGTATTCAGAAAATCCATTGCGCCGACAGAATTTAAAGTGACTATAATGAACAATCTTGAAGGAAACTGAATGTAATTAATGATATTAAGCCATTTTAAGGCGAGTTACACATATAAACCTATTTTAAACTGATTATAACATGTTTCGAATGGAGGAATAAGTTGTCGATGAAGCTTGGTTAAAGTACAGCCCTAACTGCATTTCAAAACTTCTGTCAAAGGTGACAAAAATACTGGTTTCTAGTACGCTATTTTTTATCAAATAGTCCCGATTTTTGGACTGATCATTGACTTTAATATCTCTGCACAGGTAAATGGACACTTGTAATCACAACACAAGTAAAGGAAAAAATCATTAATTTGTAGTTATACCACATATAAAAAATATTTTTTTAAAAATTAAAATATGACATTATGCAGCATTAAATGTTTATAAATGCGTAAATGAGTACCCTCGTAGTGCGAGTTCCACTCATGCTTGATAGTTCTTTTATTCTTATAACACCACGACCCAACATAGTGCGAACTCGTACAGGTAACCTTTATGTATGTGGTACAACAACGGAGCTTACTTGTCCGCATATTTCGCAACAATAATACTCCACAATATTAAACGGGAAAAATTGGATAAAAAAATTTGCTTACAATACGGTAGTTGACTCATTTTAAATTTTGATATTTTTCGTACAATATTGTGAAATACAAGTTAATTAAAAACCAGTCTTGAAAAAAATTCAAAAATTGATTGAAAAATAAGCCGGTTGTAGACTTCTAAATTTAAAGATACGGATAGAGTTGGGTATATCCCTGTCTCTTTTCCTCTTGTAGAATATAATGTGCAATATTAAAAATGACCTCACAACACAGTATTGCCGTCCTTTTCTAAAGGTTAAATTTAAACTTTTATAACTCGGTTAATTTTTAAGATTATTAAAAAATGTTTCACTCTTCGTCAGCTTGGGACCTTGAAATTATGATTAATGAAATAAAAAAAATTTAGTCAAATACCCAATAGTGCAAATGTAATCCAAACCAAAGTGGAATTTGAAAGGATTCTAAAACTCTTTTTATTCAGAATTTTACGCAAGATAATCTTAGAGATATTATTAATTATAGCAATAGGAAAACTATAGCACTGATTCTAAGCATCATGTAATTTAAAAGTCATGGCATTTTTCTTAAACGTGTCAAAGATATACTTGGCAATATTATACACGGTAAAAAATAATATTTATAAATAGTTTACCAGCACTGGTACATACCTCTCAGTATTTAAACTCTTATATGTACCTATACTCCATTCCATTCCAAAGGAGAATGTTTGTAAACAAAGCAAAATGAAAGTTCAGGTATTGTTAACCTTTTTCTTGTTTATTTCATTGAAAATTATTGGTATACACACGCACATTATATAATATAATAACAAAATTCGCATAAATAATGCCAAACGTTGACATTCAAGTTGACAATTAAGTTTTTCTGTTACTTTTTTTCAAATACATATATCTAAAATTAAAAATATTATCAAAAATATACATTCAAATAAAAATAGTTCTTATTAACAAGAAAACTACAAATAAACAATGTACAAATTATGTATTATACTTTGCAAAATAATACCAACACTTATAAATGTCCACAATTAAATGAAACTACGTGATGTAGTATTATTTCTACTTCCTTTAAGTTCTTTACCACGACCTGGGTTTCGTTGTATTACAATATCTTCTGGTGGGCTATTAGCAAAGATAGTTAATCTAAAGAATCTTTGCTAATAGCCCACCTGAACATGCTGTAATAAATAAAAAAGAATCTTTGCTAATAGCCCACCTGAAGATGTTGTAATACAACAAAACCCAGGCCGTGGTAAAGAACTTAAAGAAAGTAGAAATAATACTACATCACGTAGTTTCATTTAATTGTGAATATTAAATTTCTACCAAATTAACGCCAAATATATTCAATACTTATAAATGTCACAACTTATCTTTTCCTCTGTTATTTAGCACCAATGCTCTGTCTCATTTACCTTGCTAGAAAGACTGTTGAATATCGTCTATATTAAAATAAACATTATTTATTGCAGAATATTTCACTGCTACACATTATAACTTACATGATGTGAAATAAATAAAATATACTCGTATATGATACTACATGGACTTCTGTGTGTCGGAATATAAAAATCTTTTTCCAAAATGTTTTACACCTCTGAGTTTTGTGTGATGACAGTTAGGGTCGTCCATTTTTCTTCTCTTAATTTTACATTTCATATTAGTAAAAATCCTTGTAATATTGATATTTATAACATTATTTAGTATGACAATTTATTAAGTTAATATAGTAGTACATTGTTTAGTAATATCATAGGTTAACTACATTGAATTTTGTGAATAGTCATAGACTGATTGACTATATATTTGTGGCAACCATATTTTAACTGTCAAATTAGTTTGTTTACAAACATTCTCTTTTGAAATGGAATCGTCTGTAATAAGCATTGTACCTTATTTTCTCTTAGCAGGTTTTTCCTTTTGCATAATTGAAACGTATGTAAGAACCTTAGACCTTATTAAATGCGATAATTTTGAACCCAACCCTAACAATAATGTGATATCAGAGAAACAGCAAAGAATTGGCACAGCTAGCAGATGTTTTCATGGAATAAAAAATTTTTAAATTGAATCTTCGTAAACTGAAGACCAAGCTTTTGTTGTACAGCAATTTCATTAGGCCTGTGTTGACATACTCATCTAAAACGTAGATACTGACCTTCAGAAATTCTTGCTGATCTTGAGAAAACAGTATCCCTACTAATGGAATATGGCAGAGAAGAACTAATGTTATACTATATAAAAAGCACAGAGAGTACAATGTAATAAAGTTTATAAAGATCCAAGGAATGAAATGAGATGTGAAATAACCGCATGGAAACGCCAAAAGAGTTTCTCAGACCAAGCCTATATCCTCCAGACCAAGAAGAAGATCGAGGCTGAGATGGGTTAATTGCCTTGAAAAAGATTTTATCAGCTATGACCAGAAATAGATCATCTTGGTGCAAAGAACTGGAGAAGGCCAATGTCCATCATGGACTGCTGTGTCAATGAAGAAGAATTTGAATCGAAGTGTAAAAAATGTTGGTTCTTAAACAATTTGTTATACATGAGGTTATAAGTAACGTGTCACTTACTTTTCTTATTTCATTGAGTATTGATTCCCTTATTCCCTCGTAGAAAGGCGGACAGCGGATGGGAACTGCCTGTGGATGGAGCGCCCGCTCACTCGGTATGTCTGTTTCTGGAAATTGTGGAAGTATAGAAATTAATATTAAATGACTAAATGATCTGGTGTACGGTGATATTGGATGTCATCATCAGTTTTTAACTAGAACACACAGACTATAACTCGAGATAACCGAAAGGAATGAAGAAAAAAATTGTACCTTTTGATGGTTAGGAAGGAAGTTCTTAATATACCAGATATAACGGATTTCAGACAACAGATGGTGCTCCAATGCGATTGCAATATGCGATTGACCTCTGCGACATTTTCTTGTGTCATCAACAAGTGTCAGACCTACACTGGTGCTAAATTGGACAAGTGTGTGCATGGTATTGTGTTATTATGTTCAATATGTTGAAATTTATAGTGAACAAAGAGCATTCGCGGACTGATGGTTTCGGCATTCGCAGAATTATGGTTTTTGCATTTCAAAAGTAGTAACTTTGGAATTGCAAGCACTGTTGGTCACAGATAATTTGCAAATACAAAAAGAACTCGCACAGCAATTGGGAGTTACTCAACTAGCTGTTTCCAATTGCCTGCAAGTGATGGGAAAAATTTAGAGGACACAAAAACATGTGTGAAATTATGCTCTCTTTGTACAAATGGAAGTCGTTTTTGCATTGTATAATAACAGGTGATGAGAAGTGGATTTATTTTGGGAATCCTAAGCGTAAAAAATCATGGGTAGACCCAGGCGCACCATCCACATCGACTGCAAGTATGCGGTATAGCTTTGTCAGGAAGGCAATGCTCTGTTTGATGGGACCAGAGAGGTGTGGTCTATTACGAGCTGTTGCAAATTAGGGAGACGGTTAACACTAAACGTTACCAACAAAAATTAATCAATTTAAACCGTTCGCTGCTTGAAAAAAAGGTCAGAATACCAAAAGAGGCAACACAAAGTTATTTTCTTCATAACAATGCTCCATAACATACAGCAAAACCGGTTAACAGGACATTGGATGCACTCAGCTAGGAAGTGCTATCTCATGAGGCTAACTCACCAGACTTCGCTCCTTCTGATAACCACTTGTTTGCGTCTATGGGTCACGCACTTGGTGAGCAGCTCTTTAGTTCGTATGAAGATATCAAGAAATGGCTCGATGAATGGTTCGTGCCAAAAGGGGGAGATTTTTACTGGTGTGGTATTCACAAATTGCCCAAAAGATGGGAAAAATGTATAACAAGCGGTGGAGCATACTTTAAATAAAGCACTTTTTATCATTCTACCGAATTTAATGCGTATTTTCATTTTAAAAAATCTGGATTTCATACTTTTACACCTGGTAATCGTTATGATAATTGTATACATAATTAAATTTATTATTTGTGCAATAGCTCTTGCATTGCGTTATATATATTTATTGAGTTGAAAAATTAATTGTAACTAATAGATTTTTCTACATACCTTCCGTATAAAAACTACCCGGAATCGTTAAGAAAAACACACAAATTTATGTTTATTGTATATTATTTTGTCACCTTCAAAGTAATCTCCATCGTTTGCAATATAACTGTAATAACGCCCGACCCACTCTTCCATACACTTCTCATAGGCTGAAAGCGATATGGCCTTTAATTGCTGCTGTAAATTTTGTTTCAAGTCTTCATTTGAGTCTTCAATCGATTGATTCAACCGATTCAATCATTAATTTGATTCATTCAATTTAGTAGATTCCATCAATGTTTATTCACGACAATCTTTTTGCAAGAAATTAAGCTTTTTCTGAACGAATATTGCGGCCATTCATCCCATGGGCAAAACATTGGTTAAAATTCCATGAACATTCATTTTATCAATGTCCAACTCTCTAATATTGGAATGATTAATAAATAATAATTTTGAAGCACTAATTCTTTAATTTTTTCGCTGTTATCATCAGTAGTACACGTTTAAGGTCACCCAGGACGAGGAAAATCTTCGACTATAGCACATTGTTTTTTGAACTATTTGTACCACTCGTATGCCTGTAGTTTCAACATAGTCAAGTCACCACAGGCCTTTTTTAACATTTTTATCAATTCAGCACAAGAAATTTCGTTTGAAACACAAAATTAGAGGCAAACTCCTTGTTCAACTAATTTATCCATAATAAAATTCGCAGAGCAACTTTGAGGTCAACCTATTACGACAGTTGCTATAAACATACTAATTGCCAGATTGCACTCAAATTGGCTTGGTAATTAAAGAAGGTTCTACCAACTTAACACAATAAAATTTTAATTCCTTTAAGTGGTTCATGTTTTTAATGATTCCGGCTAGTTTTTATACAGAAAGTATTTTGCAAGCTTAGGACTGTCAACAAATACACACGTATATTAGTAACATTAAAATTTTATAATTACTGCAACGGTGTATTAAATTCAAACATACGAAACGAATACCAGCAGCTAAATATGAAACTGGTTAACATCAGTCCAGAAATATTGATATTGGATATCTCTGTAAATGACAAATCATATGCAAATTACAATTACAAAAAGTTTCCATACGAATGTAAACAAAATAATAAAGACATAACAATATCAATGTACAAATACTAAGTAAAATAAAAACGAAGCTATAAAAAACTAAAAACCCGACCACGTCAAAAAGACAGACAAGAAAGAAAAGTAGAAAAACAAATTAGGTAATCATAATTTCACTGAAAGATAATCGTCACTAAATTGTGAAGCCGTAGGGTGCATTCAGTTTTGACCCATGTTCTAAAGGAAAAAATATTGACATCTCAAAACGGAACGCCACCTACAGCTTCATAATACGGTAGTTGACTCATTCTAAATTTTTATATTTTTCGTACAATATTGTGAAATACAAGTTAATTAAAACCAGTCTTGATAAAAATTCAAAAATTGATTGAAAAATAAGCCAGTTGTAGGCTTCTAAATTTGAAGAAACGGATAGAGTTGGGCATATCCCTGTCTCTTTTCCTCTCGTAGAATATAATGTGCAATATTCAGAATGACCTCACAACACAGTATCGCCGTCCTTCTCTAAAGGTTAAATTTAAACTTTTATAACTCGGTACATTTTTAAGATTATTAAAAATTTTTTTCACTCTTATGATTAATGAAATAAAAAAAAATTAGCCAAATACCCAATTCAGTGACAATTACCTTTCAGTGAAATTTTAATTACTTAACTTGTATTTTTACTCGTTTGTTTTTTTTCGACGTAGTCGGGTTTTAGTTTTTTATAGCTTCGTTTTATTACCCTTTTTGGTGACTTATTTTTATACACATAGTTCGAAACTGAATGCACATAGAATTTTGTATTTTTGTTATTTGGCTTTTGTTTCAGGTCTATGAAAAAAATTGTTGAAAAAACCACGTAATTATTTTTAAAGTCCTGTCGAGTGACATCCTTTTCAACATGATACGTAAAAAATTGTTTTTTTCATTTCTCTTTTTTTACTGCAAGTCCACCAAAATGATTTTTTGTTTCTAAAAAAACTAGCTTATGACATTCTTAGATTAAATACAAACTGATTGATACTTCATTTGCTAAAATAGATTGAGCAATTCTTGGTTGGATCGAACATCCACATATGGACTATTAAATTCATTTACCCTTCCTTTGTTGCGCCACAATTGGGTAAATAGTCATAACTCATATATAACTTACATACTAATGTCCTATTAACTTGGTGCAACCAAATAAAAAATATACAAGTGGGCTTGCCAATTGGATATACGTTACTCAAATGGATATACGTTACTCCAACCAAATACACGATGGATGGAGACATTCTCGATGAAAAAGAAAAAGCTGCACCTAATACGAAATATGATTGTGTACCAAAGATAACAAATCTTTTCACTAAAGTGAAGCCGAGCGAGTCAAAGACTTAATGAGTTAATGCAATGCAAGTCGCATCCATGCCCTTTTTGTTACGGTGAAATGTTCCTGAATGGAAGAGTCGGTTAACTTAGTGAATCGGTGCCCTGTATCGATTCTTTTGATTCTCTCACTTACCTGTTACGTCTACAGGGAATGTCAGTTTGGAAATTCACATAATCTTCATTGAAGATATCAATCCACGATAATTAGGTCAAATGACCTCGAAGTACCGGTCTTTTCTCATCAGAAGTGCAATCTTGGTTCACACTGAAAGCTTATATAAAGAGACACACAAATGCAGTAGAAGGGGTTTGTCGTATTGTTGTCATAGCTATGGTGATACTGTGTATTAAATATTTTGTAAATGAAATTTTGGTAATTATAAGACCAATGTTCCGGTAATTGTTGAAGAATTAATTATTGATGACAGCAGTTGTTGCCGTAATAAACCCAATATAACGCACATAAGCGTGTAGGTTGAACATAACATAATATACTTGAACAAGGCTTTATTATTATCCTAGAGTGCCAAATAAGTAATGTGTAGCAGTTGGATAAAGCGTGCAGAACTTATCGGCTTATAAAAAAATAGATTCAATAATAGTAAACAACACAGGGTTCAAAATCGTTGAAAATTTTTCTCAGAGGAATACAGTTTGCTGATACATATAAGCATATAAACAAAGTACTTTTAGCCATCTTGTACTTGCGAACAAGATGGCTAACAGTTAATTACAATAGGTAACAGCTCATCTACATCACCTGTCAACTTGACATTTAAATTTTTTTCAAATAACCTCTTATTATTCTTAAGAATTTTGTTTAATTAAATATGACAAGATATTTTAATACTGATCACTTTATGTGACGGTGACATAAAAATAGTAAATTATATTTTATAGGCTGACTCAAAAAATAGTAAATTATATTTGATTATGTTGAACATTTAAAAAATCAGTTGCTGTAAGACTGGTTCCGAAAGAGCTTCATTTGTTGCAAAAAGAGTATTGATTAAAAACATCGATTGATCGATTGAATTGAACGAATCAAATGAATGATTGAATCGATCGATTCCAGATATTGACTGATCAATTGAAAATTGATTGATATATATATATATATATATATATATATATATATATATATGGTGCATTTTGATGTGACGCATTCTGATGGGTGGAAATTTGTATTTCATTCAGCGTTTATCTGCAAATTTTTAGACATGCTGTTAAAAATAACAGCATGTTTAAAAATTTACAGCTAAAATTTCAATCATTAGATAAAAATATGTATATCCAATTCATTGTAGTTATCTTTATTCTTAACCCGAAAACTATAAAACATACTTTAATCAGATATTTTTTATACATGTTGCAAGTACCCTATTTGATTCTCGAAAACTGTGCATAAAATGTGCATATCCAACTAAAACTGCATACCAAGTCCAAGAAATAATTATTAGATTAAATATCAATGCGCTTCACCAAAAACTAATGACAATGCATGCTAAAAACCTGGATCAATGAAGTCTTGATATTTGAAGTGTATGGAGCAGACGAGCATATCATCTGTGGGGGGTTCGTCCAGCCGGAGCAGTTGACGCCATGCCTCACGCTGGTCCAGCTCCCGCTGCTCTGTCGATGTATCGAGGAGGTAGACAGTGTTAGCTCCTGGCGGGGGGAAGCTGGAAGGAATGCATTCACAGAATCTAAACATTTACCGTATGAAATGACTAAATAATTTCTACTTTTGAAATTTTTTAAATTCTTAATTTCACTGGCATGTTTGACAATTTTATTAGAAGTTATTTTAAAAAAACCAATTGTTGGATTTCGAACAATTGTAAAATATAAATGATTACTCTAAAATAAGATAATTATTTAAGATTTTTGAAATTTTTATATTATCGAAATAATTAATTTAAATTGAGGCGACCCAGCCAAAGATTCTAAATTAAAAGAGATAATTTTAAACTATAGGAATCATGCAAGATTCTATCAGGGCCATCTGATGATAAATCAATAAACTTGCCGTTACATATGCTGTCATTTTCTCCAAAAATGACAACGCTGTGTACTTCACCATAAAAGAAAAAAATCAAACCCATATAATATCCCTCGCATGTCTGACTGTCTCACAGCCATTTTTCTCAGAAAATGCTTGACGTAGAAACTTGTAAATTGGCACAAAAATAAAACATATTAATTTTAGGGTGGGCAAATTAACAAAATAGTGTATCATTTGGAAGAGTTATTTAATATTTTGATTTTTTTTCATTTTTATATTTATTCATAATTATAGCCAGTATATCTTTAGAAATATACCTAAATATATGCAAAAAATATATCCCCCCCTCTTATTTCCAAAACTGCTGAACATAATTATTCCTGCACGATGCATGGATCCCTGCATACGTCAATATAGAGGGAAACGAGTACACTGATACTCTAACCCAAGAAGCCAGAGATCTAGATCCACAACCACAGTTACATAACACCATCACACTTGCAGATGCTGATGCAGTGGCAAGATGCAGAATTTTAGCTCACATCTTTAAGAAACCCCCCCAATACTAACCTCAACTGCCCTAGACATATCGCATCTACAATAGCCCAACTAAGAACTAATCACCTTAAAAGCATGAAGATCCACCCAGACAATTCCAGAACTTATATTCATTGCTAGAATTGTCCCAAAGTCCGGCTCTTCCCCAAGCACTTTGAGTGCCCATCACAGCAAACATCCTAAAAGTGGGAATGTCTCCACTGAGCGATCTGCTGCAAGAAATCTTGTACAGTAACGAGGCACCGAAACTGGCGGAGGGAGTTTTAAAAAGCTTTGATTCAATTTGATCCACTTTTTTTTGTCCTTTTAATATTATTTATTTTACTATCCATGTGGAACACAACAACAACATAACAATTATTACAATATAAGGTTTTAGATGCCCACGCAAGGTTCGTAAAAAAGTTATATCGATTATCATATACTTTGTTACTTTTGAAATATGCACGGTATTTTTACGCCTGTGAAAGATATAGCAGGCAATATAATTACGTTATACCACGTACCCTTAAATGTTTATAAGTATCTAAATACATACGGAACCACCATAGTGCGAGTTCTGCTCTCGCTTGAGAAGTTTTTTTGTGATAAGTCCCCGTAGCGTATCTACATACTGACTTTGTTATTTTTGAAATATGCACAATGTTTTTATGTCTGTAAAAGATATAGCAGGCAATATATTTACGTTATACTACGTACCCTTAAATGTTTATAAGTATCTAAATACATACGGAACCACCATAGTGCGAGATCTACTCTCGCTTGAGAAGTTTTTTGTTATAAGTCCCCGTATTGTAACCAATCAAAATTATTTGTAATACCTAAATACTAATAGGTGTACAACTTTGCTTCCGCTGTTTTTTTTTTCCTTAAATTGGAGTCTTTATTGCAAAAATCCGAGTATACATGTATTATTCAAAGTATTGTCCATCGCTAGCCACTACTTTCTCCCATCTTTCGGGCAGTGTACGTATCCCGCGTCGAAAAAACTAGTCATCTTTTGAGTAGATCCACAAATCGATTCAAGATTTTAATTTCATCATAAGATCAGAAGTGCCAGTCAGCCAGGTCGTATATCATTGATCGAAACAAGTGATAGTAAAAGGGAGCAATGTCTGGAGACTATGGCACATGGAGTAGGACTTCTCATTTTAAAATTTCCAAGTACGTCTTGACCACTTGCGCACCATAAAGACGAGCATTGTCATGCTTTAAAATCACTTTATTGTGTCTCTCGTCGTATTGCGGCCGTTTGACTTTCAATGCTTGGCTCAAACGCATCAATTGCGTACAATACCGATTGCCTGTGTTTCAGTTTAATACACTATGCTGGGCTGGTTCCACCAAAACCTATGAAAAAATTATTAAATAAATTTTATATTTACTTAACGCAATATTTACCTGTGATAAGAGATCTTAGCATTATCTTTATCCGACTGTGACCTGCATCCCTTCACACAGCAGACCTTCACTTCATCAGGTTCATTTAGTGATGTTGTCGTGTTTAATATATCCTTCTCTATATCCGTAAAGTTGGTGCTAACTCCTTTCTCAATTATCCTCTTGTTCTCATCTCCTACTTTTCTTTTTGACAAAAAATCTTCATCGCTTAGCATTTCATCGTTTTCTTCCTCTTCATTGAAGGGGCCTTCTTCTGTCGAATCATGGGTCGATGTGATTGTGTTATCTTCATCAGCCTTGAAAAGTTTAAGCAAGGTTAAGCTACGATTAATAGAAACAATATTAGAAGATAAAAATAATGCTGTGGACTATCAATGGACCTAATGATATTTTTAAGATATATTCACGAGTAAATAAAAAAGAGATAATGGAAAGATTATTAGTAGAAAAAAGAACGCTATTCGCATAAATGAATTGAATCAATTTCTCGAATCACCAATGAATCAATTTCTTCTTTCTTTAAATGAAAGAATGTACAAAAAAAATATTTAAGAAAAAAAATTTCACTTGAAATTATTATGAAAAAATGTGGGCTGTCATGGGTGCCTGGCAAATGTCAAACATCTAATTTTTTTTATATTTTTATGCTAATACACTAACACACACATAAAGTAACATGTGTGTATTGTACTAGAGAGGGAAGCGTTAAGTCGGAAAGAGTCAACAAGACACGAAGCTATCCGAATTAAGTCGGAAAGAACCGACAAGGCATGAAGCTGGCCGAATGGCGCATCGCAATGTGCCATCAGAACGTTTTAAATCGCACCAAATGCACCACTGGATGACTGGATATGGATCACATCAAACAAATCAATGTGAAGTGTTTTACCACTGTCAAAAAGTTATCAAACTTCAAATTTTTACAATCCTTTTTGGTTATTTAAAGTTTTGTTTTTTTTTGGGGTTTTTTGACTTTATTTCTTTTTTACAAATTCATGTTTTCATTCATATTTTCAGGGTTGAATATTACAAAAAATAGCAGATAAGACAAAAAAAATAATAACATACATTTCATTGCAAAAACGCAGTTTGGATGAGAAATAATAGTCTAATCGATTTTTTATAACAAAAGAATTGCGAGTGAAAATTGTTTTTGTTAAATATATCGTTTTTAATGAATATTTTCCATTTAATACTCAATAAATAACGAATTTTTTATTGAGACGTTACACTGTATACGTTCCACGCCCTGAACTATGGATAGATCTAATGGAATTACTACGATATATTTAAGAGTTTTTGGAGTTTCAATAAATTCATATACAATTTAAAAAGATGGTTACAGAAATAAGTGTTTCTAAATAAAAGGAAATGTTACTTTGATTCACTAAATACGTTCTTTTCTACTATTTTATTAAACTATCATTATTCTCAAAAAATTATGAGTAATTAGTAAAAATCCATGTTTTCACATAGTTTTACTAATTATTTTTAAGTAAAACTTGTACCCCTCACCATGTCTAATTTAGAATATATAATAGTCAAATGATAAATATTTCTATTATTACAATAAACTGTCAATACATGAACATAACCTCATTTTCATCATGGCGTTTATTCTTCAACAAACGTCAAAACGTCGATAGGCGTTTGTTGTACTTAGACGATGAATACGAATTAAATAAAATGCAATAAAAAATATAGAACGAAAAATTCGTTATTAAAAATGTAGTTGATTCCAAAAATGATCTTGCGGTATATAAATTAAAGTTGAAAATTCTGATTTTCCGTTTTTAAAAAATATTCAAATATTTTTGAACTCATTCAACATTTTTTTCCAACTTCGTTTGCTATTCAAAATAATTTTATATCAAAACCTTTACCTAAAATAGACCGTACAAGATAATTAATATTTTTTTTAAAATTCATTTTACTCATATTTTAAATAACTTTATAAAACAGATAAAGACAAGTACATAAAATACAAGCTCAATAAATCAATGGAATAAAATAAATCTTTTTCAAAATTAAAGCGAATAAAATTACCTCATTATCTGTAATACCGTTATAACCAATAACCTAGAGAAGAATATCTAAATATATTTGAATATATTGTAACTATTTTGACATTTTCTTGAAAATATTAGTAGAGCATTGGTATTTACATTATTTAAGATTCTATTTAATATTGTAATAAAAACATGATATGAGCATCTAAATGTTAATTATCCGGTAATATTTCTAAATAAGGACCTGATGTTTTAGAGTCAGATAATAAACACAATTTTCATTCGTGTGTATTTAATAAAATAAAATTCCATGATATATCCATTGCCAAAGTAGAGATGGGTGATATTACTGTTCTGTGAGCGATATATGATCTGTTCACAGCTTTGACAGTTGAACCGGGTGGACAGCGTGGCAAAAAAATGACGGTAACTCCACCTTTAGTATATAATCTGTGACTCCACCCACAAAACAATTACACCTACAGTACTACGATAGGGTTGTGTGCAGCACTACGATAGTAGTGCTGTACAAAACAACAAAATATCAAAAATTTTATCGATATAGATATTATTACTGTAACACCCAACCAGTAATAAATTGCTCGATATTATTTTAAGTAATTAATGAATCCCATTGTGCGTTTAAGTAGTGTGCGGGTGGAGCCAAGCAAGCATTATATAACACTAAGTTAGTCGTCCGCTAACTGGCGTGGTATTTACAAGCGGTTACAGTTGGCACCGGGTCCAACCGGGCCAACTGTGATATCTTGTAAATACCACGCCGGTCAGCTTCACACTCCGTGTTACAAGTAGAAACATCTTTTTGTTTTATAATGTAACTCTTTCATTTTACATCTGTTATTTCCACCTCATACTCCGTGTCACAAATTTGCACAAATATTTTTTTGTTTTACAATGTAATTCTTTGATTTTATTTTTGTATTTCAGGCTGGAATACATCTAATATAATACTAATATATCGTATGAAGAAAGCCAAAGAAGATTACTAAGTCTTATTGACGAAGCTGACTCGGATTCTTCTGATGATTCGGGAAGTGAGGTCGAAGTTGATAATGTCAAAGAAGCTTTGAAAGTGACTCGGAACAGGATGTAGATTTTTTAGAAGACATTCATGAAGAGTCCATTGGATCGGAAGCACATGAGAGTAACAATGACCAGCGATATTTGACAGGGAAGAATGGTACAAAGTGGCCTTGTGTACCAGAAAGATCTAATGTACGAACTAGATTAGAAAACATTATAAAGGAAAGGGAAGGTGGAAAACCTGCAAAGACTGCTGTTAATTGTTGAAACTTATTTATTAACGATGACGTGTTGCAAGAAATTGTGACTTAAATAATTATATTAATCTGAGACAAACAGCGTGTCAAAATGTCAATACAAGAAAATATGTTATACTCCTCATCTGAATATGACCGTTATAACGGCGATAGAGTTGAAGGCGTTTATCGGACTATTGTACCTTGCCGGACGTTTCAAATGAAATAAATTTAATTTGAAATATTTGCGGAGAAGTGGTGGTTCAGGTGTCGAAACAAGTGTTTTAGAACAACCATGTCTCTACACAGGTTACAATTTATTCAAAATTCCTTGCGATTCGATGATAAAAACACTCGTGAAGAGCGAAAAGAAATGACAACTTAGCTGCCATTCGCTCTTTTTTTAAACTTCGCAAAAAATTGTCAGTCAGCTTATTCCCCATCTGAATATATGACTATTGACTAACAACTTCCAGCATTTCAAGTCGTTGCAGTTTTCGACAATATATGCCGGACAAATCTAATAAGTACGAGTTGAAAATCTATGCCTTGGTTGACGCAGTCATTTTACGTTCTGAATCTTGTAATGTATCCTGGAAAACAACCGTCGGGTCCGTTTGCTCTCAGTAATAAAGCTTTCTATGTTGTACATATACTTGTAGCCCCAATTTCCAAACCCAATCGCAATGTAACCTTTGATTATTGGTTTACTTTTTATTCATTGAAGTTACACTTACTAAAAGAACACTATTTGACGAGCACGGGCACTGTTCGTAAAAATAAGGCAGAGATTCCAAAGAAGATGCTTGTAGCACGTAATACAGATATTCTGAGTACATTATTTGGATTTCAAATATATATATATATATATATATATATATATATATATATATATATATATATATATATATATATATATTGCCTTATATGCCAAAGAAAAACAAAGTGGTGTTGTTGACATTTCATCATGATGATAAAATTGTGTGTAGCAATTAAAATATTGCACGTAATACATAGCGCTGGCTCATAGTGATTTTTTATACGGTGATGAATATGGCTGGCATAAACAGCATCATTATATATAAGGCAAATAATAACTCCTCATTGTCACGCTGCGATTTTCTTCGAGATTTGGGCCTAGGATTGATTTCAGAGCACTTGCAACAAAGGAAAGATAATCAGTATTTAGTGAAAAACTTCGTAAAAGTATTCTAGATCACGCCGGTCCATCTTCAGAAGCACCTCCTAATAAAGTAGCTAGACCCATAAGATGTGAAATATGTCCTACTAAAAAAGATCGAAAAACCAAATATGTTTGTTACATGTGCAATCGTTACCTATGTATGGAACATATCGTTTTCACATGTAAAAATTGTATCCGATCTCAAGATGATCAAGAAAAATCTGATTAGTTAAATTATTTTAGAACTGATTAAATATGTTTTTTTAATTTGTTATGATAGAGGAAAGAATATTTTTGCTTATGTTTTTTTTATTATTTCAATACTTTTTAATAAAAACAAGACATGTGCCTTGTAAAAGTTAAAAACATTACTTAAGTTGATTTATTTTATGAATAAATATTATAAAAATGTAAAACCTTTTTATTTTGTTCTACAATTTTGCATGGGCTATGCCAAATTATAATATTAAATTCAAAAAAATTAAAAAAGAAAATAAAAAATATATATTTATATATATTTTTTTGAGACAGAGAGAGATCCGGCAACGTCGTCGGCTGTCGTTAGCAGAAGGTTATGATCTGCCAATACTTCCTGCTATGATACCATTTTCGTATACGAAATAGCAAAATCAATAATAAAATAATCATATTTGAACTACATACCAAAGCAAAGCATGTTGGTACTGAATTTTCACGTAGTCGAACTATATCAAGAGTTCGGTTGAAGCAGGTGTCTTCAAAATGCAAAGAACAAACAAAAGGTCCTTTTACTTCAGAATTAAAATTTTCTTGACCAGTGAAATCCAACCACTTTCTCTTCAGAGACTCATTTTTAGGAAACCTGAAATATTCAATAATACACATACTAAATAAACAATATGGTGAAATCTAATTGTTTAGCTTTGATTAGAAATGATTTTTTTTCACATATGTTACAAGAGGGGAGCTCTTGTACGATATAAAAATTAGAGGTGAGGCATATTTATTGTCACCGGTAAAAATACTTGATATCTCAGATAAAAATACGTACTTGGTATGCGAAATACAAAATACTTGGTATCGTAAATGCTTATATGGCCAACCGGACTTTCGTACAATGGTTATTTTATGGTCGGGCTGCGGCACTCTACCCCTCTTTGTCTAGCTATTTCACTATTATAGCTATTTCACTCACGCATATCGTATCAGGATTTCTCGCTCTTTCATATTTAAAACGTGTACGAAATAAGGGACAACCTGAATATTTAAATACTCGTAAGTCATAATACTTTTAAAATATTTAATACGAGTATGTCGAACATACTCGTATACTCGTTTCACCTCTTATGTTTAGTATTGCTTCACACTTCGCGGACAAATATATACGCAATACGACAAGTACGCGTATTTCAAAATAAAGATTTTACGAAAAGAGTATCGCTTTTCGTCTAATGATTCTCCGTTTTTCTATTGGCACAGTTGAGCGTTATTACTTTATAGTGTAAATATTGTAAATGTATAGTGTATATAAAAACTAACTTTTAATAAGGTTAAATTCTAATGTCGTCATTATGTTCACAAGAAAATCCAATGCCCTATAAGAATATTTTACAGACTTGAGTGATTATTTTGCTTCTTGTGATATTTACAAAACTTAGTTGTCATTCAAAACAGCTACATATAATTTAAGGAAACATTTGAATAGAAAACATCCAATTTAACAATAATCAATACGGAACAATCTGTTTATTCCGAACATCTTATTACATTATGTTAAAAAAAATTTGGCTAAAATAAACATGCTAAAAATAAAAAGAAATATTTTTTTAATAATGTGATCCATTTCTTTACATTAATGGTAATTATTGTAAATCATGCGATTCATTTTTTAAATATACTATTAAAATGACTATGCCAAATGAATCATTTCGTTACTAGTCCTAAACCCGGAGTAATAAATATTTATATTAGTATGAAGGAAAAATGAAACACTCTATTTTATTAAAAATGTCTCATTTTTAAATTATAGGGATTCCCGCCAATTTTAGTTATAAGAAATAAAGGATATGAGCATTGAACACTTCAAAATAGGTTACAATTAAAGATTTATTTTACGTCTTCCGCGACAGTAAGTTTATAGCCATTTATAATATAATATTCACACAACGGAATCACGCCGCCCATACTCGCCGAGTATTTTGTCACCGATATTTTATACCGATATAATACATGTACTCGTCGTACTCAGTATCTCAAAATACTCGTATCGCGCAAGTCTAATGAAAATACGATTACAATACTCTATTTCTCTCTAAATATAAAGTTAAAGTCTATGACAATTATCTCGTCCAACTTAAATAAAGTATCGATATTTAAAAATTTATTAACACACCTTGGATTCACTTTAAAATGAAGTTTCTTCGACTTCAGCCAAAACTCGCTTAGAAAGCAAATTAAAATTAAAAACTAATATTTTTGTTACTAACCTATGAAGTGAGATATTAGGCCGATGTCTGCTGTATTTGGAACCACAACCTTTAACACAACACTTGGGCATTATCACAATAATTTGTCCACACTTGTAACACTTAAGTAATCTCTAAAATACAAATGTTTTTTCGGTAAATTTATATTGCAAAACATGTAACTTGACGTCTCTGACACTTGTTACTCGCTGAAACCAGAGACAAGAACAGAAATTAAAATGGCGAGCACCTCAAAGTTGGGCACAAGGCAGAGTTTAGTAACACTACTTTTCAAAATGTTACCACTTTTGTATTGAAGAAAATTATTTAGTTCTTTTTATCGTAGTATTTTACTTAAGAAAAAAGGGGCAAAAAGTATTTTATTATTATTACTAAGGAATGCGTCATATTTGTATAATGAATACGCTGTATAATAAACAATGGCCTGTCGTCTAGTTTCTATAGTCAAAGGTTAATAGACTGACAATAGAAACTCTATAGTCCAAGCTGTAGAGTACGTTCCACTAGCCGCTCGCAACGTTCGCGCCCACGACCGCGATCGTACATATTCCACTAGCTTGTCAACGTTGTAACTGTCAGTCCAAGTGGAAGGAGATAGGAAAAATGCGTATTCGTAACTATGAGTAAATGGCGGGTATTGGACTAAATCAAGAGATTATATTTATTACGTTAGACAGTCATTTAGACTTACAGTAATTGTAAAAGTGCAATTTAATTCCTGTGTATTAATAATTTGACAATAATTTAGACTTACAGTAACTGTAAAAGTGTAATTTAATTTTTATAAAAGTTTGATGATTGTACATCTTGCGTCTTTTGGAGTCACCTTTATTTTTATAGTTTATACAGTTTTGAGATGTATCTACATCTCAAAACTGCATAAAGTGATTCTTTCCATCACTAAGTTTAATCTTCAACGATTATATACATTTATTTACGTTAATTTCACGTATAAATGTTTCAGTCAAATTGACAGATAAACGATAACAACGACGCACCTCGATATGTGGGTCGTCGCGGTCGTGAACAATGACGGCATCAATGACGTTTTGTTCACGACCGCAATGACCGCGATCGCCAAGTGGAACGATGCAATAAGCGCTTTGAGCGTTGCGATCGCCTAGTGGAACGCACTCGTAGTCAACATTTCATAGGTTATAGGCAAATGTCACTGAGACCATAGATAATACACTGAGACCGTTGTTAATTACGCAGACCAGTCATGTAAATAAATATTGTTGGTAGTAATACGTTCAATACTTAGCCTGTACCGGAAATGTTTGTGGAGTGTTAAATTTAATTATAAAGTTAATTAAATTCTAATATAATCTACAGCCGCATACAGTAGTTGATTCGTGCTATAAATAACAGATAATATATTCAATTATAAATCTTGCTGAAACATTTGTAGCCCGGAACATTTTGAAATAAATAAGGTATTTATATACATATAAGTATAAATAATATGTTTTCTTTGTACGCAAAGACTTAATATGAGCTGAAAATAAATGCTTAAATTTCGCTATTTGTGTCTTATTCGCCATTGGATAAATGCCAGAAAGTTACATTCAATTCTTATTAATGTACTTATGACCTGTCCAAAGTAAAATAATGAGAATTTCAATAACGCTTTTATAGATGTGTGAATCATCAGTTGTCACATTGTGATTGATGTAGTCAAATTCTAGGAATGCTGACTCGTAGGGTATCCGCAGTACTTGGTACTGTGTTAGTGTTGTAAAATATTTACGACTTCAGTGAAATGTGATGCGACACCGAGCATTATAAGGGCCGTTGCGGTCAGTTGACCTGGCCTTTCAATTTGAAACTGTTGTTGGCTATGTTTACTTTGGCAATTTTTTCTTCTTTGAGATTGTTTCTTTTAAACTGCTTTACACACACAAAACTTAAAAAATGCCCATTTACACGGGTCGCGTTACATTAATTCATCTGATTTTTATTTTATAATTAGTAAATAAACATACATTTAAATGTTCTTTTTTTGCTTGTTGGTGTTCTAGTTGTTACTAATTCAATTTTCTAAGCAAGGAGTAGATGATCCTTTACATTAAATTTCAAAAATTATGCTTATTTTTTAAATTGCTTGTTCGTCGCATGGATATGTTAGGTTGATCACAAGGCATACGTCTATAACGGTACAGTCATAAACCTCAGAAACCCTGGTTGGCCGTAAGAGATTGCTTTCTTGGCAATAAGTCTGCTAAGTCTGCTATATATATGTATCAAATCTATGAATTAAAGTACGTAAATAAATAGGTTGTTCCAAAAGTAATTATATCTAAATATAAATAAGTTGTAATAGGTATCAAATTATTAGAATATAATATATATAAATTTCAATTCTCATTACAATGTTTTATATCGTAAAATATTATTTTATTTTACGAAATTTGTAATTTACAATCTTTTACCTTATGTATATCTTTAAATGTCTAAACGGTGTGAATAAAATAGGAGTACTATAGTTCTTTACATAGCAAAAACATTATTTCTACTGTCCAATTGTCTTGTAAAATATGGCTGTTGCTTATATCGAAAAGTATCTATTAACACTCTGATTATAGCTCATCTACCTAGTGACGCATACTTTAATGGTGTCCATTCAGTACATAAATACTTGTATCACATACATTAATGGCTCCCAATCAGTGCATAAATACAAGTCTCATCAGACAATATTATGATTTCAGCTGGTAATGTACGTGTGGTACCCACATATAAGCTAACTATGTGATATCATTCAATACAAAAAGTGTTTTTTGCTGTTAATGTTTTATTTAATAGTTACAAGTAGCGACAAGGATAGAGTAAACCTAAAAATATATTAGACAAATTAACGTAAAAAAACTATCCCAGATACTAAACACTTAATTTAGTCTTTAATTACCTCATTTCAAGGGCTTTGCTTATGACAGGAGACACTTTATAGCAGTTTGAGAACGAGGTATTTTTAAAATCTTTCTTCTATTTAAAATATAACAATCTTTATTTATATTTTTGATTATAATATGACAAATCGAAGGAATTATGAAAAAGAAGCAGTATAAAGTGATTTTAGAAAAAAATACTATTCCTTCCGGACTAAATTTGATCGGCAATGGATTCATTTTTCAATAAGATAGTGATGCAAAGCACAGCTCAAGATTATGTAGAGATTACTTAGAAGAGAAACAAGTGGAAGGGGTGTTGAAAAATATGGTATCGTCACCGCAGAGCCCCGATCTCAACCCGATAGAACTCTCATAGGAAGATCTTGATCAAAATGTTCATGATCGATTCCCCTCTTCACATCAGGCCATGTGGAAGGCTTTAAAAGAAAGCTAGAAAAATATCTCACAAAAGACAATAAATAAATTGACTGTTCGAATGCGAAGATTAGTAAAAAAAAGTAATTAAATACGAAGGGGGATATTTTAATGAAAAATCGGTTTAAAATTTCTTGTGATTTTTGTTTAAAATTATTGTAATGTATTTAATTTTTAAGTTAATGTGTTAATAAGATAGTTAAACCTTTGTTCATGCACTTTAAATATGTTTAGTTTTATTTTATTTTCCTGTCTTTGTTATGATGATCTCCAACTTTTGGCCAGCAGTGTATACCAATGGCTAACTTTCAAAAATATTTCATTTCAAAGGGGGTAAATACAGTATAAACAAAATTTTTTAATTCATGTATCACATGGGAAATCAGTTGAAAAAAATTTAGATGAATTCTAAAATTATTTTTTTTAATCCTAATTAAAATTAAAGATGTCTACAAAAAACGTATCTCCATCTCTGCACCTGCTAAAGCAACAATTATGAAAAATAAAACCTGTCAATTAGGAGTAAAACTAGCGCTTTGCGTTTTCGGTACACATTTATACTCCATTGCATTTCAAAAGAGAATGTTTGTAAACAAACCACATTGACAGTTGAAATATGGTTGTCAGAAATATAAATCCAATCAGTCGATGACTATTCACAAAACTCATTTGTATTTTACCCGTAATAATATTAATCGATATACTGCAATCACTATATTAACGAAATAAACTTGCACATTAAATAATCGTATAAATACTAATATTACATCGTTACTGATATGAATTAAAAAATTTAGGTAAAAAATGGACAACCCTTGCAATCAATTACGCAAAAGTCATGGGTATAAAACATTTTGGAAAAATATTCAATATTTCAATGCATAAAAAATCTACATCCATATGTACTATACAAATAATTGATATATACAAATAATTTATTTTATAATATTTGAAGTGAAATAGCTGCAATGAACATAGCGTAAAGATATTGAAAAAAAACATTGTGTCATGTTATTTTATTTTTAAATAAGTGTTAGTATTATATTAGGTGCATAGAATACATGTTTTATACACTATATGCCATTGTTTCTTTATAAAAGATAAGATTTTGCCCTTATTCGACTGTATATTTTCAATGATTATCATCATCATCATCATATATATTAATACGCTAAGGTTAAGATGTTACTCTCCCTTTTTAGAAAAAACCTCACAACTAATCCACATAAATTATATATCATTTTATAGATAATTGCTTGCTCTACCGGCATCCACAACTAAAAAATTTATTATTGCTATTGTTTTTGCAAATTAATTAATTATTAAAATTATATACACAAAACAGCAATGCTGCCATCTAACGGCTCAACGTCAATACGATTGACGGTCGGTAAAATTTTTGTTTAATTTCAAATCCACTCACGTATAAATAAAGTGGTGCTTTAGCTCAATGCTTTTGATACTTGCGCCTCTATATGTCAATTTTAGTAAAATATTTGTTTGATCTGTCATCTGAGCTTCATAATGGAATAAAAACGTATAAGCAGTGTGCAAAATTAGAAATGAATTGAATACCTGCAATCAATTTTGATTTATTAAATTAAGTTGAATAATTTATAATGCGAAGACTTCGCACGGGTCACGCTAGTTTTTAATATTTAATATGAATATTTAAAAAACATTAATGATAATGTTTGGCATTATTTACATGCACTTTGGCATTATATATGCTAGACCATAGCACAGTGGCCAAGACGCTAGCACAGGGATGGGCAAAGTTTTCCCTACGTAGGCCAATATTTACGAATAGAATCCAGGGGGTGGCCAGGTTTTTTAATTTTTATTAAATCGAATCATTATGGATAAATGCCAGAAAGTTACATTCAATTCTTATTAATGTACTTATGACCTGTCCAAAGTAAAATAATGAGAATTTCAATAACGCTTTTATAGATGTGTGAATCATCAGTTGTCACATTGTGATTGATGTAGTCAAATTCTAGGAATGCTGACTCGTAGGGTATCCGCAGTACTTGGTACTGTGTTAGTGTTGTAAAATATTTACGACTTCAGTGAAATGTGATGCGACTAACGGCTCAACGTCAATACGATTGACGGTCGGTAAAATTTTTGTTTAATTTCAAATCCATTCACGTATAAATAAAGTGGTGCTTTAGCTCAATGCTTTTGATACTTGCGCCTCTATATGTCAATTTTAGTAAAATATTTGTTTGATCTGTCATCTGAGCTTCATAATGGAATAAAAACGTATAAGCAGTGTGCAAAATTAGAAATGAATTGAATACCTGCAATCAATTTTGATTTATTAAATTAAGTTGAATAATTTATAATGCGAAGACTTCGCACGGGTCACGCTAGTTTTTAATATTTAATATGAATATTTAAAAAACATTAATGATAATGTTTGGCATTATTTACATGCACTTTGGCATTATATATGCTAGACCATAGCACAGTGGCCAAGACGCTAGCACAGGGATGGGCAAAGTTTTCCCTACGTAGGCCAATATTTACGAATAGAATCCAGGGGGTGGCCAGGTTTTTTAATTTTTATTAAATCGAATCATTTGTTGAAATAAAAATATTTATATTTTCCGAAATAAAATTATTTATTGATCATTACAAGAGTCATCCGAGTAACGGACCCTGTACCTGCAAAATTTTTATTTTGTGACTTATGTAACGTTCAGTTCAATTCAAATCAGTTATTATTGACTACTATCTTGGGAGGTTGATATCGCAGGCCGGATTGCAACCGTTTGCGATCCAGAGATGGCTTGCGGGCCGAATTTTGCCCATTACTGCGCTAGCGCGTAACTGGAGAGCCCCTGGTTTGATTCTAGGCAGGATGTTTAAACATTCATAAGTTATTTATCTAATTGGAATACCTTGTAATAAAAAAGTGAAAAAAAGACTGTACCAATATAAAATTATATTTTTAGTTAAAAATACCAAATAAATCCAAATTATATTATTAATGTGAACATAGAAAAAGGTTTGCAATACCTGAACTGTCATTTTACCTTGTTCACAAATATTTTCTTTTGGGATAGAATGAAGTATAGGTACATAGTTATTTCTATAAAACTATTTACAAATAATAATTATTCACAATGTAAACACATTGCCTCTACATCGTTCATGGACGTTAAAACATGGTGCATGCTTCAAAAATTATGTGATCGACATAGTTTTCTGTGATCTTTAAGTCAGATTTTGTTTTTTTGTTATTTTCGACCCAGTAGGCTTAGAAATAAGTGGGAAGGGTGTGTCTTTTTATTGACATATTTTTTTGAATGTATCTTTAAGACACAATTTAAAGTTATGAAAAAAATATTTTTGTATTCCTCATAACGAGCCTCTCCACAGGGTACATAAAATTATAAAAAAAACTGTTGTTTTAATCTTAATTCTTAAATGAATATTTAAATAAAAGTTAGTTATGCAAAATACATAGACAAATAAGATGTATTGCTATCCAAATTTCAAGTTTCCACATCGCATGATTTCTAAATCGGCTTTGCCAAATGGACTGACAGATACGTGAATGATCTTATAAAGGTTCCATTTCCAGTTTGAGGTGTGGCACACTAAAAAGGGTGTTTCTAAAAGTCTATTGGGAAAGATAACAATGAAAGTAAAGATGTAAATGTCGTTGCCGTGGTGTGCGATCAACTCGGTCCTTGGTGGTGCAGTGAACCAGGGTTTGATTCTCAGTTGCTCGCCGAGCAGCCCCACAGACCTGTGTTCTGGTTAGCTGTAATAGATTGCTCTCATAGCGATAAGTCCACCATATTTATCAATTAGGTACATTAAAGTAGATAAGTAAATAAAGTTCATAGTTTTAGAGACATTCACGTAATTTTTACGCCTGTGAAAACATACTTACAAATTATCTATGTGGAAAAAAACAATATTGGTTTTAATTAAGTAATTTAATAAGATACTAACATTATATGCCTGAGTCGTACTGAGTGTGTACCCTTGTAGTCAGAGTTGTTCTCGTAATAAACAGGTTTTATATGCGTACATTTTTTGTTTGTAAAACCATAAGTTGACTGAATATGATGTTTCGGTTCTATGTCTTATGGTATGTAAATGTGAAATCGCAAGGCGATATATAAATAGAATCTTATAGTTAGGTTAGGCAAGGTTAGTGGAATTTAAACTTCAATTAATACACGTGTTGCCAATTTTTCCAAACACAAAATTGCATACATTTCAGCAATGCCATCTCAAGCAGTGCAAGTGCGATCTTCTTGGTGGCTGAACATATTCGGAATTGTACTGGCAGGTGTGGCGGCGATTATGAATTTCTTTGAGTATCGCAATGCGCCCCAGCAGTACGAAACACGCGGAGAGAGACAGGAGCGAAGGTACGCTTCATATTTTTACAACATTCTTTTGAACGTGTGATGAAAAAGCAAAAACAAAAAGTACGTAATTTGTGCTTTGATTGATTTTGATAAATGGTGTATTATTTTGTTTTTTAAGTTATTTCCAAATTATGTTTTCAAAGATTTTCGTTCATTTTTAAATAACTTATTGATTGCAATGTTTAAATTATAATTATTTTAAATTTTTTGGCCATTTCAATACCTATTAAATAACATTTTCTTACAATTTATAAATTTTACAGTTTCATATCTCAAAAGTGAAAAGTGAACGTTCATAAGATCACATATTTTCCCATCTGGCTGTCAGTCCCAGACATTTTTCTTAGGAATTATTGGATGTAGAAACGTGACATTTGCCCCAGTTATAAAACATTAACTTACATATGTATTATACAGGAAGAAATTAGGTATTTGAAATTTTTTTCATGTCTTATTTGAGACACCAGTAGCAAGTTATGAGGACATCGAAATCAATTTTTTAGAATTTTATGTAAGATATTTGTAGGTATATTGTTGAAAATGTTCACTAAAATATGTACTCTGTATCTACAAAATTGCTAAAGTCAAAATTATGAAAACAGTGTTACTAGTTTTTGAAAAATTCCCGATCGCATGAGAAGGCCTGTAATAAGGGTTTTAAAGAAATTTTTTCATAATTTTAAGTGGCGTACTCCAGAGATATACTATATGTGAAAAAATACAACACGACCATATCCGAAAATACTGAACGTAAAATTAAGTATATAATGTGGTTTTTAAAAGTTTACTTAAGTTTTATAGGAAAATGTTCTAGGTATCATAGTTTTAGAGAAATTCACAATATTTTTATAAAAGATACAAAGGTGGATCAAAAAGTTCACAGAATGGAGGGGATGGCGAAGGGTGAGGGTGCTTACTCACATAGTCGCTAATGAGAGTCCTGTTACAAGTATATATACCATGTTTCACTTTAATTGTGTCATTAACGTTTAAACTATCATCGATCAAGCAACTCATTCTGGAAGAAATCATCGACTATGCAGAAAATTGAGTTTCGAGCTATCATCAAGTCCCGAGCAAAGGACGGACAAACATCACAAATCATATTGACTGAGATGTCATCAGTTTATAGGGACTCTTGCCCTATTAAAACCATGATTTACAAGTGGTGTGATTTCTTCAAACAAGCAGAAATTAATCAAAGACGATCCGCGCTTAAGGAACCGTTCGAGACCACCTCCTCGGTCATTATTGAAAAAATTGAATTGGAAAAAGCGCAATCAAAGAACTAGTTAGGTGAAATAGATGGAGTATCTTCTATTTTGAATATTCTTCATGTTCATCTTAGCTTGTCAAATTTTGAATATTCTTTTCATATTGAATGTTCTTAATGTCCAAGCAGATGGGAAGTCACAAAAGTCAGCGCAAGATGGGAGCCGAGAATGCTCACGCCGCAGCAAAAGCAACAACGTATCAGCTGTTCACTTAACTTTTTAGATCTCTGTAGAGACGTCAGAATAAAATTTTGTTCCGAATTGTTATGGGTGATGAAACTTGGATTCATCATTACAAGTTTAAATCCAAGCAAATGTCTATGCAATAGCATAAAAGGGTACCCCACGCCCTAAGTAATTCAAGATGTCGCAATCAGCCGGAAAAGTTATGGTGACAGTTTTCTGAGACACAGAGGGTATCCTGCTCATGGACATCAACGATAAGCATGTTCTTTAATGAGAGATTACTACACTGGTCTAATAGAGCCGTTTTGAAGAAGCATCGAAGGCAAAAAGGCGAGGGAAATTATGTGCATAAGAGCCATATTGCGATGGCTGCCCTTCGCAAGTGTGGTTTTCCGATATAGCAACACCCACCTTACAGCTCAGTTTTGTCCCCGTGGGACTATTATTTGTTCTCAAAAATTAAATAAGAACTTCGTCGAAACAAATTCAGCGACACTGAACAAGTTGAGTTAGCAATTTTAGCGTATTTTCAAGATAAAATGAAAATATATTTTTTTAATGTATATATATATTAATAGACAGATCTAAGAAATCTTAAGGGCTAAGGGAGAATATATTGAAAAGCAAAAATAGCTCCGAATTTTTTTTACATGCCTTTCAACCTATTCTGCGAACTTTTTAATCTCCTCTCGTATTCTAGGCAATATCATCATCATCATCAAAAGCACAACAGCCCTCTGCAGGTTAAGGATGACTCGCTGATCCTCCTCCACCTGATCCTGTCTGATGCGGTGGCCCTCCACTGGTTGACTCCCATTAGTTGGAGGTCCTTTTCAATATCATCTAGCCAACGTGTTGGTGGTCGTCCTTTTTGCTTAGTCCCCTCAATCTTCGAAAAAGTCACTTTTTTGTCAAGAAAAATATCAGCATATCTATAAAGACGGCCAATCCACCTAATACGTGATGCTTTCATGGTTCTCACAATATCGGTTCCGCCGTATTTGTCATATTTTCTGTAAATTTCATAGTTGTGAAGAGTTCTCCACATGTTGTTCTCTTGAATAGGTCCAGAAATCCAATATATTTACATAATAAATAACAATTGGGTATTTGACTAATTTTTTTTTATTTCATTGATCATAATTTCAAGGTACAAGCTGATCAAGAGTGAAAAAATTGTTTAATAATCTTAAAAATTGATCGAATTATAAAAATTTAAATTTAATCTTTAGATAAGGATAGCAATACTGTGTTGTGAGGTCATTTTTAATATTGCACATTATATTCTACAAGAGGAAAAGAGACAGGGATATACCCAACTCTATCCGTATCTTCAAATTTAAAAGCCTTACAACTGGCTTATTTCTCAATAAATTTTTGAATTTTTTTAAGACTGGTTTTTACTTAACTTATATTTTACAATATTGTATGAAAAATATCAAAATTTAGAATGAGTCAACTACTATATTAATAAAAATGCTATATCCTGAAGACTTTAAAGTTTTATGTGACTACTTGCTTGCTTTGACCTATTAAAATGTTGAAAGTCACCAATGTTTTTAGAAATGTTTACGCCTCTTTAATATTATTCTTAATTTTTCTTTAAGTGGCTATATTTTTTGTGTTTTCTCTTTCATATTTTCTTTTGCTCCGAATGTGTAAAATTGCCAATTGAATTGTTAATTTATCCCGAAAGATTGCACAATTCTATAGGCTCATCCACGAAATACTATCGAGATTAGTGAGATTAGAGATTCAAGTTTATTTTTTTTCCAGTTTTAGTTGCCTGTTCGGCGAGCACAACAGACCAAAATAATGTTAATAAATTCACCCCCATGTATCATAATAGTAAAGAAAAACTCGTAGCGTTTCAATATTTTAGATACAAATGGCAGATGGCGTTTCAATATTTTAGATACAAATGGCAGATGGCGTTTCAATATTTTAGATACAAATGGCAGATGGCGTTTCAATATTTTAGATATAAATGGCAGATGGCGTTTCAATATTTTAGATATAAATGGCAGATGGCGTTTCTATATTTTAGATATAAACGGCAGATGGCGTGTCAATATTTTAGATATAAATGGCAGATGGCGTGTAAATATTTTAGATATAAATGGCAGATGGCGTTTCAATATTTTAGAATACTTATGCTAGACATTTCAAAATTTCTCTTAATTTGGATTATTCTGAACATTTTTTTACACTTTATCGTACGAAAACCCTGTTTTAAGTTAAAAATTTAAAACCTCTTACACAAGTAATGCTGGCAGTCTCATAAGAGTAACGCAAACATTTTTTTCTAATTGTTTGTGTTTTCTATTACAATAACGTTACTCAATAAATCTAACAAACTCCATTTTTGTATTGGTTCTCAACAATTAGTATTGACAATAATTACATCTGTGAAATATGAGAAGAGAGAGACATGAAATCATACTCCGGCATCTGTGCTATTAAATTAGCTAATATTGGTTGGCAGAATTCAAATTGTTTCCTGGTATTCTGACTTCCTGGTAATTTCTCCTTTTCGTTCCATCCTCACAAGTTCAAATCAAAATATGAGTTGAGTTCCTAGGAGTTGAGTCAATATAAACACATATCAATGTTGGTAGCAACAATTATCTAGTTGCATTGTTAGTATGTGTTATGTTCCAATTGCATCAGTATATATACATCTGTGTCAACATCGTAACTGAACAAAATTGAACTGAATGGTACCGAATAATCATTTAATTATTAATAGCAACGAGTATATGAGTACATTCAATTCAAGGTTGAGTCTTTATTAAGTTGACATAGACGAACGGGACTGTAAAAATGTGAAACCTTTAAACGAACAAGACGATACGGAAATGTTAGATGAAGAATACTTGCCTCTGAAGATTTGAGATGTTATGGATTGCAGTTGTGTACAATAATGACTGTGCTGCAGGTTGTTGAAGATTAGCAAGGAGCTGGAATGATGGTTAACAGGAGTACATGCCACTAGGTGATTGCAACGCACAAAATGTTTATTGTATCGTATTTTGAGTGACGTGACTGGCTCACAGCAATTTAACTTTCTCCACACGTTTGACAGTATCAGCACCTTTACTTGGTATCTAGAGCCACTTATTTGTTTTGCGGTTCTTTAAGGAGATCCCTACCAGCTACCTTTCCATCACCCTTTTAGCAACTAAAAGCTTTTGCAGAACGGCTTTTGATGTTACCCAAGTTTCGCAAGCCTAGATCGTGCGTGAATATTCTGCAAGGTTCACCTATCTCTTGTGCAGTCTCATTGTTTAACACAACACTACGAGATGCACCCAGTCTTGATACTTTTCTGCTCCATTAACTACTCTAGGAAAGCGGAATGAAATTGCTTGGTGGTATATAACTATCTTATATACCACCAAGTATATAACTATCTTTATAACTGATTGCTACTTAGAATGATGATTATTTGAATTACTGTCTGTTTCTGTCTTGATCATTATTATAAGTACTTTTCTGTTTCTTGCATTATTATTATATCTGTAAGTTAGGCATGGAGTTTTCAATATATGAAAAAATGTGCGTGAAGCTAAAACATTACTGACCACCATTTTTAACAAAACAGTGTATGTCATATTAATATTATAAATGTGAAAATATTGTTTGTTTGCTACTTTAGAACTTATTACTACCAAATCTGGCACGCGTATACTTTCTGGCTATCATTGTTGGCAGCCAAAGACTCATTTCCAAGCATTGCGTGTGTGCGTGCCGCAGCTGTTACTGATCAGTACTGTGATTTCCTTTTCTCCAACTTTCAAAAACCTAGGTGGATCAAAATCTCATTTGGCAACACCAGATTAACAAAGTTAGCCGTCATTTCTTCAGCCAAATATAAGTTTACCTTTGCCGAACGCTTCTACTTTCTCTTCTTAACTACGGAGTCTCGTCATTTCTGAGAAAAAGGGGTTTATCAGACATACATACAGACGGACATATAATAAAATGGTTTAGTTAAATAATGTTGACTTCAAAGGAGTTTTTTATAAAATAATTATAAAAGTATGCTACGATGGCAAACAATTTTATTATTATAACAAAACAAGAGGCGTCAAGAATCTTAAAACCATTCAGTGTTGGCAAAAACCCTCTGCTGCTAGACAGTTTTAATATTTTTGATATAATTGTCATCAATTTATTATAATTTTTTCTATTTATTTATAAGTTTTTAATTAAATAAATTTGACTTTATTATAACATTTAAATATTTTGCTTACAGGTAACATTCGAGGCTGGGACTTAATTTGACGACAAGGAACCGTACAACTGTATGAAAAAATATATGTAATATCTATTGATAATAAAATGTTTTAATTCTAATTTTATATAACTTTTTTTACTATCATACGTGACGAAAGGTAGGTATTATCCTAAGGAGCCGAAGCACCAGTTGCAGTTAAAAATTAATAAAATACGAAGATACGTATAGTTACGTATAAGGTACAATGTAAATAAATCTTTTGTTTAAAATCAATAGAATTAATGGAGAAATTAATTCAAACAGATACCACTTATACGCCTCGTAGACATATTTTGAAATGACTGTATTTTCCAATACTATTAGGTAATAACAAGTATAAAGAAATAGAAACTTCTATATATTTCCCTATTTTTTTTCTATAATTATGTAAATTTCACAAAAAAAGTTTATTCATTTACTGTACAAAATTTTCATATAACAATACATGAGGTTGAATGACTATGCGTCTCCCGTATGTATTCTTGGTTGCGATGAGTTCGTTATTCATTTGTCTGTTACTTCACGAAGTGGGATCTTGTCATTCTTCATGTCACGGGAATTGCAGTTTAACTTAATATTGAAATGTATACAGCAGCGATGGAAATATTGAAATTCATAAAACAAATAATTCAAAATGTTTTAAACGTGTTTTTTTATATATTGAATATATTTGGCGTTAATTTTGTAGAAATTCATTATTCACAATTAAATGAAACTACGTGATGTAGTATTATTTCTACTTTCTTTAATTACTTTACCATGGTTTCGTAAAGTAAAGTAGAAATAATACTACATCACGTAGTTTCATTTAATTGTGTATTTTTATGTTTTAAATCAATTTTTTACGTTTTTGATTTCGAACACAGGTTTTAAATATTTATAAATTGTTTTAAACATTTTTAAAATACAGTGACATATTTTTTTTCATTTATTGGGGTTTGGGGTATATTACAAGAACTCTACTACTTGTTAATTAGGGGAATAACCTCATAATGAAATGTACTACCAAATCACCTCAGGTGATTCCCCAAGTACAATGCAATGATTCTTATTAAATTGTTTTATTTAGCTTCCCATCAGTCATTGGACTATCTTATTTAAATATCTCAATTTCTCGGATAGTCGTTGCATTGAATTTTGTGTCAAAAGTTTGTGTATTGAAAAATGGAATATTTGAACGGGATCGTTAAGAATGAAATTCAATCCTTTCTTTTGCTTTGCTTTGCAGGCAGAGTAATATTTTTGCCAGAGTATTTTCAGTTCAACATATTAATTAACAACACTACAAATGAATCCACAATACGTATCAACATGTTAACTAACAACAATACAAATGAATACACAATACTTATTCAAAAACCTGAAAATTTAGCAATAAAATTTGGTGTTTCTCAAAAGGCATCCTGTTTATCGGGAATGTCACACAAGCATGGAAAATATAAATGAAAAATTTGAGGATAACGATGCTGCCCGTGAATTTTCTTCGAGTGATCTGCTGTATCTGCTATTAATAACCAACTTACTGCACCCAAAATGTGTGGATAAAGACCTCTTAAATGAAAACATGTGAAAAATTAATTTAGGGTATTAAAATTTTTTTTTAATTGCACATTTATTTTAATTGCCATTTTTCATGTCACATGTAAATAAAAAAAGAAATTGATTAACCTTAAACTTAAAAAACTTATAAAACACTTAAGAAAGTTACATAAGTAATAAAATTACGTAAAAACATTCTGGTTGTTTATGAAAGTTTTGAATAACCGTCCGTGTAAAACTTCAAATTAATTATAAAATTGCGAAAGCTGTTTCAAATCTCTTTCTTTCCGCGAAGAAAGCCCTGTAAACTATATATCATCTTAGTAATAATAGAAAAGGTAATACGAAAGACAAACGAATAAAAAAGCTACACTCTAGATAGCAACATAAGCTTGATTCTGACTTGCAACAAGTTTGATATATCAAAAGAGAAGGTGCCATGGCAAGTTTACACACTTACAGCAAGTTTAAATCACATCTGGGTGCTTCGGTCTATTTACAAGAGATAGCGAGCATGAGGTTGCAGAAATATTGTCACAAAATCGGAATATCATCTTAACAATATTTCAGCAATATCGTCACAAACTTCAACTTTCGTATTTGACGCAACAATTTAGAATCAAGGAAAATCGAGTTTGCCTCAAGTTTACGTACTATCTGAGACGTAGTACGAATTAATTAAATTATAATACGAAGACGTTTTAACAAAACATTATGTACCTAATGACCCAATTTTTGTCATAAATTTATGGTCGACTGTTAACGAGAATTCGTAGAGAATACGTATAACGTAGAAATCTATTAGCTACTACAACAGTAAAGTTTACAGATTATTTTAAAATAATATCAATATTTCTGCATTCCCAAAATTATATTGGAAATTAAATTCCAATATGCAGTATATTTAAGGTATAACTGATGTTAATAGAGGATGTAATAAATTTTACTTATCAGTTCGACAGCAAATTCTTCAGATTGTTGAGTAAATAACGTTGTTATCTTTATATGTGCAAATATTGTTAAACACCCATTCGTAACAATGATATCAACATTATATTGAACAGCACTAATAACTTGCTTATTGCGGTATTAACTATAGATTAATTTATCTATTGTTTTATTTTATGAATAAAAAGTATTTAAAAAATATTAAACAAGTTTGTATTAAGAGTTTTTGCTACGAAATGAATGGATTACACACAGAGACGACTGGTGCGTGCTGATAAACCTGGTTTTTCATATAGGCCATCTTTAGTAACAAGTTTAAGATTTAAAAACAGATTGGAACAACGCCCTAGCCGTAGAAATGAAGTAGACCTAACAATAGGTTCACACTCATGGATTCGTGTACATGCAGCCATTATTAGTGGTACATAGTGACCACTCACTGCATATCACAAGCTACACCTATCCGAGTGGATAGACTTGTGGGGACACATATTGAATGTACGTTTGAACTTACTGAATCGTAAACGCATGTGTACGAATTACCATTTACTAACATCTCTTTAACAACTTATCCATATAATCTCTCCCTTCTCATTACACAATTCCACTAGTTGCATAATACCAGATATGTAAAATCAAATATGGTCATTAATACATTTTTACACTGATCAAGTTGACAGGGGCGTAGCCAAATTTGGTCCTACTCAAAAAGCAATATGTTTATTAACAATTTTTTTCCATACATTCATTTTCGTACAGAACTTCTCCGAAATTAAAATAAAATAAAAAATCTTTAATCGGTTTCAAATGTTGCCATATGCTTAAACAAAAAAATATTCAATACTAATTAAACAGTTATCGGTAAAAACAATTTTTATGCATATTTCAATGTTATTTTTTAAATAATTCGTTATAATCTTTCTTATTTCAAAACATTGTTTTAAACAATATAATTTTTAATATAATTTTTTATTATTAAAAATATAATGTTTTAAAAAATTTATTTTTTATGGCCACACTACAATTACATAATTTATCAAAATGTCAATGTGAAATGACTGATTATTCACTTTACTATTGCTTCTGTGCTTTGTTTTTAAAAGGAAAACATAGATTCTGGAAAACACGTTTCCAACAAACTATCATATTGGTATAGGGTTTAATGTGAAATGGCCCTTATAGCGGCAGTGCCATATTAGAAACAGTACTAACATTATTGACATCATGCAATTATGGTGTCGAATATAGTAAAACCTCCCTATCAGGGGCTGATTCTCGGGTCAGTCCGGCATTCTCATTAATTAATACATATCAACATTTACCCTAAGTTTGGACTATTGTGTATAGGACACACTTGCTCATTTTTCTTATAGGAAACGTTTGCTCATTTGAGTTTATTTTCTTTATTTATCACCCATGAGGAAAAAACAAATACAAGTCATAGCAAGATACAAAAAGCGAGTTTTTTTAAGTATTAGGTTAACTTCTATCCTAATATTCCCACATAAAAAAGTCGGTTTAAGTTGTGCCGATACTTAAATTTTAACCAGATTTAATTGTTTATATATAATTCTGTTGAAGTTATTGATGAAAAATATTGCTAAATTCTGAGTTTTGAGCATCGTCTTTAATGATTATATACCATTTCGTTTGTTTCTGTTTTGGGGCGAAATTTCCTGTATAAGATGACCATTTTTGGTGAGAACTTAATGGTTAAAACTTTTAGAAATTCGAGGAGCGTAAAAACTAAATTTAAAAATTACTTTCTGTTCATTTGTTTTCTCATTACCGAATGGATTTTGGCTTAGTTTTGAGTTCATACTACAAAATTATCGACTGCCATGTTTTGCAAAACTGTGTATTACCAGTAAAATTATTCGAAATTTCTACACATAGGTAGGATGTTGGGGAGCAACTAAAATGAATATCAGGCTATGGCTACAAGAAACTTAAAACATTTATATTACATAAAATTGCATATGGGTTTCATATAATCGAATCTGCGAGAAAGAAGATATAAAGATTTAAATTAGGATATTTGCAGCATGTATAGAAAAAATATTGGTTTAATGTATGTCATTTTTTTTGGTTAAAGAATATTAATTTGGTATAAATATTTTTATTTAATGATTGAAATCAAAAGTAATGTAATTTTTTTAAATTTCCTGCTAAATGATGAAACACAAATTGTCCGCTAATCAGAATCCGTGACATCAAAATGCACTACACAGATCACAAAGTACTGATAGACGGCCAACTTCAAGTAATTGAGTGAGCAAGATAGCGCAACCCCATGAACTGAATTCCGTAAACAATATTTATCTGTCACTATAGAATGATAAAGTGTGTGAAAGAGATAGAATCTCCCCTTTTCAATTTATTAGCTTGTTTCGAGGCATTGTGACATCATGGAAATTGCATATCACATGAGTAAGTATTTTGATTCATAGCTTTGCATTACTGCAATAAAAATCTATTTTTTCAACTTAACGAGTTCTCGAGGAAAATATCACATTTGTAGGTATATAAGACACATTTTCAATATTTAAACACTTTTCAAAAATTGTTAAATGTCATTAAAAAGCGTTATTAAGGCAGTTTAGCTAAATAATATCAATCAGCCTTACGTTGTATAATGTTACTTTATGAATAACGTATACGTTACAGAATTATTAGCCTTTAAGCAGATGTCCACATTTTGTATCATCGTGAAACCTTTATTTTGACAGCTATGTACTTTAAAATGGGGCCTTATTTCACTTTCGTAAAGGTAGCTACAACGGTTGAAGTTATGGCTGACTTTATAGATTATTTAAACATTTCTTCTGGTTATTTAGTAAATTTGGCATAATTAATTAAGCAAACTGAAAGATAAAATGACTAATTTTTTAAGTCACCTTATAAAAATTATGTTATGTATCAAATTAGATATCACAAACGTTATTATATATTGAATCTCATAAAAAGTATTTTGCGTTTGTAGAAAAGACTCGAAAATTTAAGAATGTGTCGAATCCATTTATGTTACCAAATAGCGCTATCGTAAAATACTTTCGACTATCTAAATAAACGACAAAATTTCTACGATCTGTGGCTGATGTTGAAAGTAACATGACACATAAATCTTACTTGACGCACAACAAAATAAAATAATCTATAAAAATGTATCCCACATCATACATAGTATATATACTCCTATCATAAAGTACAGAACTGTTATCGTCGACGAAATACCTCCATATTTTTCTTTCTGCTCATAAAATTACGTGATGCTATTCTTTTTTCTAAAGCCACCAAACTTTAACAGAAAATAAAGGCAAGGGTAACGCGAGTGTGATACAGCATGCCGATTTTTAAAGCAAATACGGTTTAGCAACCATTAGTTGTCGCGCGTTAGCTAACACATAAGTAAATTAAATGATCCAATTGGTTTACAAGTTAATTACAAAACTATGGAATGGCAACAAAAAAATTTAATAACTACAGCAAAGCAAGTATTTAGACGAGAATGACAAAAATATTCAATGCTGGGGAAACTTCACCGATGGTGGACAGCTTCAAAGTTTTTGAAAAACCGTTTTACTGAAGTCTTATATTTGATTCTAATAAAACTTTTTCTAACATTTACTTTCTTGTAACATTTAAATATTTTGCTTACCGGTAATTCTTGAGGCTTGGAAAAAATCCTCATAGCCCAAATTATCTTAGTGGCAAATGTAAAGATTTGTCTGCTCAGGGTCTTGGGCTACGATCTGAAAGTTCACTCACCCTACTTATTCCTAAGCATACCTCTACCTCTTATGAAAAATCCTTCACTGTTCAAGCAGCAAAAATTTGGAATCATCTGGATTTGGACAGGGAAAATCACGTCCCTAAATATTTTCAAAGATCGAGTGAAAAAGTCCTGTCTCTCCTAAAACCTTATCCTTTGTGCCGTTGTCCTTTCCTGTCTTTCCCATCCCAAATCATGTCAATAGTTTGTTTTACTTATACTTTTGTATTTTTTTTTAAATTATTTTTTTGTCTAATGTACTAAAAAGAATTTTCATTGTAAAATCTTCTACAGTATACCAACTAAATTTCAATACCAATTGTTATGTTTGACTGAAAGAGATTGCTCATGTAGCAATGAGTCTGCCATATGTACTACACGTAAAAGGTGTTAAATAAATAAAACATATTTTGAAAATGGATATACTTAATGCTCATGCTGCATAAACCATGCGTGCTACATCATGCAATATTTAACTGCACAGTGATCACTTAAGAAATCAAAAAATATTAAAATTGATCAAGATATATGTGCGTCAGTGTTTGTGTATGTGCACGTTTGCAAGAAAAGCTGCCCCTTTTTGAAGTCAGTTGAGGAAAATATAATACGCCCTCTACACTACTCGCAAAATTACCTCGACGAAGTCCTCTTCGAAGTTGATCGTAGTCTGAAGCATGCGACGACACATTCGAGCAACTAGCGAGGAGCTCAGTCGCCGTGAGTTTTCCGTACGCTAACCTTGCGAAGTCCTTTGACTCGGGTACCCGAGGCGAGGAAAGGTTGCATAAAGCGAATCGAAGTACCTCTCTACACTATTCTCTTTGCCTAACTTCGATCAACTTCGCAAGTAGTGTAGTGCAGGTTTAAGAAAACTGGATAAGTTCACACTTAGATAAACATAAAAAAACAGTTGAGTCAGAGTTGTGATCATAACATTATCGTTTAATATTAAGAACAGATTGATGTGATTAAGGTAATTGTCGTGTGACAATAAGATCCAAAAATTATTATAAAATTTTTTATTGAAAAATATTTTCTTTCCAAACTATTGATATAACATCGTTTTAACAGTTTGGAAAAAAAATAATTTTTGCATTTTTAAATAAAATGAAGTGTGGTTTTAAAAAAAGTAAAATATGGTGAAATACCTGCGTTTCCTGTAATGTTAATTATACAATTTTTGAGAGTAATTTTTACCAAAATTAAATGGAAAAATAGTTTATTTTCCAAAATTTTAATATAACTCTTTCTTTCATTAACACTTCCACATAAAGTTTTATCTGTGCCCTCAATTTCCTTAAATTAATGTTCATTGCTTGATATGTCACTCTTAAGAGTGGCAATTAACAAGTTTTCTTTCATTAACGCTTCCACATAAAGTTTTATCTGTGCCCTCAATTTCCTTAAATTACTGTTCATTGCTTGATATGTCACTCTTAAGAGTGGCAATTAACAAGTTTTCTTTCATTAATACTTCCACATAAAGTTTTATCTGTGCCCTCAATTTCCTTAAATTACTGTTCATTGCTTGATATGTCACTCTTAAGAGTGGCAATTAACAAGTTTTCTTTCATTAACACTTCCACTTAAAGTTTTATCTGTGCCCTCAATTTCCTTAAATTACTGTTGATTGCTTGATATGTCACTCTTAAGAGTGGCAATTAACAAGTTTTCTTTCATTAACACTTTTACATAAAGTTTTATCTGTGCCCTCAATTTCCTTAAATTACTGTTCATTGCTTGATATGTCACTCTTAAGAGTGGCAATTAACAAGTTTTCTTTCATTAACACTTTCACATAAAGTTTTATCTGTGCCCTCAATTTCCTTAAATTACTGTTCATTGCTTGATATGTCACTCTTAAGAGTGGCAATTAACAAGTTTTCTTTCATTAACACTTCCACTTAAAGTTTTATCTATGCCCTCAATTTCCTTAAATTACTGTTCATTGCTTGATATGTCACTCTTAAGAGTGGCAATTAACAAGTTTTCTTTCATTAACACTTCCACTTAAAGTTTTATCTGTGCCCTCAATTTCCTTAAATTACTGTTCATTGCTTGATATGTCACTCTTAAGAGTGGCAATTAACAAGTTTTCTTTCATTAACACTTCCACTTAAAGTTTTATCTGTGCCCTCAATTTCCTTAAATTACTGTTCATTGCTTGATATGTCACTCTTAAGAGTGGCAATTAACAAGTTTTCTTTCATTAACACTTTCACATAAAGTTTTATCTGTGCCCTCAATTTCCTTAAATTACTGTTCATTGCTTGATATGTCACTCTTAAGAGTGGCAATTAACAAGTTTTCTTTCATTAACACTTCCACTTAAAGTTTTATCTATGCCCTCAATTTCCTTAAATTACTGTTCATTGCTTGATATGTCACTCTTAAGAGTGGCAATTAACAAGTTTTCTTTCATTAACACTTCCACTTAAAGTTTTATCTGTGCCCTCAATTTCCTTAAATTACTGTTCATTGCTTGATATGTCACTCTTAAGAGTGGCAATTAACAAGTTTTCTTTCATTAACACTTCCACATAAAGTTTTATCTATGCCCTCAATTTCCTTAAATTACTGTTCATTGCTTGATATGTCACTCTTAAGAGTGGCAATTAACAAGTTTTCTTTCATTAACATTTCCACATGAAGTTTTATCTGTGTCCTCAATTTCCTTAAATTACTGTTCATTGCTTGATATGTCACTCTTAAGAGTGGCAATTAACAAGTTTTCTTTCATTAACACTTCCACATAAAGTTTTATCTATGCCCTCAATTTCCTTAAATTACTGTTGATTGCTTGATATGTCACTCTTAAGAGTGGCAATTAACAAGTTTTCTTTCATTAACATTTCCACATGAAGTTTTATCTGTGTCCTCAATTTCCTTAAATTACTGTTCATTGCTTGATATGTCACTCTTAAGAGTGGCAATTAACAAGTTTTCTTTCATTAACACTTCCACATAAAGTTTTATCTGTGCCCTCAATTTCCTTAAATTACTGTTCATTGCTTGATATGTCACTCTTAAGAGTGGCAATTAACAAGTTTTCTTTCATTAACACTTTCACATAAAGTTTTATCTATGCCCTCAATTTCCTTAAATTACTGTTCATTGCTTGATATGTCACTCTTAAGAGTGGCAATTAACAAGTTTTCTTTCATTAACACTTCCACATAAAGTTTTATCTATGCCCTCAATTTCCTTAAATTACTGTTCATTGCTTGATATGTCACTCTTAAGAGTGGCAATTAACAAGTTCTCTTTCATTAACACTTCCACGTAAAGTTTTATCTATGCCCTCAATTTCCTTAAATTACTGTTCATTGCTTGATATGTCACTCTTAAGAGTGGCAATTAACAAGTTCTCTTTTATTAACACTTCCACATAAAGTTTTATCGGTGCCCTCAATTTCCTTAAATTACTGTTCATTGCGTGATATGTTACTCTTAAGAGTGGCAATTAACAAGTTTTCTTTCATTAACACTTCCACATAAAGTTTTATCTATGCCCTCAATTTCCTTAAATTACTGTTCATTGCTTGATATGTCACTCTTAAGAGTGGCAATTAACAAGTTTTCTTTCCTTAACACTTCCACATAAAGTTTTATCTGTGCCCTCAATTTCCTTAAATTACTGTTCATTGCTTGATATGTCACTCTTAAGAGTGGCAATTAACAAGTTTTCTTTCATTAACACTTCCACATAAAGTTTTATCTATGCCCTCAATTTCCTTAAATTACTGTTCATTGCTTGATATGTCACTCTTAAGAGTGGCAATTAACAAGTTCTCTTTCATTAACACTTCCACGTAAAGTTTTATCTATGCCCTCAATTTCCTTAAATTACTGTTGATTGCTTGATATGTCACTCTTAAGAGTGGCAATTAACAAGTTTTCTTTCATTAACATTTCCACATGAAGTTTTATCTGTGTCCTCAATTTCCTTAAATTACTGTTCATTGCTTGATATGTCACTCTTAAGAGTGGCAATTAACAAGTTTTCTTTCATTAACACTTCCACATAAAGTTTTATCTATGCCCTCAATTTCCTTCAATTTCTGTTGATTGCTTGATATGTCACTCTTAAGAGTGGCAATTAACAAGTTTTCTTTCATTAACATTTCCACATGAAGTTTTATCTGTGTCCTCAATTTCCTTAAATTACTGTTCATTGCTTGATATGTCACTCTTAAGAGTGGCAATTAACAAGTTTTCTTTCATTAACATTTCCACATAAAGTTTTATCTGTGTCCTCAATTTCCTTAAATTACTGTTCATTGCTTGATATGTCACTCTTAAGAGTGGCAATTAACAAGTTTTCTTTCATTAACACTTCTACGTAAAGTTTTATCTATGCCCTCAATTTCCTTAAATTACTGTTGATTGCTTGATATGTCACTCTTAAGAGTGGCAATTAACAAGTTTTCTTTCATTAACATTTCCACATGAAGTTTTATCTGTGTCCTCAATTTCCTTAAATTACTGTTCATTGCTTGATATGTCACTCTTAAGAGTGGCAATTAACAAGTTTTCTTTCATTAACACTTCCACATAAAGTTTTATCTATGCCCTCAATTTCCTTCAATTACTGTTGATTGCTTGATATGTCACTCTTAAGAGTGGCAATTAACAAGTTTTCTTTCATTAACATTTCCACATGAAGTTTTATCTGTGTCCTCAATTTCCTTAAATTACTGTTCATTGCTTGATATGTCACTCTTAAGAGTGGCAATTAACAAGTTTTCTTTCATTAACATTTCCACATAAAGTTTTATCTGTGTCCTCAATTTCCTTAAATTACTGTTCATTGCTTGATATGTCACTCTTAAGAGTGGCAATTAACAAGTTTTCTTTCATTAACGCTTCCACATAAAGTTTTATCTATGCCCTCAATTTCCTTAAATTACTGTTCATTGCTTGATATGTCACTCTTAAGAGTGGCAATTAACAAGTTTTCTTTCATTAACACTTCCACATAAAGTTTTATCTATGCCCTCAATTTCCTTCAATGACTGTTGATTGCTTGATATGTCACTCTTAAGAGTGGCAATTAACAAGTTTTCTTTCATTAACATTTCCACATGAAGTTTTATCTGTGTCCTCAATTTCCTTAAATTACTGTTCATTGCTTGATATGTCACTCTTAAGAGTGGCAATTAACAAGTTTTCTTTCATTAACACTTCCACATAAAGTTTTATCTATGCCCTCAATTTCCTTCAATTACTGTTGATTGCTTGATATGTCACTCTTAAGAGTGGCAATTAACAAGTTTTCTTTCATTAACATTTCCACATGAAGTTTTATCTGTGTCCTCAATTTCCTTAAATTACTGTTCATTGCTTGATATGTCACTCTTAAGAGTGGCAATTAACAAGTTTTCTTTCATTAACATTTCCACATAAAGTTTTATCTGTGCCCTCAATTTCCTTAAATTACTGTTCATTGCTTGATATGTCACTCTTAAGAGTGGCAATTAACAAGTTTTCTTTCATTAACATTTCCACATGAAGTTTTATCTGTGTCCTCAATTTCCTTAAATTACTGTTCATTGCTTGATATGTCACTCTTAAGAGTGGCAATTAACAAGTTTTCTTTCATTAACATTTCCACATAAAGTTTTATCTGTGCCCTCAATTTCCTTAAATTACTGTTCATTGCTTGATACTTCACTGTAGCTATATATTTCTTTTTTTTTAAAGCAAATTCTTGTGTCAAAGTGACACAAATTTCGGAAAGTTTAGCCGATATATATAATTGGATCAAATTATTTATTTGATTTCAATACAGAACACTTAAGAGAGTAGTCACTTGAACAGGTTGAAAAAATTGATTTTGTTATATAATTAAGGTTAAGGGGGGCAAAGTCATTCGCGTCCGTAGGAGCTGCCTAATCATCACCCTGCACGTGTCCCCCGGGTGGCGCTAAATGAATGACAACGCCGAGTCTTGAGCGGCGGTAAATAACTCAAAACACTGCGACGCTTAGCCAGCAGATAACATAAGGAGGTAGGAAATGACCTTCCTAATCCGTAAACCACTCAAGAGCGGCGGTCTTGGCTTCATTGCCCGGACCACGAGGAAGAAAACCTCTTCAAAAATTACCCAAATCCAATGGTGGGAAACGTGCCAACTGGATGCATGGCTGTATGGATGAACAGCATTAGCGCCAACCTCTACGGACCTGGTAAACGTAGTTGTATTCTGCCTTCTTAGGGAATGGCGTTACCCCTAAGTGACCTGTTATTTCGTCCAATTATCGTGGGAACAAAATGAATGATAACTTAAAAAATAAAACAAACACAAACCCAAGTATGATCCAACAAACTCTTCATAAGAGCATATTTACAAAAACACGTAGCAACTCTATCGGAGCAATACCACAAATGGTAAATGCTCATGAAACAATTCTTGAATCGATTGACAAAGACAAAAACACCTGGCAACAAGACCGAATACCTCATACCAAAAGAAAAAGAATGGAATCAAAATCACCACAGACAGAAAACTTAAAGAAAAAGACCAACACGACTGAATACGGAATATCTACCCAAAATCAATTTGAAATATTAGGTGAAGTGGAATATAATCCGGATATAATAGAAACAGAAAAGCCACCAAAACCAGAACCAATCTTTGTAACTGGGGTCCTGGATATCAATTCCCTTAAAAACCTGCTGTTAAGAATAACAACAGAAGGAAATTTTACTATGACCACTCTCAGGTCAGGACACGTTGTGAAAGTAATGCCAGTAAGTATAGAAGTATACAAAATGATAAGAGAAAAATTCATCACAGACAATATCAGCCATTATACTTACATGATAAAAAGTGAAAGACCTTATAGAGTTGTTCTGCGAGGCCTCCATAGCTCAGAAGACATCTCTGAAATAAAAGAAGGACTCAAAGCACATGGACACGAAGTAAGGCAACTCGTAAATGTACGTCATCGAAACACAAAAGAACCCTTACCCCTATTTTATGTAGACCTGGAGCCAAAGAATAACAATAAAGATATTTTTAAAATAAAATACCTCAATCATATGAAAGTATCTTTTGAAGCACCTTATAAGAAACAGGAAATTCTACAATGTAAAAGATGCCAAAGGTTCGGTCATTCAAAAAATCAATGCTACCGACCATTCAGATGCGTCAAATGTGGAGACGACCACCCAACCACCAGCTGCTCCAAAACAAGGGAAACGGAAGCTACTTGTGCAAACTGTCTAGAAAAACATCCAGCTAGTTACAGGGGATGCCTAAAATACAAGCAATATAAAGAGCACTTATTGAAAATCCAACCAAAACAAACATATAAACATACAAACCAAACTAAGCGAATGCCTGAAATGGACAATTTGCAGCCAAGGAAATTCAAAAATTATAATAGAACAACCTCAACTTACGCTGAAATCACTAAAAGTAGAATGGAAAACATCACTAAGCCAGACCAATTACCTCAAACGCAACAACTAAGTGACATCTTGGAACAAATGTTCAACAGAATACAAACTATGATGCTAACCATGGTAGACAACATGATGGATCGTTTCATCCAGCTTATTAGCAGCCAGACTAAGAAATAATCTAAATCTTAAAATAGTCACATGGAACGCCAACGGACTGGTCGCTCGACGACTAGAGCTGGAAATGTTTCTACACATGAAAAAGATTGACGTGGCATTAATATCTGAGACTAGGTTTACCATCAAAAGCCATATCTCAATAAAGGGCTACACAGTTTATGCTACCAACCACCCATCGGGAAAAGCGCATGGAGGAACGGCAGTGATCTTAAAATCAAATATAAAACATCACCCGCTTGAACCTTTCTCAACTGACAAGATACAAGCCTCTCTTATTAAAGTGTATGACAATAGCTCGGACATTACCGTTGCTGCAGTTTATTGCCCTCCTAAACACCAGATGGCAAAAGAAGAATATAAAGATTTCTTCTCTATACTCGGACATCGCTTTATAAGTGGGGGCGACTGGAACGCTAAACACCTGTTCTGGGGATCTAGACTTATAACAACTAGAGGAAGGTCGCTCTATCAAGCTGTGAAAGATCTTAATCTTGATTGCTTGTCCACTGGAGAACCTACCTATTGGCCGACAGATCCACGAAAAATACCCGATTTGCTGGATTTTTTCATATCTAGAAACATTGCAATAAATAACACTAAAACAGAACCTGACTTTGACCTTATCTCAGACCACTCTGCTATTGTTCTAAGGGTATATAGTAAGATATTACTAACAGAAGTACCACTTAAAATCTACAATAAGAATACTAACTGGAAAAAATATCAGGATATCATCACAACGGAAATACAGCTCAGGATCTCACTGAAAACGTCTGACCAAATAGAACGGGCTATAGAAGGACTAAACAAACTGATTCATGACGCTGCAAACAGGGCTACATCCCATCACAAAACGGGAACTGCTATAGAGCATGTGTACCCTGAATTCATCAAGGATTGTATAAACGAAAGACGTAGACTCCGCAGAGTATGGCAAAACACTCACTATCCTAGAGACAAGACTGCCTTAAATAAAGCCACACAACATCTTAAAACTCTAATCAAAGAATTGGCAAATGAGAATCTACAATCATATCTCACAAAACTGACACATACTAGTGACACAAACTACTCGTTATGGAAAGCTACCAAAAACCTAAAGCGTCCCAAACAACAAGTCACACCGCTAAGAACAAAAACGGGATCCTGGGCTCGCTCTGATAGTGAAAAAGCTAACAGATATGCTGATCACCTACATGAAGTTTTTGAACCGTTTCCCAGCAGTAATCAATATCTGGACAATGAAATAGAGGAGTACTTAAAGACACCTATTCAAATGTGCTTACCACTTAAGCATGTGACACCAAATGAACTGAGGCGGGAAATCCTAAAACTCCAGGAAGGCAAATGCCCTGGCTATGACCTTATCGACGCGACACTTTTGAAACACCTCCCAAAAAAAGGAATACTGTTCATACTCGCTATTTTCAACGCATGTTTAAGACAGTCCTACTACCCAAGCCAGTGGAAAATAGCACAGGTAATAATGATACTGAAACCAGGTAAACCTGCTCAAGAAGTGTCATCTTATAGACCTATCAGTCTCCTTCCGGTAATTGGAAAATTACTGGAAACGATAATACTTAACAGAATGAGGGAACACTTAGCAAATATAATACCAACACATCAGTTTGGATTTAGAGAGGGCCACGGAACTATCGAGCAAGTGCATAGGCTGGTTGATGTCATAAGTAGAGCATTGGAAAATAAACAATATTGCTCCGCAGTCTTCTTAGACATTAGCCAAGCATTTGATAAGGTATGGCATACTGGGCTTCTCTTTAAAATTAAAAAAATGTTACCGCACTCCTTTTTTCCGTTGATTAAATCGTATCTTGGAAAAAGATGCTACGAAGTGAAATATAACTCCGAAACATCAGAAATGCACCCAATTAAGTCAGGAGTTCCACAGGGTAGTATACTGGGACCAGTACTCTATTTGATATTTACAGCAGATCTACCTACTTATGCCAACACTACCACAGCGACATACGCAGATGATACCGCACTTCTTTCGTCACATGATAATCCCGATTCCGCATCTGAAAGCCTCCAATCCCATATCTCTCTCATCCAAGCATGGTGCCAGCAGTGGCGTATTAAAGTCAACACAGATAAGTCAGCCCAAGTAACTTTCACACTTAGAAGAAAAACCTGCCCACCTGTAAAACTTTTTGATACAGCGATCCCACAATCAGATGACGCCAAATACTTGGGTATGCACCTCGACCGTCGACTCACTTGGCGTAAACATATATGGACTAAAAGGATGCAACTAGACAGCAAACTCCGCAGCATGTACTGGCTAATCGGCCGTAAATCACAATTGACAGATTCCAGTAAAATGGCTATCTATAAAACGATACTGAAGCCCATATGGACTTACGGCATTCAGCTTTGGGGCACAGCCAGCCATAGTAACATCGAAATACTTGAAAGGTTCCAAAGTAAAACAATGAGAGCCATGTTTAATATACCATCCCACATAAGCAACAAATATGTGAACCTAGATTTAAATCTGAGAACTGTGAAGGACGAAATTGAAATAAACAGCAAGAAATATCAACTCAGACTGGACCAACATATGAACGAACTAGCTGCTGAACTTCAAGGAGAGGGCAGTCTAAGATTCTCCCGCCTTAAGAGGAATAGCGTATCTGAACTTGCGACAAGATTCGCGGACAAAATATGAGGATTGCACCGTTGGGTGCATGTCTTTGCTAAGAATAATTTAGCTGATGAAAATCTGACAACACATTAGATTATTGTTTGAAACAAACAGATCGCTAAGTAGCAGGATATAAAAAAAAAAAAAAAAAAAAAAAAAATATAATTAAGGTGAACTTTGAAGAATATTTGTGTAAAATCTTACGTTGAAATTTATATAAATGAGAAAATTGTGACATTATAAGTCTATAAGCAATATGAAACTATTTATAGATAATCCACCAATAGCTATTTGAAATTTTATACCAGTGTAAGAGGACCTTGCAAAAACCAATCATTGGAGAAGAGCATAAGCGGTTTTACCCAAAATAATATCTGGTTGGTTGCAAGATGTTGCTTTCATAGCAATAAGTCCATTATGAGTATCAATTTGAAACATTTAAAATAAATTAATAATACTGAATGCTTCAATTCTGCATCTAGCGCCAAAGTAACTTCTGGTGGTGTTGTCGAAGTTGAGATACCGCTTCATTTATCTATGATAATCTTCAAAGAATGTATAAATGGTCTCTGGCCCCCAGAATATTACAATAAATACAAATTAAAATTTGCTAATCTATATCAAAATTGAATCCAACGCTATAGTAAGCACATTGTTCCGATCCCGTTACAAACAGTTCACTACAGAGAAGCAATCACAAGTCTATTAATAATAACTAAGATACCAATTGTCTGATTAAAAAATATTTTTCAGAAAAATGTTTATAATCTCACGGTCTTAGCAATAAAAATCACTGTAGTCCACAGATTAACTATTGCCCGACTAAGGGTGGACTAATTAGAGATTAGATTTGGTGGCAATAAATATGGACTAGCTGTGGTTTATTTACGTCCTAGTCGTACCACTCTTTTAACTGGCCAAACCGTAAATTTTATGTTTGTCTATGCATTAAAAAGAAAAAATACGGCATTTTGTTAAAATCTCTATAAACGTTCAGAATTTGCATTTGGCGCTTGTCGTTACAATTTCATAGTACTTTAACTAAAATATTGACAAATATTTTAATACTTACAAAATGTCTGTTAATAAGATTAACAAAAGAATACGTAATACTATCTCAAGAAGAAAAGGTAAGTATTGGCCAATTTCGCTCGCACATAATTTTCTCAGGTACCTTAACAAATTCGCCATTTTGTCATAAATTCAGATAAATGACACCCGAGATTTCAAGTCAACAGTGCGGATGTACTTTTTTGAGGGACTTTTCTTACTAATTATCTTTGACATATTGGTTTTTTAAATAAATTTGGTTTAAAACTAGTTTAAACTATTAGTAATATGTCAAATTTACGAACCCCTTCTGTTTAATATTATCAAAAATTAAACATAACATAAAGTGAATAGTCCCTTGAAGTTCGAACATAGTCACAAATATTCTCCGATAATCAACTTGTTACATCAATATGTATATCTTATAATCTCCTCAAACAATATATCTGTGCAGTTGTAAAAACATTATCGCTACAAATATGCATATGTATAGCTGTACCCATGACTTTTTTCACGTGTATAATATATGTAATTGTAAGATTATTACACGTAACACTACGTGTTATAATTCCGAAATGTTTTCCATTCCATACCATTTTTTCAATTAAATATACACTTTACATTTGTATAATTTCTGTGCGTCGAGTAACTACACACTTCTTTGTCGTTACACTAAGCAAATTAAATGCATTTTTGATAATATTAAATTCGCTATCTTCCAATTGGGTGAACCAATTCCAATGAAATAAAAACTGAACGTTACTTCAAGTCGATATCTACATTTTCTCAAAACTCTCAATAAACTTACTCAAAAAAATTGTAATACCAAAACACACAAACAGGTAAAAATTCCAAAAACAATATTTTTATGATTGATTCCTTTTATTTTGCCCATAATATTTTTGTCATGAATATTTAAATTCATTCTATAGTTTTATTATACGCGTAGGCTTTGTCGAGAATAAATAAAAAACGAGAGAATGTTACAAATATTAATTCATTTATTAAAAATTTTTATATTCAATTGGGTATTTGACTAAAGTTTTTTTATTTCATTAATCATAATTTCAAGGTACAAGCTGATGAAGAGTGAAAAATTTTTTTAATAATCTTAAAAATTAACCGAGTTATAAAAGTTTAAATTAAACCTTTAGATAAGGATACCAATACTGTGTTGTAAGGTCATTTTTAATATTGCACATTATATTCTACAAGAAGAAAAGAGACAGGGATATACACAACTCTATCTTCAAATTTAGAAGCCTACACCTACCTATTGGCTTATTTTTCAATCAATTTTTGATTTTTTTTTGAGACTGGTTTTTAATTAACTTTTATTTCACAATATTGTACGAAAAACATCAAAATTTAGACTGAGTCAACTACCGTATTACAACGATCTCATTAATGCATTCCTTTAGGTAATGTTTAATTTCAATAAAGAATTAATATCCAGTTCTGCATCGATAGTCATGATCTGTAATGAGAAGAGGAAAATTGTTAAATTTAAAAATAAAAAAAAAATTTTTTTTCATATGTTGTATTTAATAGGATGTGACAACTATCATCATCCAATGAGACAATCATCAAATATGTTATACAGCTTTTTAGGATTTTATAGTGAATTATGAAATTCCCATAGTTTCTATCTGTCATGGGCATCCAGTTTCTCCAATTTTATTCCTATGTACATGAAACTTCATAAGTGGATGCCTCATATAGACATCTTAATTAGTAGCAATATTAAAATATGCTATAACTTCATCTTAACTCGTGTAAGATCATTCATAGGTCTGTATGTCACAGACGTTTTTCCGTAAACTGGCTTGACATATAAACTTGAAATTTGACATCGTCATATCTCAGTAGTTCAACATTCGAAAATATTTATATATAAATTTCAAGGAGGAGAGGGTCACATTCGAAATTTTTTTTTTAAATTCAAAGGGCTTATTTCAAAGGGTATTGTTTAAAAGGGCTTATAAGGGCTATAAAAAAATTTTTCAAAATTTTAGATACATAAACTTTAGAAGCATATTAAAAATAAGTTTCCACTCGAAACTCCTCAACGAAAATAATAAAATATATAAACAGTCATGGGATATCTGGCAGATATGAAATATCTAACTTTTTAAATTTTTCTATTGAAATATTTTTATTGAATTGAAAACGGAAAAACAAATATTGTTAATAATTTAATTTTATTACGTTATTTGATTTTATAATTGCAACACATATTTTAAATAAAAAACACTTTTAACATTTTACAACAGTTTAATGCTACACATCAATTTAAACTAATTAAGTTGTAAATGTTTAGTAAATAGGAAACAATGCTGATACACTTACATACATAGAGTAGCGTATGTGTAGTGTAATATAGAGGAAAGCGTTGAGTTGGAAAGAGTCGATAAGACGCGAAGCTGGCCAGATAAATCAGAAAGAGCCAAAAAGACATGGTGCTGGCCAAATGGCACATCACAACGTGTCTTTAGATAAAAAAGTAGGGTTTTTAGAAGCCTACGCAAAGTTTGTAGGTAAACTATAGCAATTATCATATATTGTATAAATTTTTTTAATATACACCATGTTTTTAAGCCTCTGAAATATTTAGTACACATATTTAATAGTTTAATAGAACCTTAAATGTTTATAAATTCCTAACTTGTAAGTAATTTGTACTACGAGCGTACAAATTCTAATCATGCTTGATAGGTGTTTAACTTTAACTTCGTTTACGCTATACTAAGCTTCATATCATTGCACCTAACATTTTATCAATCAAGGGTTTAAGAGATATGAAAAAATTGTAATACCAAACATTGTATAATAATCGGAACTTTCATTTAAAATTATTTTAATCAATCGCCTATCAATAATTTTCAGGAAAATATATAACCACGGAGATGTGCTTTATACATGTTCCGATACACAATAAACTGGTTTTAATTAAATAACTCATTGGTTAGCCATAATCTGGCGTAACAACTTCTGTGCAAAGTTTAGCAATTTCGTTATTCTACGAGTTAATGATCACCAGTTATATAAACATTTTTACTAAATCACTTTTTTGATACTTTAATATTAGATAACTTTTTTCCATACCTGTTATATAGAATAACATCTTATTTTGATAACTTTTTTCCATACCTGTTATATGGAATAACATCATTAAGAAATAACATAATAACATACCTGTTAAAATATAACAGTTATTGGATAATAAAGAATCAACTTTTGTCCAATATAGTCTCGAATGATATGTTCCATAACTAACATTGGTTTTCCTTCTGTATATGAAGTATTACAACGTTGCACACACAACAATCTCTATTTATACCTTTTAGTGTATTTTCAATAGCATGTTAATAATTTTTGTGAGGTGGTTGTAATCTATATTTGATTAATCTACGTTTAAAGAAACCAGAGTAATGGCAAAGACAGTGGTTTAAAACTATTGGCTTGCAAGAGCGTCGCAAATTACAAATTGTACAGTTGTAGCTGTTTCCTCATTTTCCTCTCCGACATCAAATTAGTTGTAATCAAATTTTACTGCTTTTTTACATCACGATTTTCATTACACATATTGAATACAAAAAAATAAGCGTATATTCGCAAAATTACAAATAAATTTGTTGCGGTAAGTCGTTATTAATTAATAACTATTACCTAAATTATAACATTTACCAAAAAAAACTGCATTCGTGTCAATATTTTAAATACAAGGATACAATCAATCAACAGAGTGAATATAATACACGCAGAATTCAGATAACAGGTATGAATCAGATAACGGGTATGAATATTCACTTGACGAATACATGCAGAATTCAGATAACAGGTACGGATTTTAACTTGACGAATATAACATATGCAAAATTCAGATAACAGGTGCGGATTTTAACTTGACGAATATAATACATACCGAATTCAGATAACAAGTATGAATCAAATAACAGGTATGGATTTTAAATTTAGCTGAACAATTTACGATCATTCGGTAAAGTTCAAAGTGATTCATTGATGGTTGGTCAATATAAAGCAAAGGTTAATATAAAAAAAAAAACGTGCTGCCTCATTCTCTCTTTATTCAGCAAGTGAAGGCTATTGTGACGGACGGCTTTGGGCGCTGCTTTACAGTACCACAGTATATTATTTTAACATGTTAGCTGAATGAAACGCTCTTTAATAACATAATTTACGCTATATTATCTATACCTATAATAGTATGTTAGTAATTTTTTTTCCTTTTTATAGTATGTTATAATTCTGTCATCACTATTAAGTATAAACCCACATTAAAGCAATTGTTTAATATTTAGCTTCAAATTAGAGAGATACATTCTCAAATCTCCACATTCGTTGATTCGCAATCGATTTTTATTTTTTTGGAAGCAGGTTTGCAACCACGCTAAAACTCTTTTCCCCAAGATATGAAGATGGGAAAGCTATCAAAAATATTCTTGCGCTAACACGTAATGCAACATAAGCAACAGATATATCTTTCTGAAGCCAGAACTGCTGACACTGTCCATATGAAAACTTGCGTTTCTGCTGATATCAAAACTTGAAAAATTTGTAAATGAACACACCACAAAGTAGTTACAACGGTTTCATTAAATATTAAATAAGTCATTTCATACCTTTAGCACACACATAATCTGGTGTATTATGTCACTTACGGAACGCTTGAACTTTAATGATAACTTGCCTATTTGGGATATACTCGCATGGACTCCACTTACGTCTCGTAGATGCCCATGTCTTTTTTGACCGACGTGGAATCCCAGCAAATCAAAATGAATCCCTGGTGGTCCATATGGGAATCATCGTTCTAGATACACCAGGTGTGGCATAGTTTAGCTGAATATGTGAAAGATTATCTTACCATTCTTAACGTCTAGGTGGAGGTACTCGTCTACCACGAACATCATGAGGTGGCGGAACGCGACTATCCAATAACTGATAGATAAGTGTTACAATTCCAACAACGGCAAAAATGCCTAGTGAGAAGATAGGATGATCCAATGGCATTTCTGAAAAATTTTAAATATTCAATTATTTTAATTGTCATAAAATTGACAGAACTTTATATGAAATATTAAATTAATTCTCACAAAATTATTACACTAATTATTAATCCACCGATTTAAAATTATTTATTTCATAAATATCAATGCTAGATGGCGTGGTATTCTCCATCGCCTGCAAAATCATAAATGTCCGGCATCTTATTATAATTGTGGATAAAAAATCTTAGTATTTTGTGATTATTTATTTCATTAATGACTTTAAAAGAGAAATTCTATTTTTATATCATAAAAAGGAATGCTATATAAAAATGTTAAAATAATATATTCATCAGTACATCGAAAGCAGATATTAGATAAACTTTTTGGTATTGAAAGTATAAAAAAAATTTGGTAATTTTTCCAAAATACGTTAAGTTTAGGAAAAATATGAATTTCCCGATTTTTTTAAATGAAAAAATAGACTTAAAAATCGTGTATTTCAAAAAATAGGGCTCGGGTGATGGGAAATAGGGTTGAAAGTTAATTTCTACTTTGACATGTCTGTCATTGTCAATTCTGATATTCAATTTTGTACCTTTTACTTCCCGTTTTTATCTTGATAAAAAAATAGAAAACTATGATTTATTTTAAAGTGACTGTTTTATGTCATTTTCGTAAAATTTCTATATATAATTTCCGAATTAAATTATGACTCAGCGCAAGTTATGACGTGTACATTTACACCTTTTACCGAATTATACCAAAAAAAGGAAATAATCTTAAAAATGTTGACGTAATATCAGGTTATATAAAACACCGTAGAACATAAAGAACTAGTATTTATTATAGAAAAGTCTCTTTGTTGAAGCGCCTAAACGATTATACTTTCCTAAGTATATTAAAAAAATATCAAATCTATGAAAAAAATTATTTATGGTTTCTCACTGTGAAATAAATAGATATGAAACTATTAAAATAGACATGATAAATATATATACATACCTGAATTATTCTATTAATTTACAAAGTTTCAAAGTAATTGTTTGTTTTTGGATTTATTAACTTAAAACGATAGAATAGGATTTTGATCCGACGTCGATCATTAAGCTTATCAGACTGAAGTGGAAACTGGAATCAAAAAATAAAGTACAGAGAGATAATAGCAAGAGCAGAGTTGCAATATCGCTAATGATGCCAGAAGCAAAATAAAAATTATTGCTCATGAAATAAAATAAAATGGCTGCTTATGTCCGAACATACGTCAACCTATACCATTCTTTAAACAATTTAATATCAGGGTAAATATATTCATGGGAAATATTTGAATTTCGTTATCACAAATGTACAGAAATATGGCAGTATAATTTATATTTGAATGCACTCGATTTGCACAGATTCAAAGCATGGCATTTTCTTAATAATTGTCAATAACCTAAAAACCTTTATGAATAGCTATTTCTTATTTTTTGCAAGATTACAGGCATATAGTGGAGCCCGATGTAGCTAATTTAAAAAAAATGTCGTCCATACGTCATCTATAATTCAATTGCGATTAAATTTTTTGGAACATTGCTAAAATACTACTATCAAACAGTCAACTAGTTTTGTAACTGGCATCTCAATTGTCATATTTTAGATGATCAAAGTAAAATTAAAAATACATGTACGACGTACGTGAAAACCTTGTCGACGATCGCCTTTGTGATAGTATGAAAGATTTTATATGTGATAATAAATAGTGGTATGAGGAATTAAAAAAATAATATAATCTAAAAATTACTAAATGGAAATATCGAAAATCTGTGTCTAAAATTTGGCACAAATTAATACTTATAATGAAATGTTAATTAAAGAAACCTTTAATCATTTAAGAAATGTAATTTATAAAACTGGAGCAATTTATAAACAAGTTTACATTCTAAAACTATTATATATTAACAATATTTAAAAAAAACAGCTACGAAGGTTTACAGCTACGAAGGTTTTCCAAGCTTCCTTAATTTGAAAGTAAATAAATTTACTTTCAAATTAAGGAAATTTAAATTCCAAATATTTAATAGATTGCCGTTTATAATTGAATTAGAAATATACATTTTAAGTTTTGCATGTAGATTATTCAATGTTTATAATAAAAGGTATTTTAAATTTTCATTCTTTTTGTAATTAGGCTTCTAGCTTATATTTTACATTATTATAATCTTTGTTATATTTTTAATAGGGGAAGTCCCGAAAGCTATCTGGTTGGGTCATTATATCGCCAATAAACAAATTGATACGACTACAGATTATAGACTTCGTCTTTATCTTTATCTTTGTTTATATGGCGTTCGTTCTCTCCAGAGAGTACCTTTGCCAATGTCAAGTGTGGAAAAAAGACTAAGCAACACTGATTAAATCATATTTCGGATATTTGTCATTATTGCTTGTTAACAAAAGAATAAACTATACAATAAAACTAAATAAGAAGTTGGCTACAATTAAACAAAAAGAAGAAAATGGCATTATAATATACAAAGAGTACAATATAAATACATACAAATATATAAACAGAAAAAAAATAAACATGAATATAAATATAAACAATTCTATGTTTTGATGTCGTTCTTTCTTATGAACTGAATGATTAATCCTAAAATGGGTTTATTGGCAATAAATAAAAGTGATCTTATGTTGATGGGCAATTGAATTTTATATTTTAATCATTTGGAAATAAACGAAGGAAATTTATTATTCAATGGACATGAAAAAATGAAATGATTTAAATCGCCTTCTCCAAACCCACAATTACAAATTGGAGACTCTCTGACCCGCAGTCTGGCCAAATGAGTAGGAATAGAACAATGACCCAAACGCATGCGAGATACCACAGAGGATTCCTTTCGAGAGAAAGTAAATGTTGAGAACCAAGGTTTAGTGGGTATAAAAGGTTGGATTTGGAAATATCCCGCACCTTTAATCTGGGATGATCTTTCCCACGTCTTCTGCCAATCAGATGTCATCCAGAAACAAGTCGTGGGAAGGAGATCCTCAATGAAATTAATAGTGAAACATGGATCCCCGTTCACGGCGGCAAACCGAGCTTTTGCGTCGACTATTTCGTTATCTACTATGCCACAGTGACTAGGGATCCATGCAAGAACGACATCGGACCCCGATCTCTAAAAATCAAGCATAAGTTGCTTCATCCGGAGAATCAGGAAACCACAGTTTGAAGAAAACGGATTAGCGAGGAAGGACTGTAAACAACTTAAGGAGTCAGAGAAGATAAGGAGCCTGCGATTTTTTTGAGTAGAGCATAATTTAAGGCCTCCACAATAGCACGGCATTCCCCGGAGAATACCGAACACTCCTTAGGAAGCCGAAAGTAAGCTGAATGAGCGGTGGATGGAGGGTAAAATGACGCTCCGACATAGCCATCTCTACCAGTTTTTGATGCATCTGTGTATATTTGCGTCCAATCCATCCAAAAAGAATTAAATATGACGCAATAAAGATAATGGTCGTAATATATGGCAGCTATAATATACATTATATTTTAAGATATATATTTCAAATTCTATTGTTTGTGATTCTAACATACATAGAGGATACTATATGCCTTTCCTGTCTTGGTGTACGTATCCGCGGACGCACATTGTAGCTCGTAGATTTGAATAAAAAGCTCTTTCTAATTCGCAATAGTACAATGTGAATTTGATATGCGTGTTAAAGGAATTATCTAGAACAAAAATCAAAACAATTTGGATTGAAAATTAGAAAGAATAAAAATTACATTACGATCGTTCTGATAAAAAACAAATCAGTGAGTATTTTAAAGAGTCGGAATCAACGTTTACGAAATTTGCACGTTAATTACACAGGTAGGGCAATTTCAGGCCATACTGCCACTCCGATATGATGGCCAATCGAAATATTCTAGTGTTTTTATATAGCCTTATTTATTCCGCGATTGTTTATACTTATTTATCCGTGATTATTTATACCACTTCGATTTCAAATTCTGCGTTACCTAAATCATATTGTTTGCGTAAATTAACTGCGGAGTATGTGTTTGTTCTATGCTATGGAGTAAGTTTAGAAATATTCAATAATATCGACAAGGATGGTATAACTTTTGTATAATTTTAATCTTATAAAGTCAATGTAAGTAAACCAAAATAATTTTCAATTGGAGTAATTGTTATGGTATATTATTATGATATAACTTACGATTGAAAAAAGACAAGGTAAGCAACACGGGGTTATAATGAATCTTACCAAATCTATGAAATGCATTTTAAAAGACCTCTTCATTGATACCCTATTTAATGGTATTGATGACAAATCTTTTTCAAGTTTCCATATAAAGGAGGATATCTAAAAATGATGATTAATATTCAAAGCTACTGTGACACAAGATAGGGTAATTAAATTTGAGAACAATCTTCACTATGTACTTCAGAGTAATATGGCCATATTTGCTTTGGTAACTACTTTGTAGCTTGAATAAAAAGGTATAAATAAAATAAATATAAAATATATAAATATATATATATATAGCTTTAATTTTTTATTAAAACTGCATTTAATTGTCTTTGGGATTTCAGAACATACATAATAAAAATAATTATTCATGAAATATAAATTGAATAGTAAAACCTTTCATTGTGTATCTTATCATATATATGCTGATAAGATGGCCACTCGAGTAAGGGTAAGTTATGAAAAGCGATGTTCTTTTTCTAATTGTTCTGGCGCTAGGCACATATGGGTCATGAAGCCGGGACATCGATATTCGTTGTGAAAATACGCATATAACATTTCAATATATAACTATGTCGACTTATTAAACATTTACCATCTCACTTACTGATTTGCTATTCCTGTTCTAAGGTTGCATTACCGGTAGACGATTATATTTAATTGGACAAGAGGAAAAATGCAACGAAACTAAAAACATTACAACCATAGATAACCTGTACTTGTCTATTACTACAATCTGATTACTACGAATACTTGAAAAAATGTGAGGTCGTTTTATATTTTTGACTTAAAAATACTTATTTTGTTATTTAAAAAAGCAAGGTTAGCAGGTGCTGATATACACTAACAACCGTCATTTACTGGTATTAACTAGAGACATCTAGTGAAAGAAGCATAAACTTAATATGGTAAAGGAACAAAGGTAAAAGAAGCGCGATAATCCAAAATTGCAAATGTTAAAAAGAGATAGCGCAATATAAACCGTTGCGGATATTAAGGAATAATGTGCAATCTTTTGGCGGTGGGAACCCTAAATGCCATTCTGTATTTCAGATTTGGCCTAAAGAGAGCAAGACATGTTATTATTATTCTTATACGTTTCCAGGTGATATACTGTGCTAGGTGATATAGGTAGCAAAGAGAGTTACGACTCTGATTATCAGGTTTTCACATCGACAGCTGTTGATGAAGATCAAGATACGGAAATTTTATTCCAAAACATAAGCTGAATATATCGTTACTTCTAGACCTTCATTTTGTAGACTTTTTATTTTTGACATGATTCAGTAATAAAGCACTTCCAAATTATATCGGCATTTTAAAAATAAAGTTGGCATTTTTTAACACCACTCATTTTGCAGTAGCCGAGTTAGCAACACTGCCCTATTTTGTAACGCAAATTTTGATACTTTTGACACAATATTGTGAAATATAAGTTAATTAAAAACTAGTCTTGAAAAAAAATAAAAAATTGATTGAAAAATAAGCCATTTATAGGCTTCTAAATTTGAAGATACGGATAGAGTTGGGTATATCCCCGTCTCTTTTCCTCTTGTAGAATATAATGTGCATTAAAAATGACCTCACAACACAGTATTGCCGTCCTTATCTAAAGGTTAAATTTAAACTTTTATACCTCGATCAATTTTTAAATTTCAAACTTTTTCACTCTTCAACAGTTTGTACATTGAAATTATGATTAATGAAATAAAAAAAAATTAGTCAAATACCCCTTTGCGTTCGCTGTTCTTTGGCGTAGTCGAACAGTAGCTTTGAATATTAAAATTAAATTTTGTGAGTCTCGAGGTGATTTAAATTACTGGTGTTACACGGGACTTGCTGATCATAATGATGGGGCAATAGAAACTCGTTTTTTTTTACATATACCTTATTTGAAAGGACTATTTGTGCTATATACATAGATGAGTGCTAACACAAAATTTTCTGTGTATGTTGAATAGAGGCAGCTGGAAACTTTCTATAGTAAATCTTTTTCATATTAAATTCCACACGCTATAATCCTTATCTATATTCATAAACTGAACACTCATATAGTGTCTGGGACCGCAGGGCAGTTTTATCAATTCATAGTATCCATCGTTTTAAGCAGTTACTTAGACATATAAAAGCAAAGAGTATGAAAGATGTGCAGAAAAATATTTATATCATGAACGTTGTTAGTTATTTCAGCGGGTCATACATATCCCACATATCATGATACCTATCCCAGTAAACACATTGACATAAGACTGATATTGAAATGACATCATGCCAGGTCACAAATTACATAAGTTTTATATCATAGGAAAATCATTATTTCACACATTTTTACGTGACTCCGACGTAATGAATATTACGTCCATGTGACATCATCTTAACCTTATTGATATCGACGTGATAATGATTTAACAATGACATTAAAAGTGATTTACCTAAATGTTACCTGAATATGACTGCATAGTTATACCCCAGTGAACATTTTGATGCAAGATTAACATAAGAGTGCCAGGTCACAAATTATATAAGACATAATAAGGTCATACTTGAGTCATAGGAGAATCATCATTTCACACATAATCTGACGTTGAGTTTAGAAAACGGTATAAATTTGGATAGTCATTGAAGCACTATTACTGATGGGCTATGACCATCTTCTAATAGATGACTATTAAGGCCTGCTGATAGCAGGAACCTGATTTGTATTTACACAAATATCATCCATAATAATATATAAAATTATATATTGAACTAAAAAAAAAATTTACATTCAAACGATATCATCTTGAAAATTAAACGATGTGCTCATTGACATTTGGCCTGCGAGCGAAATTAGTTACAATAGTCGTCAATGTAAATTGAAAATTACGTGCACAGAACGAACACTGCGTTCGCCCAATCAATTTGGATGAATAGCAACTGTATGACCAACGTTTAGCAATGCGTTTACTGGCAACTTTGCTCTACAAGAAGTGACACCATGCATTAGTGCCGTCTAAGAAAGTTTTTTATATTTTAATATAATAGCTTATTGAAACAATGGATGATGCCATCGTCATCCGGGCACAAATTTATAAACTTTTGGTTGCGTTACTGTCCTTTATTACCGTACAAAATTAAGTTAAAATTTTCTTAACAGTGAATATTTTCCTTGCTCACTGTACTTATTTAATATAATGTAATGAGTACAGTTGAACATTACTTACCAACAAACCTACGTCATACTTCTTTGTGCAACTTCTTGACCTCTTATAGTGGCCTGTCCTAAATAATTTCTCTCTTTTATCAGTCATACTTTTTAGTGTTCTACCAATATTTATCGGCTGAGAGTCGTATTTTATAATTCTATCCGTTCCGCAAGTACGATAATACACTTACGCCGACACGAACATAACCAACAATTCTTGCAATATGGCCCCAGTACATCAACAACCGATGAAAACGTGGAAAAGTGAAAGAAATGCTTATGAACGCTCGCTGAATCACAATTACAGAAGTTGCTGATGATGTTGGCATATCAATAGGTTCATGCTATGAAATTTTTTCCAATGTTTTGGGCTTATGAACTTTTTTAGCTATATCCATATTTCTTGGAAGTTCCTCATATTTTAAAGAGATCGATCATTTTGTAATTATGCATTTGGAAAGCAGTGTGGTTTGTTGGGATATCGTATTTGGTTTTCAATTTAAAACGAACGAGCATTATTGTTGATAGCAAGCATAAGGAGTTTTGAAAGCACACTTGAGACGTGCAAGATCATATAATACTTACCTGCAAGGTAGAAGAAGCATCTATGACAAACGGACAATATAATAAAACTACACAAAATAATTACTTATACACATTCTTATTTATTTATTTAGTACTTCCATCTTATATCTCCCTACTTATGTACACTCCATTCAAAAATAAAGGCAACATTATTAAAATTACAAAAAAAAAGGACATCACGCAGCCGTGCACTCTTAAGTGAAATGCATCGAACGACGTGCGCATATTTCATACGATTTTACCAGCTTCTTCTGGAATACTTGAAGGAAGTCAATGCCGTCGGAGGATATCCTCCACGTTTATAAAGTTTATTCAAAAAATAGTTCCAATCGCGTCCCCTACACTTCGCAAACATCTCGCTCAGTCTAAAGCGGAGTGCCCCGTTTCATTAAGCCTTCACTGGCCACTGAGCATTTCTAAAATTTAAGTCGGGTAGAAATATGTTTTAGTTTGTTGCCCCGAAATTTTTACAACTAATCGCCTTGTGCATAGCAGATAAAAATCTTTTAAAGTTTCTCAAACATTACCGCTAATTAATAATGTATTTTCTCACACAGATTCTTTCAGAGCTCTCTATCAACGTTCAAACTTACAAATGGATCACCTAAGGAAAGCTTTCAATCTTATTTAAGGTAAAAGTTTTAAAATTTTGGGAAATCCAAATTAGTATATTAAATACCAAAATTAAATTCGCAATAGGTTAAGGTGTTGAAAAGAAAAATTGCAAGATCGCGCTCGTCTCCGTCTGCACGTAAGGTAAGGCCGGCCCCACGAGGAAAATACACGCTCTGCACTGGCCGACGTGACAATTACAAGATGACGTCATGTAATACAAAATAGGTGTAAATATATTTTTCATACAAATTTTGATAGAAAAAATTAGACCGTGAATAGCTTTTACAGAAAAATACATGTTTTTTTAAATTAAGAAAGCAATTATATCAATAGTTATTTAGAAAGCAGTAAGATATATATTAAAATTTTAATTAATATAACCAAAATTCAAATATATGCTCCCACAAACACCTGCTTTGACTATAACTGCCTTGCCGTAATTTATAGCAGCTGATTACATTTATATAGGTATTTATTATTCTTCATTACAAAAAATCAAAGTTTTGCATTTTCTCAAAAATGCCATTTAAATATGAAAATAAAAAAAACAAAAATCACTTTCAAAAAAATGCAAGCAAATATGTAAGTTGCTTTATATTCATATAGGTCACTTGCAAACAATTTATTATAAAAAGCTCGCGCGCAATTGAAAAGTCCCGTTTCCATTTCCTAGCTCACGAAATAAGCTCAAAGCAGAGAAAGAATTTTACGAAACGCTAAAAAACCAGTGCGCAAGGGGGCCTCCAAAATGTCTAAAAAACGACACTAAAAATAATAAGAACAAAAAAAATGTTAAAATAAAGGAAAAATGCGATAAAAATCCTAAACCACACTCTCTTTCCCTCCCTATAATAATTCGTTACCGTCGCCGAGGTTACTTTCACTTCAAAAAATATTATATTTACGAATTATAGTGTACTCACTGCAAGCTGTCCTACGTAACACGCAAACAAAACAATTTTCTCCACTAAAGCTCACATCAAATTTTTGTAATTCAAAATGAGATCCTTTCGTAACAGAAGTCTGCTCAGACACTTTATTGTTCTTAGTATTAAACCTATATCAGTACTTCGCATATTAATATTCCTGGAGCATGCAAGGATCTAGACATATGTTTATCTCACTATAATCCGACTATTTACGTATGAGTGACGTTAAGCCACGTCCCTTATAAGTGACGCGCACACCCGAGGGGTTAACAGCACACAAACAGCTAGTTATGAAATCGATCATGTTGGTTGTTATAGCACTGAAAATGTCTATAAAAGTCTTTAATATATAAATCGTCCATCAGTTGTATATTTTAGATATTAAAGGGTTTACAGATTGGCCGCAGTGCAATGTTGTGTACTGTTACTGCATAACATCGTACCATTTTCATGTATTTTTGTAAACATTATAAAAGGAGATGGCAAAAACGGGCCAGACGTTACAGAAACGGAATGCACTTCTAAACTAGCTGTTATCTTCAGAATATAAAAGAACTAAGCAGCCTATTATATGATTCACGATCATGTTACAAAACAAGAAGAGCTATCTCCGTTAACGCATATTTCTTAATATATCAAGAATTTTTAATAACAAATGAAGCTAACAACAAAAACGTAACGAAGTATACGATATCTTTATAGAAACAATCACAAAAATATAATTGCTATGTAAATGTGTGTATAATTGCTATGTAAATGTGTGTACTGACAACTGACAGTGACATTTGTCCAGTGTCTTGTGCATGTCAATATATATTCTCCGCTCTTTTCAAGTTTAATGTGGTTTTTTTGACATCCCTGCGAATTTCATAGCTTTGTATGCAAAGACATTTCACTACGAGTATGTTCCACTAAGCCATCGCAACGCTCACTGCATCGTTCGACTCGGTGATCGCAGTCTTCGTGGTTGTGATCGAAACGTCATTGATGGCATGATTGTTCATAAACGCGTTTATCTGTCAATTTGACTTTATCACATTGAAATATTAAGTGTATGTAAGTAAATTTATATCATCTTTGAGATTAAACATGGTGATGGAGAGAATCATTTTGTGGAAGTATCTAGTAGAAGCAAAGGTTACACCAAAAGGCGAAAAACGTGCAAACAATCATGAAATGTTTATAAAAATTAAATAGCATTTTTGTAATTATTGTCAGTGTATATTATTATCTGAAGATTAATATATGGTAAAAGTAAATCTAAATATAATAATCACACTGAATCTAATTTAAATTAAAATTAATCTTTTTATTTTTGCCTAAAACCTGCCATTTACAGCTACGAATACGCATTTTCATTATCCCGTCCCATTTGTACTGGCACTTATAACGTTGCCATACTAGTCGAATGGGTACAAACGCGGTCGCGAGTGTTGCAAGCGGCTAGTGGAACGTACTCAATGTTATATCAACAGACTACGTAACGTGAAGTGTCATCTAAGTGCACAACTGTGAACATTGCAACGCGCGAAATATGTGCCGTTTTCGTATCCATCAATACAAGGATGCTTACTTACTATTTGTTCCTATTTGTGTTGGAAAATTATTTCAATTGGGGATTTATTTTGTTAAAAATTATGTCAGTGATTTAAGACGTATGTCCAAAAGGAATAATCATATACAATTTCGTCAATCTGTAACACACAGTTAAATATATTACTAAACATTTTTGTGTTTCGAAACTATCAAACAGCGTCTATTAAAGTAAGGCGCTTCAGCCGACGTGTAAGTAAATAGTTTCATGCGGCTAAGAAAATAATACCATTTATATTTTAATGTAATTATGTTTTAAACGTAAAACCTATTGGATATAATTGACTTCAATTAATTTTTAATGACTTCCAGGTTTCCAAAAGATGAATTTGTCAAGAATATTATATTTTTAGTATTTAAAAAAAATACAAGTTACAACAGAAAACAAAAATCTATCGAAAATTAATTCCGAATTAAGCATCTACTCAGCACAGAATGATTTTTGTTTACGTTTTGTCTCATTCGATTTTGCGGCGACCATAAATATTATTATAAAACAATTTCACAGGCAAATTTACTTTTCAGACGTCAACCCAATTGTACTCATCATGTAAACGTAATTTAAATACAAAATAAACAGAAGTAAATTTACATTAATGACACGTATTTAAAATTGATTTTGTAATCTCTGAACTACGATTCGTACTGCGAAGTTTGAATTTTTCAGTGTGCATTTATGTTCGCTCGGCATCGGTATTGTTAGACACTTCAAAAATGCACTGCTCGTATTGCGAACCCATACTTGGCTATCTTCACTTGTTAATACGTACTGTTACCACATGGCATTGTCCAGACCTTTATATATTGTCTTTGTTAATACGTTACATTTGTGTATAGATGATACAATGGGACCTAATCTGCACTTTGTTTTATCTTAATGGTTCGAAGAGTTTGAACAAACCCAAAAAACCTTACATCTTGAAATTTCAAAAAACGTTACTTAAAACTAATGCCATTGTTGTAATAACAAAATTAAATTAATTTTACTCCACACAAATATATTTTCATTTTAATCAAATTTCATAAGTAATTTTAACAATCGCGTCAAATATTATATTTGAAAAATCACAAGCGATTATGATAAGTAATCTCACTTTTCGTAAAAAAAAGTTCATTTTGTCCGATTGACAAACAAATTAACGTTTTTAACGACTTGTTCTCTATGCAACAGTGCAATTTTCGTTCTTGTAATGTCCGTCCACACCCAACACCGTATGGGCTTTTGCCAATCTCCTTTTAGCGACTAATGTGAGCAAAGACAATTGCCGTGTTCCATAAACAATTTATTTCCATTACCACAACGAGATCATAAAAATTTCAAACGACCCTAAACATCGGTCGACAAGCTCTAGAAAAAAATTTAATTCACACATTACTATAAACCTTTTTTTACCCTCGGCGACACAATCAGATGGCAGTATAATATTTATATTATATACATATAATAATTATTGCGCTACGTTTGAAAGTAGTTGGCGACGACTTCGCGCTCCTGAACGATGTGCCGTATAGGCGTCACAATGGCTTCTAAAACTACAGAAATAATTTTAAATATTCACACTAAACGTCTTGTATAATTTTAAAATTAAAATTGCTTCGTCAATTTATAGATACAATTCGCCAATTTCTCAGACAGCAAAGAGCTTGGCGAATCACAACCTTTTGTTTTGTTGTAAGGCAGTATTTTTTGAGGTCTATTATCCTCCACATCTTCACATTTTTATCAAAATAATGATAACTTTCAGGACAATTAACAATCAACTAGCATAATTTTACACATAAACATTACGACAATTCAGATTAAAACAATATATGCAAACTGACACAACTCGTCACACTATCGTTCAAAAGACCAAGACGCAAATTTTGTACAGGCGTCCGTCCAAAACCAGAAACGAAATTTAAAAATATCTTTAGAAAAATTAATACTAGACCAAATTTATGCATATTTCATTGATCGGAACCTAAAATATCATAACTTTGTTAAAATCATTTTATAGTTTTTTAGAGTAAATGGCTGTAAATCTAAAAGACGAATAACTGAGAAATTTCAAGCACTGAAGTCGGAACGAACGCCACCATCGTAACATCTAACAGGAACGCGCGACAGCAGCAGAGGAGAGAGCGTGGGCGACATGTGCACAACGATGCGTTACTCGCGCAGCTTCAGCGAGTGCTCCTTGATGTGGCCGCCGTCCCCCTCAGACACATACCGCTTGCGTCCTCTGCAAGTCAAAATGTCAGTTTAATTATACACATAACTTTTATTTATTTTGTTCATTACTAGACAACAAACAACGGATTCTAAGCAATAAGCCATATTTCAGGTTTACAATGTAAAATATTTTATTAATAACGATGGAATATATTCTACAATTTAAAGGAATAAAGATCAAAACTGGCCAGTCATGTCGGAACATGCAAAAACTGGAATTCTATAGTTGACCATATTTCTCGGAAGTTATTTATGAAAATTAACTGAAATCATTTAATTAAAAGTTATATTTGCATGCCAGTTAGAACCTAGTAGAATTTTTTTCTTGCAAATCGGTTTAAACTTAACATTTTAGAAATGGGTCTTAAAACGAACAGTGGTACTTAATACTACGATAAAACTTCACTTGATGGGATTCGCAAAAAAATTTTTTTTATCCATATTTTACATGTGAGGAGATAAATCAAAAAAATTCTTCCATTATTTTGCCACACGGTAACGATCACATGAAGCACCTGGCCAGGTCGAAGGACAGACGTGACAAAATAATAGAGATTGCTTGTTTCACTGTGGAATCGTCAAAAAAAAATCTTGTTAAGTACGAGTGGAACTCACACTACAAGGGTTCCGTACACAATAGACATTTATAAACATTTAATGGTACATAATATTCCTATTAAATTGTTTACAAAATTTTAATATTTTAGAACGAAAATATATTTACTATATTAAGAAAAACAAATTAACGGTTTTCAGATTTTTTCTAAACCCTATAAGGTTTTGATTTATTTGCGAGCGCGTCAAAATATGTAGCATAATGGCAGTATTTTATTGGCCTATTATATTAAAAAAAACAAATAAAGATTTTTGGATTTTTTCTTTTGTGCTGCGAGACCTTGCTTCTTCATGATTCTAAGTGAGCAGGAATTACCCTATAGGTTTTGATTTATTTGCCAGCGTCAAAATATGTGGCATAAATGGCTATATTTCAGGGTTCTTCTTGATTGTGTTGACTTGGAAGCTTGATTTTTTTACACTTCCAAGGAACTATAGACATACACGTGTTTGTATGAATTTCAACTTGATACTTCTAGTAATCCTGAGAAAAAGGGTCTTGGCAGACAGAAAGACAACGAAGTGATCATATAAGGTTTCCTTTTTTCCTTTTGAGGTACGAAACCCTAAAAATGATTGAGTCACTTTGTGGCTAATGCAGGCGGTCTTAATGTATATTAAGTCTAGATTCCAGTCCTTCTTTTATTTAATTAACTGACCTGTAAATCTGTTATGTAGATTAGCAGTTATAACAGCTAGACTGTGGGTAATGTACTCACCTGGTGGGCATGCGGTGGTGCACAGTATCGGTGAGCGTGAAGCGTGCAGCGCAGCGTTCCACGAAACGATCCAGCATGATGTACGCCAGCGGCACATCGAGTACAATATCGGCCATATCCTCAAATACACGCAAAAAGCCCTGGGACATGATGTTTTATTTATTTTATTTTATTGTATACACAATTTCGCTCGTGTATTGTAATAATTATAATTCATAATTTATTACATATTAAAACACTATAACACATGATTGTCGATCAATATAAAAAGAAAATATTGATAAATTAAAAATTTAAAAAAATAATACCAAAACGGTGTTATATTAAATTAAATATATTAAAGTAAGAATCGACACGTGTAGGCAAACGTACTTAAAAAGAAAGAACTATAAAACGCTTCGTCGAAGATACTCGCTGAATTTTTTATATATTATTCAAACTATAAAACGCTTCGTCGAAGATACACGCTGAATTTTTTATATATTATTCAAACTATAAAACGCTTCGTCGAAGATACTCGCTGAATTTTTTATATATTATTCAAACTATAAAACGCTTCGTCGAAGATACTCGCTAAATTTTTTATATATTATTCAAACTATAAATTATCTAATTTATTTTAAAATTTACATTAACATTTTGAAAAGAAAACTTTTTTACCGTTCACTTTTGGTAATAATCGCTATCAAAAACTGTACAATCAACAGTACAGGAAATGTAGTAATTTCACCATATCTAAGTTTTTTCAAATACGAGACGAGCGATTTGTTTAAAAAACTAAGCCAAAGTAAAGTGATGTCACATAAAAATTTAAAAAAAAATTTTGCAAAAACGTGGAGAAATAGGTATTTCACCACTTCATTTACAGGAAAAGTAGGTATTGCACCACTTTAAAAAATGCAACATTATTTATTTTTACAAAATTATGTTGTATTAACAGTTTGAAAAAAAAAAATTTTATAATAATTTTTGGATCTCATTGTCACATGACAACCACCTTAATACTTCGGAATGAAATGGTTCTTAAGATGTATCGCTATTAACGTATATCAGAAGGGGACAGTTTGCAGAAAAAAAGAAGTTTGCGGAAGCTTAGAACCCCTACTGGGTTGTAAAAATGATTTAAAAAATTTTTTACTTTCGACGTTATCTTTTATTTCATTAACGAAGTACAATAGTAAGTAGATATGTTATTCTTTGCGCTGCACAACGTCTTATCGTTAAATAGTCTATTTCCCTACGAACATACAACAATAATTGAGTCCTTATTTCATCTATAATATATATTAGACACAACAATTTCTTCAAAATTATAATTTCCTGTCTCTATTTCGCACAATATTTCAAACCTTGTGAAAAGGATATCTCGTCCTTTGAAAATCCACGTTTTCCTGAAATAAATTTTGCAGATACCATCTTCCTACATCTTTATAAGAACCAACATTCAGCAGAGTATAAGCGTGGACTCACCCGCTCCATTTGATCGGGTGTCACAATCATGGTACGGTGCAATTCGGCGAGTAGCTGACAGAGCTGCTCCTCCACGGAGCTGCTTACGGCCTCCAGAGCCATTACCACTGCCTGTCGCCAAAATACATTTCGTCAATCACCAAAAATGTTATCGGTCATTAGTTAAACACTTTCGTTAAATGACTTTGTGGTCTGAATTAACATCAAAATCATGATCACCAAAAGATCCAAATTTTGTCCTTTGGAAATCGTATATCTGTATGTTAGCATCACTTTAGAACAATAAAAAAAACTATAAAAATAAACGTATTTATACGTTACCCGCATTCTACTACTAGACTATAAAAAACATTAATACGTGTCCCGCACTTTACTATTACTCAACGTAAAACGTATAAATACATTTCCCGCATACAATGCGTTAACTAGCCATGCTGACAACTTCTTCTGTGAGAAAATATTATTAACTTTAAGTTTAATATACCTAATTCCATCTATCATAGCAATTATACATATTAGTAAGCTTTTTTAAGTAGTACACTTTGCATTGAAATGTCAAATAGCCATATTTCTTTTTTTAATGGTTGATTAAAATAAAACATAGCCTATATGTTGCTCCAGATCCAATAGAATCCACTAGTAAAAATTTTCTAGAAATCCTTTTAGCTACTTTTTCGTGAAGCACAAACAAATAAACAGGCTTACAGACAAACATTCAAAAAAGCAATATTTTTGTGTTCTGTTCTGTTATGTGCCCCTTGATCATATTTTGTACATACTTCAATGTACAGACAAACCAATTCTACTGTTTTATTACATATAAAAATTATTGCAGCACGTAAGAGAAGATGATTTGTTAGTTCATACCTCATAGACAAGTTCGTGGTGGAAATGGGGCACCTCGAGGGCTCGTACGCAACGTACGGCTTCCTGTAGGTCGCCCGATGTGAGGAACTCGCGCAGCAGAAGCCCCATCTGCCTGATGAGAGACTTCACTGGCCTATTGGGAGAGAGAAAATTGTTATAAGATATGAAGGCACCTATTTAAATACATTATTATCGGTTATAATTACATCACACTATATATATATATATATATATATATATGTATGTATGTATCTATGTATGTATGTATGTATGTATGTATGTATATATGTATATATATATATATATATATATATATATATATATATATATATATATATATATATATGATAAATGTGTAACTGATGTATGGGTAACCCACTCGGTTACCCAACATATATCAGAATGAGAAAGAACCAGAACTAGACTCATCCAAGGGCAATGGTTATTTTCACAGGTACGTAATTTGATACGCGTTTGAATATGGTTGTCGCGTATGCTAGTTTTGGGTTTACAAATATAGATAGATTAAACATATATATGTATTATTTACTATGTAGTTATCATTGTTGAAATGTCTATATTGTATATTTTAGTATATTTCTGTGATAAATAGTTTTTTTTTTCTAAAATTGACTAAATATACGAGGAGTGTGTGAAAATATTAGCATATATCGCAGAAAGTGTCACTTTTTATTGAATATATTTGGCGTTAATTTTGTAGAAATTCATTATTCACAATTAAATGAAACTACGTGATGAAGTATTATTTCTACTTTCTTAAGTTCTTTACCATGACCTAGGTTTCGTCGTATTACAACATCTTCAGGTGGACCATTAGCAAAGCTCTTTGCTAATAGCCCAGCTGAAGATGTTGTAATACAACGAACCCTAGGTCGTGGTAAACAACTTAAAGAAAGTAGAAATAATACTACGTGATGTAGTATTATTTCTAGTCACTTTTTATACAAAATATAGTATAATAAATAATATTATTGAATTTGAATAAATAGTTTCATTGCGAACACAGGGCAGCAATGATTTAAACCAGTGATACTCAATATTTTCCAATTATCATTTCGACTTATACAAAATTTTGCAGTCATTGCCAATGTAAATTTGTTATTTGGTTTATTATTGTTATTCAATTGTTTTTCCATTTTATACTATCAAACACATTGATCTATCTAGTTGACAGCAGTACATAAAGTTTTTTGGTATAAGATATTCGTAAATTAAAAAAAAGCATGTATGGAGTTTCTTTTTTGCAACTTTTTATAAGCTATTGTATTTTCAAAGTTTGTAGAATATTTCCAGTAGATTATGGTATTATTTCTTTTTATCTCAAATATTCATAAAGGACCTAAAGCCGTTATGAAAGCAATTGCATTACTTTTTAGCATTGTATTTGGTTACAGTGGTCTCTTCTATTTAATGCTTTCAAATATAGTATTTTGTGGACAGAACTGGGAAGACTTAAACAAAAACTTAACGATAACATAATTTACTAGGATAAGTGATTTTTATATTTATGTCCATGTTTACCCGTTTTAGTGCCATGGTTTTTTACTCATATATACTTAAAATGCCAAAGAAATCTTTTGTTTTTGATGTCATTTACCCTTGTCTCGAAAAAAAACTGTATCTCTTCCAAAAATTATCCAATTTTAATAATTTTTTCAGTGTTTTCTTAATAAAAACTTTTAGAAGAATAATAAAATACATAGAAAATTATGGAAATATATATTGTGAACAAAAATTATAACAAAAACTGAAATTAAGGTCACATCGTCATTTTCGCAGTCCGGTGGTACATCCTCCGTATCAGCAAAATAATTGTTATCGTCACTATTATCACTATCACTCAAAATTTGCATTTGTGAGCGCACCACAATGTCACTCCCACTGTCACTTTCTTCACAACTTGAAAAACAATAATTTTCACTCGAATTATTTTCATATTCCTACATTATGGTTTAAAATTTTTCTTTTCCTGGATCCTTTTTATATTGTAATTACTAATAATATTATAATTTGAACTTTATGTAACACATAGAAAAATAAAAAATTAGCGATGTGTGCGAGCAACCTCCCCTACCGCACGCTAAACAGCAACTGATTACACGGGCGCCATCGCACTCGTGGCAAATTTAGTCAGTACGCACACGAGCGCGATGGTGCTCGTCGGCACTCAAACGGTTAAACGGGTTAATCATTTATATTTTTTATGGTAATAACAAAAACTGCATTTTTTATGACTTTTCCTTAATAATTTTTCTTCTTACAGAGAAGAGGAAATTTGTTTTTCATGTTTTCATTATTTTTTATGCTTATAACTTCATAAGTATGATACAAATGCTTTGACCATGTTGTAGCTACATTTCTTCTCTGTCTATGTAAAATATTTCATTAGAATAAAATCTACATTTTTGGACTTTCACATTATTTTATCGATGCGGTGCAAGCATCGATGTAACATAAAAGTACCCTGGACGCTTGGGGTGTTAAAGTAAAGACTTAAAACATCTGAGTTTTTTTTTTTTTAAATTGGCTTTTAATATTTTATTGTGGCACATTAATCTTCATACTTTTACTAATGTAAAGTTTCTATCCTTCATTGGGTTCGATGCATTTATATGGTCATAGATAACTTCAGGTAGATTTCACACTACCACGTCACAATCAGTTCATAGACAAAATTTTGGGTTGAAAGTTAGACTTTAAATAATAGAGAAATAGCATTTCAGATTAGATTATGTCTTGCAATCACAGCCTTCATTATATATTTTAGAGAAGTGTACAAAGAATTACTTTGACAGTAATTGTCACAAGAAGTGTACAAACATAAATTTGACAGTAAATGGCGCTCGGTATTACTGCTTTTAATCAGTTGTCAAAATACATCAAATTAGCGTAGTCTGTCTGTCTTAAAAATACATTAAATTAATCAAATTCTGCATGACGGTGAGCAAAAAAGTAGGAGTTAAGAAAGTTGTTCGCAAAGAACCCTACTAAAAAAATTAATGTGACATTTTTTCACATTTATATCAACATTTTTTGCCAGTTATAAATCTTACAAACAAGAACACCACTGCATAGAAAAAAAATACACTTTATTGAAAATGCAATTGCCATTTTTAGAACAAGTACAAAAAGCATCATCCATTCCAACTTTTCATCGCCTCCTCTTTATGGTTTTCCACAATATTCGGGGTTTTTCACATTTTTACAAAAGTAGGACAAAATTTTCAATCTCATAAGTATTTGTGGTCAGTAACTGTAATAAAATTTACCTCAAACCTCCACCGACTCCCCAAACGTTGTCCAACCTTACGAGGCCGTGCTTCATGGAGAGCAGTGTATCAGCACGCGACATGGCTTGCCTGTAAAGAAATGACAGGATTTGATCAATGAAACGACATAACACAACAGTCACAACTATATATAATAAAATTGTAATGAGTCACTCTATTGAAGACACCATGGAAAAAATTATTGAAGAGTTAGGTTGAGAAAAGTAGAAGCTAAAAAACACTTTCCAAAAATGTTTGTCTTTCTCAACACAAATCCCACACAAAACAACCAAACGTATTTTAATGAAATTTAATACAGTTACAGTCTATCTCCTAGGTGAACGTCTAGACACAATTAATCACGTTACGTCTTACCCAGAAACTTTTTTATAACAGACAGAAAAATACTCAAAAATTAAACAGTATGAAAAAAAATTTTAATCGTAGTATTGTCATAATTTTGCAGATAAAAACCACAATATTATTATTTAACAACACTTATTAAATTAACAGAATGCTATCCATTTATTTAACAATGACATCTGTTTCTTTCATAAGTAACTATCATAATTTGAGTACATAAAAATATAGTTAAATAATTTTCCCCCCCGTTTACAGTGTTTGTTTTAGCCCAACTTTTATTATAAAAACGAAAGCAAGTTTTTTGTTTGTTTGTCTCGTTTCAATTACTCAACAAATCTCCTCAAAATTTTCCGCAAATATAGCTTGCGTCATGAAGATGCACATAGGGTATGCTGGCAAGTTGTGAAACGTGCTCAACTCGTCCCGCCCCCCCACTCAGGTGCCCCGTTTAGAGCAATTCTCATAAAGCACGTATTAGGTCTTGAACTGATATATCTAACTACACTATAATAATTTGAATTACTTCCGTCCACCAACTGTACTATATGTAATTAAGGGCTAAAAATATATTCGACCTGTCTCTTCTCCCGCCTCAACGCATCAGGTTTCAGACGTGGCCTAGTTCAATGATATTAAAAAAATATTATTTCATAACAGATATTGGATACATTGTTAACAATGAGACTTACATTGAGATCAACTATGAACAGGTGGACAGATGACTAGGAATATAAAGAGCTACTCCCATTCAGAGGAAGAAATACTTTCAACTGTGATGATATCAACAAGTGATATGACCTTATTAATTAGTTATTATTGTAATTACAAAAGTTTATCTATTTAGAAAATTTCCCGCTGAGAAAAAATAAGGAAATTCATGTGTTAGTTCCACGTATCCGCAATGGAAATGTAACTTTTTATGGGTACGCCCTTGTGTATATGCAAACAAGTTTGTATGCGTATAATTTGATATTGATTTAAGATGATGATTTTCATACATTTGAGAAAAATACAAGAAAACATACATTTTTTTATTCTTAAAAATCTTTGAACACCAAAGCTGATTATAATGCCAAGTTTTTTTGAATTGAAAATAGTTGCAAATGAAAATAGTTTGTTGGCGTCCCTGCGTAAAAATTATGTTGACACAGCAGAAGGGCCTTAAATTTGCTATTTTATAAAACAATTTTTACTATCCTAGATGCAACGTACCATCTAGTAATTACTCTTCCTAGATGTGATGTACCAACTAGGCATACGAAATGCTCCCAATTAAATACGCATTTAAGAAATTTTTCAAAATGCTACACCTCGTAATTTCTTCTTAATAATTTAATGCCTAACTTACTTTTTTCCTTCCATATCCTGTTCCCTTTCTAAATTCCATGTCCATTGTATGGAATTTATATATTGGGTTAGTAGGAAAGTAATGAGCAAACGCTCATTTTAAAAGTTCCTAATTTTTCTAGAAAGTGATAGAACTATCAAGAGTGCAACAATTAAAGTGGTGGGGGTAAACTATATATATATATTTGCCAACTGCTACAGACCACTTTTTTTTTCTAATCAGCACGACAAACAGATTCTGTTTATTTCATTGTTTCTTCATTATTTTTTTTTATATTAATTGCCAAATTATATGAAACTTAATAAGTGCGAATCCAAAAATGTCCATTTTTATGCAAACATAACCCCCTCTTCCTTATGAAAATCCCGATATAATCTCAATTCATAGACCATAATTCCCGGGATATTGGAATTGATATTTCAATATTCAGATTAATGCCTTATTTATAATACATAAAAATTAATGTTTGTTCGTTTTTTATGCATTGGTGTATCGTTCGTCTTATTGCGTTGAAATTTTGGTAAATAGTTGTGTTTACACTGGGGAAGGTTTCTAAAAAAAGTTCACGCAAACAAAGTCGCCAGGGGGTTAGATCGGGAACGTTCGCATATCATTTGTCCAATTGATTGAGTTGAAACTTCTGAATGATACAAGTAAGTAATGTCAGGTAGCAACGTTCTGAAAAAAAAGTTCATGCAAAAAAAGTCACCGGGCAGATTGTTCGCGATCGTCCGCACATCATCATTTCGATTGAGTTGAAACTTTGTACTAAACTTCTGAGTGATACAAATAATTGATTTCAGTTAATAAGATTCTGAAAAAAAGGTTTGAACAGTTACCGGGCAGGACTGTAAATATGTCTACTTTTTATGTGTGTACTGATTTGAAACAAATTACAAAAAAATTGATGGGCATGTCGCCCATCAATTGCAACGCATGCCGAATATTAGCTAATCAAATGTTGACATCGCTTTATTTTGGAACCTGTTGATGTTGTCTTTTCAGGTTCTTGAAAAAACTTTCTTTCCTCAGGTTTCTCGAAAAAACTGTAAAATACTTTTTGTTTATACCTTTTTAACAGTTGATGTAACTTATATATTCCTAGTTGAAAATAGTAATGTCCCTTGTTAAAATAATGAGGTCTTAAATCTACATATAAATATATTGGCACTTTGAACGTCTCCCCCGTACGAGTCACTCATCAGTCCGACTTTGCAGCACATCAGTCAACCTAACTTGGAGTGTCAAACAATAGTGGTCCATAAACAACATTTGGCAATGCATCAATCATTTTAATTTGGAGTTACAAACAATAGTGACCCATAAACAAATTTGGTAACACATCAACCATTTTAATTTGGAGTTACAAACAATAGTGATCCGTAAACAAAATTTGGCTATGCGTCTACCATTCTAATTTGGAGTGACAAACAATAGTGGTCCATAAACAACATTTGGCAATGCATTAACCATTCTAATTTGGAGTTGCACACAATAGTGATCTACAAACAACTTAGTGACCTATGGATTTTATTACAACACAATATATAAGAAATAACATACACAGCCAGCTCCGAAATATCTTCACGGGCACGCTGTGCGACGACAAAACGTGGCGGCAGGCAGTCGTCAGCAACACACCGTGCCACAAAGTTGCTCAGCAGAGTGACAGCGTCTGGTGTGTCCAGGATCAAATCTGGCAGCTTGTCGAGAAGGTGCTCAAATGCTGCAAAAATGACAAATTGCCAGTTCAGTAAATTTACTTGAGCCGTTGCTTTATATAGTTTATTTGGCGTTCGTAAAGTTTTATTTTTTGCAAAAATGTGATCAACATTTAAAATGATTCTCGACAAATTAGTGTAACATATACGGCGCCACCAATTAATATAAAATATATTAAATGGAACTCTAGACACAAACTTAATAGATTTTCCTACTTATTTTATGTCATTCTAATGTCTGTCTGTCTGTCTAATATGTCCACCCATCCATTTGTCAGAGGCTTTAGAATAAAAAACCAAACAATTGTGTGTTTTTTTTTATTGCTTTTTCATGATAGTGACACACAAATCATGAAAAAGCAATAAAAAAAAGAAAATTTTTAACCAGAATGCCAGACAAAACAAAGAAGGTATCTTCATAAATAAACATGTTATATTTTTAATATATAAAGAATTGTTAATAAGAAATAAAAAAATCAAACAAAGTACTTAATAGTTTTTTAGAAACAATTACAGAAAATTATCAACTTTGTTTTTCTTTTAGCCTCATTGTCTTATTTAATTAAAAGAAACTTTTAACCGACATTGACACATCTTCTGTTGTTAATAAAATAAATGTCTTTTTGGTTCTTTTCGAGTTTTACATGGTTTTTTGACGACCTCGTCGGTTCTCTAAGTTTTATGCGTTAGTGTGTTACATGTATGTATAAAGAATGTGACTGTGTGAGTTCCTTTGAAATAGCATTTACAAGCTGCTATGAAAAATAACCTGCCTTTTCACTGAAAAAAAAAAACAAGATCTCCCATTTGGCTGATTGACGATTTAAATAAAAGTTTTAAGCAGCTTATTTTTTCATTTTTTCTATTTCTAGCATCATTTTTATTCTTCTAATACTTGAATGCAACGTTATATGAACTTCTGCAGATCTCCTTTTTGGATAGAATCTTCAATCCAAAATAAAAAACCATATTTAAGTAAGTTTATAATTTTTGTTCAAGGACGCATCTGTACATGTAATCGTAGTGGGATAAGATTGAAAAAATGGAGTGAGTATGTGGGATATCGTTGAAAAGATGGAGTAAGTATGTGGGCTATCGTTGAAAAGATGGAGTAGGTATGTGGGATATCGTTGAAAAGATGGAGTATGTATGTGGGATATTGTTGAAAAGATGGAGTAGGTATGTGGGATATCGTTGAAAAGATGGAGTATGTATGTGGGATATTGTTGAAAAGATGGAGTAGGTATGTGGGATATTGTTGAAAAGATAGAGTGGGTATGTAGGATATACCGTGATATACAGTCAGTGATTTTCCCTGATATACAGTCAGTGGCATAAGAACATACGGTCCGGAATTTTGAGAAAAAAATTAATTTTCAAAAATATAACTTATATTCTCAAAGTACTCTAAATACAGTAAAATGCATTAATATAACACATCATCTAGTCGTCGTTATTATTATATATATCCTGGCAACATTGAAGCATACTTTGAATTACATTTTTAGCATGCGTTACAGAAAATGACTTCCATATGTTGCAAAGGTGACAAAAGAGCTGCTTTATCATAGAGATTTATGTTCACGGCTGACCAGACATTTTCCATGGGGTTTGAGTCAGGTGATTGCAAAGGTCAGTCGAAAGTCGTAATATTATTTTTAGCTTTTCACATGCTGCAGAGTCGGCTGCGATGTTTAAGATCATTATCCTCTTGGAGTATCAAATCGCAATTGTTCGGACCAAACCATTTCTGAGTAGACTTTAGGAATGTTTTTTTAATAGATTTTCACCATCTTTTGTGCATTGAAATTGGCAGTAAAGATGAATAAAAAAAACGAAAACCTTTGATATAAACACATCCCCAAACATGAATTTTTATGAGGTGTTTAACAGCATGTTGCAGCAAACGACGCCAACGTACCAACCAAGCACACATTCTAGAAACGCATGCAGAAAAAGAAACTTCATCAGAAAAGATAAGATTCGACCAATCACGGTCGATATGTAGTTGAACCTACTTGAGTCGTTCTTGTCAGTGTTCTGGTTTCAAAAATGGTCTGAGCATCCTGCTCCTCCATGCGTAGCCAGAATCGGCGTCTGATGGTTCTCACACCGAGATCTATTCCTTTCCTAGCTAGTAACTTCTGTGCTTTTTACAGTGTGCCCTGTAGGGTAATTCTCAAAAATGTCAATTATTGCCTGGTTCTCCATTGCTAGTGCACGTGTTGAGCCTTGGCCTGGAAAATCATTGACAGATCTGGTCTCTTTGTAATGGCTAACCAACTTCCTCACGAAGGCCTTGATTTCCGCACATATGGCGTACCTCATTTTCGGTTTCTGGGATGGGTTCACGAAAATACTGCCTCGTAGTGACTTATCGTATCTTTAAGACACTTTAAGCTAAAAACATTATTGCATCATGGAGTCCCTCCTTTCTATCTGACGCTATCATCATTCCCTCACTCTCCGCCCATCCTTTTCAGTTACATCCCGTAGTTCTTGTGACTGTATGTCTTAAAAACTTTTTTTAAAACATCTTTTTTGTGTAGAACTTCCCCGAATTCAAATAAAATAAAAATTTTTCACTTCGTTTACATATATCCTTTTAAGTAGTGCTACGAACTTTTACGAAAAAGTACTATATTTAGTCATTGAAGAATCGGCTAAAAAATTTTTTATAAGAAAATGCGAAGTTCAACATTGTTTTTCAAATAAATGGTTATAATTGTTTTTATGTGAATATAAAGTTTAAGAAATATTATTTTACTATTTCAAAGCTTTTATTTTCCAATATTCGTATCAATATTTGCGTTTAAGAATTTCATATAATGTACTTTATCTATTTTAATATTTAACCTCTACAATACATCATGCAATGAGTATTTCATAGTGGCTTAGGACTTATCTTACTAGTGTGGTAAAACAGATTTCTAGTTGTTTGATAATGTTTTCGCTGCGGATTATAAAATTAAAAATTCTATAAAAGTTTTTAAAAGCATTGTTATTTCATAGTTTTATGTTTTCACTTCTTTCGGCAGTCCGCATAGCTGCCTAAGTTTTTTTCAAATGAAAACAACGTTCTAGACCACACGTTTTCAATAAACTACCATGTAGATTTTGAATTGGTCCATGTCGTATCGGTGACATGTTAGAATAGTGTCAGTGCTGTGCTAGACGCTTATATTATTGACGTTGTGTAGGTGTTCTGTGTCAAATAATATGAAATTAATAGATATCAATATTTATTACAAGTTTAGGCGATTGTGTGTCTTATGTGTGCTTAATATACTTATTTAGGCTATACCTGAGTTGTTGCTTATGGATGACAGTTAAGTTTTAATTCCAATTAGCAAAATTCAGTAGTTTATAGTCACGGGAAAAGTTGTAAGTGGTTTATAATATCAAACACGATGAATTTTGCCAAGAATTTGCTAGGCCAATATACGTTGCCACATTGATACCTTCGTATAAAATTATTTTATTTCTTAAATACAGGCAACTAGTAAGTTAATTCTTATCGTTGTGTCAGAAGAGCCATTATACGAGTCCCCCTTTTTTGCGGAAACGACTGTCATATTTTCATAATGATAAATTCAATATGTGTGAAAAGATGAGTAATAATTAATTTGTTGCTATGTAGATCGCTACACGGCGAGATAAAGGCAATTTCCGTTAGTCGCCCGGTAGACCGCTCACTGGAAAAAAGTCGCTGTAAAATCCACCACTGCTAGACATTACTTGCGCTGTTTCATTTTATTTGAACATTTTAATTACTATTAACATATTGTGATAACGACAGAATACGTAACATAGTTTTAATTGTAAATGTGTAATTTTAACTAGTTTTATTTATGATTGAGTGTGATTGGACACGTAATGTGGAATAAGTGTACTAAGCTTTTTTTACTCTAAATAGGTACTATTGAAAACTAAGTAGTAATAATATCTCGTTTAAATTTCACGGCTTCGGAATACACTGACACAATACACGGCATTCGTAATGAAGACGGAGAATGTTAACGTAGTTCAAGCTATACGAACATAATGAGAGAGATATGAAAACAACCGTGTGTGTCCTTCGAATCCCCGCACCATTATTCAAGCAGTTCAAAGAATATGAGAAAATAGACATATAATCCCACAACAAGAAAGGGTCCCCCCCATGAGAAATATCAGAACGAATATTAGACCTGCGTCGATCACAACTGATCAAATAATTTATTATTCAATCGCGCCGCCATTGCTGTTTTGCTAAGGTCTGTAACTCAAACATGGTAAATGGTGTTTACGTTCTGTTTATATTAAAATGCTATCAATGTGTCTGAAAACATTTTTTTTTATTCTTGGTGTAATTGTTTATTTCACTATTTTAGAGTATTTATGACAATTAGCAATGATTGGGTTTTCATTTAATGTCGAACGGTCAAATCCACATTGTATATAATTCTTGTGAAGTCCTTGAAGAAAAACATTATTAGATTCTGATTTTACAATATCATCTTTAAATATTGTTAACAATTTCTCTCACGTACGTTTTGAGGCTAAACCACCAATAGGAATACTAATGTATTAGAACAGGGGAATGGCCACTTCCCTTCTTTAATACAGACAGTTTAAACGGTTGGTGCGATTGAAACAATTTTCTGCCGCTATAAATTGTTGTGATTTTATTACAGAATAACAAATATTGCAATTCATAATGTCAAGAAACCCTGAGTTTCTTTTTTTCATCTGTTATTTTAAGAGGTTATCCTTCGTTACTAAGAGTACTTTTGTTAATGTACTACGTTGAATCGGAGACAAGGTTACACAGACTAAATCATTGTCTGAAGGATTATACAATGTAAAGTTGAATACGACAGAGCGGCGGAGAGGTAATTCTATTTAATGTCCCGAAGAGAAACCTGAAAACAGTGTTTCAAAATCAAAGGGCCTCCAGAGTTATTAAGTTTTGACATTGAAATTTTTCTGTAAAATTAATACCATACCATCGATCTTTTTCATTAGCATATATTAAATGTCTTTAGACAATTTAATATCATCAATAAAAAATATATAAAGTTTTTTTTATAAAACCAAAAACACATCGTAATATGTACGTTACGCGAAAAAATATTTAAAATGAATTTCAAGTCGTGCCATTTCAGAGCATTGAATAGTTAGCTCTCTGCAGCTTTGTCATATTCAACTTTACACCTATATATTGATACCATTTAAAAGAAGACCTATATTTTCATCAATCCCACACGGAGATACAGCAGAGTAAAAAGTTCTAATTAATATTTCGCTACAAAATAATATTCATGTGACTCAAAAATAAAACCTTCCAAATTTTTAAGTCTACCACATTTCTTACACAGTTTGCAAATAAACATTTGTCATAAGCAAGTTTATGTTTGACAGAAATAATTTTACTAAGGGAAACTGATTGCAAAAAAGAAAACTCCACAATAAATGACCTATTAGTTTTGTTACCCCTGACAAACATCCTACACTGACGAGTAAAGAATACAAATACTCTGCAAAAAGAGTTGTTACAACATATCAGTCACAGGACACTTTGGAAAATACCACTAATATAACACAACCCTTTACGTAAGAAGCACTTTAACCACCACCACAAAATAATTTATTACTTTATATAAAGATACATATTTGAGAAACATCAAAGATTATCCCAGTGATAACAAACAATGTAACGCACCATCGTCAGCCTGTCCAAATGGAAAGATAGATAAAGGAAAGCACATACCAAGAGCTATATCCTTGGCAGAGAACAGCCTGCCGTAGAGATCGGAGATCAAGACGGATGCCATCTCGCAGTGAGACGGCTTGTGGTCCAGAGCAATCTCCACTATGGTCTCGCATATCTGCCAGAATAATACTCGAGCATTAATTACCTTCCACTACTTTCGTTAGGTTTACCAAGGTACAGTACACTATTGATATAGTATTAATGTAAACGTCAATCAGGTAGATAAAGAAATAGTCAGATAGCCAAGAAATGCAATTTCACAATTCAACTATTTAAAAAGTTCACTACCAAAATTTAATTCCATACTCAGTTGATAATTCAGTAGATTTTACACAAATATTTTTTATTATAGTATCTACACAAGTATGGTGGCAGGGAAGGTGTTAATTGGTATTAACCCTTAATTTATTCTTACATATTTCACGAATACAAATGTGTGTGTGTGTGTATATATATATATATATATACATATATATATATACAATAAAAAAAAATTATTATATGTCCACAGTTAGCGTTACTCGCCGTAATTATGATCTGAAACAAAAAAAAACAACTCTCAATTTTAATAATATTTATTCGTTGAAAAATCATAAAACGCGAAGAATTGCTTAAAAATAAAAAAAAGAATGCCGAAAAAATATTAATTTTTGAATATTTTAGCTTACGCACAGCATTTACTAAATGAGGTAAAAGAAAAACCAAGACCAAAACAATCAATTAATTAAATTATATTAATTTGCCAATTCCAAAAAAGTAGTTTCTCAAATGACGTAAATTAAAATTTGCGATAAATAAAAATCATACTTGGAAATTTGATATTTTGTTTGTATTGTTCATAGATTAAAATTTCTTCAAGGTGTGAAAAAACATTAAGAAATTAAATTTATAATTGTAACGTAATAGATTCACAACGTCATCATGGGTATTGCGTAACTTTTTAGTACACATACTCTCATTTGAGTCTTTATCGCACTCGACACTCGTATATCTGTTCCCGCGAAACTTCACCTTGAAAGTCTTTAAGCATGTTTTTTATCATCTTTACTTCCTTTCGGATAAGGAGTCATCTGTACTATGGCTGTGGTCTCTTTGCATGAGAAGCAATAAAACCCATTTCGTATAGCGATTTGCAAGTCGGCTACGGGCTATGAGTAAATGGGACACCTGGTCAAAATCTTAACTTCTTTTCGTACAGAAATACTCATTTTTGTTGTATACTAGTCAAAATCTAGTTAAATTTTGGCCTATACTATAGCCGAGGTCTCCTTGCATGCGAAACAATAAAACTTGTTTAGTATAATGATTTGCACGTTGACTACGCACTATTGATAAAAAGAACATGTGATCAGTGACTCGCGTGCTTTCTACTATTTACTAGTCCGCCGAGACAATTAAATATAGTCAAATTTGTCAGATGTCTGATTGTCTTTGTACAACAAAGAAGCAGACTCATAGTTTGTCATGCAGGTTGTGTCAAAAATTAACTTTTGCCAGAGGCGAAATGGGTTTTTCAAGCATTGAAATCAAACAGTAATGACTATCGTTCTGAAATGAACACTGATATGTTTACTGAGTGGTTTCAGCGATTGTTATTGAGCTTGGACGAGCCATTCGTAATAATTATGGATAATGCCAGTTACCATTCACAGCAAATTAATCAAACACCTACATTAACGTTTAAAGTAGACGAAATACGAAAACGGCTTTAGGACGATAAAGTTGCATATTCAAATGCTGATTTAAAAGTAGAATTTTTCCAAAAGGTGGTATAAACCTGACAAGGTTTATTATTTAGACCAATTGGCAAACCAATATGGTCATGAAGTTGTTTGTTTATCACTTTATTACTGCGGATATAATGCTATAGAATTGGTGTGGGCGTGCAAGTAATGGGAGAAGTGGTGAAGAATGAAGAACAACAAATTTAAAATTGCAATGTCAAGAAATTACAGTTATAGACAAATCCCGCCATCTCAATCCAAAAATCCATGCGCATGCCTCCGCGCACAAAATGTTAATAAACATTTTTAATGATTTATAGATATATTTTGTGATATCATTTCAAGAGGAGAATCCCACCATCTTAATCTACAAACTATGCGAATGATACCGCGAGCAAAATGGTAATAAATATTGTTAATTATTTGTAGATACATTTTGCGATGGTGACATTGGGTTAGAGTCAAATCCCCCGTCTTAGTCCAAAATCGATGCGAATGACGCTACAAGCAAAAATATTTTTATTAATTATAGATTTTGCGATGGTGACATTGGGTTGCAGACGAATCGACCCATGAATGACACCGCGAACAAAATGGTAATAAATATTGTTAATTATTTGTAGATACATTTTGCAATGGTGACATTGGGTTAGAGTCAAATCCCCCGTCGTAGTCCAAAATCGATGCGAATGAGACGCTACGAGCAAAAATATTTTTATTAATTATAGATTTTGCGATTATGACATTGGGTTGGAGACGAATCAACCCATGAATGTTGCCGCGAACAAAATGGTAATAAATATTGTTAATTATTTGTAGATACATTTTGCGATGGTGACATTCCCTCGTCTTAGTCCAAAATCGATGTGAATGACGCTACGAGCAAAAATATTTTTATTATTTATAGATATATTTTGCGATGGTAACATTGGGTTAGAGACAAATCGACCCATCTTAATCTACAAATCCATTCGCATGACGCCACGAGCAAAATGCTAATAAATATTTTTAATTATTTGTAGATACATTTTGCGATGGTATTATTGGGTTAGAGTCAAATCCCCCGACTTACTCCAAAATCAATTCGAATGACGCTACGAGCAAAATGTTAATAAGTATTGTTATCATTTATAGATACATTTTGCGATGGTGACATTAGGTTAGAGACGAATCGAACCATCTTAATCTACAAATCCATGCGAATGACGCTGTGTGCAAAATGCTAATAATTGGAAAACTGAGTTGGACATCCAGAAGCCTTTCGTTATTTATTTAAATGACAATATGGTAGTTGACTAATTCTAAATTTTGATATTTTTCGTACAATATTGTGAAATATAAGTTAATTAAAAACCAGTCTTGAAAAAAATTAAAAAATCGATTAAAAAATAAGCCAGTTATAGGCTTCTAAATTTGAAGACACGGATAGAGTTGGGTATATCCCTGTCTCTTTCCCTCTCGTAGAATATAATGTGCAATATTAAAAATGACCTCACAACACAGTATTGCTGTCCTTCTCTAAAGGTTAAATTTATTTTATAATTCAGTCAATTTTTAAGATTATTAAAAAGATTTAGTCCAATATATTCCAATGATGAAGATTTTTTATGGAATCGAAATAATTAGTAAAGTTAATTACTAATTATTTCGATTCGTTGGTACGCGTGACTATCTCAAGTCTTCGCCTTGTAGGCCTTTGTGACATTAGCAATGGCCTGATGGAGTAAATTCACTTCTCCCTTTACTTGCGCCCACACCACGAGTAGTATTGTTGTTTATCACGCAATTTGTTATAGTTAATTAATAAATTATTTATTAGTGTTTACTTAGTTTAATGTTAATTAAAATATTTATAATTTTGTTTTTAAATGTGTATTATAATGTTTATTATTTTACCTATTTATAACTCTGTTTTATATGTACACGAAGATTAAAGATATTTAAGTTACATTGTTTGGGTTTAATTTTTTACGTGGCTTGTCGATAATATGCTACGTAATAAATTAAAGTGTGAGTACGAGTGATCTAGTAACATGGTCCGTTTTGCTCACACGTTTTATCGCTTCACATGCAAAGGAATGGTGGCTGTAATATAACGATACATATATAATATATATATATATATATAGGCCAGATATACAGGTATTCCCCAAATAAAAAGCCAAGTAAAGGCTAAACAAAGAAACCATTGAATTCTATGTTAATTATATGCTAATAATATAAACATAAAACAACAGTGGAACATACTAAACCTATTGTAAAAAATTAAAGGAATAAGCTCAAACTCGTAACTCAGAAACGGTTTTGAACCTTCTAAATCAAGGTCTCCCTACAATAAAGAATTCTGCAAAACAAAACCAAATACATTGGAATATGCAGCAAAATTGAAAACCTAAAAAAGGTTTAAAGCTTTTCTTCATAATTAATTTCAGTGACAAAGGTAGAAAAGATTTGACTTACTAAAATTGAATATTTGGGATATAAATTATTTTGCAGTAGTACAGAACATAAAATGTTCTGTACTACTGCAAAATAATTTTTATTTGCAAACCCATAAATTTTCTTGTTTGCCACTTTTGTGTCTTAGATAAACAACATTTCTCTTAATTTTTTTTGTTTTATGCACGGATATAATATGTGGTCACAGTGTGCAGTATTCTTAATTCATAGACAACGCATAATAATTATAAATAATGACTACTTAAAAGTACGTCAACATATAAAAACAAAGAAGAGTTTGATAAGTATGTAGAAGAATATTTGGAATATTAGAATATCTGAAATATTTGTCATGAACATCGACGAATATTTCAGAGAATTATGAGACTTTAACAATGTCATATAGAGTTTAGAAAGCAAACCGATTTTGCAAGAATACAGTTCTGGAATTACTATTATCAATGATCTACAATCTACTTGTAACAGACGACTATTGTTATATGGATAATGATGAGCTCCATTTATATAAATATCGTCTATTATAATATATAAAATTATATATATTAAACTAAAAATAAAATCAAAAGCTTAAAAACAAAATTTAAACGATAACCTATTGATTATTAAATAACGCACTAACTGACTGCCAGCTGATGTTTGGCTCGTGAGTGATATTGGTCACATTAGTCGCTTATGCAAATTGACCAATCATGTGTACAGAACCAACTCAGTACATTTACTTAATCATGTTCGATAGAATTGTTTGTCACGAATAACAATTTTATGGCCGATGCTTAATAATGCGGTTATTGGCCAATTTGCACTGCAAGAAGTGCTGCTATGCGTTAGTGCAGTTTATGACAATATTAATTTCGAAGTTGATCGTGAGATACTTCATATAAATTTTCATTAATTAAATAATTTTCATATACAGAGGACCTTCATTATATCACTGATTTGGTTACAGCACGGATGGCGAGTCACATGCTTTCCTTTCAGTGTGATCTTGTTCGCGGAACATGGAAAATACTAACATAACTTTGACAGAGTGGATTTATGGAAACAAGGAGAAAGAAATGACCTATAATAAGCTGGTTTGACCATTGCAAATTTGTTTTATAAGGGAGTCCACTATCTACGAAGCAAATATTTCAAAAGCAACGCGAATTTGTTGTCATTTTAAACATGCTTTTTAATAACAATATATATCTTATATTTTTTCTATAATTAACACAATTTTCTATATTTAACTTCAATTTTTTAGGAAAAAACTTTATTTTCATACCATTCTCATCTGCACAACATTTTTTGCAAATTGTTTTAATTACTTTAAAATGTAGATATTATATTACATAACAAGAAAATAATTCAATTTTCTGTTTTACAGAAATACTGACAACACAATTAATTCTAAAGTCTTGTAGGACAGCACATAACTGCCATTTTTCAATATTTTTTTAATTTTGTAAAGATTTATTCACCACTGTACACCATAAACAGAAAACCAAAATAAAATGTTTCAATTTTCACCAATTTTTTAATATCTCAGGGTGGTACCCTTGACAGAAAATAGAATTAAACTTTAAGATGTTAAATTTGGTTTAAACTTTTAATCACATGGTGATATTATAGCAATATGAAATGATTGAACGATAGAAATTTTGAAATGTAAGAGGTGTGCCTGAAAAACCAGATAAATGCTTAAAAACCAGTCACTTTCAGTTTATCCACCTTCAACGTAGATTAGCGCTTCCTCGATCTCTACACGGCTATATCAGAATATTCTATTATAATTTTCTGAAAGTCATTTCACTACTACTAATCATTTTTAGTTTTACTGCATCTGCATTCTCAAATCTGGTTCCTTTAACAACTGATTAAAAAAGAGGAATAAAAAAATCATACAAGACGAGACCAGTTGAAGAGCGAGGGTGTTCTCAAACAGAAATCATTTGCTTAACCAAAATCTTTAAGCTTTGCTAGGATCTACCGAATCCTTATCATCTTTAAACCTTTAAAACTATTTATAAACTTGATAATGGGCAAATATTCACCACCGTACTATTGTTGCCGCAATAAATTAGGTTTCATTGTAGATTTCCCATTTTTAGAAAGGCATCAATATGTTGCTATATGTAAACATGCATTTTTCTGACAGAGCATAAATACAAAAATCACTTTCAACGAAGGCTACAGCCAAACTGGATCTGTTGGCGGGCATATAGATTAACACTACCATGCATGACTTGTACTTGGACTGCCACTTGCCGTTCCACGGTAAAATTAACAGTCTGTTTTTTTTCTAGTCATACCTCATATAAACACAAAACTGTAAAGGAGGCATTTGATCTATAAATTCATAAAACTAAATAAGATTCCGCAGATCGGCTGTATTAATACAGCTGAATTTTTTATACGTTTCTGTTCCCAGGAATACTCGGATCGGAAAAAGGTCAAATGGAAAAATATTACTGTTCTAGAACAAAAAACAAGTACAAGAGAACAGTATGCACTCCAATGATTACAATTGGCTAAAATAGTACTGGAGAAATCACGCGATTTCACAATGTCATATTTCATTTCTGCGGATGAGCCAATGGATGGATGGAATCAAGGCGAACAGGATGCAAATGCAGTCAATAACTAGTTCTCAATACTTTCCTTAGAAAGCCAACATTCCAAAGAAATTGTATTATATTTGAATACTGACGTTCTTCACCATACCAAGTTTTCAGACCAGCACAGACGAGTTCGTATCGGCACCAAGTCGTTTAGTAAACATTTCTCTGTCGCCGAGTAAACATTTCTTTAGTGCGACTGGTCAGTCATTTATATGACAAAGACGACACAATCTAAAAGGATATGACGCAATTGATTTTTTTTAAAATTAACATAAGATTGTTTTATTTAGGTTTTTAGATAATTAAATATTATACTAAGAAGTTTGTTATCATTTTGTATCATTGCTCAATTTTTCGTCAAAGTATTCATTAATTTTAGAGGTTTTTATGAGTCGGTCATTTCTCGGTCTCGGATGAGATTAAACAAGCGTGTTCGGGTGGACATTACGTACCTGTCATCTGATTCTACAACCAGACACTCGGAGAATCTGAATATAATATGCTATACCTTCAATTCTCTAGCTATTTATTTAATACTCAATCGACTAACGTATATCACATGTAGCCCCTCTATTTGGAGACATTAGAGAAATTTTTTATAAAAGGTGTATTTTTCCTCACGACATTACTTTAGAGGGCTCATTCCTCTTATAATTCTAAATAAAAAATCTTTTTAGGTTAATGTGAAAAACCATATAGTTTGAGATAATCGCTTTTGAACTTCAAAATTTTAAAAAGTTTTTCCAATTTTTCCTCATAAAATTACTTCAATTCATTTAGTTCATCAAAGCCTACTACTTGCAGAAAAATACATATTTAAAAATAATCAAAAAACCTATTTTCATAATTACAATCAATACAGACAGGTAAGATTGATACGATCAACTAACGATTCACGAAGTGTCAACGTGACGTTTTTTCCGTAACTTGCGTTATAGGTGTGATGTGACATTATTCCAAACAGGATAAAAAAACTTTTAAAAAGTTTTAGGTTAGGTAAGTATTTAATTTTTTCTTCAGAATAATGAGCCTCATCACCTCTATAAAAGTATGTCGTAGGAAAAATATAGATACCTAATTAGTAAACCTGATTTAGAAATAAATATTGATTTCCGAAAGGATTTTAAGTTTACATGTTGTTTATAAACACCTTTTTTCAGTTTGTCAAGTTTAAAACTTAATATGCTTATAATATACCAATGCTCACAGAAAGACAATGAGAAGTCAACAATTTTCAGAATTTCCGAAAGGATTTTAAGTTTATATATTGTTTATAAACACCTTTTTCCAGTTTGTCAAGTTTAAAACTTAATATGCTTATAATATACCAATGCTCACAGAAAGACAATGAGAAGTCAACATTTTTCAGAATTTCCGAAAGGATTTTAAGTTTATATATTGTTTATAAACACCTTTTTCCAGTTTGTCAAGTTTAAAACTTAATATGCTTATAATATACCAATGCTCACAGAAAGACAATGAGAAGTCAACATTTTTCAGAATTTCTGAAAGGATTTTAAGTTTACATATTGTTTATAAACACCTTTTTCCAGTTTGTCAAGTTTAAAACTTAATATGCTTATAATATACCAATGCTCACAGAAAGACAATGAGAAGTCAACATTTTTCAGAATTTCCGAAAGGATTTTAAGTTTACATATTGTTTATAAACACCTTTTTCCAGTTTGTCAAGTTTAAAACTTAATATGCTTATAATAAACCAATGCTCACAGAAAGACAATGAGAAGTCAAAATTTTTCAGATATACTAGGTCTTAAACTATAAATATTTTACTATTGTACTAACTAAATGACTTCGACCGGGCGTGACAAACTCGAGGAAACTCTCGGCCGCCTCGTTGGTGTCACCATGCTCAAAGTACTCCAGGATGACAGGTTCTGATTTTTTCTGGAAAAGATATATATATATATATAAGAATAATTAATGATTTAGCTTTATAGAAGCAAATGTGAAAGATCTTTGGTGAAATAAAGGGTATATGCCGTTACAATATATCACAGATTTCTGCAATCATTGGAATTTTGTATCGTACATTGCTAGACAAAATGTGGACATGACATGAAAATAATAGTTTGTAGTATTTTTATGGTAACAAAAAATTGTCTGGAAGCTTGGTTTGCTAACTGACGTATGTTTGAACTAGTGTGTTGGTAGTCGTCTTGTTAAACAAATGCCCATAGCAAGAAACATGGCTATCTCAAAGAATATTAATGATCTTCATTTTCAAAGTAAACAAACAGAATAAAATAACATAAATTGATTAAAAATAGCAACACATAGTTTTTTCTTATGGGTACACCATACAAATTAGCAGGCAACAGTCTACAGTACAGTTAAAATTGGGAAGCAATTAAATTTTAGCGGGATATTTCAGTTCCGGTGCTTAGACGGTAAAAGAAAAACCTACCAAGAACAAGTAGTATTCGCACACGAGGGTTCCGTACACTTTTAGGCACTTATAAATTTAGGGTATTAATTTTGCACAATGCAAATATATTGCATACATAGTGTTTTTCACAGACATGTATATTTAAGTGTTATTTCGCACCATGCAAATATATAAATATATTGCTCAGTATATCTTTCACAGATACGTATATTTATATGTTATTTCTCACCAAGTAAATATATAATAAATATGTTGCCCAGTATATCTTTCACAGACATGTATATTTATGTGTTATTTCTCCGCATGTAAATATATAAATGTGTTGCTCGATGTATCTTTCACAGATGCGTATATTTATAAGTTATTCCTCACCATGTAAATATATAAATATGTTGCCTAGTATATCTTTCAGATATGTATATTTATGTTATTTCTCACCGTGTAAATATATAACTATGTCGCCTAGTATATATTTCACAGACACGTATATTTATACATTATTTCTCACCAAGTAAATATATAATAAATATGTTGCCCAGTATATCTTTCAGACATGTATATTTATGTGTTATTTCTCCGCATGTAAATATATAAATGTGTTGCTCAATGTATCTTTCACAGATGCATATATTTATGTTATTCCTCACCATGTAAATATATAAATATGTTGCCCATTATAACTTTCACAGACACGTATATTTGTTTTATTTCGCACCATGTAAATATATAAATTTGTTGTCTAGTATATCCTTCACAGACACATATATTTATATGTTATTTCTGACAGTGTAAATGTATAAATATATAGCCCAGTATATATTTCACAGATATGTATATTTAAGTTATTTTTCACCATGTAAATATATAAATATGTCACGCTGTATGTCTTTCACAAACACATATTTATATGTTATTTCTCACCATTTATATATATAAATATGTTGCCCAGTATATATTTCACAGACACATATATCTATATGTTATTTCTCACCATGTAAATATATAAATATATTGCGTAGTATATCTTTCACAGATATGTATATTTATGTTATTTTTCACCATGTAAATATATAAATATGTTGCCCAGTATATATTTCACAGCCACAGGACGTGTGGACACGTAAGTCTAACAAAACTGACCACTTTAAAGCTTAATATTTCGTAAATGACTCTGTATCGAAAGTATCCTTGACATACCACTCAATATTTTTGAAAGACATTTCTTCTTACATAATGGGATAGACAAAAAAAATACCACCCTACTTTACATGTAGGTAAGGTGGTACCTTAAAAAACTAGCGCACCAAATTTCAGTTTTATAGTATTAATAGTCTACAAGTAAAACGGCTGTGACATCTAGACGGACATGAAGAAATTATAAAGGTTTTGCTATGGATCCTTAACCTGGCAGTCTCGGTCACACTTAGTGTGATTTGGGAAGTTACAAAATTAAGACCGCAACATAAAATGATGTAAAAATTGGTAAATAGACTTATAGAGCATAAAAAACCATATATATCTTTTTGCAAATTTCAATGTAAATCAATTTGCGTAAAATAAACGCATGTTTGCAATTGGGTTTTCCACTTTCCCTATTAATGAACTTGCCGCTTATGTAATGAATACATAAACAATGATTTTATGTATACTTATATAATGATTCATCATTCAATCTTTCTCTGTAACATAACGTGCATGAAACATTATCTTGCAATGACATATTATTTTCAATTGGTAAATAAAACAATTGATTTAAAATGTCATTCCATTTGATAATGTAACACTCGCTATCATGATATCAAACCAATGTGATGTTTAGATATCATTTCACTTTTATAAGCATAATATGCCCGATTTCGTGTTTGGATTTAATAGACAAATTTTTAAAAAAGGGTGCAAAGAATAGAAAATATTGAGAAACGGCCAGAGATCAAGGTGGAGAACGGCCAGAGATCAAGGTGGAGAACTGAGATCATATATTTGCATTCAAATAAGTCTGACGTTTCGCATTATTATCACTAATGATAAAATACTATGCGAGAGAAGACTAACACATTAAAATTTGCAGCTTTGACATATTAAGACTGAAATATTCCAGAGATTTTCAAAATAAAAAAATTTCTCGACATTTTTCCATTACCGTCGTTACAATTCTCGTAGAGATAGGAGAATAGGCAGTTGTGGCTGTACACCGAGCTGTAGATATTTTCAATTCTTTCGCAAGCGCGCCCAATATTTAACTTTTAGGTAAATATTAACTAATACCTTGGAACAAGATTAACGTAGCTATTAATAACTCAACTCATTTCAAACGTTTCTAATCTTATCGAGTCAGCTTGTCGCAACTGGCACGACGGCTAAGCAATACTAATCGCTGATAACGTGGTGCCCATGTGCTACAAACAATCTTCAATGAGCAAAGAAATTTTTTCCTAGTTCTATTTACCATAATAAGTTTACCCAATACGTCATTTGTTTACCAAGAGTTAAAAATTAGGTTTGACGACTTCTTTTATAGACATTTCCCCTCGTTCATACTTTTAACTTTGATACCATCTCTAATTTCTATTGCTTGTAACTGTCAATGACTGGCAGCGATCTTTTTTCTATTATATACCTGTCAAAACTCAGGTAGAACCTGTATAAGTAAAACGTAAAGGCATAAAACATCAGAAATTTAAAAAATTTAAGTACATATAGGTAACTGCACGCATTGATCATAATAGAGAAAAAGATAACGTTGTTTTTTTTAAAACTTGGCAAGAACACCACTGGAGACTGCGCGCCAATAGAAAGGCGCCCAATTGCATTAGACATATTAAAATAAGACAAATTATCTATTTCAAAAAGACCAGTGCAAGCTAACCAGTACTAATACCTTATTGGCTGGTCTGTGGAGACAGCCATCTGTGACCTCATAGGGGGACTCAGAAATGCCATCGAGCTGCAACTATCAGTACGGTTTCCTGAGTGGTCCTAAACATCGAAGGAGCCTTCAATGCTATCAGTGATAGACATATAAGTAAACAGACGTACACTCAAAAAGATCACTTGGCAAAATACATAGAGGCTGGTGTGGGACTTAGGACGAAGTGATTTCTCTACTTAATAAGAGAACCCTTCTAGATCTTGTGATAAATTAATGTATAATCAAAAGTGTGGTCAAAACATGTTAAGGTCATATGGAGCCATTTCTTTCTTCGAGCTAGTCTCGATTTGCCAGAAGGGTCTGGCTAATCTTATATTAGACTAAGGTCAAATAGGGAAGCAGCACATCCAGATTGTAGCTATAGTATCAATATACACAAATAACAAAAAATGGTAGCTATAGTAGCAATAGGCACCCATGTTGGTTTATAGCTGCATCGTGTTCTAAACTCATTTATCACAAAAAAGCAACTAAAAATGAATAACAAAGGTTTCACATTGATCAGTCAAAAGTTATATGGTACAACGAGGCATTTACGAGTATAGCTTGACGATTGAACGTATCCAAAAGACGTTCCTCCGACATTTGTATATGAGACAGCATGGTTACTTCCCCCTTTCTATTTACTACCGAATTCCTCTTGGGTATGCTAGGTTTCGATTCCTTGCAACTCAGAAGAAATGTCGCACTTATGAAATTTATCTTCCAGCTATTAAAAGGAAAAAAATTCTATGCTCTGTATTATTGAGTTAACATTCATTCTTTGTACTTGACAATTTCCTGCGTTAACGCAATCATCACCTGTTTGGTATACCATCCTCCAGAACCAAATTATACTGGAACTCTCTCCAGTTTCCCACAGTATTCAACTGCTCAACCATTTGATCACGTTTGCACTAGAGTGTAATTTGTTTATGACAAGTGAAAGTAAATTTGTCAAAATGTGTCGTTGTTATATTTTTTAGTTCCTGTGTACTTTTGTATTCATGTTTAATACATACCTCCATTTGTTTTAATTTGTTAACCTATTAATTGCTTATAATTAAGAATAGGTTATCTATAATGTATCGATAAATGTATGTAAATAAATAAATAATACCATTTTTAAAGAAACTGGGAATAGCAACTTAAGTAAATTGTGGAAATTAGTATTGCTCACTAAGAACCTTGATCGATTAGAACTTATCAATAAGAGCTTGTGTTCCTGAAGTAAAGACGGTAAAATCTTCTCTTCGCATTATTGCACATCATAGGAGCAAGCGGGAACCTAGCCTCCAGATACTGAATATCTCCTTCCGTTTTCAATACCTCAATTAGGGTCGGTGTATACTTGCTAGTTGGCATTTTTACAATTTAAATTACCCACTCCGACAAGGAAATTTATTAATCTTTATTTAATTCTCCAATTGTATAAATCTTTAGTTAATTCTCCAATTGCATAAATCTTTAGTTAATTCTCCAATTGTATAAATCTTTAGTTAATTCTCCAATTGTATTAATCTTTAGTTAATTCTCCAATTGTATTAATGTTTAGTTAATTTTCCAATTGTATAAATCTTTAGTTAATTCTCCAATTGTATAAATCTTAAGTTAATTCTCCAATTGTATAAATCTTTAGTTAATACTCCAATTGTATTAATCTTTAGTTAATTCTCCAATTGTGTAAATCTTTAGTTAATTCTCCAATTGTATAAATCTTTAGTTAATTCTCCAATTGTATAAATCTTTAGTTAATTCTCCAATTGTATAAATCTTTAGTTAATTCTCCAATTGTGTAAATCTTAGTTAATTCTCCAATTGTATAAATCTTTAGTTAATTCTCCAATTGTATAAATCTTTAGTTAATTCTGCAATTGTATAAATCTTTAGTTAATTCTCCAATTGTATAAATCTTTAGTTAATTCTCCAATTGTATAAATCTTTAGTTAATTCTCCAATGGCATAAATCTTTAGTTAATTCTCCAATTGTATTAATCTTTAGTTAATTCTCCAATTGTATTAATGTTTAGTTAATTTTCCAATTGTATAAATCTTTAGTTAATTCTCCAATTGTATTAATGTTTAGTTAATTCTCCAATTGTATAAATCTTTAGTTAATTCTCCAGTTGTATTAATATTTAGTTAATTCTCTAATTGGGTATTTGACTAACTTTTTTTTATTTCATTAATCATAATTTCAAGGTACAAGCTGATGAAGAGTGAAATTTTTTTTAATAATCTTAAAAATTGACCGAGTTATAAAAGTTTAAATTTAACCTTTAGAGAAGGATGGCAATACTGTGTTGTGAGGTCATTTTTAATATTGCACATTATATTATATTGTAGAGGAAAAGAGGGGTATACCCAACTCTATTCGTATCTTCAAATTTAGAAGCCCACAACTGGTTTATTTTTCAATCAATTTTTGAATTTTTCTCAAGACTGGTTTTTAATTAACTTATATTTCACAATATTGTACGAAAAATATCAGAATTTAGAATGAGTCAACTACCGTATTGTATTAATCTTTAGTTAATTCTGCAATTGTTAAAAAATATTTAATTAGGGTATAAAGTTACCAATAAAACTAGACTCACCAGCACATCCTCTGGCTCAGCCTCGACAATGACCTGCTTGAGCTCAACGTCGCCCGCGCTGGCCGCTTCGGGGTCATAGTTGGGGTCATTGGCGTCCTCCACAAACTCCTCCAGCAGTTCTGAGCCCGGCTTGCCCCACACGCCTTTGCCGCCTGCTCCGCCTAATCAGAGAATTTCAATGTTCCTTATTGAGAATATTTTTCTTTCCAAATGAATTTACTTTTAGCACACAAATGTTATTAATAAGTTCGGAAAAGGCTTATATTACTGGTTGTACCCTACAGAAAAAATTTTATTCGCTTTTTTGTTAACGTTTCTATAAAAATGTGGAATGAATAAATAAGTGACACGAGATTGAATTTTAATAAGTGCTGTCAAATGCGAGGAAGTATAAATGCTAGTACCGTGTCACACTGTGGACAATGAATTCGAGCCAGTGAAATGTTAATGTATTTAAATTTCCAACTAACTGTTGATTTATGGAGAATTTGTAATTTTGCCAATTTCAATTTTATTTATTTATTATTTACTTTGGTGAATGTTGGTTTGTTGAGCATTTCTAGTTTTATCAATTCGATTTTATTTATATATTATTTACTTTGATGAATATTGGTCTATTCAGCATTTGTAATTTTACCAATTCAATTTTATGTATTTATTATTTACTTTGATGAATGTTGGTTTGTTGAACATTTGTAGTTTTATCAATTTGATTTTATTTATATATTATTTACTTTGATGAATATTGGTCTATTCAGCGTTTGTAATTTTACCAATTCAATTGTATTTATTTATTATTTACTTTGGTGAATGTTGGTTTGTTGAGCATTTCTAGTTTTATCAATTCGATTTTATTTATATATTATTTACTTTGATCAATATTGGTCTATTCGGCATTTGTAATTTTACCAATTCAATTGCATTTATTTATTATTTACTTTGATGAATATTGGTCTATTCAGCATTTGTAATTTTACCAATTCAATTGCATTTATTTATTATTTACTTTGGTGAATGTTGGTTTGTTGAGCATTTGTAATTTTACCAATTTGATTTTATTTATATATTATTTAGTTTGATGAATGTTGGTCTATTCAGCATTTGTAATTTTACCAATTCAATTGCATTTATTTATTATTTACTTTGATGAATGTTGGTTGATTGAGCACTTGTAGTTTTACCAATTCAATTTTATTTATTTAATATTTACTTTGATGAATATGTACTAGTAAACTTATTGCTACAGGAGCAATATCTTCCAATCAACCAAGATTACAGTGGATTTATAAAAGTATAGGACAGGTAGATGACAAACTATGATAAACAAGTTATTGAAAAAAAAGATTACTTTCAATTTAATATTTATGTCAGCAGGGGTTTTTGAGCAAGATAGATAAGAATAAAAAAGGAAGTAGAAAGAAGAATTGAGATGGAGGAAGGAAATGGAATGAGGAAAAAAAAATTGTAAAAAGCCAAATGTAGAAAGTAAAATATTTTGAAAGTTCGAATTTTTTTCATTTATTTATGCATGTTAATGTATTCAGTCGATATATATGGCAGACTTATTAGTCTTACAGTATTATTAGTCTTACAGGAACCAGAACAACAGTTCAGCCCCGCTCGACGAGCGGCTGGGAATCGAACTCAGATCCCTATGGTGCACCGCGCCATTAAAGGCCATAAATATGAATTAGCCGAGACAAATGTGTTTTGATTTCATAATTCCACTACACCCTAAATAAGCTACAAAGCTATATAAGGCTTCTTGTTGTGTTATTGTTTGCAATTGGTTTCCTTAATCAATTCATAATATCTTTTGACAGAGTTAATTGACGAGTAAAACATTGTAATACAGTATACTATTCAAACGAACATAAAAACAATCAGGTCGTGTCACTCGGCACCAATGGAGTCCCGCTGATGACAGTTCAGAGTAAGTACAATAGTAGTAACAATATATAAATACAAGTTATGTAATCAACTAGGAAAAAATCAGACTAAGGTAATGATGAATGTTTTAAAACAAACAAAATGTTTATTTTTCCTAAGGGAACATTGTTTTTATTTTCATACAGTAATTTTTAACTTTGTTTGTTTACTATAGGAGTCAAATGATAAAAATTATGATACATACTATAGGAAGTCATGGAGCGAAAGTGCCTTGATAAAATTAAGCGTTTACTTAGCATATTATCATGAAGAGGGAAAGCAATATAAGCATTAAGATAAAATGGCTCAAACGGCTTATTTTTTATTATCTACAATGCAAGTACATACATTATCTTTGTATGAAAAAACTATAGGACGTTGTGGAGCGAAAGTGCCTTGATAAAATTAAGCGTTATAATATTTAGCCTTTTATCATGAAGAGGGAAAATCACATTCAGATTGATAAATAAGCCACTTAAGACATTTCATCTTAATATAAGTATTAAGATAAAATGGCTCAAGCGGCTTATTTTTTAGTATCTCCAATGCAAGCACGTATATTACGTTTGTATAAAAGCATATATAAATCACATTAAAAATAAATCTTTACCTTCGTATTTATTTATGAGACCAGAATCCTACTTAAATGGACTATGGTTTTCCACAAGATATTTAACTGTGTTGAATAATTATATAACGCAACTGAGTATATAAATGCATTGGTGTCGACTTAAGTCAATGTACAAAGCAAGTTTTTGCGTGATTATTTTGCAAATTGTTTATCGTAATTATTAATTTATTATACTTATTGCAAGCTTAGAAAACTAGGTATAAAATGACGGACTTATTGCTACAAGAGCAATCTTTTACAGTCAACCACAATTAAGTGAGAAAGATAAGTACTGTGGTAGGCAGTGGTTGATTTGTAAATGCTGGTAAATGATAAACAATTATAAAAGATACAAATAATAAACGATAATACAAAGGCATAAATATGAAACATACAGAATTAATATGAAATTGATTTAACCATTTCAGTGCCATGGTTTTTTACTCATATATAAGAAATCTTTTGTTTTTGATGTCATTTACTCTTGTCTCGAAAAAAAACTGTATCTCTTCCATAAATTATCCAATTTTAAAAATTTTTTCCGTGTTTTCTTAATGAAAACTTGTACAAGGATAATAAAATACAAAGAAAATTATGGAAATATATATTGTGAACAAAAATTGTAACAAAAGCAGAAATCAAGGTCACATCGTTATTTTCGCAGTCCGGTACATCCCCGGTATCAGCAAAATAATTGTTATCGTCACTATTATCACTATCACTCAAAATTTGCATTACGCCAAATTGTGAGCATATCGTAATGTCACTCCCACTATCGCTTTCTTCATTACTTGAAAAACGATCATTTTCACTCGAATTATTTTTATATTCCGACATTATGGGTTAAACATTTTCTTTTCCTGGATCCTTTTTATATTGTAATTACTAATAATATTATAATTTGAACTTTATGTAACACGTAGAAAGATAAAAAATTAGCGATGCGTGCGAGCAACCTCCCCTACTGCGCGCTAAACAGCAACTGATTTCGCGCTCGTGGCAAATTTACTCGTTGGAACTCAAACAGTTAACATATGGATAAAGTATGAGTGAAATGAACACATTTACGCAGACTATATAATTATTGGAAAAAATTTAAAAAGAAATTAAAATTTCTCGTCGAGTAGTCGTGAGTCTCAACGATGAATGCCTTGTTGAACGAAATGCTGAAATGAAATCATTATCGACTATGAATATTATAAAATCAATAATTATTTCAAATTAAAAAAAATATATTTTATTCTGAAAGAGAACATCAATATTTGATATATATGATAGATGATGAATATGATATAAGATATATGTGACAGAAGATTTATGTAAATGGCAAAAAATAGAACCTAAAAAAAGGCCTAGAAGAACCTAAAATTTTTATTAGTGAACATAATCACAGATTTGTGAAAAGTTTAAATACTTTATAAATATGACCCGCTAGACCATATTTAGTCATTATTACTTTAATCTGACGACAATATGTACTCTATGGGGATTTCACACAAAAAAACCCTGTCACACAGCACAAATGGAACTCACGCAGTGAAGATTTCGCACACATTGTAACACTTATAAACATTTACTTAGTATTTATATTAAAATACTTAATTTTTTCGAAAATAAATATAACACATCTTTCACAAGACCAAAAACATGGGGCATATTTAGTTGGTACAGAGAGAGGCAGCCAAAAAACTGATTTTATTTATATATTTTAATGTATCTAATTGATATATACGGGGACTTATTGCTACGAGAGCAATCTCTTACAGCCAACCTTAACACCAGTCCAGCCCCGTTTGACAAATGGCCAAGAACCGAACCTGGGTCGCCGCATTGTTAAAGACCGTATGTCTTGTGATCAAGCCAACACACCATAGCGACGACACATGAGGAATATTTAGTCGGTATAGAGGGAGGCAGACAAAAACATGTGGCATAATTAGACGATGATATATGGGGCGTATTTAGTTGGTACGGAGGAAGGCAGACAAAAACATGGGCATATTTAGTTTGTACGGAGGGAGGCAGACAAAAACATGGGACGTATTTAATTGGTACGGAGGGAGACAGACAAAAACATGGGTCGTATTTAGTTGGTATAGACGGAGACAGACAAAAACATGGGGCGTATTTAGTTGGTATAGACGGAGACAGACAAAAACATGGGGCGTATTTAGTTGGTATAGACGGAGACAGACAAAAACATGGAGCGTATTTAGTTGGTATAGACGGAGACAGACAAAAACATGGGGCGTATTTAGTTGGTATAGACGGAGACAGACAAAAACATGGGGCGTATTTAGTTGGTATAGACGGAGACAGACAAAAACATGGGGCGTATTTAGTTGGTACGGAGGGAGGCAGACAAAAACATGAACATTGAATTGAGACAATTAAGAAAAATTGTCAAAACATATCTATCTTTAAAAAGTACTTGTTGAGAACGGACAAATAGTCCTTGTAACAATGCTTATTGAGGACAAGTATTATTATGCTATCGGCACCACAAAGTAAAAATACGCAGAGACAATGGGAGGCTGTCACTAAGGGCAAACGGAAATAGGACAAATGGAAAGGATAGTTGCTAATGAATTTCACAACATTCATTTTTCAATTACAAACATAATTAAATATATTAAACCTTTGGTGTTCACTCCTAAAAATAATTGTGTAATTAAATAACAAAATTTTATTAATGGAATGTTGCATATTTCAAACCAGTCAGCAGAACGATTTCAGGTTCAGTTTTTGCCAGAGATATATTTATAAGATGAGAAGACATATAAATAAGATGAGGAAAATGGTATAATTATTTGCAAAGCAAAAGAGACATCTTTTGGAATAAGGACGAAACGTTTTATCCAAAACTTCTCCAATGTCAAGAGGTGGAAGTCATCGTTTGTAGTGGAATATTCGTGACCTTGTGAAATGAATAGACGAATAGACATTATGTGCGCAAATGTTAGACGTCTAGTAGGAGTGTGTGCAAATCTTTTCTGTGCCTATTGTGGCTTTCCTGATCTGATCTCTAGAGAGGCGCACGAGCACAGTGGACGGAGCAAAGCGGCGAGTGCAGCACTGAAAGCTGAGACTTACCAAAACTTGAACAACTATTGAAAGAATTAATGAGTATGATTTAAAACTTCTGAAGAATTTTTCGTTAGAATGTCTGAACACATTGGGCTGCCCTTATGATCTCTCTACGCTCCCCTAGGAAGGCGCGCTCCACTGGTTGGGAAGTCCTGCTCTAAACAAATGGATAAAATCTTCATGCCAATCATACACAACAGGAATATTGTCTTAATGTTCAGTGTCACATGTCGCAAAACAATTTTACTAAACAAATATCATTATCGCCATAACCTGGGGATGATGTGAAAAGGTCCCTAAATCCTGCAAGTCTAAAGCAATTGATGGCGGTGCCTGTTCAACCTTTCCCCATGCTTTTGATATCATTAGGATAACATTCAGAATAGTATTTCTTTTATGTTAGATGTTATGCGTATCATCCACAATAAATACAGTATGCCTAGTATATCAGTTATCAACAAACTGACTGACACTTCGACTGCACCGACTTTAAATTAAGTATTGAATATATTTGGCGTTAATTTTGTAGAAATTCATTTTCACAATTAAATGAAACTATGTGATGTAGTATTATTTCTACTTTCTTTACCACAACCTAGGTTTCGTTGTATTACAACACCTTCAGGTGGACTATTAGCAAAGATCTTTGCTAATATCCCACCTGACGATGTTGTAATACAACGAAACCTAGGTCGTGGTAAAGAACTTAAAGAAAGTAGAAATAATACTACATCACGTAGTTTCATTTAGTTATTAAATTAAGTCATAGTTTTCATAGAATGGACCCCAAATATGCTTTTGTGTGTAAATTAGCCATTGCCAAAGTCTTCACGAGTAACAGATATGGCTGAACACGGTATATCATCATGAGAAGTCATAAATAAGATGAGGAAAATGGCATAATTATTCGCAAAGCAAGAGAGGCATTTTTGGATTAAGGAGGAAATGTTTTATTATTTTTTATTAACGAATTTAGTGGAATATTCGTGACCTTGTGAAATTAATAAACAAATAGATGACAATGTTGTAATAAACAGTGTTTCACGTATGGTGATTGTAAGAGATCCAAATGATTTCTAATTTTCGCCATTATAAAGAGTACGCTGATATAACCAAGTCGTTACAATCAATTTTAGATTCCTCTCAAACAAACAAGACGAAAATAATATATAACGATATTTGATATGGGCCTGTAGGATTTTATTAGAGCTCATCATTTCGTTTGAGGGCACCTCTCTCGCATTAATCATTAGCCAAGGCAAACATTGGATGAAATTGTATATGTTTCGGCATTATCAATGTTTACTTATTCCGTGATATGGCGCAATCACGTTACCGCTTATCTCTTCCGAGGATAAGGAACGTGGAATATTTAGGCGAGCAATTTTGCTAATGTGAATACGTATCTCGTTAATACAAACTGGCAGCTTACACGAGTCGTGCTTGTAAATAATTAATAGCTTAGTGTTATTGATAAATATATTTCTTAAAATTAAGTAGGTCAAAAAATAACAAAGTAGCAAAGAAAACATGTGAATTGTGTTTTATGTAGACAGCTTGTTTGCGGGCGTAGCGCACACAACTATTGTTGACTACAAAAACAAAATTAATCGAATTCAGACCTTACCGTTACCATCAATGTATAAAGAGCAGTTTTAGTACGACAATTTTGATACGTTTATGACTGTTTTCTTTAACAGTTCGTAAACAGATTCGTACTCAGATGTTCCAAAGCAAATCATAATAAATGAGTTACACTAAACAATTCGCTTTCTTGTTCCAGCTTTTGACGTAGTATTTGGTCACAAAAATTAAATGCGACACTCTTAACTAAATAAAATGAAAAAAATATGCACCTCAAATCGTCAACAATATAAATGAAAAATGTTGTATTTTTTATGAAAAGTAAATTTTTTTCTTATTGTAAATGTTATTTCTTCGGAACTCTTTGAACGAGAAAGATAAAAAAAATTGCAGATTCTGTTCCGTTGTATCTTCTATACACAACTGTAGCCACAAAACTTCTAGACCCAACGGTTTCATCGAAATAATGAATTTCGTATTCCGCTGCTCCAGTTTGATTGTTAGCCGATAAACATTTTGTTTTCAAATTTGCTGTTGTGGTGAACAATTTGTAACAGCTTTTTTGTTTTAAAAAGTACAATAATAACTTCTTTAACTGAAATTCTTTAAAGAAAATTATTTATTTTTTTACAAAAATATCATATACGTACGGTACATTTTCGCAAACAGGCAATTTCTGTTTATGTTAAAAAAAACTTAAAAGTTTCTCTCTCGTTTACTACTTTAATGCTTATTCTATATATATAATAAAATCGTAAACGAGCCGTGTCCGTACATTAAATATTTTTTCAAAAAAACAATTTTATACAAGTAATTATGTTACCGATGCAAAAAAATAATTTTTAGAATTTTTGTCTGTGTGTTTGTGCACGCTAATCTCAGAAACGGCTTAACCGATTTGAACGTAGTTTTCACTAATGTATTGTGGCAAGCTTTCCGTAACATTTAGTGTCCATTTCATTCAAATCGGTTGACAAACAAAAAGGTTATGTCAATTGAAATAATATGTGCTATTCTAGAAACACGCTTTGGTCGATTCAGCCTGAAACTTTTGTTAACTGTAGTTTGTAAAACCATGATTGGAAATTTATATGAACACAAAGTTAAAAAATAATGCTTTGTTTTGGAAATATAGACATGTCCAAATTAAGTTTAGCTCTCATCAATATGGTCGACCATATTAAAAAGGGATCAGCTTACTGCTTCTTCGCACGTTAGCCAAGCGCAGCTGGCCTATATAAAGCGCATCGCGAACTATACCATTGGATGATTCACAGCGAACGCACGTATACGAAGACGCACCTTGGTAAAAGCTAGGCCCGATGACGCAGTCTATCTCGTCACTCTCTCGAATTATCTACAGTATTTAGTAGTTGGGAAATAACTAAATAAATAAAATAATTTCATAAAATTTGTGAAAACTATTCTGTCCGTATGTCTATAAATATTCTTATTTGGTAACTTAGATTATTGTGGTTAGATAAAAACTAGCTATAACTATCGTTGCTTTTATTGTGTTTGACTAAAATCCTATGTTTATAACTTCATTCTTACATAAGAGTAGCTATAATAAATAGGACGTTATTAAGTTGGCAGGAGTTTTTATTTTTATTGCATGTTTGTAAATATATTATATTTTATTATATGAATAAATTATTATGTGTATGTAAATAAATTATATATCTGTCTATTTTGGTATAATTTGAGTACATGAAGATGGACAAATACGTGACAACTTTTTACTACAAGAAAATCTGATAAAACCAAAACTGAAGTACACGCAAACGAAGTCACGGGATAGTATTTTAATAAACTCAACACGAAAATATTGTTGCTAATATTAAAAAAATATGTGTATATTCATTAAATGACTAATAAGTATATACAGGCATATGGTTAATCAGACACACTTATAAATATTATTGAGCAACAATGATAATGCAGATATTAAGAGAATAAAATACATTTTAACAGTGTAAACATTAATTGCCTTGTCAGTTGTGGGACAAAAATAATATTTAATAATAAAGTCACAGCTTACGTCATACAACAGCGAGTACAAAGGAAATAATTATTTTAATATCTAAGCAATAACTGATAGACCATTAAATAAAGGTTATCGATATTTTTAGTGTTGTAAACCTCACTCTTGTCACATCCCTAATCTTATTACTAATAAAATTGTAACAGAGTAAATTCTAGACACGGAAAATATTTTAAAGCGTGATTGATATAGCATAAAGAATGATAATAGAAGATAGAAAATCTATTTTAAAATTTTTTCTCCGTCTTGTCTGTCTGTTAATTTGTTCTTCAATCACGCGAAATCTACTGGACGGATTTTGATGAAATTTGGTCTGGTAATAGTTTATATTCAAGATCAACATATGGGGAAAAAAATTTCAATAACTTTTCTTCTTTTGAATTTTATGCGAGTAAAACCATGGGGCCTACATAACAAGTCATTTATAATTTTAATACATATAAATAAATATCACTCATTACATAAATATAGTATTTCAAAATACTCATTTTATTATTTAAAAAAAAAATTAAATATACATAGAATTTGTCATATTCTGGGGTCGAACAGGTTCGATGCTTTAAAATAGTGATTTTACTGACATAAAATTCAAAAATATTGACTTTTACTGACCGTTTCCATTAGTTTTTTGGTGGTTATATTGTGTAAAAATTTTATTATGTTTATTTTTAGTTTTTGGCCTTCGTCATCCCCATACCCGACCAGCACCATCTTTTTGTTGTATTCAAACATAACAAAACAAAAATATTGAAAAGTTAAAATTCAGTAACAATGGCACACCATAATATAAAAAAAACACAAATAAGTAGTAATGAAAATTCAAAAATAATAATTTGTCTTTGGAAATTACTGAAACTTTTAAAAAAAAATTGACTTACTGATTTGTCTCAAAAAAAATTGAATTACAGATTTTACTGCCTTGTTTCAGCCTCTGCATATGGCACTTTTTTGATGAATTTGCACGAAATACCATTAAATGTCACACCAAATTCCTATGGGTTTCAGACATGCCACAAATATAGCAAACATTTATTGTAATGACATCAGTTATAACAGCGTACCAGTTGTAATGGCAGCTGTAAAAGTCATCTTATCTGGAACACCGCTTATAACGATATACACATTTATCGACATCTTTGGCAAAATTTTTCAGAGAATCATATTGGTAATTGCAACTTAACATCATGTATTTGTTTTTATTTATTAGAAATGACACAAAATCTTTTTCAGTTGAGAGCAATGGCTAATTTACAAATAAAAAGGCGTGTTTAGGCCCTTTCTAATAAACGTAATATTGATTTTATTTAAGGTCGGTACACATGAACTGGGTTTCTTGCCCCGAAGCTAGACTAACAAAGACCGAATAAAATTACAGTTAAAACTAGACTGCTAAACTAAACAATGTTATGTTACTTTACTGTGTGTATTTATTTATTTACACTTCATTTAAGTTATATAATTTACATATTTGTGCAATTTAAATACAATAACATAATTTTTGGTTTAGTACTGACTGATGCAACTAGTGCCGAAGTAAAGCAAGGGAGTGTCACCATTCTATGCCGGGGTCCCTTTTATACTAGTCCTGACCGTTTTCGATTTCACTTTCTAACTCTTATGATAGTTAATTCGGAGATTTGTATTCCAGTGTAAACATATGAGAATCTGGCGACAGCGTTGCATAACACACGCAACACTCTCAAAAGAATAGTAACGATCAGCTTGTTGATAGTCGATATACTTCAATATAGTAACGGTTGCAATTAATAGTGCAATTAAAAACTTATGAAACAAAACTTTTAATAAACGCTATTTCAATTAATAAATTTAACGAGTCCCTTCAATGTTAATTAAAAAATGATGAGTCCCTAGATCACCCCCGTCCTTCTCAACGGCATCAACTGTTTGAGGATTGTCTGAATGTCAAGATACAGCAGAAGCAAATAAAAAAAATGCTAAAAAAATAAGTGTGAGGAAAAATGGGAAGACGTGTGAAGATATTCTTGCTCCGATGCAAATTATAATCTTTGTATATTGATTTATACAAACAACAAACCTAATACGGTAGAATGAAGTTATTCATAACATATAAATGCAAAAGTATGTTTGTTACCTAACAACATTACAACCAAGCAACAGATAACACTACCAATGAAGACTGGTGAAAGGCCATATAGTGTTGTGCCCAGATGTTACAAGAATAAAAATTACATTGTTATAAAATGTGGATTCGACCCTTCAACATTAAATCAAAACCCAGTCAGTCCTATTTGTCACAAATACTTCAATATTTAAATAAACATTTACGCCGAAAATAAAAAAAAATTTCAAACACATTAAATAGCATTTTGATATAAGCAAAACGTAAACACCATGTCCAGTGTTTATATTAAATCGAATAAATAAATCAAAACACACTCTTCGCTTTTATGGGGATTTGTATCGTATTATGACTCTTATGACACAGGCATAAGAATTATTTTACTTTAATTTGCCTGTAATTAAGAAATAAAATAACTACACGAAAGTGTCAATGTGGTAACGTATATTGGCCTAGTGGATTCTTGGTGAAAATACATGGTGTTTGAAATTACGAATCACTTAAAAAACTCCTGCAGCTAAACTACTGAATTGACTGAACTGATTTTTGGTGTACAGTTGAGGAGTACCGTCTAGTATATGAGGATTCATTTCATGTTGAACCGTCAAATCCACTTTTTATAGAAAAAATGAAAAAAATAGGCTCCTTAAAAGTTTTATCTATACTGTCAATCAGACCAATGAGTAATCTCATATTTTGTTATGAAAAATCAGGTTATTTTTCTTAACAGCTAGTCATTGTTTCTCTATGAAACTCTTTGGTCTAGCGAGATGAAACAAAATAAAATCTATAGATTTATTACATTAATCTATAAAACTCAAAGGATCGTCAAAAACATTCACATAAACCTCAAAAAGAGAAAAAGATCTTCACTTTCTACAACAACAGAACCATTGTCAATGTCAGTTAACAGTTTATTTTTAATTCTATTTACGTAATGGATACAATAAAAACCCCTCAAGCACGAGTGGAACTCGCACTACGAGGGTTCCATACAAATACGGGCATTTATAAACATTTAATGGTACGTAATATTCCTACTGAACTATTTACAAAATTAATAATTTTTTAGAATGAAAATATATTGCCTAATACATGCTTCACAAGTGCATCCTAAATAACATATTTTTTTTATGGGATATAACTACAAGTTAACTATTTCAAGATTTTTTCCTTTACTTGTGCTGTGAGACCTTGCATCTTGTCAAATTTCATGATTCTAGCTCAATGGGAAGTACCCTATAGATTTTGATTTATTTGTGTCAAAATATGTGGCATAAATAGCCATAATTTTTTAGGGTTCTTCTTGATTGCATTGACTTAGAAGTTTTTTTTACAGCTCCAAGGGACCGTAGATTTAAGTACATGATATTAAGTTCAACTTGATACCTCCACATGTTCCTAAGAAAAAGGCTCTCAACAGACCGACAAATGGACAACGAAGTGATCCTATAAGGATCCCTTTTCCTTTTGAGATACGGTACCCTCAGGAGCGGTATCGATTATTTCTTGTAATCGTTTTAAAAATTTGTTAATATTTTATGAATTTTCTTTGTTATTTTTATTAGTCATTAACAATTTTTGATATTTTAAAAATATATCATATTTACAACTGTGAAAATAACTTTGTTTTTTCCTATTATGATCACAAATTGTTTGGTTATTTGTAGCCTAAAAAAGTTCACATTTTTTAAAAATTATATTTCATTTCTCTAATGTCGGGCCCGTTTCCGCCGGTTTCCTTCGGTCTTCATTTACAGAGTTAACGTAACAGAACAAAACATACATGGCATCACTCGTCTAGAACACTAATAGCAAAAAATATTGTATTTATATGTTTATAGCCGTATCACATCTAACAGCTAGAAAGGTGGTCATAAAACTTGGTATAGACAAAGTTAATCATTCTAATTAAGACATAGGTCATATCCTAACCCAAGCAGAAAAGATCCTGCAGGATAAATTTCAGCATTAGTAGTGCGTTATAAAAATTTCATACTAAAATATGTCAAAAGGTGAGATGTGTATATATTAACAATTTAAAGTTATTTATAGAGATGTTGCAATTATCTCCATGAACACAACAAAGCTAGTCATCATAATACAATATGTTAGTTTATTTTACTTGCTCTTTTAATGAACCCTAGATAGCAATAGCCAGTAAATAAATAGCAAGGAAAGAGAAACTGTCGGCGTGAAGGAACATGAGTACATATAAATTATTATTTATTATAGAAAATGTACAAGATAAAGCAACATTTTATACAACATCAAATGATGCAGAAAAATGAATAATACCGATAAGTTTAAAATTATGTTTGTTGAAAAAACCTGTCAAGCACGAGTAGAACTTGCACTAAGGGGTTCCATACGCATTTAGACACTTATAAACATTGAAGAGTCATCATCATCATCATCATCATCATCATATCATCATCATCATCATATCATCATATATATTAATACGCTAAGGTTAAGATGTTACTCTCCCTTTTTAGAAAAAACCTCACAACTAATCCACATAAATTATATATCATTTTATAGATAATTGCTTGCTCTACCGGCATCCACAACTAAAAAATTTATTATTGCTATTGTTTTTGCAAATTAATTAATTATTAAAATTATATACACGAAAGAGCAATGCTGCCATCTAACGGCTCAAAGTCAATACGATTGACGGTCGGTAAAATTTTTGTTTAATTTCAAATCCACTCACGTAGAAATAAAGTGGCGCTTTAGCTCAACGCTTTCGATACTTGCGCCTCTATATGTCAATTTTAGTAAAATATTTGTTTGATCTGTCATCTGAGCTTCATAATGGAATAAAAACGTAATAAGCAGTGGGCAAAATTAGAAACGAATTGAATACCTGCAATCAATTTTGATTTATTAAATTGACTCTAAACACTCTGTTGTAACTAATATGACAGCTGTGAGTTCATTTTCTCATGTGTAAATATTTATAATCTACCACGCAAATTGATATAATGCGAAGACTTCGCACGGGTCACGCTAGTATTATTTCTAATTAAACTAATTAAATTTTCATAAAGTAACTGTACTACTATACTACTACTCTACTGTACTACTATACTACTGGACTACTATAACCTTCACTGGTGTAAAAACAACCTAATTATAAAAAGTGTATAATTACATTAACATATAGGAATAGAACATATAGGAATAGAATTACATATAGGAATAGAAATTTATGTATTTTACCCTTTACTTCTGCTATAAAACCCCCCATTATGCCGATTGTCAAGACTGTAAGTCAACCGGAAGTACCATATAGGTTTTGATGATCAGCGAGTAAAACCATTATAGAAATTTTAAAAAATACACTATAAAGCATATATCATAATGCAAATGGTGTTAAATTGTGAAGCAAACAAATACACAGAGCAAACGATTACTACATTAAGGGGGTCATCCCATGTGACGGGTTCAAAAAATTGATTTTTTTTTCCATCAATTTCTTTCTTAACATGTCTAGAATGCGGTAGTAAAGTGATTTTTAAAAATACGATGTCGTTTTAAAGATACAGCAGGTAGAAGAAGCAGCTGTTCGGAGCGCTGAGTTGGCAGTCGGAGTCCGGGCCTATAGTGTACGGTCGGCTTTATACCTGGCACCTTTTATACAAATACACGTTTATACATGTTTCTACAGGCTTAAAAAGGAATTTCTATAATTATCAAATATTTTACTGCAGTTATTTTAGTCTTGGTTGAACTTCGAAGAGTGCAACAACTACAAATTATTTCTTTTCATAATGTGTGGACGGAAAGGAACTTGAAACTTTAAACGCGTTTTTCTCAAAACTCTGTTTTTCAAACTTTCCTCCATCGTATTTTAAAAACGGCTTGACCGAATGACTTGAAGTTTTGGATAGAAGGGTTGGATTCAGTACATGTAAACGCATGGAATGATTACGAATTTTTTGCTATAAAAAAACCCAAAATTTCGATTTTTTTATAGCAAAAAACAAAAAAAAACGTGATTTTTTTTTCAAATGTCTACCAAAAGTCCAATTTTTGGTATATTCATTTGATGCTAGTCCATTCCGTGCATTTAGGCTCACAGATTAAAACGCCGCCTACTTTTTTTGTTTCAGATAAGCCAATCAGCCGGAATCCTGTAGGAAGTGCGAGCCCATTTTTTCAAGACGGGGTTGTTCAGAACGCTGTAACTCATGTTCTACATAATATTTTTAGCTCAAATTTTATATTGATACTGTCGAAAGTGAATTTAATAAATGATAATAATGTTTTTTTAATAAATGATAATAAACAATAAAGCTCTATTTACTGGTCGTAGAAAAAAATCCCTAAAATACAGGCCGTCACATGGGATGACCCCCTTAAGGGAAAGATTGCTACTTGAAGCAAACAATCACTACATTAAGAGTCTTTTAAAGGGTCTTATCTTTTCGTTGCGTAAACCAAGACTTGAAATTAACTTTTAATTACAGCAAGATAAAACTATAGGCCTCCGTATATAATACTAATATCAACTTAAAATTTCAAGCAGTTTCTGAATAAAAGGACTTAGATAAGACAGATGGGCGGATGGACAACCAAGTGATCCTAAAAAAGGAAGACAATGCATGAAATAAAAAGTTAAACTTCTTATGAACAAGTAAACGGAGAGTTAAGTTTAAGCGTACTTCTTTCCATAGGGTATTTGACTCATGTCGATATTTTTGGAAAAATTGTTTTAAAATTGCAGAATAGATTTAAAAAAAACCTTGTGATAAAGAAAATAATGAATATACAAACAATTAAACGAAACTTCTAAACAGCAAAAAGTGTCAATTTGTTTGTTCATTAAATTGAAGAAGTATTATGAATTTAGTTTCCACACAAAAAAATGAGAAACTTATAATATGCAATCTATAACTTAAACGCAATATTTAACGAGATACTAAAGATATTTAATAAACTCCCTTATAATAAACGCTAAATAACTGGCCAGTGACATTGAATGTTATCATTTCTACTGCAAACTGGCTCTTAGTTTGAGAATCATCCATAGATAGAAAAATAGTGTACCGATTTATTTGACATTCTTCGCTATTTACATAACAGCTACCTACAATAAATAACTATTTTACTGTCTAGTAACAAATGAACAAACGTCATAATTTATACAAATTTTTTCAAGTAATTAATGAAGAATATAGACGTACGCTAATTCTACTCGTCTCACACAAGTTGGCTAACGTTTAATGAGATTTTGGATATGTTTCAAACACAGTTTCCAAAAAATTTTAATCACCCATAGATAAATAGATAATATACTGATGATTTAATATTCTTTGCTATTTACATAATAAGTACCTACACGTAACTATTAACTACCTATAACAAATGAACAGAATGGTAAGTCCACAACTCGAACCTTGAGAATGAAGTGAAAAGTTTTGGAACGCCAATAAAATCAAATACTTCGCTACAGGGAGACAGCCCAGACCAACTTCAAATATCTTTCTCAAAAGTGACACCATCGAGGAAGTGGAAAGTTTTAAATATCTGGAATCAATACTAACCAGTCAGTACAAGGTTGACGAAGACGTAAAAGCTTGGATTATGGCGGGCAACAAATGTTTCTACATGTGCAGAAAACTCTTAAGTTCAAATCTCCTAAACATAACATCAAAGTTAATAATCTACCGGCCATCATAAGACCTGTTGTGAGTTTCTCGTGCGAGACCTGGCCTTTAACCTAGAGATGAACAAAAGCATGCCATTTTCGAAAAGAAAATAATCAGAAAAATCTTTGGGCCAATGAGAGGGACAGGACACATATTGTATACGAATGAACAATGAGCTGGAAATACTGACGGGGCAAGAAGCTATTGTTAGGTTCTGTAAGCACAGTGTCTAAAATGGGCAGGTCGTCTGGAAAGAATGCCAGGACAACGGGGCTGCAAAAGCTATAACCAAATGGATGCCGCAACAAAAGACCCTAAGAAATGATGGATCAATTGTGTGGAGGAAGTCCTCACAAGGATGAGAAAGCTTAGCAACTGGGAAAGAGGCCAAGCAAAACCCACAAAGGGTTGTTGCACTGCTGGAAGAACATGATAGCAAATGAACGAACATCATTATTCACATAAAATTGTCCAAGTAAAAATTGAATACTATACACGTAATGCTAATTCCACGGACATGAGATAAAAGTTGGTACTGTTTTAGTTAGATTTTAGATGTTTCCAACACAGATCAAAAAAAAATTTTAATTAAGTAAGACCAATATAAATTTTACCAGCTCCAGCGTTGAAACCGGATCTGATATTTCACAATAATTCTCTATAAATAATACCCATTGTTACGAAGATAACAACATTCTAAATACAGACACGCCTTCGTGAGCAAACTGTGCTGTCAACGTTGCCCTTGACTAAACATACTTTTTCCGAGTTTGTTAATTAACACTTTACAAATGACAGAGCGTAGTTAAGAAAATAAAGTTTGGCTAAATTAAACACAAGAAACTCTATTACAAAAGTTCCTAACCCGCCGCATTAAGCAGCTGTGCATGAGCGTAATGTAAACCTGTAAACGAAGATGACTCCTCATTTAGTTATGAAACCTCCACATAATGGTATTGACATAATGGGTATCCCATGTATTATATTGCATTTAAAGCTAACGGTTAGTGAAATTTCTATTAAAATTCATCTGCGAAAACCTGGCAAGTATAAGTAGAACTCTCACTACGAAAGTACCCAACACATTTAGGTATTTATAAATATTTACAGATATATAGCATTTTTTTTATAATATTTACAAATATAATTTTTCACAATGTAAACAAAGTGTCTATTATATCTTCCAGAGGCGTAAAAACACGGTGTATATTTAAAAAATGACATCAAAAATCATCGCTGTAGCTTTACTAAAACCTTTGCATTTCAAAAGGCCTATTTTTGTATAATTTTAAGTTTCAGAAATAAAGAGGCGATATTTTTAAGTGTATCTTTAAAGAAATACTACCTAAAATTATGAAAAAAATATTTTTGAGAGCCTTATAGCCCAGCCCAGGCCTGTCCAACATACAGCTCCCGGGCCACGATGCGGCCCGCAAAGGCCCTTCATCCGGCCCGCGAGCTAGTTAAAACTTTAAAAATATTAATGGGATACTGTGCGAATATCCATTAAAACATATGCCTATATAAGTTGCACTACACTAGTCAATAAATGAACGAATAAACTATAATCAAAATTAATAATGTGTACATATTGGTAGGTAGGCACGTTACAGAACCCGGCGTCGCGATACGTAACCCTACAAAACATTTCAATCTAATTGTCTTGCTCCCGCGAACATACTAGTATCGTAGTTGCAAGGAGTAATCTACCTTATAGTCTCCGCTATAGAGCCTGTATTAGCTTGTGCATGTACTCACAATATCAGTCTTCTCATTAGTGCGATAATTTGTAAACCTGAGACTTTTTTTTGTTTAATAAATGATTCTTGCTGAAAAATTAAAATTACTATTTTCTTTGCATTTAAAGTTCACTATGCTATTGGCCCGCTACGGTTTCAAAAATAATAAACCTGGTTCTCCACACAATTATGTTGGACACCCCTGGCCTAGCCCCTTGAAACGAAATATCACAATATACAAAGAATTAAAAGAAAGTTCTTAAGTACTTCATTTGAACCATCCCATCCACCTAAAATTATCCACATGGGTATTTTTGATGTGCAGATTAATAAATATCCTTTATTGCTGTGTAAATTTCAAGTTTCCACGTCAAGCAGTTTCTGAGGAAAAACGCTTGACATAGAAACTTGAGTGATCATTTAAAAGTTCCGTATATCCTATTGAGGTATAAAAATTCTGCAAATTAATTTCAAGACTACACAACTTCTTCTTCAATTCTGACCCAACGAGACTACCTCAACATCTATCTATAAATAATGTTAAATCATTTATAGACATACAGGACTTTCCCGCTAATAGGAAAATAGCCTTTACAAATCCGTCGTGTGACTTTTTTCATATTGGTATAAATTTATACGTAGGAGGCCATACAATAATAAGTTACAAAATACCAAAATAAAAAACATTAGGTTTTTCTAATATTTTAGGCTTTTTCCATAATTTTATGAAAAATCTCAACAGGGGGCTGAGACATGATCCAATAGACAGTTTAACATATAAAAAAATTTTTGAAGTGAAAGCCGTAACATTTTTTCAATATTTTAGAATTTCTCGAATATTTTATGAAAAATTATAACAGGGTACTGACATTGACCCAACAGACTGTTTAAAATATGAAAAATTTAATTTTTTTTGAAGTGAAAACCATAAGATTTTTTTCAAAATTTTAGGATATCTCGACTATTTTATTAAAAATCATAACAGGGAACTGATGCATGACTCAACAAACTGTCCAAAATGTAAAAAACAAAATTTTTTGGAAGTGAAAGCTGTAACATTTTTTCAATATTTTAGGATTTCTTAACTATTTTATGAAAAATCATAATAGGTGACTGATGCATGACCCAACAAACTGTCCAAAATAAAAAACTAAATTTTTTGGAAGTGAAAGCTGTAACATTTTTTCAATATTTTAGGATTTCTTAACTATTTTATGAAAAATCATAATAGGTGACTGATGCATGACTCAACAAACTGTCCAAAATGTAAAAAACTAAATCTTTTGGAAGTGAAAGCTGCAACATTTTTTCAATATTTTAGGATTTCTTAACTATTTTAAGAAAAATCATAATAGGGGACTGATGCATGACCCAACAAACTGTCCAAAATGTAAAAAACTAAATTTTTTGGAAGTGAAAGCTGCAACATTTTTTCAATATTTTAGGATTTCTTAACTATTTTAAGAAAAATCATAATAGGGGACTGATGCATGACCCAACAAACTGTCCAAAATGTAAAAAACTAAATTTTTTGGAAGTGAAAGCTGCAACATTTTTTCAATATTTTAGGATTTCTCAACTATTTTATGAAAAATCATAACAGGGGACTGGCGTATGACCCAAGAAACTTTTTAAAATACAAAAACTAGGTATTTTTTTTGAAGTGAAAGCAGTCTGATTTTTTTAATAATCTAGGCTTTCTCGACTTTATGAAAAATGCCAGGGGACTGATAAATGAAACAGTCCATCTGTTTAAAATATAAAAACAAGATATTTTTCATTGGAAAAATCGACTTTCAACGCCAAATAATTGTTCTTGGTTGAAGAGTTTACGAGACTACATAACTCTTCAACCAAGTACATCCTATATATCAAACAAATGAAACTTTTTCTTTATAGAATTACCAAACCATATTTGTGGGGTAGAAAACTACAACAATAACAATAAAATACATTCTGATCCGATGATCAGAATGTATTTTTCATTCGATCGTTGAAGTTTATATTTAGTTTGGGTCGAACGTCTTGTAGTTTCAGTAATAATTATATTTTAGATGTATAGACATTGTAAGATAACTCTTTAACGAGATTACATTAACTCTTAAACTAAGCACTTCAACTAGTTTATATCCCCAAAAGTACTGTCAAAAGTCCCTATAGTTAGGTACAAGTGTTACAAGAAAAAAAAATACCCTTAAATAGACAAAATTATGGAATTAAGCTCCTTAGAAGTTTGATGCAATTTGTCTATCAGGCAGATGAGAAACCTTATATTTCTGACGTGCATAATCTTTAAATTTGCTACCATATGGGGGTAATCCAAAAAACCTAATGATAACAAAATCGGAGGATACAGTTTGGCGTTGCAGTTTCGAATCTATCCTCTACATCAAAAATTAAATTATACCACTGGATAGCTAAAGGATCAAAGAATTCATTACGATAAGTAAGAACAGTGACGCATCGCGCGCGGTGGAGGAGGAAGCGCCGCCATTATGAGGTTATTTTGCTGCGTATCGAGATTTACAATTAGTATAACTTTTGATTCGGAAAAGTTTCGATGTTCGTTTAAGTTTTAATCGTCAGCTGTCGTCAAAATCTATCGATTGTATATAAAACATTAGTTTAACATAGTGACAGTGAATATAATAAGGTGTTAGAATAAAAAAAATATTATCAAAAATATTTTATCCAAAAAATATAACCCGTTACATAGACGTATTCACATACAACACACGGCCGTGTCCATGACACATCCACACCCCTTTTTTTTATGAAAAGTTAGATCACTTCTCATAATAGTTTATAAATGATATCTATACAGGAATATTTGAATCAATAAAATGAAATAAAGCGTATATAGTGTTTCATTGTATCCTCTATACATAACACACAAATTAATGAAACATGCACGCATGACAGGTTTCTCGAAGGAAGTCGTATAAAACTCGAAAGGAAGAGAAAGGCATGTTAAATTAATTTAGACAATGGCTACAAAATTTAAAAAAAACAATCGGTATTGATTATTTTTTCTGACCCTTCCTAGGAAGTTATTTATGTATTTCTTTATATTTTTATGCCTACTTTTATTTCTTTTTAACAATTCTTAATATATTAAAAATAAAATTTATACACTTTTATAAGATATATATTTTTTCATTTTAAACACAACAACTAGTCTTTATTAACGGCACTCAATTACCATATGCAAACACCGCTAAATATCTTGCTATGACTCTCAACGCCAAGCTTCGGTGGAAAGAACATATTAAGAAGAAACGCGACGAACTTAATATCAAGTTCAGAAAAATGTATTGGTTGCTTGGTCGTAATTCTGAGCTTTCAACATACAACAAGCTTATTTTGTATAAGCCAGTCCTACGCCCAATTTGGAGTTATGGAATACAGCTGTGGGGCTGCGCCAGTAAGTCTAATATCCAAGTGATACAAAGATTCCAAAACAAAGTGCTTAAGTGTGTAGTTAACGTGCCTTGGTATGTCCGCAACTGTGATCTCCATCGCTATCTTGAGATTAAGATGGTAGACGATACTATTAGTAGATTTGCTAGGTCTCACCAAAAGAGACTTTAAAACCACATTAATCCAGAAGTGTCCAGACTCTCAAATGTGCAAAATATTATTAGAAGACTCAAAAGAATAAAACCTTTTGAGCTTGTTAGACATTAGAACACTAAGTGATTCAAAGGAAAATCTTAGTTTAGACAGCACATAGTATATTAATTCAGAAACAAATGAATCGTTAGTTATATAACTACTTTATTAAAAATAAAAATTTTAAATTAAAAAAAAATGTATATTTGCTGATTGTTCTAAAAAATTCGAGCTTTTTTAAAAATATATTCTATTTCTGTAACTCCAGCCCCTTTTGCGCCGCATTTAGATTAGGGGAATATGTTCATAACTTTTCAACATTAGCGATCAATCGGTTTATATTATATAGATTACTTAATTCACTTTTCAGTCAACGATGAAGAAGTTCCATGAAAACGAGGAAACACTTTGAAACTCCTTTAAATTCATTGAGGAGTTTATGTATACAAATATATGGAAACTTATATAAGACGTACTGATGCCAAGAGAAAAACATTTAAGTGAAACTTTTCATAAACAGATGGGATGCCGTGGCAAAAATTATAGGCTGTTCAAACTTTAATTGCAAAAACAACATTGGCACAAAAAACATTGTTGGCAATAATAGCCATAAAGCTGCCGTCTTATCAGCGCACAAAATGTTTATCTAACCTTTAATTTTACACCTACAACTTTTAATTCTGAAAAGCTTACGTAAAACTAAAAAACGTTTTATAATGAAAATTTAACAAAAATTTATTTGTATCATGATTGAATTTTTTTCTAGTTTGTAAAATTTGGTCCATACTGGTGAATTAATTTCCTAGACATTCATTTTAATAAGAACGTTTTAAATGTTTACAAAGTTTTTAAACACATTGCGTTCTAATAACTAGTCAATCGCAACATGTTCAAAAACTTTACAAATGTTTTCATATTACACAATAAAAAATAAACTCCATAAAATTTGAAATGTTCCAACTGCTAAACTCATATAAACTGAAAATGGATGTAGAAATGCACATTTTTCATGTAAGAAAACAATATTATAGATCAGGGTAACTTATTCAGATATTTTGGCTTTAATGTCTGAGAGCTAATTTTGGAAAATAATTTAAAAACAATTAGAAATTGAGACACATTTTTCCATCGTTAGTGAATAATTGCTTAAATTCAAGACAAATTTCTACTTTTTAAAGCACTTTAGTTCTAAAATTTAAGTTTCTTACAATAAATTACAGAAGGTGTGAAGGTTATGTCTTAAAGCGAAACAAAAGAAAAAAGATAAAAAAAACTGTGTAGGGTCGGGTGACCCCGTTAGGAACGAAATTCCTTACATTTTTTTTGAACCCTAAACGTGATTTAATATATAGATTTCTATTGATTATATTAGTGTATTTTTGTCACGCCACAAAGCGCAGCCCTCTTTAATACAACTCTCTCACTCTCTCTAATTTGTATTTTTTATGTTATTTTTATCATTTTTTCAAAGCCAAAATGTAAAGCAAGAATTTAAATAAATAAATTTAATTTAATATTTTAGGAAAAAATAGTCATTTATTATAAGAAATTAAATATAAAATAGTGAATTATAAATTACATATAAAAAAAATTCTAAATAAGAAAAAAAACAACAAAATACTTAAAATAGCCAGCATATTCATTCATTTTCATTGTTAATTAAACTTTATTTAAATTGTTCGATGAAATAAAAAAAATAAATTTTTAGAATAATAAAATTTCATGTTAAATTTAATACTATCAGTATTTTAAAGTTAAATTATTTTTGATATTAAATATTATTCTACCAATTAATTTTTTTTCTTATTTTACGATTCTAAATTTTTTTATTAAATCAATCAAATTATTATTTATTATTTTATGTTTATACCTAATTATTTTTATTTTAATTATTTCAAAAATAAATTAAATTTAAGATTAATTTTAACATTAAATTTTATTATACTAAAAATTTAATGTTTTCCCATTTTATTATTTTAAAATTTATTTATTAAATGCGCTGACCGCGCACAATGCTTGCTGCTCGAATGTTGATACTCGCATGAACACACACATACAACCTTATATAATAGAAAAGAAAAAAAAGAGAGAGGGAAAGGTCATCTGGAGGGGGCATAACGCTTTTTCCTTACATGACGATTTCTACCAGTTCGCTCTACTGTAAGCCACGTAAAAGAACTTCGTCCCAATAAAAGACTTCATTTTATTGAATCAGTAATTATAAAGGACTATAGGTCAGAAAACGTTACTAAATTTGAAACAAAAAAATATCAACGAATAATCCATTTTGCCTATACGAGTAACATAACAAAACCATGACAAAGTAAATATTGAGGAGTGTAAATAATTAGCTATAATAACTGTCCTGTAAATTTTTTATCTACAAATTATACACAGTTCACTTGTTAACTGTATTAGGTTAATGTTATTTACATTGTCGTCGTAAATAATTCTTAAAAATTTAACTTAAAACATACACCCATCACAGTACAATTTCCGTCACCAGTTACTGCTCATTACTCGCATGTTAAATGATCTTATATGCTTTACCACCGTAGGAATACGAAAAGTTATACCATGGTGACATTTTCATGTCAATCAGGTACTTTGTTTTTGTGCAAATCTTAAACAAACAAATGAATCTTTTTCTTTATAGAATTAATATGAAAACACCAAACCATATTTTTGTGGGGTAAAAAGCTACGCCATCACATATATTTCTCATTCAATCACCGAAGTTTATATATATTTAGTTTGAGTCAAACATATTGTAGTCTCAATAATAATCACAACATTTTGGATGTGTGATGTACGACGAACTGTTACTTTTCCTATGGTTTATATAAAAGTATCTGGATATATTCCTACCACACGAATGTAGTTCTTAAATTTTATTGTTTTATATATTTTTATTTAATGTTGAGAATAAACTAACGATATGAGTAATCAATAATAGATACCTAAAGATATAGTTAACATTTCAGACTCAGAATATACAATTTTTTGACAGAATACAGGTAGATTATAAATTGTAGCAAGAATATTGATAACAAAGCAGTCCTAACATTTGCATAAAGTACCAAGGAAACGTTTGTAAGAATCATTCGAAGGCGATAAACATTTGATTGTGCCAAAAATAAAATAATTACCATCACAAATAGTTCAATTGGGTGTTCATTTCCGATGAATAGAAAGGAGAATGTCCAGTTTGTATGGAGTATTGAATGAATGACATGTCATATTTCAGAGTATGCAGTGGAACATATCAGGACTTCGGTAAACGCATAAATACGTAAGATATTGAGGTTATAATTAGTTAACAAATATTATCAGGAGAAATATTAAAGTAATATTATCAACAGTTAAATTTCTTTCAAATTTTATATTTTAATTTTATAATGCGCCTTTTTATTAGTTTCATTCCAAATATTAATTTTTGGGCAATATTGACCTGTCCGAATGTACTATCAGCGGAACATCCACAATAATAATAACGGTTCAGATAAAAAAAAATTGCTTTTGTTGTTATACCTACTAATATTTACAAATCTACCTACTCGTCCCAATAGCTGTAAGGTTATTGTTAATTAACAAGTAGAAAATAAACGAAATACTTAACTTCAAATGATATCATTTTGTAATCATATGTGTATGTATAAAGGATATATTTTATAGTTTTTAACATTTCTTTAAAATGTCCTTTGCATTTATATTTGATATAATTTAATTTTTCATAACTAAATGAAACTACGTGATGTAGTATTATTTCTGCTTTATTTATATTCTATACCACGACCTAAGTTTCGTTGTATGACAACATCTTCAGATGGGGTATTTGAAAGATTGTGAGTAAGAGAGTATCTTTACAAATTGCTAACCTGAAGATGTTGTAATACAATGAAACCTAGGTCGTGGTAAAGAATTTAAATAAAGTAGAAATAATACTACATCACGTAGTTTCGTTTAATTGTGAAAAATTAAATTAAAATGAATTTCTATAAAATTAACGCCTAATATATTCAATATTCAATATAAGTTTAAGTTTTTAAATAATATCGATTTTAGCTTCCGCAATTATCGATAAATAACTAAAAGTATCGATAGTATATGATATACAATTGTCACTAACCCATTTCTACATTCACATAATGGCACAGGGAAAACTATTTTCGTGAGACAGTGGATCTATTTGTGTCCGTCATATTAAATATTTAGATGGGTTTTTTCACTCTAGGAAAGAAAAAAAAACTTGGTATTCTCCCCTAATAGGGTGTCAATAATTTTTGTGTAGCTTCTTAGGAACAAAACAAAAGTTTAAAAGAGCGCAATTATAAAGGGAAAAGGTATATTAAAATAGGGTAGTTATTTTGGCAAAGATTATTTTAAATACTCCTTCAGTTATTCTCATAAAAACATGTTATTTAAGAAGAGAATTATTTAGGTAAATATTACATTTAATTTTTGAGGGTTAACATGTTAAATAAGGAAGCCACACTAAATCTAGAAAAAAAAAACAATAGGGTGAAATATAAAAATGCAATGATAGTACAAAATAAAATAATATATTTTATATTGCAATGAAGGTCTAGTAATATTGAGTCGTTAAAACCAGCATTACTAATATAAAACAAACAAGAGAAATAAAATAAAAACATTGAAAACATTTTTATTAAAAAAACTTATCAAGTACGACTAACACGCACTTCGAGGTTCCCATACACATTTACGCACTTATGGACATTCGAAGGAACATAGTATTTCTAATTAAACTGTTTCTAAATAGAAATTTTCCACAACGTAATTACATTGCCTACTACGTCTGTCACGGATCGAAAAACTAATCATGAAGAAAAAAACTAATTACAAAAATGAAAGAACTAATTATAAAATTGTATGATTCCACATAGAATTAGAAATACTTAATTTTTGATTTTATTTGTGCTATAAGATCTCCCATTACGCCAACTTTCGAGGTTGTAGGTAGAACAGAAGTAGGTTTTGATAATCAGTAAGTAAGGCTATTGTATGAACAAAAAAATAAGCTTCTAAGGGTCATACCTTTTTGTTGCGTGAACCAAACTACTTTTAATTGTTACTGCTATGTAAGGCTAGTAGTGTTTACGAACATTCTAATTTACGTTGGATTTAAAACAAAGTTCCGGTAGTCCTAATTGCCACTGTGGCACTGCTCTTTGTAAATAATATATCTTTGTAATTCACTGACTGCACTAATTGCAACATTCAGAGATGGTACAGTATATCATTCTTCATCGTCTTCGTGATAGTCATTGTGACCTGGAATGTCATCCACAATTTCAACATCTGTAACTGGTGTACATACAGTGATATATTTATACATGTCGGTAAACTATACTCTGTGTTTGACATAGATGGTCTAAGCATTTGTCCTAATTGAACCATAGAATACAGTCTTCATTTTTATTGTCATAAACAAACGACACCACTCTCTTTGAGATTATAAGTGACTTCTCTTCGATATTAACAACTTTTTGTGACATTGTATGTCATAAAATTAAATATACCATGAAATAATTCAGTCCATTTAGTAAAACAACTATCAGCGAACTGCGCAATACTATTCTTTAAACTATGTTGCACACATACCAACATTAAACAAAATTATTTCAACTTTTCATAAAATGGGTCCTAAATAAGCTTTTGTTGTATATTAGCCGTTGCCGAAAGTGTTCTCAAGAAACAAATGCACGGCGTTAGTATTATTTTCGCTGAACGAAAACGAACACATGATAGAGTCGTTATTACTGATGTGATCTTTAAAAAATCTTCCAAAAGATGACACTAAATGCGGCATGTCATTGTAAGCAATGTTGTAATCGATGGAATCCAACCAGGATCTTCAATTTTCGCTGTTATAGCCAGTATGTCCTATAGGATAAATTCAATTCCAAGAAATAAGATATAGAAAAACCTGACATGGGCCATGGATAATCCCTACAATGTGTCGGTGACTAGTTTCATTTTGTAATCATTTTATACATATTTTGTGAAACTGATGTCAGTATGTTGTCAATATACCTCAATATCCTTTCCGAAAATATATACATAAAAGTAGTTAAAAGAAAAACAATCTAATTAAATCAACTATAAAGGTTTCTTTCTCATTAACATCAGCGAACGTGTCAAAAATTTACCGCATTAACGATTATGGATATCTTTAACGATTTTAATAGTTAAAATGTTAATATTTCATTTTACAGTTTCTGTTCAAATTTTTGCGGAAACCACTATTGAAAGATTTTAATATTCATATTACAATTTATGTTTAAATTTCGACAACACTATTCAAACTACCGTCCATATTTCAAATTTGAACTATTTTGAAGATAAAAGAATTAATTTAGTAAACGAGTGTGCGTCTAGGAATTTTCCGACGCAAACAACTTTCGTGCCCACATAATTATCTCCCCTCGGCTCAATTTAATTCGACGCGCTGTGTAACTGCAGCCTATACATAGAGTTGAATACCTTTCCTTGGCACACTGTAGCCCTGACTGCGCGCTGTTTACAAAAACAACTTAACGAACTTAAACATTACGTAATACCGACTAGCTCGCTGGCCGCCGGCAAATCCAATAAGCCAACACGGAACAATACATACTGTAACGCACGACGCATATCGAGCCGCGCTAAAGACACACGAACGGAATACGTATAGAAAGCCATTTACAAATGCGTAATATAAATAAAGGAAAAAAAATACACATATCGAGCCCCACCTGACCTTGAAACTGCGCATACAAAATAAAAAACATGTGCGCAGAGTTACTCCGCTTCGCTGGCACACACTGACAAACCGTACAAAACAATATTATATCATAACTATAATTCAGAATGTAACAATCCCTGCACATTATGCACTGTAGCTGCATTTTATTGCATTATATTTTGTAACCAAACAACTAACGAGCTAAAAATAATCTAGCTATTATTATGAAATGAAAATATGTCAAGCGAATCTGATACGAAATTGAAATGTATGTAGGGCAATAACGTTCAATTTAGCTTGGCGGAAATGTAAAACATTGAATTAGTAAGTACATATAAAATGTTTACACCCAGCCGGACCAGATAGTACATTATCTTAGGTATTGTAGATAAAATCATGAATTACAAGTTAAATATCAATGTATTAATGTATAGTTATATTTAAGATTAAAGTATGTTTAAATAAAGTTTACGTTTTATGGACTTTTAATCATGAATCGAGTCTACGTAATAAGTAAAAGCAACAAAAACAAGTACCCTTCTTCGGCAAACCGCGGCCATGTCCATTGCGCGGTCGTCTGCTATTTTTCCAAGTTCGATGCTGCGGTGTCGAAGAAACTGCCCCTAATGCTTCCTTGCTATTCTGACGGACAACTCGCTTCGCTTTTCTTTTAATTCTGTCACTAGGAGACACAGAGTCACCTGCGCCTCTATCACTTGCGGCCGGTTTCAATTCATCAACGTCCGCCACGTTTTCTACGTCGGAAGCACTATTTTCGACTTCCATTGCGAAACGAGCCCTAAACTTCCTTAAATTATGAGACTATATTTAATTGTACTCTTTGTTCGATGGGAATAAGATTTAACGAGGTATTTATATTTATTACAAAAAAAGTCTAATCTGAATATAAATAAACAAAACAAGAGGAAACGTATTTGTTTTGGAGATAGTCCGCAGCGGTATGAAGTTAGCTAAAAAACAACATCACGATGTTCGGATTGAAATATGTACACACGTCCACACGTAAACCGTCCTTGAAGTGCTCGAAAACTACAAAATGAATGTTTTTAATAGTTCGATGGCGACAAAGTTGACCTTGAATGAAAACAATATTTTATTTGAAAGTAATTTATGTAATTCTCAATGAGTTACCTTAATTTTTAGGCAATAAAATTTATAAAAAATATTGTATTAAATAAGAAATCTAAAAATTTTACTAATCAAAAATTATATATTTTTTCATAAGTTATTAATTACAAAATGAATCAAAAGGTTCATTATTCTATATTTTTGAGGATATAATAACATAACATTTTATATCAATTGATTATTATCTTGTTAAAAATCTTTAGGTATTTTATTCTACTCAAATCGATAAATACACGTCTTATAAAAAATCGACTATGAACTTAACGTTTATTATGACATAACATTAACAAATTTTTCGAACCGTTTCGTCAAATTCATCATATTTGACGTTTTAGTTTGTTGACATGGATTAAAATGAATATTTTTCGTAATTAATCTTAAAATATGCATGTCGTTAACAAAGACAAAACGTTTATTAAACATTTTTTTGACAACGAGTCCACTGAAACAGAAGAAGAAATACTATGGAGTTTAAGTGATGACAATGACATCGAACACCTTGCGAACAATACCGGTCATTGTATACAAAAAGTGTTCAAGAAAAGAAAACGAAAGAGAAAGGAAAATAAACCATTATGCAACCTAGATATTACAGTAAAGAGATATGATAACGACGAACTTTTATGTAAATCACCCATATTGAGACATAAAGAAGTGTTTGAAAATAGAAACGCTTCACCAATACTTAAATCGAACCATAAAAACTCTTGTGTTTTAATTAAAAAAGAACCTTTAAGCCCTGTTAAAATAGAAAATATGCTAAGTGAAAACGTAAATTACAGCCCTATATTAAAAGCTAAAGTTATGAAGGTCACAAGAAATGCAAAGAGAAATGTGAAAAAGAAATTAAAATACTCCGATCTAACTGAAGAACATACGCGTGTAGCAATAAAAAATGAATTACCTGAAATAAATATTGAGAAAGAAGATGATGCTGGTTTAGTGAGTAGAATAAGAACATTTTTCAAAAATGAATTTAATTCTTCGAGCAATTCGCAAGTCTCAATTGATGATGAAGTTTCGACAGGATCAAAGGAAAATATTGCCAGCGTCGAGATATCAGATTCGACGTCTGTATCTAAGGAAGACGTTAGTGAATTGCCAAGTAATAATAAAATTATGTGTTTGGATGACAAATGTGATACAGCGAGTATGGTATCACTAGATGGAGTTGGTACAAGAAGAAGGAAGAAAAAGTACAAAAAAGATGGTTTAGCTTTTAAATTACAAAATTTATTACAAAAACAAAAAACAGCTGTATCTCTGTGGCGACACGAAATGTTCTTATCGACAAACACAAACTTTGTATTACCAAACTTAAATATTTTTAAAACTTTCACTATAGAGATGGTTTCTTGCGAATATGGCAACATACTTATCAAAGCTTACAATGATGAGCATGTAATATGTAATGTTATTATAAATAGTTCTTTTTTAAATAACGCTTGTTTTAAAAAAGGTTCATTATTAAAAATTTATGAGCCGTATGAAGTTTTAAATGATTTTCGTGACGGGGATAACCCTACTATTACATGTTATAATGTTTGCAAATTTCAATGCCTAGAACTTAAGCAAGAATAAATTGTTTTAATACATATTTTATTGTGGTATATTAATAATTTTGTTGCCGGTTAAAGAAATAAAAACTGTTCTGTATATAATTCGGTATGATTGAAACCATAAATATTAAAACATAAGTCGGCTGTTTTATCTTCAATTTAAAATTTGCTACAAATTCAAAATGGAAGTATATTTAAACATCAATTTTATGTTCAGAAACGGACCTAATTATTAAATTGGGTTCTAAATTATACCTTAAGATGAGACATTAATGAGAAGTAGATTGTATATTTAATAAATTGATTATAAGATAAGCGTACGAATCATTTCAGAGATACATAGGGTTACAATAGTAGAAATGGACCTATTCAACGAAAACTTGACTAATAGAATTCAATATATAAAAGTTTTGGGTTATTTTGACTTTTTAAATTTTGTAAATTGTAAATTATAAAATTCAAAGTGACATGTTTGACATAGTTTTTAAAAATGATTATTATGTACAATATTAGAACTTATGCATTGTCTATACTTATTAATGGTAATACAACAAAAAGGGGATGTTTAAGGTTGATTTTTTTCATTTATAAGTTATTGTTTGTTTTTACCTTTTCGCATTTTTTACTTTTTTCTTTTTTGTTAATATCGAAATTATTAGCTTTAGTAATAGCCGGGAGTATTTATAACAATACGTTGTGGTAAAGTAACATGTTCTCAGATAGGAAAGCTTCAATGAGAATTTTTAAAATCTCTTATACAATTGTTCCATTAATTTTACCAAGTTGTAAAACAGGAGTCTTTTTACTATTTTGTTCTTTCGTATCTCTGGAACGATTCCTGTGGTTATTTTAAATTTTTTTATTATCAATATCTCTTAAGTTATTATTTGGAATAATTTTGAGTCCCCAAATGGGCCATTTCTAAAGTGATCTTTGTGATATAAAATTTACAGCGTTGTATTGTCGTTACATTTTTATTATCAGACTAAATATATAGAAAGAAACATTTTTATTATCAGACTAAATATAGTAAAATTACACATTTTACCAGCAATTAATAAGTTTCAGTTTGTTATTTAATTTGTCAGTATTCTTTTAAAAATTATCATAAATTAATTAATTAATGTCAAGAGTACGCTAATATGTATTGCGTTTCAATTCAATGGAGATGAGTTCCTTCAAAAAAATTTACCTTTAAGATTAAGAAATGTTTTTAAACTAATGAGAAATAACGTAAATGCCTACAAAGATGTTTGTCACACGAATATGTTTATTATGCACTTTTCCTAATAGGGTAGTTGACTACTTCTAAATTTACCATTTTTGGTAAGATGCCACGAAAATATTGGTTAAATAAAAATCACCAGTGAAAAATTATAAAAATTTATTAAAAAATGAGTGAGTTATGAGCTTTTAAATTTAATGGTAGTGAAACCTCCATGTCTCATCTGCTTTTAGAAATACTGAGCATTACTAAAAATGACGTCACAATTTGGTATTGTTGTCCTTGTCTAAATGTTAAGCTTAAACTTTTATAACTTGGCAAAAAAAAATTGTTGAATACCCTATTACCTATCAAAAGCGGCGCAAGAAGTCGGTATTGCACCTTTTTTCTCTAAATTTAATTTCAGTTTCATTTTTCTTTAGAATCGTTTGCAGATAAGGAAGGTGGCGCAAGAAGTTGGCGTCGCAATTTTTTGTCTCTAAATTTAATTTCAATCTCGCTTTTCTTTAAAATTGTTTGCCTTAACGTGCCTCCTACCCAATCAGTCATTAAATTATACCCCAGTTCATTATGTTTAACTTCTTATGGCATTTATTATGGCCACATCTGTGTTTTTAAATTTCCACGTTTAAAAAAACCCTGATGTACTCTTATACCATTAAGGAACAGAATGGTTGTACTATTAATATTATTTTTAAGTAATTTTATTAATAAAATGTATTAAGTAATCAGTATTTTAAATAAAAATTTGAAAAGGTACATCTCTATCTGGATTTACGCTTTCATCAATTCAATTAAAATTTATTTACCAAAGTTGTTATTTCATTTATTTTTTTGTCATTGGAAATTTCTTAAAAGATAGGCACATAAATAAATGTCATATTTTAATTCAGTATATGAAAGACTTTGACTTTTTCCATTTTAGTGACCGGTTCATATTTTAGAATGAATGTAGTATATAAGAGAAAAACATAATTTATATATTAAGAATTATGCAACACCGTACTTTGCTAAAATAGAAAAAAAAAATGGTTCTCACATATGCTTTTTGTATGTGGTGGATTTAGAAATTGATTCGCTTACATGGTTATATATATTAGAAATATAACACTTAATATACAAGTATTGTTAAATTGGTGTAATAAGCTGGCTTCTGCGCAAAATGTATCGGTGAAAACAAAAGAGTGATGTATATCATTTGATAGGAAAGATATATATCACTCATTTAGATCTTTAACTCAGTATCTCAGTACTCCGAGTTATTTATCAAAACATTTATTGTGCATATGTTGAACAATGATCATAGTGTGATAAAAATAACGTGGTGGTAAATAATAATGACTGAACATTACGCACTATTGTTTGAAAATAAAAATAAATTCTACAAGAGTATCCACTTGATTTTACTCAATACTTTGCAGGTTTAGGATTTAGGACTGTGAACCTAGATTTAAATTATACATAAGATAACTTTTGATAGTAATTAAACAAATTGAATAGGCTGCTGTATTTAAAAAAAAATTAAATTAGAATTTTGAAATGAAAAAAAAAAGTGTTTATGCAAATATTTTGGGCAAACAAAACTATATTTTATCTCTATACAACACAGCGTTCACATTCGTTCGCGAGTAGCTTTGTCGCGTCGTCTACATAGCTTCAGTTACACAATCTGATCATTCTCGTTCTCTTTCATGTAAAGTTAAACATACATCCATATTCTTTGCAACGCGACGAGTGAGTGAAATGATTGATTTGGTGAAACGAAAAAGACGCCGATCACTCCCGAGCTAGTGATATGCTGATACATTTTGATTTCAAGTGAGTGATAGATATGATCGTAACATGTGAGCTAAATCTTTTATATCTCTCACTCATGAGTTACACATCTCTAGTTGTTGGATCTAATTTGTAGAAATCAGGAGTAAATAAAAAAATTGATACAAGGGACTAAAAACCAGGACACGAGAAAAACGGTTTTCAATTATTGAATGAAAATATTTATTTATATTTTACTATAAAAGTGTGATCTAATTTGATAGTATTTTAGGTTAAGCGCGTAGCTACTTAACGTATTAACAAACAAGGTTTTTAAACGTCTATAATTGTATTTTAACACACATAATAAAAACTAGGTTATATAATTTTAACATTAACATTTCTTCCATCTAATTAGAATAAGTCACGATTACATTGGAATCGTAAGAAATGTCGAAAAATTGGGACATTGAGCATCCCATATGAGGCTTGTAATGACACAAAGCATGTAATAACATCCATAAAAATTGGGACGTTCTGTGAAAACCGGGACCTCTGGCAACACCATTCTAGAGTATAAAATACGACAATCATTGTTAATAATATTTTCTTTTATCCCATCATATTTTTAAAATACACTTTCAATGTTGGTCAGTCAAGAGTAAGCGATGCAATAAGATACAACGAAACCTGTATTGGGTTTTGAATTTTGAGCAATATGTGTATACACAGAAAGAAATACGATCTGTACCGATAATTCAGTATATATCTCAATTTGTATTTTTCACGAAGATTTTGTTTATGGTAATGAAAGATATAAATGCAGTTATGGTTTGAAAAAAATTTTTAAAATTAAAAATAAAACCTTGTATCAAAAAATATTTCAGATGATTTTCGTCTTATTGTTTCGAAACGATTTAGAAAAAATTCCTGTAATACTAACTAATCAAAACCTGTACAAATCCGTTACACTTGAATATTGTAATTAATCATTTTGCTTTCGTTATTTACAGATTAATTAAAACACGCTTTGATAATTTTAAACTTTTTATTATAAAATTAGTACAAATGTTCAAGATCTTATTTTAATTTTCACATCATTTTTATAATGACACAATGATTTAACTATCAAAAATTAATAATGATATTACGAAACAAAGGAAAAATATTGAATTTATTTGGGAAACACCGTTCCTGGCTGGCAAATTGACATATTATATAAGCACTATGGACAATCTTCAGCAACTGTACAATCACGTGATAACGTGTGTATTCTGGTATGTACGTCTAGCGTATCTTTCCTATTGAATGTCTTGCCGCAGTGCGTGCAAAGGTAGGGCCTGTCCCTAGTGTGGGTGCGGCTGTGCACCACTAGCTGGCTCTTTTGCGTGAAGCGTCGATCGCAGCGTTCACAGGCGAACGGACGGGTACCGCTGTGGACGAGCATGTGACGGTGGAGAGATACTTTCTTGGTGAAACTGTAGAACATATATTTATTTTTTAAAATTAAATTTTTAAACATGTATTTCTTGAAAATATCCTTAACGTAAGTAGTTATTTTAATTTTTCACAGCGTGGTACTCTTGATAAAATATGTCATTTTTTTTATTGTTCCATACTGTAATGTGAAATTTTTTTATAATTTCATTTTGTCCGTCCATCCATCTGTCTGTTAAGTCTCATTTTCTATAGTCTAAGATCTGTTTTAGAAATTTTGTTATTAGATGCTATGTGTGGAAAATTCTTGCAATATTAAAAAAAGCTGTATGCAACCTAGCACGTGTGACAGAAGTGAAACTTCTTTTGTGATCTAGACCACGATTTGTAAGTATATAGTAAGGGGTAGAACAACAGAATGAGAGAGAGAGAATATACCAAGTATAAGTCCGTAGATTGTACTAAATTCGTATAAGAACATTTTAATACTATTTATTCAGAAAAATTAATAAAATATCTACAAATCTACATAAACATCTAATAAAATCTTCATAGACAATTTTCAATTAAAAAAATTGCCGCGATGCAACACGGCTAAATTCGGATGAAGGAAGTCTGGATGTATTGTTGTAAATTATATTTACGACAACTATGTATGTGTATGTAGGTTGTTAGCCTTACAATGGATGAAGTACATGCAAAATAAATTGACAAAATTTTGACAGCTTGCTTTTGACACACGTAACATGAAAAACAGCTGAGAGCAGTAGTGACACCATTTTTGTTTATTTTCGCGCATGTGTACATAGGTCAATCATAAATAGATAAATAAATCGACACAATTTTGACAGTTTACTTTGACACACATAACATACAAAACAGCTGAGAGCAGTAGTGAATACCATTTTGGTTTGTTTTCGCGCATGTGCACATTTTTTGTCTTATTCTATCGTGATCATCTATCTCTCTCGGTTATTAGCTAAGTATCTATTTTCCGTCTTTTTTGTGATAGTTTTGTTACATTCAGATGTTACAACAAAATATTGCATTAAATTTGACCTTCACATTTTACTCTCATTATGGCTAAAGAAGTTTTACTTCAAAAATTTTTTTCAATAGAACTCCTAATACGTGTAAGTTGGTAGCAAATAATTTCATTTTTATGCATATATTTAAGTCAGGTATAATCGGAAAAGATTCTTAAACTTGCACTACACTACTCGTAGAGTTGATCGAAGTTAGGCGAAGTGAATGATGTAAAGAGGGTACTTCAATGGTTTTGTGCGTACTTCAGACTGCGATCAACTTCGACGAGCACTTTGTCGAGGTAACTTCGCGAGTAGTGTAGAGGGCGTTTTAAGATAAAGCTAAGAATCCATTTAAATTTTTGAGCTCTCAGTTATGTTAAGTTTTGAGAAATTTAAAAAAATTTTGATACTAGCGTTTGATTAAAATTTTCAGTTCTTTTGGTTAACGTAAATCAACAATTTTAAGATATATTGACAACTCGTTAGACGTTATTACCTAAACGTGAAGAAGATCTAACTAGATTATAAAACTTACAGGATCGACCTAAAAATTACTCGACATTAAGTTCTATGTATAAAATGAATATGAATTTTTTGCAAATTATAAGCAGAAAAGATTATTTTGTCGAGGTAAACAAGGTGACAACAAACATAATTCGTCTAACATCATGTGTATGGAATGTGCCTAATAGTTTCATGGTGCGACATAACGCTATGCTTGTATTTACAGGGGCCGAAACAGAGGGGAAAAATTCGTAAGTCCGTTTTTTTGAGACAAGTCAGTTTTAGGGTTCTGTATCTCAAAAGGAAAAAAGGAACTCTTATAGAATCGCTTCGTTGTCTGCCCATCTGTTAAGACCCTTTTTCTCAGGAAAGTGTGATGGTATCAAGTTGAAATTAATATCAAATACTTAGGCCTTGGACCTGTAAAAATATCAAGCTCCTAAGTCAACGCAATAAAAAAATATGGCTATTTATGCCACATATTTTGACACTCGCAAATAAAGCAAAACCTATAGGGTACTTCCCGTTGACCTAGAATTATATTTGACAAAAAATAAGGTCTCACAGCACCAGTAAAGGAAAAAAAATCCAAAAATTGTTAATTTGTAGTTATAGCACATAAAATATATTTTTTTAAATATGCACATGTGAAGGATATATAGTAGGCAATATATTTTCATTTTAAAAAATTGAAATTTTGTAAATAGTTTAATAGGAATATTACGTAGAATTAAATGTTTTATAAATGCCTAAATGTGTACAAAACCCTCGTAGTGAGAGTTCCATTCGTGCTTGTCAGGTTTTTATTTTTAAAATGGCCAGTATTTTCCAAAAGCAAATTATTATTTTTGAACTTCCATTACGAATTATTTGCATTTTTATTTTACAGTGTGCCATTGTTACTGATTATATTAACTTTTCAATACTTTCTTTTATATTGCACTCACTAACTAACCAAAATTATGTTTTCCTTTCGTTTGAACACAATAAAAAGATGGTGCTGGTCGGGTATGGGAATGACGGAGGTGAAAAACTAAAAATAAGTTTTTATGTTTATACCTTCCCAGACCTATAAATTCTATTGCAATGGTCGGTAAGCCGGTATTTTTTTATTTTAGGTCAGTAAAATCAATATTTTTAAGCAACGAAGCTGTTTCGGTCTCTGTATCTATTCTTTCATATATATCTAATTTATAAAGAAACAAGCTTTGAATTTTCATTTGCGTACAAAAGAAAAAAAATGATTGTTGTTTAAATAGAACATATCAGTGTTGCCATAATGTCACACATTTATCTTTAATGTGCGAACGTATCTATGTTCACGCATTTATCTTTAATGTGTGAATGTATCTATGTTTACGCATTTATCTTTAATGTGTGAACGTATCTATGTTCACGCATTTATCTTTAATGTGTGAACGTATCTATGTTCACGCATTTATCTTTAATGTGTGAACGTATCTATGTTCACGCATTTATCTTTAATGTGTGAACATATCTATGTTCACGCATTTATCTTTAATGTGTGAACGTATCTATGTTCACGCATTTATCTTTAATGTGTGAACGTATCTATGTTCACGCATTTATCTTTAATGGACTGATTTTTATTATCAAATGAAAATTTTGTTCCGGTGTATAAAGTATCCTACGTTCATCTCCATGATATGGACTATTATTTCATATAAATTAGTTGACTAATTGAGGTGTGAAAGCTAGACAAATTAACTCAGTTTTGCATTTATAATAAAGGGTATTTGACTATATTCTTTCTTATTACTAGAATAAGTAATAACATTAAATACGGTTAAAAACCAATAATTATAAATAAAGTTAATTAAACATTATTTATACAGTGTAAATAAAAATAAATAATTAAATATCAAATAAATCCATATTATTAATGTGAATACAAAAAATGGTTTACAATTCCTGAACTGTCATTTTACTTTGTTTACAAACATTCTCTTTTTGAATAGGGCATTTGTTAATTTTTTTTTTGTTACTGAAATTGAATAATAACATTAAAAACGGTTAAAATAAATTTATAGTACATAGGACTTTTCATTACAAAGTTATAACGTCTTAAAAACTGACGAACTACGATTCGTGTGAAAACCCTCCATATAAAACACGACTGGATTATGATGTTACTGGCCAGTTATTTAGCATTCATTATAAAGGAGTTTATTAAATATCTTTAGTATCTCGTTAGATATTGTGTTTAAGTTATATATTGCATATTATAATTTTCTCATTTTTTTGTGTGGAAACTAAATTCATAATACATTTTCAATTTAATGAACAAAAAAATTTACACTTTTTCCTATTTATAAGTTACGATTAATTGTTTATTATATGCATTATTTCTTTCAGAACAATGTTTTTTTAAACCGACGTCAGTCAAATACCTTATTTTTTAAGATTAGGAATAGATATTTGTTACCTTTTATCACAAACCACACAGCTGAACGGTCTGCTCCCCGTATGTATCAAGAAATGCGTTACGAGGGAATGTTTCTCCGTAAAACGTTTCTCGCATATGTCGCACACAAACGGTTTCGTACCTGTATGCGTCTTCTCGTGTGACGTAAATTTACTCGGTGCATTGAACACCTTGGGACATGAATGACATTTAATCAGCTTATCACCAGTGTGGAAACGCATGTGCATGGAGAGACTGTTCTTTTTATTGTACGTTTTACCGCATACTTCACACGGGTACTTAGTTTTTTCTTCTGCGGCAAATCTGGATTCTCTTATGTCATAGCTCCAACATTTTTGTTTTTTATGGCCATAATTTTTCCCTTTTCTTAGTGATTCACTTTTATGCACATGCCTGCGTTCATTTGAGTATCCTTTTTCATTGTAAAGTTTTCCACGTTCAGGTAATTTTTCATTATCGGAATAAGAACTTATATTATCTGAAAAATCGTTAACAGAACATTGGGATCTATCATCTGAGTCTTGAGTTTGAACCTTATTTTCCGTAAAATTTTCATCCGTTTTACTAGAATAAAAACTGTTGTAAAAATCTGGAGGTTTGCCTTTCAAATCGAACTGCAAACCTTCAGTCTTAAGAGGACCAAAATTTATACTGAAAATTATATTTTCGCTATCACTTTTCCAATTTGAACCAGTTTTTCCATGTGCGTGCAAAATCTCTGCTTCATCCAACTTCCTCAGTTTAATTAGCATATTTTTATCAATCGGCTGGCCCTTTATGTCATAAAAAACGTAATCGGAATCAAAATTATATCCATCGTCCAATTTCATAATATCATTATATAAATGAATTTTTCTATGCAATACCAACGAATCATTTCTCAGGAAGCATTTTCCACAAAAATCGCATAAATATGTTTTAATATTTGAGTGTGTCTTCTCATGTACCTTTGCTTGCGTTTTGTGTCTAAACTTTTTCGTACAGACAGAACATGGATAATTTTTTTCATCAGTATGTATTAACATATGACGTGCTAACGTCTCTTTCTTACCGAATCTTTTGAAACAAACTTGGCATGTGACGGTGTGGCCTTCGACATGCAATTTGTAGTGTGTCGTAAGAGTTTGTTTTGATGCATAACACCGGTCGCATATATCGCATTTGTATGGCTTATTGCCAGTGTGTATGTTTATATGCGACTTCAATTTATATAGTGAGGTGAACGTTCGATTGCAGATGTGACACCCGAACATATTAATACCCGTGTGCTGTTTCATATGAGATACGATTGAAGATTTTCTATTAAAAGTTTTGTTGCAGGTATCGCAAGTGAGTAAGCCTTCGCGCGTATGTAGTTTGGTGTGGGACTCGTACACAAGTTTTTGTATAAACGTTTTCGAGCAGAATTCGCATTGGAATTCTTTCTTGCCTGTATGGATTGGTGCATGGCGTTCGAGTGAGTATTTTTCAGTGAATGTTTTGTCACAAACGTCGCACGTAAACATTGTAGATTTAAATACTTTTTTTGCAATTTGTTGTTTATTTTTCTCAATTTTGTAACATACTTTTTCCTCTTATTTTTCTTGAAGGTTTTGTTGACATAGAGCCATTTTGTCTATGTATTATTTCATAAAATAATTTTCTTTATTTCTTAGATCTAATATTAGTAGCGCATTTCAATTTTTTCACGTTTTCAATTCTTTTTGGCGTATATTATCATTTTGATTTTTATTTTGAAACTATATTGAGAAAGCTGGATATTCAACTGCCTGGAGATGTTTCTGAAATGTCAATGTTTTTGATTTATTTAATATGTGGTGACAGCAAAACCATAATGGCAATGGACTTCAAATGTTTGTTTATATGATTAACGAAGTAAATATATCATTACTAAAGGATATTTTTGTCTATTAAGTTTATTTCTAATGCAATTTTCATTTTATTTGATTGGTAATAGAGTTAACTCTAAGGACTGTAAGATCAAGTTTCACAGTTTAAACCAACAGTCAACAAATCTTGGTTTACATTTAATCTGTCGATTACGTACAAATGGTAATTTCAATATTATTCTATTTATATAAACTTACTTAACTTTATTTGCTACAATGAATATTTTATTGACTATATGCTTTATTATTGAATACAGCCAAAAGTTAATAAAATGGTTAATAATCTGTGATTATTTAATTAACGAAAGTGATTTTTTACAAATATACCCGCTGTTTTTAACTTTATAATGTCGAGATTATAACAGAGTGTCCAGTTTTATCAAGTTGGAAATTTTAATGCAACTGTTATCATCATTCCAAAAGTTTAAACGATTAATATGCGCTCTAACAATATACGGACTTGGGAAATTATTATTAACCATTTTAGTGCCATGATTTTTTAGTCATATATATTTAAAAATGCCAAAGAAATCTTTTGTTTTTGATGTCATTTACCCTTGTCTCGAAAAAAAAAATGTATCTCTTCCAAAAACTACCAATTTTAATAATTTTTTCAGTGTTTTCTTAATAAAAACTTGTACAAGGATAATAAAATACAAAGAAAATTATGGAAATATATATTGTGAACAAAAATTATAACAAAAACTGAAATCAAGGTCGCATCGTATTTTCTCAGTCCGGTACATCCTCCATATCAGCAAAATTATTGTCATTGTCACTATTACCACTATCATTCAAAATTTACATTACGCCAAATTGTGAGTGCACCACAATGTCACTCCCACTATCACTTTCTTCATAACTTGAAAAACGATCATTTTCACTCAAATTATTTTCGTATTCTGACATTATGGGTTAAAAATTTTCTTTTCCTGGATCCTTTTTATACTGTAATTAATAATAATATTATAATTTGAACTTTGTGTAACACGTAGAAAGATAAAATATTAGCGATGCGTACGAGCGACCTCCCCTACCGCGCGCTAAACAGCAACTGATTTCGCGAGCGCCATCGCGCTCGTGGCAAATTTAGTTAATACGCGCATTTTTAATTCTGTTTTGATTAACTAACAATGTGTACCTACTAACTATTAATGCAACTTTATTCATATTATAAACTATTAATAATGCGGAGTTTTCTAAACTCTGAAATAATATGACTACTAAATGACAGTTCGGTGGAATGACGGAAACGTAAACAGCTGATAGCCGGGCGGCCATATTGCTGTAGTTAATCTAAATAATCTAGTTTAAAAGTTCGACCAATTTAAACTGTCTTTGATTGATATGACTAAACCGCCGTTTAAATCCTGTTAGTGGTTTAAACTGTGACTCATCTTCGGGCCTAAGCCAGTAACAATCGTTTTAGTCTTGGGGCAAAAACTAATAGTTACAATTAATTGGACTTTGCTGCAATACTTTTGTGAAAGGAGAACAGGCAGTTTTGTCCATTCTACCAACAGTAACAACTATGTGTTATTTTGTAAGGACCATCGCAATTATTCTACTAAATATTTTTTCTACAACGCAATGCCTCTCACAATGACATCACAATTATAGCATTCTATATTTTTTACCTGTTATGAAATTTGGCTGTTCTGAAAGGATATTGCGACAATTGGATATTGAGGCAATTTTACATCACAGCAAAAAAATTAATATTTGATATAAAAAGTTAATGTTTTATTATTAAAACAAATTGTTAAACAGAACGTAGGTGAATAAAAGGATTGATATAAAGGTCTCCCGTCCACTATATCAGATGGAGATATCATTTTAATGTCTGTGCCACCTGGTGCAAACACATTGGATGCCCGTCTCCGTATGCATTCTTCATTTAAGTTTCTTGAGATAAGGAGGTGGATTTTGTTGTGGAGTAGCTGGTTATTATCAAATTTAGTAATAAAGAATTAATATGGTCACTTAACGAGAGAAAGGATTCAGAAAATATGCTGCTTTGGAATGATGACATTTTAAGAAAGTGAAAAGTTGAAGAATTATAATATTGGACTTTATTTAGATAACTCACTGACAATGAAGTCCAACCGAGTTATTATTTGGTAATGAGTGAATGACAAGGTCGGGAGGATTTGAAACGGTGTATGCATGTGGTCCACTGCCTGCACACGCTAGTTTGGCAATGTTGCGTGTCATGCACGGAGTGTTCTGCTGCCTGCAAAATACTCTGAACGAGATAGCTGAGCCGGACTGGTAAAGGTGGACCGTCCATAATGTAATCCATACGAGTACGAATTATTTCCACGGAACGGACATATTAGCGTATGACATTCTACAGATACCTGTCACAAAATACATAGCTTTCTATCTCTGTTTGTAATGACTCAACTACCAGAAAAGCAAAAGAAACAAAGACGTTATGGATCTACGCATACTGTCCTGTTCATCGTATAAATCTTTTCATAGGAAAGAATGAAACAGAAAATGTTCTGCGTAATAGGCGCACATTCGTAACATGTCCTACTCATATATCGAATTTGACTATTCTATTGTATTGATGACAATATTATCTACAGCAAACAGTCCTAAGCTTGTATAAAGTATGAAGGAAACTACAATATCTTATATAGTATCGTTTTATATAGAAAGACACTGCTGGAAATTGCAGTATGTAACATACAAATAAATATTAAATATTTTATGTTAAGTATTTACGTTGTGTACTCCCAGATATTGGTGGTGCTCCCATTGTGTACGCATACGCAATACTAGGTTGTATGCATACCGCATACAACCTAGTATTTGGTAACAGGTATTTATACCTATTATTTTCACATACTCATAACAGGTTCAACTAGTATGAAAAAATACTGATATCGTACACCTCTATGGGCTGGTTGAGACATGGTCTGGCGCAGAATGCTTACTGAATGATGTAAAGGGCCCTTTCTCATGTAAATGCACACATGGAATATTTATTTCAACGATCCGGTATGGATTCGATCATGCCACGGTCCGGTATAATGAGCAGAGACCTTAACTGCTATCTTTAGCACATTCTACTCCTCTTTCGGGTTTATTTTACATTTTTTTTTATTTTAACTTCTTTCTGCAGCAAATAATTCTCAAAAAATATGGGTATTAGTATATTTTGAATTTAAGCGTTAAGCAAGAAGACATGCAATGTGGAATCTTTTATTCTAAATCTAAAAGACCTTGTCGATTTAATTCCATTTATACGTCTGTTTTTTATAAACTTTTTTAAGGAGAAAGCAAAAAATAAATTTATAAAACAAGTTTAAAACAGCATTTACTTTCAGCCTATCTGTAACATATAGTAAGTATTCCTTTCAAATTATGTTTTAAATTTGCAATATATATATATATAAATTAATTTAATATTGGATATTTGGCGTTAATTTTGTAGAAATTCATTTTTCACAATTAAATGAAATTATGTGATGTAGGTATTATATCTACTTTCTTTAAGTTCTTTACCACGACCTAGGTTTCATTGTATTACAATATCTCCAGGTGGCTGTTAGCAAAGATTTTCAGGTGGGCTATTAGCAAAAATCTTTGCTAACAGCCTACCTGAAGATGTTGTAATACAATGAAACCTAGATCGTGGTAAAGAACTTAAAGAAAGTAGAAATAATACTACATCACGTAGTTTCATTTAATTGTGAATTAATTTAATACTGGCGTTAGACATATTTTTTACACTAGCGACAAAATTCAATATTATAATAAAGTCTTTGAATCTAATATTCAATTAATTTAATACTGGCATTAGACACATTTTTTACACTAGCGACAAAATTATAATAATCAATATTATAATAAAGTCTTTGAATCTAATATTCAAAGAGGGAACTAAGTATTAGAAACACATACTGTATTAGATTATATTAAATTAGAAGACTATGAAAATCTAATGTAAATATGAAAAGAAATGTTGTATCTCTTTGTTTATTTCATAATCATATTTTTCACAACTCCTTATGACGTAGCCTTTTATTTATTTATTTATTAATTAATTGAAAACTCTATGTCCAACTTAAGGCGGGTTCCCTGCGCTAAAAATCAAACAAAACATGTTAGCATAACCATCTCCTGCGTTATAAACAAAACGAACGCTCAGTGTTAGATAATATTTTATTTGAGCTAAAATGAATTCAAACGAGGAAGACGTACTTGAAGTTATATTTCAATAAAGAAAAAGAAACCAGTCAGATTAGTAAACAACAATGTATTGTCTTTATTCCAATTCATATTATCTTCAAAACACCATACACAAATTTGAATATTTCTCCAACTGATGATGTGAAAAAAAGGAGCGAGTGATGTGGCCGATGTTAGAAAGCGAGGGCGGAATAAACATTTCCCTCCCCCGCAAGCAAACGGGGGATGTTATACATTTGGCCCTGATAACATGTTTGCATGTTTTTGTTCGACAAAATATTTTGGCCATGCCCCTATTTTGTTAGAAAAACATGTTAGAGCTCATTTGTAACAAAAATACAGTCGCAGAAGACCCAGCTTTACATTATCACCCAAAGCGTTGGGGGGCATTTGGAAGAACATATGAGAAATAGTTATAAAACAATAACCAATAGGACAATACACTCACAGAGCAATTCAATACAAATATATATAATTTGAATAAATATCATCTGGCAATCGGCTGTGAACTACTAAGCAACTCTATGAGCCCATTACAGAATGCAGCAGAAAAAAATATTATCTAGACTGTGTGCACCTCACAGTACAGCGTTGAACAATGTGAATGCACGAAAGACAGGTGAATGCTATAGAATATTCGTTCGCGCTCTAAGCAGGCAAAATAAACAATGATATTTTCCTCTCGTTTAGCAGCCAGGAGCATAAGGGACCACTAAACTCAAGACGGAAGGTTTACCAACAATTCATTCTACCAATGTCATTATTTGTCATCTATTTTATACTTACAAGTTCATGTTTATGGAATTGTGATTGTTAATGTCACAATTTCACAGGTCTGGTAAACCCCTTTGGAAAAAAATCATTCTATTCATAATTATAAATAGATACCTTACGATACGAAAGGTGGTTTTTGGTCATTTTGTCTATATACTTTCAAAATTAATTAAAGTAAAATATGACAAATTTAAAAGCTCTATTGCTTGCAATGATTTATTGAATTTACAGAAAAAAAATATTTAATATCTACGAAGCTTACAAGTTAAGAGTTAACAAGTATTATTGAAAAATTTATTTGAATATATTTACAGAAATACGTTAGTTCTAATCTTGTTCGTTGTCTTCATTTGTACGCCGCGAGCACGGCCATCTTGCCGAAACCAAATTTGGAGTGTATCTTGTGTTTCTTAAGGCTCTTGAAGTGCGACCTCAGCTTGCAGGCGAATTTCTTTATCATATACATTGTGGGCAATTTGCAGACAAATTTTGTGTAAGCCTGAAAAAAGTGGAATATAAAAAAGTGTGAAAATTAAAGCCACAAACAGTTTTATCAAATAACTTGAAAGTTACACTTGGTCATTTCTACATAATGAGAGATGGTTACAAGACTTTTGAATCAAATGAATTGTTTTTACCATAAACCAATTATTTTCCCCACATTAATAAATATGTTTTAGCTTTTTGAGTCTAGATACATAAACAAAAAATTGCCCAGTGTGAATCGGACTTGCGCACGAAGGGTTCCATCAGCCGTAGCACCAAACAATATTAAACTTATAAGGTTATATTTCTCAAAGACACTGTAAAAATTAAAGTTATTGCTGCGGCCGGTACTGAAAATAACCCATATTTCAAAAACTCCACAACATATCTTGTGGAAACCTTAATTTTTTTCAGAATTGTACACACGTTAGTTAAAAAGTTATAGGCAGAGGGGGACACTTAAGACTTTGGAAGCACATATCTCACCAACTATTCACTTATATAAAAAAGTTATATTGGAACCTCTACATTATTTTTTAGACCTATCTAACAATACCCCACAACCCTATGTGGACTGGATTTTTTTTTCAACCCCCACTTATATGTATGAAATGCCACCCCTAACAATATTTTTTTCATAATTTCACTATTTCATTATATAGCAGTTCATAGAATACACTTGATATCCAAATTTCATCTATATAGTACCAATAGTCTCGGAGTAAAATGGCTGTGACATATGGACAGACAGATGGACAGGATGAAATGATACGGGATCCGTTTTTGCCATTTGCCTACAGAAGCCTAAAAAATATAAAATATTATGATGTTTAGGAACAAAATATGAATTAAATGATTTCTATGATTGAAATATGTTATGTATGTGATGTTAAACTCGGAGAATGTGTTTGAGGAGTAATTGCATAAATTGTATTTGGCCTTATAGCCATTGAAGCACGACGGCTCCAATGTAAGGTCAATAATCTACCTGACCTTTTCAATATATACAAAGGCCAAATAATTTAGTTTACTTTGTTGGCATTATCAATAATTACTAGAGTTAAGCGTGACCATTACTTGAAGAAAAAAACAGAATACTGCTTTGTACTTGTTGCTTAAAATTTATTTACTCACGTTCATGGGTCAAGGGAACAGATAAAGAAACATTTTGAGTTTACAAGGCTAGCAAAAATATGATTTAGTATTTTTGAAGAAACTTCCAAGAAAAAAATCAAAAGTTTTCAGTCTCATGAATTTAAAGTGGAGTACTGAAATAATTAAGACCAAAATTTCCTTGTGAGCAATTAACAAAACTTATCTACAAAAAAAACAGCTAAGTGTGAGTATGCTAACACATTGAAGGTTCCCGAGCATGTTTCAAGTGAAGTTACTTTATTTATCATAAGTCATCATCGAAGTAGACTTCCTAGCACAGGAAATATGATGAATACCTAATATAATTAACAAAACTTTGTATGCTAAAACATTGATGGTTCCCTAGCATGTTTCAAATGAAGTTACTTTATTTATCATAAGTCATCGTTGAAGTAGACTTCCTAGCACAGGAAATATGATGTAATACCTAATATAATTAACAAAACTTCGTATGCTAACACATTGATGGTTCCCTAGCATGTTTCAAATGAAGTTACTTTATTTATCATAAGTCATCATCGAAGTAGACTTCCTAGCACAGGAAATATGATGAATACCTAATATAATTAACAAAACTTATCTACAAAAAAAAAACAGCTAAGTGTGAGTATGCTAACACATTGAAGGTTCCCGAGCATGTTTCAAGTGAAGTTACTTTATTTATCATAAGTCATCATCGAAGTAGACTTCCTAGCACAGGAAATATGATGTAATACCTAATATAATTAAGTAGGGTGACAAATATATTATGAATACTTCAATAACTATGACATCTACTATAATTCTTCTTAAGTCTCCCTACAACCTTTGTGTAGGCTTGTGATACCCTGTTTTCTTCATAATACATGGTGCACGGGAATAAATGTCGGACAAAGAAAGACGCTATTCGTTGGCTATAAAGGAATAAATTGTCGTTGAAATAAATCGTAAAACATGTCCTTTTTCTAATTAAGTGCAAAAAAAAATATTACACATAACTCTTTTTAATTCACCTAATACAGCTAACGCACGCACACAAGCTCACGCTAGCCGTACGCAACCATTCCATTAACCCGAGTGGTGCTTATTCATGTGCACAAATATCTTGTGTATGAAGAAAATGACAAATAATTATGAATATTATTTAGAATTTTCTAAAAAAAAGTCAGGCTTTAAATATTATTTTGATGAAAATTGACTATTTTTCAGTCAACGAATAACGTTTTTCTTTGTCCAACATTTATTTCCGGACACTATGTATTATGTTCAGTAGTTTCAAAAATGAAAGGGAAGAAAATGTTAATTTTGCATTTTTTCAGTATATCTCAGGAAATATACTACCTACATTATTAAAAAATATATTTTTGCAACCCTTGTAACTTAGCCCTTTCAGATAGCCCACACTATATGAAATTTTAAACATTTTTTGAATTCATAATTTAATCCCCCTGTAACAGACATGGAAACAAACCCTAATAGCCTGCCAAATTATTGAGAAACCCTGGGAATTCAATAAACCCACCCATATTTGCTTTGTTGACTATTCTAAGGCATTTGATTCGGTCAAATGACCAAAACTTTGGAAACGCTACTGGAGATGGGAACGCTACTGAAACACCTTGGAAGTCTTTATGAAAATGCAATGACCTCGATGAGAACAGACAATGTTTTGTTGAACAGCTTTCATCCTAGTGCAGGATTTCATACGTAAAGTCTACTGCAAATGATGGATAATGTCAGCCTTGACTTCGGATAGGAAATTAATCGCAATATATATTATATGAGATTTATAAATATATTAAAACGGAACAAGTAGCATGTTAACCTAAAAATGTTTAATTCAGTACCACAATCGAAAAAATGTATCTTTCTACAAACATTAAATAAAAATCGCGACCGAGTCCTACTTTTGGTTGATATTTCGTTTTTTACCCATTTTTTTTCATTTAAAACAAAAAACATTGGAAATTCACATTTTCTATAAACTTGTCCCAATAAAAATAATATATAAATATTATAACTAATATTGATGAATGAAATATAGTATATAGAAAACAGTTTGCCACTCGCAAATTTGCGACATTTCGACCGTAAACCTTGACAACCATATAAAATTTCATAATATTTATCAAAAATACGCCAATATCACACAATGTTCATTAACAACTAATAAAATAAATTAAAAAATGTAATACTCACATCAATACCAAATGATCGTTGTTTATTTTGTATTCAGTTTTTATTTTCACGTTTATTCAGTACTTCACAAATCCACTAAAACAGAACAGAGACAATAGTGAAACCGAAAGCACAAAACAGAGGGAGAGCATCAAGCTCCGCAAATAAACAACTAAAAACTATTACTAACTAGTGATGGCAGTAATAGTTTAATAAAATTTTTAGTTTGACAGCCGCCTTAAATAGTAATCTACCTTTAAGATAAGCGATTTTATCGATAGGTTTTTTTATTATCTCGCACATTAATCTTAGATCGATAAGTTATCTGAAGGAAGTATAGTGTGTTTATGTAAATTTCAAAAACGTAAATTTCAAAACGTGACAAATTATTCAAATAAAATTTCTCCTCCGGAATAATAATTGTTTAAAAGTAAATTGTTCCCAATAAATGTGAATTTCATTTTTAATTTCGCTTCTACATATTTGTCTACCAAAACAAGTATTTGCAGTAGATTTTTAAATGTTACTGTTATAATAAAACTAAGAAAATTTCCTTGGATCTGTAGTATTGATTGGTGTCTGCTTTTTAATATTGCACTAGAAAAAGCTATTCGGGATTCAGATATTAACACTAGGGGTACCATCTTTTACAAATCAGTTCAGATCCTAGCGTATGCTGATGATATTGATATAATTGCTAGAAACCTATCAGCATTGAGAGAGGCGTTTCTGTCTTTGGAGATAGCAGCAAATCAAATGGGTCTGGCAATAAACTACTCCAAGACTAAATATATGGCTATAGAAAAATCTCCACCAAATAATGCACATAATCGTTTGGAGATTGACTCACATACCACCCTGGACTGTCATGCCAAATATGATGATGATGAGTATTGATTGGAAAATAAAAATGAAATTAAAATTAAAAACTGCTTGAAGTTCAGGTTCAGACAATGTCCGTGATCGTATTTAATTAGATTATAATATAAACGGGATCTTGACATTCGGAATCAATAATATATAAATTCTAATGTTTCCTGGAAATGTTATATTGGAAGGCAAATGTCATATTACATCAATATGCCTATTATGTATTTGTGAAGATGCAAACTTTCATTTGATTTTACGCAAAGTTTAATTTCAGTGACAACTTACTGCAAAATTACTTTTAGTTCTCAAAAAGTGTCTTAAGCTATATGTATCACGGTATAACTGAAGAGGTCATAAGGTGCGGTACGGTATTCCCTGGAAAATACCGAACACTCCTTAGGAAGGCGAAAGTATGCTGAATGAGCTTTGTTGCATTATTAAGAGTATATGACAGTTTCCACGGAAAAAAAATTTAAGAAAAGTGTAAGTTACGTGAAAATTCCAAAATAGCATTATTTTCAAATGGGTATCTTCCTTGCTTAAGTGGCAATATATATTTTTATGTACAAAAAAGATGAAAGATTTTTTATTACATTCTGAGACAAGTTGTCAGTTCTGATGAGTACATTTTTTTACAGCATGAACAATCAAATTTGGATCACAGTATCTTAAAAAGTGCTCATTTTATTTTTTTTCTGAGAGAGCTGTAGCAGTTGTCGTTAAATATTTTAATTAGTTTGAAAGTTTGGTTACTCAGCTATATTTAAAATTATAAATTTTGTCAGCCTGGCCTATCACGTCTTTTCGGATTATAATTATTCAACGGAACAACTTGCATGTTTATGCATATAGCATCGGAATGTTTGTTACACATACAGGTGATCAAACTGAGTATATTTGAGCCGTCTTTCTGTAAAAAAGATTGCAATTTTCACAACAATTTTTTTCAGACTGGTTGATGAAAATTTGGTTGAGAATTTTCATATAATTCCTTAATATTTTTTATTTAGTTGGATTCGTATAAATACCTCCTATAATCGATTACCTCTCACATCTCTATCAATCGATCATTATAAGATGAGAAAGAAATTTAATTTCAAATGCATTTCGAAAAAAATACTTTTATTAAAATTATTTTTATAAATATTAAACATTGCCGTTTTTGAACGCCTTATAACAAAAGATAATATGAAAATCTTACACTAATATTGCACCATGCTTTCACAAGACGCTGAAATACACGTGACAAATATCACAACAGATAAATCTCCGACGAGAGTTGCGTGATATGAAGATAATCAGAGTGACGATATATTTTTATCGACTTTAATGATTTCTGTCAATGAGAATTGTTGTTTATTTCCGAATTTTGAGTTATGCAATATTCCGATATATGATTTTTTCCTGTTTCAGCAGACCCAAATAATTTATTTTTTTTATAAATACCCTTTAGACGAAAATGATTAACAAACTAAAGGTATAATGTCTTTCGCTTCTAGCCCTGCCTAATATGTATAATTCATTGAAGTAAACCGTATAACATGATATAGATGCATATAATATGCATATATATGCGTACGTATGTACATGTAAAGTAATTTGATTAATATTTTATATATCATCTTATTTATTATGTAATGACGAAATCAGATGGGAAATTCCTTTTGCCACCTGTGTATCCGTATGCTGAAAAGTTATACTGTAATGAAAAGTGAAACACATCGATAGGAGGAAGAGAGAGCGATGAATAGTTTCTCTCTCTGTTGCCAGTCGCTAAGCATATCAGTAAATAGGAGATGACCAGTAAAGTAAGCCTAGTTTCAAAGAAACAAGTATTGTATATAGACCCTGCTCATACATTAAATTCACAAAAGCTATCCATAAAAAATCGTGTGCAGGCATACGTATTCGCGCCAATTACTTATGGCAGTCGATACTAGCGGGCGTGTGTCAACAGAGAATAGTCGGTTTTAAATTTTACACGTCACGATACAAGAGGCTATTTGACTTGATTTTTTAAATTGTTCTATTTTACATTATAACAGGTTTACCCGCTGACGGGGGTTACTACTTATTTTCATATTAAAATTGTGTGTAGTGCCACAATGTACAAATACGTTTATAAAAAGTCCACACAAAGTGAAAAAAGTGGCTGCAATTAGACCGAAGGTATCCAAACAGCTTTATACTCATTCAAATATTTTTACTTATTCAAGTATTTTTATGTGTGAAGATCATTTCGATGTAAGTAATATTTGTGTTTTAAATATTATTATCGATATCGATGCCTATAAACCAAAAGAATAAGAATATTAAATTTTTGTATGAATGCGTTTTCCTAGCCTGTGACGTCATCTGACTTTTAATCAATAACAGGGCGTATGCGACGCTGATTGAATTTAAAAAAATATTGTGATTTCTTTACATTTTTTTGAAGTAAAACTTCTTTAGGCACGTTTGACTTGGGGAGTAAGCAGATGAATGCGTGACGAGAACGTTACGAAAAGTGTGATCGGGCAAGGCGAACGGAAGTTGAGAAAGAGATATAAGTTAGCGAAGACAGAAAGAGAGAGAGTTACGTTTCGTATATTACTGTAGGGACGAGAGAGAGAGAGAGGTGCGAGCACACATGTTCTTTCTTTCTTTCTCTCATTGCCAGTTATGTTTCGTATATCAAAGACACAGTACCCTATTGCAAGCCTATTGTCTGTATCACACTGTAGAAGCAAGAGAGAGCAGTGCGCGCGCACATTTTCTTTCTCTCTTCCTCTCATAGCCAGTATATATATATATATATATATATATATATATATATATATATATATATATATGCGAGTTTGCTAGCGTTACGCGAACGGTGATTGTTTAATTATTTTGTAATTTCGTTCCTGAAGAATTTTTTTATAAATTATTATTTTGTTTAATACATTAAATATTCTACGTTTAAAGTGAATAAAATTGTAAATTCATTTTAAAGTTCATGTTTTGTGAATTTGAAGTTTTACTTTAGTCGTGTGGTCTAAAGCACACTCGTTTTTTTTTTCATTAAATATAAAGTTATTCTTTCGAAAATGAAAAGCAATACGCTTATTCACGCTATAATCTAACAGGATAACCACGAATTGTGGTATATTTTCGATGTTGTCAAATAGCCTTTTATGAAAATCTACGATATATCGTGACGTGGAATGTTTTTATAATTTATATATCGTGGACACTGATGACATTTTGTGTAGTTTTACGGTGGAGATCGTACGTAATTATGACCGCTATAATAGAACGACTAGGCTCCTATATTTATCTTAATATAACTTTAATACATTTAATGTGTCCTATTTGACGAAGCCATACGAAAATCTCAAAAATGCGCGAACTACAGATGTGTAACTCATTAGTCAGAGATATAAAAGATACAGCTCACATTTTACGTTCATATCCATCACTCGCTCACTTGAAATCAAAATGAATGAGTCATCACTAGCTCGGGAGTGATCGGCGTCTTTTTTGTTTCACCAAATCAATCATTTCACTCACTCGTCGCGTCGTGAAGATATAAAAGTATACGTTTTGACGTTACATGAAAGAGAAGGAAAACGATCGGTCTGTTTGGTCAAATGTGCAACTGGATCTATGTAGACGACGTAGCTACTCGCGATCGAATGTGAGCGCTGTGATAAACTGTGACTAAAGTATACTTTAGTTCGCTCAAAATATTTGCGTAAGCAAACACTTTGTTTCATTTCAAATTTCTAATATATAATTGTATAAATACGCCAATTTTTTCCAATTTATTTAATTATCATTAAAGTAATTTTATGTATAATTTCAATCTAGGTTGACAGTCCTAAATCCTGAACCTGTAAAGTATAAAGCAAAGTGAATACTTTTGTAGGATTTATTTTTATTTTCAAACAATAGTGCGTAATGTTCAATCATTACTATTTGTCACCATATTGAACAATGGTCATACCAATCAACATAAATGGTACAACGTATGCGTAATAAATAATTTCGTTAATAACTCGGAATACTGAGCTAGAGATATAAATGAGTGATATACATCTTTCCAATCAAATGATTGGGAGCGGTGGGTGGGATCGGGTCGGAAGAGGCGCGAGTGCGCACTCACTCACAAATTTAACATCCTTATAGGTTCACCTACAGTCTTACAATATTACCTCGATAACTTGACAGGGAGCCGAGCTGTGCTACGGTAACGACATATTTACCGTGGACGTGAACGGCTTGACGTCATTATCGACGGAAATTTAAAAGCGTCTCCTTACAATCCTATACAGTTTACTTCCCTATTATACCGCAGCGGTAAAAAAGATCGTTCTGTGCCGTTACTGTGCAAAATTATAAAAAAGCCCATTGGGCCTTTTTTAAAATATTAGAAAACTAACCTAAATAATTTATTTTTATGTAACAAAGCTCTTTTGAAAAGTGGTAGAAAGCCTTTTTACTGAGATACAGCTCTTAAAATCAGTACAAGTGTTGCTTGTGGCGACATCTGTCTGTGTTAAATCTCTATTAAAAATAAAATGTATGGGGCTGTCAGACACGCTAAAACATATGTATAAAGATATTCATTTTTGTCTCACTCTGAGACATGTATTATTTCTACCACTGTCGATGCCATTTTGTAAACATTAAAACAAAAAATATTCCTAAATAATTGCGATTTATTTAATGTGTCGAACTTGCGCGTGTACTGTTACATATTTGATCTTATATATATTGCGGCTGATATCTTCTACTTCTAGAATGGGTATGAAAGCATACTAGCTGTGACGAACTACGTTTTCTCGAAAACGTTGGGCGTTTTTATAATTTGGCACGGTAGCGGCACGGCACGATATTTTTTACAGTCGCCATTTAAAAGGAAATTAAAATGTATGGGATTGCAGGGTTTAAATTGGGTATTTGACTAATGTTTTTTTTTATTTCATTAATCATAATTTCAAGGTACAAGCTGATGAAGAGCGAAAATTTTTTTAATAATCTTAAAAATTGACCGAGTTATAAAAGTCTAAATGTAACCTTTAGAGAAGGACGGCAATACTGTGTTGTGAGGTCATTTTTAATATTGCCCATTATATTCTACGAGAGGAAAAGAGACAGGGATATACTCAACTCTATCCGTATCTTCAAATTTAGAAGCCTACAACTGGCTTATTTTTCAATCAATTTTTGAATTTTTTTCAAGACTGATTTTTAATTAACTTATATTTCACAATATTGTACAAACAATATCAAAATTTAGAATGAGTGTATTTCCGTGTAATGAATGAGACCGTATTTCCGTTTTAATTTCCTAATATTTTGAAAAGTGACTTGTGTAAAACACTTATTTAAAGTATTTTCTACTGGAAGCCATTTTCTAGATTTGAAATGCAAAGCTAACTTTGTACTTCTCGCAGATGGCTTACGCGTCCATTGTTTTCTTTATATTTCATCGTATAAGGGGTCATTACACTACTTTGAATTTAGGATCCCAATTAGGATTTAGGAAAGGAAATCAGGAAGTAAGTAAAGTGCAATAAGAGTTAGGACATTTATGATTCTAATTAGCAAGTCAGGATGGTTCTTGCCTTCCTGACCCGCTTAGCTTCCTAATTAGGGAAGTCTAATAACATTCAGGATGCCCAGTCGGCTCGCGACCAGCGAAGGGAGTGGACGTATTAATTGTTTTGTCAAGCGTTTGTTTACGGTAAAAGGGAGTTAAATGAGGAAAAAGAAGTAATGTTAAAAGTACTGGAGGTTCTAAATATGTATCAATAAGATTTTGTCAGAAAAATTTTTTTTTTCTTGTTTAGAAATGTAATAGATAGATGGAGCATTTGATTTTTTTAAATATTTTGTGGAAATGGAAGCAGTTCAAAAAAATTTGATTATTATTAAAATTTTGTGTTTAAAAAAAAGAGTGTTCTTTAGACCACACGACTGAAGTAAAACTTTAAATTCACAAAAATTTAAAATGAATTTACAATTTTATCGCATATATATATATATATATATATATATATATATATATATATATATATATATATATATATATATATATATATATATATTTCATGCACTGGCTATGAGAGGAAGAGAGAAAGAAAATGTGCGCGCGCACTGCTCTCTCTTGCTCCTACAGTGTGATACAGACAACAGGCTTGCACTGTGTCTTAGATATACGAAACATGACTGGCTATGAGAGAAAGAGAGAAAGAAAATGTGTGCTCGCACCTCTCTCTCTCTTGTCCCTACAGTAATATACGAAACGTAACTCCCTCTCTCTCTTTCTGTCTTCACTAACTTATATCTCCCTCTCAACTTCCGTTCGCCTCGCCCGATCACACTTTTCGTAACGCTCTGGTCACGCATTCACCAGCTTACTCCCCAAGTCAAGCGTGCGTAAACAAGTTTTACTTCAAAAATTTGTAATTTACGAACGTGGCATCCAATGAAAAAAGCCTATTCTGCATTTTAAATAACACATTGCGTTGTAAATTTTAAACAAATCGATTAATTTTAACCAAATCGGTATCTTCTTGTAATATGTTGTACACTAGTTTGAAAAAATAATTTCCCAAAAAAAAGAGTACGGAGTCAGAATCTTAAGACAAAACATACTACATTGATGAACAAACTGATTCTATGACTTTGAACTTGAAACCAGTCTAAACTAGTTCCAACTTTGTCTGTCTGAGTTATTTTAAAATTCCAAAATTCCTCAAAGCTATTATTGTTATAAAACGTAACATTAATGTTATAAAGGACTGATTAAAAGGAAAAGATCCTTGTCAAGGCTTTGACAAAGAATATTGTTCTCCTGACTCCGCCGCGCTCTCTTCTAATTTCGGAAATAAAATAAATTTTGAAATGGTTAAACGTTTAACATTTTCTTAAAATTATAAGTAATTTATATAGCCAAAAAAATAATTTTACGAAAATTTCAATCACCATAAACTATATTTTTAATGCTTGGATAGAGTAGGCGTCATTGTAAAAATTGTGTACCTGTGTATATCTTCGCTCTCGGACTGAGTTAGGATCCTGATTTAGTGTAGTGTAATCAGGAGCACCTAAATTGGCTTCTTTTCCTAAATCCTAATTAGCATCTTAAATTCACAGTAGTAATAGTCCCTATAGCACTAAAATTATCCAGATAACATTTGTTTTTTAACAAGGAAGCATATTAAAACATAAAAATATGTATTAAAGTTATTGAACGTTGAAATAAACACTATTTTTCAAGTTTTATAGCGATATCTTTTGTTGTGTTTTTGGTCTTGTTTATTGTCACTGATTTGGACGTTGCAAAATAAAGCAAGTTATGACGCCATGTTAAAGCATGTAGATATTAGGGGTGCTAACTCGAGTTCTGAATATTCGATATTTCGATTTCACATAAACGATAAAAATCGATTCGCACTATGGCTTGCAAATACAGGTACATACCTACCTACATCGACTTTATGCCATTACGTCAGAGTAATTAAAACATTACCAACCACTACAGTTAGTGTTGCCAGATATTTGGAGTGAATTTTGGGAAGAAATATATAAAACCAATTATGTAGATACGAATACATCTTTATTATCGTATCGTTATTATTTGTCACCGGTTTTGGTAGTTGCAACTGGAGACCGCGGATAACAGAAAGTAGGGGTTAGAATGACGTTTTGACCGGTGGGCCTTTGACGCGCTGAATTGTTTCGCGAGTACTATTTTAGACGCAATTATCATTTGAGTTATATTCTTTTACGCAATTTTTGTGTTTATTATGATTTTATATACGACTTTTGCATTGTCCTTGGATCCCGCCAACGCTTTCTTGACAAATGCACTGCATTCTAACTTTTCGGGCATATTTTTGAAAATTTCAGGACTCGGGAAGTATGCTCGCATTTCGGGACAATCACGGTGGGTGCCGGCCATCTGGCGACCCTAACTACTTACTTCTTTCGTTGGGGTACATAAAGAGTTTTTTGAGTAACTTCATAAATCATAAGCGGGGGTGAGTGTAGTTGTGAAAAGCTCCCTATGCAAAACAAGTATAAGACCATCTCCCCCTTTATTGAGGCTTCTGGGAAGGGTGACATAGCACAAGTTCCCTATATTGACCAGTGAGGGTTGACAGTGGTAAAATTTCTATGTTTTCGTTGTAAAATTGTATTAAGTGTTTTCCAGCCACCTAATTTTAAGCCTAAGCCTGAGAAGATGAGATCCCTTGAAACCAAATGTTGTGTTACTGTATCGTAGGTCCCATGAGTGTTGCCAGCATCAGCTTATTTGCTTTTAACTTAATCCGGCTTTGGACATAAGTCCCTCCCTAAAAGTGCTCTATTCCCGTAAAATACTGCATATATTTTTATATTGTTTTGACTTTTTTGTAGGTAATATAGCTTTGAACAACTTGACAGAAAATAAATTATCTGACAGATACCTCTGTGAAGTCTATTTTGATTCTTTTGAAATAAGCTATGATTCGATAGATGTCGAAAAAAACAGTTATCTTCACCAGAAAATTTAAAAATGAAGTTTAAAGCTGCTAAAGTTTATAAAGAAAAAGGAAATTAGAATCAGAAAAAGAAAATATTGAATCCGTGAATCCAGAAAACAGTTTTCAAACACCAACCAGACACAAGCGCCATCGTTTTTCCTTGAAGAAACACCAGAACGTGTAAAGGAACTGAAACGTGCTGCAACTTTTTGCACGAAAAAACTTAAACGCTATATGGTTTCTTCCGTCGTGGAACCAAAAAGATAGACCCAGAGTAGGGCTTTTCACAAATTTTAAAACAGTGTCTATTTCTCGAAAACTAAGTATTTTATTAAGATCAAATTTTGTTAGTAACCCAGTCATAGCCTACCTCCCTTTTTCGGTTGGTCCATGACATAAGGGACAACCTGTATAACAAAACTAAAAGGAAAATTATCACAGTTAAGTAGGTTCTACTAGTGACGAGTCACAGTCGCCCAACTTATGACATGTAGTTCGGTCTATGAAAATTCATTCAAACTCCATACAAATTAACCTGCTTATTTATTATTTTGTCATTGGTTTTAGTAGTTGCAGCTGAACACGGGCAGATAGTAGAGATGAAGCGTATTTATTGTCACCGGTAAAAATACTCGATATCTCAGATCAAAGTACGTACTTCGTATGCGAAATTCAAAATACTTTGTATCGTAAATCCTTGTATGGTATGGCCGACCGGACGTTCGCACAATGGTTACTTTATGGTCGGGCTGGACATAACTCTACCCCTCTTTGTCTAGCTAGCTATAGCTATTTCACTCACGCATATCGTACTCAGGTTTTCTCGCTCTTTCATATTTAAAACACATGAAATAAGGGATAAACTGAATATTTAAACACTTTTAAGTCGTAATACTTTTAAACTGTAATACGAGTATGTCAAACATACTCGTATACTCGTTTTTTAAATCAACTGTAAAAATAACTTTATATTTTAAAATGTGTTATGTCAGTGAAAGACATACTAACCAGTATACTTATATATTTACATTTAAATAATATTATTGAAATATACAGAATGCCTTTACGCCTGTGAAAGTCACAGTAGGCAATATATTTACGTTGTGAAAAATCAATATTTAATAGAAATACTATGTACCTTTAAATGTTTATAAGCGTCCGAACGTGTATGAACCTTTCATAGTGAGAGATGTAATCGCACTTGCAATGTTTTTTTTTTCTTTTCTGGTATGGAACCATAACATTATAAATATGACCACAGAATCTATCCATTACCTAAGAAAATTCATTGTCTTTGAAACGTAAAACTGCTGTGTTGGAGTATAGACAACTTTTGCAGGTAGAAAGGATGCATAGACAATACAAAAGTAGGTAACTTCTATCTCTAACTTACATACGAGTATTTCAAAGGGAAACATGAACTTAAAATAAATGTATTTTGCTCAATAAACAAATTTATTTTGCGTATAAACAAACTTAGTTCATGATGTAGTTGTTTTTGAGAGACACTTCAATTTATATATAGAAGTTATACACTAGTAATGAAAGCCGATTTCATAGCCCATGAACCGGATAGAGATGTACGATTCGACTTCGCAAACCGATTCAAACCGAGTTGAGGTTAAACCGAGTTAAATCGATTTATGTCTATGACGAACTGAATTAACGGGGCTGCCTTGTCGATGCGCTCCGTCTGTGTATTACTTGTATGCATACTCGACTTAACCGAATTCATTGCTCGTATATTCGTATCAAACCGAATGTACTCGGTTCCCGCGTATATTTTAACAGTTTGTCCGATCATATTTTATTATTTTAGTGTACGAGTACATTCTACACCATATTACCATATTACACATAGATTTTAATAAATTATTATCACTAGTTTGTTCCAGTTGTGTTTTTTTTGTTAGAAAAGTTTCATTTTAAATCGGTTGATTATTTAATGTACATTTTTTAAACTACAATGCCGGTTCTAGAACGAAGTCTACAATTAGAAAGACTTTTGAAAAGACAGTGGACGGAAAAAATGTGTGCGGAAAATGTACACATTATAAAGAAGTATCCGGATTACTTGACTGCTTACTTATATGAATCATGTGGTCCAGGTGAATTTTCTAACTTAGCAGAGGTTGATATTTTTATAGATTCTTTATTGTTTTGATTATTTAACGGCCGTTATTTGTCAAACACCCGATAAAATTACTCAAAAATGAACGAGTTCTTAAATAATCGATTTAGGATACTATCCGATAATCGTAGTTTATTAAATCGACTTGATCAACTCGGTTACACACGAATTTTCAAATAGATTAACTCGGTTTGATAAATTTCTGAGTTGGCCCATTTCTAATATAGACAACTTTTGTAGGTAGGGAGGACGCATAAACAATACAAAAGTAGGTAACTTCTTGTCAACTTATATAAGATTGTACTTACAAAATAAATGTCTTTTACTCAATAAACAAACTTATTTTGCATATAAACAAACTTAGTTCATGAAGTAGTTGTTTTCGAGGGACACTTCAATTTATGTCTAGAATTTATACGCTTGTGATGAAACCCAATTTCATATGCCATTTACAATAAGGGAGACGGAACTGAAAAAGAAGTTACAAAGAAAATTCAAGATTGTGAGGCATTATAAAATAATGGACACAGGCAAAAATCCATATAGTGTTGGGCTAAAGCGTTATAAACATAAAAAACCTGTCAAATACGAGTGGAACTCGCATCAGGAGGTATGTTACACATTTAGATACCCATGAACATGTAAGGGTGTATAATATTGCTATTGAGCTATTTACAAGCAAAATGGTAAATGTATTGCCTACCATATTTTTCACAGGTGTAAAACATGGTAAAAATATTGAAAAAAATTATTTATTTTATTAATTTGTTTTCCGTTAATCTTGTAGTCAGTTTTCATTAACTAGATTTTTGGTTTGTTTTGGAAATAAAAAGGGGGGGGGGGAGGGGGAGAGTAATGACTGACTATTAGTATATTGATGATATATGAGTAATTATTAGGTATATATGAGTAATATAAATATATATATATATATGAGTAATTATTGATATATATTGAGGAGACTATTATTGCGTATTTTTCAGAATAATTTTTTAAATGGATAGTTTAAAATTATGAAAAAAATGGTTTGGTTTTCCTCGTGAAAAGCCCTTTCAAATGATATCACATGATACATAAATTAAAAGTATTCTTTTTTTAAATATTTTTTTACCGCCTCTTTCAAGTTTCTACTTCGCATAGTTTCTGAGAAAATCGGCAGTGACAGACGGACTGACATGTGAATGATCTTATAAGGCTTCCATTTTCCAGTTTGTGGTACGGTTGTGGCACAGAACCCTGGAAATGGCACTTTATACGGAGAAAATAAAAAAAAATAAGCGCTTAAAACTTTTATTTTAAGTTGTCAATCAGATAAATGAGAAATCTTGTATCTTTTACGAAAAGCTAGGTAATTTTTAAAAATAGTTTATAAATGTTATTTACTTCTTGAAGAAATAAAATGAAACAAAGTGCAAATTGAATCTCGTTGTATCCTCCATTCAACAATACTAATCCACGTAACTCGCAAGTCCTGGTCGTCGAAAAAAGAACAGAGAGCGAATGTCAATGTCTGTTGACAGTTTATTTTTATTTAATTTAGGCAATGGCTATACATTAAAAAAAGCGGTCGACTTGGGTTATCTTTGTAATCATTTCTAAAAAATAATTATGTGCTTGTAAGATTTTTATTGTTATTTTTGTTTTTAATTAACAATTCTTGATATATTAAATGTATAGTAGGTACCTATAAGAGTGTTTATGAGGATTGTTTCTTTTGCATTTAATTTTTCGTTCTTTATTGACTGACACTCGCTTAATTGTTTCGTTTTTTATATTCTAAAAAGCACCAGTTTTTTTAAAATTATATTATTAACTCCAGATCCATTTCGAGTTTAACTAGTGACACCATTTTTTGAAATTATACTTCTTTCGGCGCGTTATGAAAAATTTTGAGAATGAAATTTTACGATGCGCGCGCATGATGCAACAAAACATCAACAGGATGAAGTTGTTCACTAAACATATGTTTATATGCATGTAGTGACTGATGCTATATTCATGATAGTTATTGAGGTATTCGTAGATACACAACACTTCATTTTTATTTATTTATTTATCGCCTGTGGGGAAAAAATAGATACAAGTCATAGTGAAATGCAATAAGTCAGTTTTTCGAAGTATTAGGTTAACTTGGATCCTATCATTCCCACATCAAAGTAATATTCTACGGACATATTGTATAATACATCAAAAACATTCTGAACTTTTAAATATTTATATAATACATTAAATATTCAGAATTTTTATAATACATTAAATTAAATTATAAAACATGTAGTGTTGGTAAACAAACAAAAATATTAAATTGATTGTAGTCAGTCTTCCATTCAGAATTCACTATAATAATTATCAGTAATAGAATTAATAGTAATAATTATTTTATTCATAATAATATGAATTTGGAAAAAACAAAATGTAGTTTCAATGCTTTCAAAGGACCAATGGTTATCCCACAAAGCCTTGGTTCTCAAAATTTACTTTCTCTCGAAAGAAAACGTCTGTGGTATTTCGGATGCGTTTGGGTTATTGTTCTATTCCTACCCATTTGACTAGACTGCGTGTCAGAGAATCTCCAATTTGCGATTACGGGCTTGCAGAAGACGACCTAAATCATCTCATGTTTGCATGTCCATCGAATAATAGAATTCAATTGCCCAATAACATAACATCACCTTTGTCTGTTGCCAACAAACCCATTCCAGGATTAATCATTCAGTTCATAAGAAAGAATGACATCAAAATATAGACTTTTTCATATTTATATTCCTGTTTATTTTTGATTTTATGTTTGTTTGTATATTTGTATATACTTATTTTATACTCTCTGTATATTATAATCTCATTTTCTTTAATTGTAGCCAACTTCTTACTTAATTTTTGTTTTATTGTATAGTTTATTCTTTTGTTAACAAGCGACAATGACGTATATCCGAAATATGACTTAATCAGTGTTGCTTAGCCTTTTTTTTCACACTTGACATTGGCAAATGTGGAGAGAACGAACGCCATATAAACAAATATAAAAAGACTAATGGTTGTATAGTATTCGATTAATTGACTGCTTATATTGATGTAATGAGCTAGCAAATATGTCCAGAGAATGCTGCTTAGTGGTACACGAGCACCAGCATAAGTACGAGCGGTAGGTAGATAGAAAAGCATAGAGCTCCGGGTCACTCTTCCTGGCACACGAAACTACAACGATCCACTATATCGGCTCAATCGTAACGACTATGGCAGATATTATAAGTATAACTGCTCCGAGTTCGATGCGCCTTTCATGGAGAGCACGGTATTTGAATGCGTACAATGCATTACAATAGTCTATTTTTGGCGTATTGAAGCGATATTGCAATGTACGTATGAAACGTTTCTGCACTCTTTAGATCATATCAGAGTATGTAAGATAGTATGGATTCCAGACTGCAACAGCACATTTAAGTTGAGATCGCACAAGAGTTGTGTAGAGGATTAGATATGTTCTCATTTGCTTAAAGGGTTTGGTTGTTCTTGAGACAAAGCCCAGCAAAGCTTAAGCTCGCGAGGTGATCTGCTTAACGTGAACATCAAAATGTAGCTTTTGATCAAACATCACGCCAAGTTCACGTGTGCAATTAACATACTCCAAAGAATGGCCACCTATGTCATGGGTATGAAAACAGATTGTCTTATTTTTAGAAAAAGTGATCGATTTACACTTATTGTGACTTAATTGTATCTTGTTTAGTTAGAATATCGTTTAGTTAGGATATTGTATCTTGTTTAGTAAAGGATATCGATTTTAAATGACTAATAATGAGGGCTTTAAAATTTTTTTTTCATAATTTTAGTTGGTATATCTTAGTAGATATATTAAAAAATATGCCAGAGAATATGTACCAACCCCCTCTCTTTATTTCCGAAACTACTCATTCTGAAATTATGAAAAAAATTGTATTTTTAGAAACCTACGTAAATGTTGAATTGGTTGATGCTTAATAAAAAGGCTAATCTATTAATTTTGAAAGAGCAAAGGTTAATCTATTAATTTTGAAAGAGCAAAGGTTAATCGATTAATTTTGAAAGAGCAAAGGTTAATCTATTAATTTTGAAAGAGCAAAGGTTAATCTATTAATTTTGAAAGAGCAAAGGTTAATCGATTAATTTTGAAAGAGCAAAGGTTAATCTATTAATTTTGAAAGAGCAAAGGTTAATCTATTAATTTTGAAAGAGCAAAGGTTAATCTATTAATTTTGAAAGAGCAAAGGTTAATCTATTAATTTTGAAAAAACAAAAATAAATTATTTAGTATTTTCTACTCGATGCCACTTTTTTTGGATCCAAAAAAACGAAAACTGACTGCGAAACTAACTTTGTATTCCCCACAGATAGCATTCGCGTTATTGTTTAGTTCTGTTTCATCGTATAAAGGGCTTTTACACTACTCTGTATTTAGGATCCTAATTAGGATTTAGGAAAGGAAATCAGGAAATAAGGAAAGTGTAATGAGATTTAGGACGGTTATGATTCTAATTAGGATCCTAATTAGGCAGCCAGGATGCCTCTTGCCTTCTTCACTCGTCTACCTTCCTAATTAGAAAAGTGTAATCGCATTCAGTACGCTCAGTCGGCTTGCGACCAGCGAAGGGACGCGGACGTATTCATTATTTTGTAAAGCGTTTGTTTACGATAAAATGGAGATAAATTAAGAAAAAAGTAATGTGAAATATAATATGAGGAATTAATAATGAGGGTTTTAAAAAATTCGGAGATATATTGAAAAATATGTCAAAAAGTATGTACCAACACCCCTTCATTTATTTCTGAAACTATTCAATCTGAAATTACGAAAAAAAAGTATTTTTTAGAAACCCACGTAAATGTTGTGGGAAAAGTATAGCCGTTATCCCAGATCTTACAAATTTTGACGATCTAGCAGACAATATATTTACTAAAGCAGCAGACAATATATTTAATAAAAAAACTACATACCCTTAAATGTTCATAAGTATCTGAATACTTTCGGAACCCTCTCAGTGCGAGTACTAACGTGCTTGAAAGGTTTTTTAATTAAATAATACTACAAATGACAGGCAGGTTTTTTTAATTTTTTAAATTTAGAAAATTCAAAATGTCGTATCCAAGAAAACCGCCAAAACTTATGTCATCACCATTATATTTATTATTGTGTACGATAATAGTGCATTGAGTAAGAATAAACGGTATTACTGTAGAAAGTAGATTTTTAATCTTAATTTTTTTTCTTTTTCATAATTATTTTGAATTTTTTTTATTTACTCTTTAGGTATAGCTATTGATATGTTGCACATATAAATATTACATATATGTAGTCCGTCAGATTAGCCCAAAAACTAGACAATATTTGTAACGATATGTTATGATAGTGTTACATATTCTGCACAAAGTCAAGCTTAAATGAAATATTTATTATTTTTTTATTATAAATATTAATCACGAATTTTAGAATTTCGTAAATTTTGCGGGAATTTGAAAAATGCCACCACCTTCAATATAGATTGTTTCATTAATATACAAAGTTGCAATGCACGAGACTATTTCTCATGTATGTCTTCGGTCATATTTTGGCTCTTTATATACTTGAAACCTAAATCCTATTTTTTTCTGTGACAGAAAGACAAACACGTGAGTGATGTTATAACCGTTCCGTTTTCCCTTTTGAAACCTAAAAATGAGAAGTGCGTAAAACTTTCCCATATAAAGTTTCTTCTTTTTCTTTTTGCGTTTAATGTCCCATTCTATTATGTAGACGACAAATTAGTTACATGATTTCGACTCCCAAATTCCAATAACCACCAGTTTTAGGGACTCCTTTAAAGAGAAAATTGTGGCGGGAAAAGGGGATGGAGAGACGAAGGTGGCAATTTCAGCTCATTTTGACGGTAGACAATTCTTTTTAGGATGTACACAAGTTAATGTTGCTTAAGAATTATATCGAAAAAAAAATTGTGCGTGTACTTATAGACATCATGTACATCAACTTACGTACATAAACTTTTCAGTCAATTGTGATACTTTAAACTTTTTATAACCTACGATGGATGGCGGGACTTTTAGATGGGACTTTTAGACCGTACTTTCATTATAAACGAACCCGTTTCGAATCAAGCTCTAAGAGAACTCAAGTTTCGTTTCCAATCTCAAAACAGTCAAAAACCGGGGTAGGTTTCTCACAAAACAATTTCAAAAAGGATTAAGGTACCTTGTATTATCATTGTACCTAATGAACTGTAAATATTCTTGGCATTCGTCTTACGTTGACTTTTCCCACTCCAAACTGATGGTGTAAAACGCTTAAGGTATTTTCAGCTTAGAATTTCCTTTAGGTGAAGGTAATTTCCTTTTTCTACACTTAAATATTAAGATAGACTTGGTAATGGTAGTTTCAAAATGTTGGCATAGGTGGAGGACAAATTTTCGATTCGCTGCCTTGTTAATGTTTTTAAGTGATGAAATGTGTACAGAACCGTCGTAGTACAGGTTCTAACTGTGCTTGATGGGTTTTATTTCAAAGCGGCTTCGCCTATTGAAACCTTGGTTTCATCAGAGCAATACCTCCATAAACAATTTTTGTCTCGTTCAATAACAGTGAGTGTCATCTCCATATATATATATATATATATATATATATATATATATATATATATATATATATATATATATATATATATATATATATATATATATATTGGTGATTATTTTTTCTATCGATTGGTTAACTATCAGAATAGAAGCCTATTGATTGTTTCAATGATGCGTCAAATAGTTTAATTTTTATAAACAATTTTCTACAAAAACTCCCCGTTTTCGTGCGAATTACCTTACCACTTCTTTTTGCACCCTGCTCTTTTAACTGCTCCTTTAAACTTTTTAACCGTTTTTATTAGGGAGATGACCAAGGGCGCGCATCATGACAGTTTTTTTTCCAAATAAACTTCTTTTCAATCAAGTCACCCGATGTGTATATTATAGGGTGGATGTAAGGTTCCTCGGTATGTTTTTTTGGTTTAGAATTTAATTACATTTCTCCTGATGAATTCGGCAAAAAACTGAAGGAAATAGTTTGAATTTGGATAGTATTAGTATTAGATAAGTAAGAACGTTGATATACATAGATATATATATATATATATATATATATATATATATATATATATATATATATACACATATATATACATACTGTCTTTAAAATTAGATAGATTTTTGAAACATTCAATAAAACACACAATTTTAAAACATGTTTTTATTAATAATTGAAGTATCACTTATGCCATTTATATACGAAAAATTATATGTAGCAAATAACATCCTCTTGCTACTCCACAGGACACCACTCTTTTGTTAAAATTTTGGATGAGATTGTGGCATAATTGTGGCTCTATCTCACCAATGATGCGAATCATTTCATCCTTTATTTCTGGAATCGATTGTGGATTGTTCTTATAAACATGGCTTTTCACATAACCCCAAAGAAAACAATCCAACGGTGTAAGACACACGATCTTGGTAGCCAAGTAATCACCATTTCTTGAAATAATTCTTCCAGGAAATTTTGTCTCAATAAAGCAATTGTTTCGTTAGCAAAATGAGGTGTTGCACCGTCCTGTTCAAACCATATGTCTTATAGGTCAATATCATTTAGTTCAGGCCAAAAAAAATCAGTTAACATCTCACGATACCGAACACCATTCACTGTTACATCATTACCAGCTGCATTTTGAAAGAAATATGGCCCAATTACACCACGAGATTATAATGCACACCACGCAGTGACTCGCTGAGGATGTAAAGGCTTTTTATGAATCACTCTTGGATTTTCCTCACTTCAAATACAATAATTTTGTTTATTAACATAACCACCAATTTCGAAATGTGATTCATCAGAAAATATGATTTTTTGAGAAAAATCATCTGTTGTGTAATCCAATTGTCTAATTTACGACGCTTTGAATGATCCAACGGCTTTATTTTCTGTGTTATTTGAACCTTATATGCCTTCAGAGCTAAATTCGCAAAATACGCCATATTGTTGGTTCACTGACTTCAAAGTTGTTGTGAACGTGGAACAATGGACATTTGAGGATCTTCAGCAACACTCACTAACCAAATTGATAAGTTCTTGTGGACGACCAATGCGGATATATTTCTTTATTCTTTTATCTTCCACGGACCAGTTTGTTGAAAATTTTCAGCAAGGCTTTTAATAGTGTTTTCAGATCGACGCTTATGTCGACCATAAATATCACGTAATTTTCTATAAACATTTTTCACTAAACGCTGATTTTCATGCGTAACAAAGAAGGTGTTCATTATTATACAGACGATTTCCCGCATCAAAATCAGTATATCTAAAACGTATTTCTGTAAAGAATGAAAATGTGTTACATTGAAATCACAATTTTGATAGCGATTTTCTTAAAAACGGTTGAGAAATTTCATGCAATTATTTAAAATTTTCTACTGAGTTTTATCCACAAAGTTAGCTACATGAATAATAGACATATTCTTCGTTACATCCTGTATATTTTTTGGTTTATGAGTACAAGATTTATTTATTTATCTGCTCTCAAAATATACAAACTATTACTGTATAACATAATTTTAGTATAAGTTGTTTAAATTAAGGATGTTTGATATTCTCGTAGTTTATTAAGGTAGACTTGGTAGTAAAAAGTTTAAAAACAGCAACTTTGACGGCAATGTTATATTTTGAGAAAAAAATATTGAAGAATACCAGTAAAATAGGTCTGGGGTTACAGAAATAAAATATACCTAGTTTTGTAAAAAAGTTGTTATATTTTAGAAAATAAAAATGCGAACAATTCAGCACTTGACAACCAGGAAAAGGCAAAAAACAAAATACAATTTGTGATGATTGTATAAAAGAAAAAAAAGACGTACTTTCATAAATTTGTAATTTATTTTGAAATAATTGTTAATAAAAATAAATATAAAAAATATCGACCTTTTTAATAGGTACATCAAGAATTGTCAATAAATATGGATCTACTAAAGAACCATAATGCGTTTTCAGAAACAGTTATAAAAAGTAACCAATACCTATTGTTTTTTGTTTAATTTCTAGCCATTGGCTAAATTAATTAAAAATAAAATGTTAAGATAGTTGTCGCGTAACAGTAAAATCCACAATTTTTTACAAAATATTATATTGAACATTTTTTTTCAAAATTAACATTTAAAAAGAAAAATGTTTAAAAAATTATAACATTATTTTATATTGACTTAGTTTTTTAGACAAATCGTCCGACGCGTTTTTAAATAAATTTAAAAGTTGTGGTCAAATGACTACTTTTGTATATACCTATAACATTAATTTTAAAGTTTTTGAAGGCGATTTTTACGAAAATGAATTATTATTTTCCTTAAGTCGCTTGACGTTATTTTAAATTAGCAACAAAATGCAGTCGTTATGACATTAAGTCGTATGATGTTATATTCAATTAGCAACAAAATGCACTCGTTGTCACGTTAAGTCGTATGATATTCTATTAAATTAGCAACAAAATGCAGTTGTTATGACATTAAGTCGTATGATGTTATATTAAATTAGCAACAAAATGCAATCGTTATGACATTAAGTCGTATGATGTTATATTCAATTAGCAACAAAATGCACTCGTTATCACGTTAAGTCGTATGATATTTTATTAAATTAGCAACAAAATGCAGTCGTTATGACGTTAAGTCGTGTGATGTTATATTAAATTAGCAACATAATGCATTCGTTATCACGTTAAGTCGTATGATATTATATTAAATTAGTAACAAAATGCAGTCGTTATGACGTTAAGTCGTGTGATGTTATATTAAATTAGCAACATAATGCAGTCGTTATGACATTAAGTCGTATGTTGTTATATTCAATTAGCAACAAAATGCACTCGTTATCACGTTAAGTCGTATGATATTATATTAAATTATCAACAAAATGCAGTCGTTATGACGTTAAGTCGTGTGATGTTATATTAAATTAGCAACATAATGCAGTCGTTATGACATTAAGTCGTATGTTGTTATATTCAATTAGCAACAAAATGCACTCGTTATCACGTTAAGTCGTATGATATTATATTAAATTATCAACAAAATGCAGTCGTTATGATGTTAAGTCGTATGATGTTATATTCAATCAGCAACAAAATGCACTCGTTGTCACGTTAAGTCGTATGATATTATATTATATTAGTAACAAAATGCAGTCGTTATGACGTTAAGTCGTGTGATGTTATATTAAATTAGCAACATAATGCAGTCGTTATGACATTAAGTCGTATGTTGTTATATTCAATTAGCAACAAAATGCACTCGTTATCACGTTAAGTCGTATGATATTATATTAAATTATCAACAAAATGCAGTCGTTATGATGTTAAGTCGTATGATGTTATATTCAATTAGCAACAAAATGCACTCGTTGTCACGTTAAGTCGTATGATATTATATTAAATTAGCAACAAAATGCAGTCGTTATGACGTTAAGTCGTGTGATGTTATATTAAATTAGCAACAAAATGCAGTCGTTATGACATTAAGTTGTATGATGTTATATTCAATTAGCAACAAAATGCACTCGTTATCACGTTAAGTCGTATGATATTATATTAAATTAGCAACAAAATGCAGTCGTTATGATGTTAAGTCGTGTGATTTTATATTAAATTAGCAACAAAATGCACTCAGTTGCATATTTGAAAAATGTTGACAGCATGCTTTGCCATATTTACAGTTCGCTTGTTGTTTAGCTCTTAAAAATTGTCGCACAGTTTGTGAAGTTGAATAATGAAACGTCATCGAGTTAGTTTATTATGTATTTACGAAAACAGAATAGTAACTTAGAGACATGTACCTAATATTAATCACAAGAAGTAACTTCGGTCGTCCAAACTTCGTTGCAAATGCAATATAATAAATATGAATCCATAGTGTCGTGTTTGCGCTCTAGAGGAATCTCAAACACTAACAAACACTACTCTATTATAATCCGACGCAATGTCATCATAAATGAGCTACGTGCCCTCGTCCGAACCTAATTTCACAGCAAATTGTAATTATGTCCATATTAAATGAAGTCGAGTGGGATAGATGCGTTGGTAAGAAGAATAAGGAGAACGTGCTGTGCGCCATTTTAGTTCCCTGAAGCTTAGAGCTTCGTTTAGCTTCGTTTACAGCGAAACGGTTTCCATGGTAACAGCGGTGTTCGAGAAATGCGTCGAAACATTGCCAGTATCGAATAGATATCCTTTATTTATCGGAAAGGATTTTAGTTATGTATTTTTAAAGTGTATTTTCGTTTATGTTATTTTTGCTTAATTATTTTATACTTAGTGGCGTAAGAATAAGAATGAATTTTTATTAAATGTGTTGCGCGCGCAGATTCATGTTGTTTTTATAATGATTTAAGAGAAAATATCTATGTTTTCAAAGTTGACAATTTTTTTTATTGTAAGAAAAATAAGGAAAGAAACTTCCGACCGGTATATTTAATTGAAAACGGTGCTGAAAAATGTTTTGCTTAAGGTTCTATAATATTTACTTCAAGCATTTAAATTAATAAAATCAGCAACAATTCGATATAAAATTAAATATTACCTCATAAAATTCTAATTTTTTTTTATTATAGCAAAAAATCATAAATATCTAACTTATTTTAACATTTAAAAATTATATTCCGATTAGTTTTGATATTAGTCACTCTCAAAAATCGTAGAAATAACATTACAGCGAAAGTTCATCACACTTTTAAATTTATTTTTAAAACGCGTTGAGCGATTTGTCTAAAAAAGTGATAATCAAATATCTCTTATTTAAACAACTAATACTAAAATTATGTTCTATAATAATGTTGTATTACATGTATATTACAAGTATATATACAATAAAGTTGTATTATGTTCTATAATAATGTTGACTTTTTCTTCTTTTTAATTAAATAACCCTATATAAATTATATATTTATTGCTTTCTTTTTTAGTCTATCTTCCAATATATGCTTTTAATTTACGTACTAAAACTGTAAAAGCAAGTGAATATGTATTGTAATTGTTTATATTGGGTAACATAAACAAAAATGTAATTTGTAATTGTGCAATAGCTGATAAGTTAAAATATAAGTGATTAAAAATCAGACGCTTTATTAAATAATAACACTGTCCAGATAATACTTGATAATGACGTGAAGAGCTCTTCATTCAATTATTTTGAGCATCTATTCGATTTTTATGAATGATATATTTTCAATTTGTTGAGATTTTGTTGAATTTCAATCTATTTATAGATTGGAATTCAGCCATTTATATATTTGAATTCAATTCGAGAAGTTTGGCGGTAATTTCTAATTAAAAAATAAGTTGGATTGCCTTATTCGAATTAGAAAAGGAATTTTCATATTCTAAATGTGGCAACACTCAAATCGACTGACACGCCAATGGCGCGCACCCCTATTTCAGTTCAGTCAGTCGATAGCTCATTTTACGTCAAAGCTTGACGCGCCAACTTTTATACATTCGAGTGTCATAATTCGCTTCAAAGCTTAATAATTTTTGTATTAAATATAATCAATTAGAGAAAATAATTTTACACTTCGGAGCCTAATAAATTATACATTGAAATATATTTTAATTAAACTATAAATAAACTGTAAAGCGTTTTTACTGTTGTTGGTAAATTTATCAACTTTTGCAAGTGATAAAAGATTATATTTAAAATTTTAATTACGCAAATAATTTGTTTATTTTTTTAAAAGTAACTTTATAATAAATGGAATCTAATTTTGTATAGAATATATTGTTGTGTATTATAAAGAAAATTCAAGTAATCAAATCGTCGATGCGCGACTGAAGGTTATATACAGGGGATGGGTGGTGGTCGGTAAGGGAATTATCGGAAAAATAAGATTCAAGGTGAGTTTTTCTTTATATTATTATATAAGTTGAGCTGTTTTATTTTTTGTACATCACGGTTTTTGTTGTTTGTTTATTTACTAATCTTTGCATATTTCTATAAGGGCGAAATTATTTTTTTTTTCGTAAAGGGCGCTTTTTAACATAAGCAATTTTTTAAAATTCCTTTGTATTTAATTTCAAGAAAACTTGTATTAAATATGCTTTGGGTAATTTTTCACACTGCTTACGGTACACTTTATAAAAAAAAAATTTAATAAAATGTTTTTCAATACAAATTATTTTTATATATATTATTATAATTATATAATTTTTGTATATATATTATTATAATTTTTGTTTCACTAAACACAAAAAATATAAATATGCTAATTTTATATTTATATGTGTATATAAATATTAAATTTTCTTATTTGAATGTTTAGATTTATGTGTATAAAACAATTTTAATATTTACCAAGTTGTTCACGAGAAATTGGTAAATATTAAACGTAAATGAACTATAAAATATATAAAGCGAAATCAGAAAAAAATTGGCAAAATGTCTAGTATCGCTATAGTGCCCTTCTACCCCCTTTAGATTTCCGTTTGTTTTGTAAAAAAAATAATATACATAAAATTTAATGCATGCTGAAGTAGAAACTTGTTTTTTCCATTTACATTCGTTTTTTTTCATCCTATTTTTGTTTAATTTTAATATCTAATTATTTTAGGTTAATTCAATTTAATAGTCAAAAAGTGAATTTTTATTTTTTTTGTTTTAAAGATAATAAAAAATAATAATAAAAACCGTTTTGGACATCTTTAATGTACATAAAGTAACTATTTATTTATTTTATTTTTCCTTTTACATATTATTTGACTTTTATTAAAAAAAACCTAAACTGAAGTGTTATTAACATTGTTATTTGAAGGTAGGTTTAATTTTTAATTACACTTGTTTTTTTAGTATTGTTTGTTTTTAGTGTAAAACCGCTTCAAAATGCTTCCACTGTCCTCGGTCTTTCGCCGTTCTGTTCCTCATACTTCCAGCTGCTTCCACTATGTCGTCGCATCCCCTTACGTAGGGTTCTTCTTGTCTCCGTTTTCTATGTAAAGGGTACTAGTTTATTATCATTGTAGACCACCAGGTCAGCCCCTTTCCACTTCTGATTTTAGTATTTGCTTTGCTGCGTCTCTTGCTTTTATTTTCTTTCTTATGGTAATGTTTTTTATTCAATCCTGCTATCTTCAATCTATATAGCTTCTTTCTATAGTCACACTTGTATTTTGTCGAGAGTTCCCTTTGTAAGGTTTGGCAAGCATATGTCAAGCAAATAATTAAATATGATCCCGTTGTTATTGTTTTTAAGTTTATAAGTAACGTGGCTTTGAATACTTCTGTCTATTTCTTTCTCTGTAAAAATCTTGACCGACGTAAGAATTCCAGGATAGATACACACTTATACATATTATAAAATTGTATGGTTTATGGTTACATTTATTTTTCGATTATTGGTCATGGATTTGATTTTCTTTTCATTTATTTCTAATCCTATTGGTTTTGATTTGTCGATTTAGTGGTCCATAAATTCTTTGGTTCATTTGAGCGTAATAATATGTCGTTTGAACCTTAAATGTAACAGATTTATTTACGAACATTAAATGTAACAGACTTATTTATGAACCATAAATGTAACAAATTTATTTACGAACCTTAAATGTAACAGATTTATTTACGAACATTAAATGTAACAGACTTATTTATGAACCATAAATGTAACAAATTTATTTACGAACCTTAAATGTAACAGATTTATTTACGAACCTTAAATGTAACAGACTTATTTACGAACCTTAAATGTAACATACTTATTTATGAACCTTAAATGTAACAGATTTATTTACGAACCTTAAATGTAACAGACTTGTTTATGAACCTTAAATGTAATAGATTTATTTACGAGCCTTATGTGTAATAGATTTATTTACGAACCTTAAATGTAATAGATTTATTTACGAACCTTAAATGTAACAGACTTATTTACGAGCCTTATATGTAACATATTTATATACGAGCCTTATGTGTAATAGATTTATTAACGAACCTTAAATGTAACAGACTTGTTTATGTACCTTAAATGTAATAGATTTATTTACGAACCTTAAATGTAACAGACTTATTTACGAGCCTTATATGTAACATATTTATTTACGAACCGTATATGTAACATACCTATTTACGAACTTCAAATTTAACAGACTTATTTATGAACCTTAAATGTAACAGATTTATTTACTAACCTTAAATGTAACAGACTTATTTATGAACTTTAAATGTAACAGATTTATTTACGAACCTTAAATATAAAATATTTATTCTGTGCAATGTGCATACTCAAACAAATATTTTGTTAGTCTAGTATTCTAAATATTTGTTTCATATAAAGTAACTAATAATTTTTTAAATAAAAAAGGTATTTAACAAAGTATTTTCTTAGGAATAATACATAATTTTGTAACGAATGTTACACGTTATATAGTTTCCTCGGTTTAATTCAATTTTCTTTCTCTATTCACTAAATGCTAAATATATTGGACTGGGTAATAAATAATGAATGCTTCGAAAGAAAAAAAAATCATGTTTATTGTAATTAATCATATGTACCATCATTACCCGTAACCCGTCGCCATTTACTTAGCAACGAATGAAAAGCGTTTTTGATAAAAAATTCGCAAGTTTTAAATTGAAAAATGCCTCAATGAAACCTTGCAGATGGTTCCCATCATCAAAGTTTTTTTTACCCAAGGCTTATAACTTAAATAACATATATAGACAAACGTTGGAAATGACGTCAGGTCTGGTAAGTAAGGGGGGGGGGGGAGAGGGTTGGGAAATCTTTTCCCATCGCAGCTGCAATAAATATAATGGGGTAATTTTTGTAACGTGCAGGCGGAAACTACAGTGCGAAAAGAAAATTGTGGTCCACAATATGAGGAAGTTTTCTTCTGCATATGTCCCGTTGTTGCGGGCGGAGTCCCAAATTTTGAAGTCGACTACAGTACGCTGCTGCAGTAACAGTTGTATTAGTAGAAAATATTTCCCAATATAAGATTCCATGAATACTTAGCTCAACACATAATGTTACCATTTGATGGGGTTCATTCTCGGTAAAAGTTTGCTCAAATGTTTTGATTCAACCAATGGCGCTTAGGGGTATAATTCAGATACCACTCCTCAATCCTGGCGGTAAAGGAGGCCGGGCAAGTCTTGTTGTCATTTTTTGATTTGACACAGCCGTATAGCGAGGGAGCTGGTCTCATTATAGTTATATGATTCCATCGTCATTGAGAGTAACGTGTAACCCACATATATGTGGGTAACGTAGTTTAGGTACCCACACATATATGTGGGTCAGAAAAAAATCAGAGCTGCCGCTTGGACAGTACTGTTTTTAAATATTGAATATATTTGGCGTTAATTTTGTAGAAATTCATTATTCACAATTAAATGAAACTATGTGATGTAGTATTATTTCTACTTTCTTAAATTTCTTTACCTGAAGATGTTGTAATACAACCAAACCTAGGTCATGGTAAAGAAATTAAAGAAAGTAGAAATAATACTACATCACGTAGGTTCATTTAATTGTGAGTATTGTTTTTCTTTAAATTAATTTTAAGCTTGAAAAATTACTCTTTTGTATTATATTATCGTATTTTCGCCTCATTTTTTTATTAGAGGCATTGTACAAATGCCAAATATACGGGATGCTGACGAATTTTTTCACTCACGTTTTTTTTAACTAACTATATCGCTGCATTTTAATTAACTATATCGTTTATGTTAACTAAATTATATCTCTGTATTTTAACTAAGTTATATTGCTGTATTTTAACTAAACTATATTGCTGTATTTTAACTAACTATATCGCTGTATTTTAACTAACCATATAGCTGTATTTCAACTAATTATATCGCCGTATTTTAACTAAATATACCGCTGTATCTTTTAAAATAATTGTATGTACATGGGGTTTTTTTATCAGAAAATTAAATGCTTTAGTTAATTCGAGTTTGAATTTACGTCATTACTGGCAAGCTATAGAATACGAGTGAGTGAAAAATAACATCCTACAGACCATAAAGTAACACCGCGAGTAACAATGCTCTCATTTGTTCATATTTAATATTGCTCTCACTTGTTAATAATTAACAATGCTCTCACCTATTAATATTTAACATTGCTCTCACTTGTTAATATTTAACAATGCTCTCACCTGTTAATATTTAATAATGCTCTCACTTGTTAATATTTAATAATGCTCTCACTTGTTAATATTTAACAATGCTCTCACCTGTTAATATTTAACATTGCTCTCACTTGTCAATAGTTAACAATGCTCTCATCTGTTAATATTTAATAATGCTCTCACTTGTTAATATTTAACAATGCTCTCACCTGTTAATATTTAACATTGCTCTCACTTGTCAATAGTTAACAATGCTCTGACCTGTTAATATTTGACATTGCTCTCACTTGTTAATAGTTAACAATGCTCTCGCCTGTTAATATTTAACATTGCTCTTACTTGTTAATAGTTAACGATGCTCTCACCTGTTAATATTTAACATTGCTCTCACTTGTTAATAGTTAACAATGCTCTCACCTGTTAATATTTAACATTGCTCTCACTTGTCAATAGTTAACAATGTTCTGACCTGTTAATATTTGACATTGCTCTCACTTGTTAATAGTTAACAATGGTCTCACCTGTTAATATTTAACATTGCTCTTACTTGTTAATAGTTAACAATGCTCTCACCTGTTAATATTTAACATTGCTCTCACTTGTTGATATTTAACATTGCTCTTACTTGTTAATAGTTAACAATGCTCTCACCTGTTAATATTTAACATTGCTCTTACTTGTTAATAGTTAACAATGCTCTCGCCTGTTAATATTTAACATTGCTCTTACTTGTTAATAGTTAACAATGCTCTCACCTGTTAATATTTAACATTGCTCTCACTTGTTAATAGTTAACAATGCTCTGACCTGTTAATATTTGACATTGCTCTCACTTGTTAATAGTTAATAATGCTCTCGTCTGTTAATATTTAACATTGCTCTTACTTGTTAATAGTTAACAATGCTCTCCCCTGTTAATATTTAACATTGCTCTCACTTGTTAATAGTTAACAATGCTCTCACCTGTTAATATTTAACATTGCTCTCACTTGTTAATAGTTAACAATGCTCTCACCTGTTAATATTTAATATTGCTCTCACTTGTTAATAGTTAACAATGCTCTCGCCTGTTAATATTTAACATTGCTCTTACTTGTTAATAGTTAACAATGCTCTCACCTGTTAATATTTAACATTGCTCTCACTTGTTAATAGTTAACAATGCTCTGACCTGTTAATATTTGACATTGCTCTCACTTGTTAATAGTTAATAATGCTCTCGTCTGTTAATATTTAACATTGCTCTTACTTGTTAATAGTTAACAATGCTCTCCCCTGTTAATATTTAACATTGCTCTCACTTGTTAATAGTTAACAATGCTCTCACCTGTTAATATTTAACATTGCTCTCACTTGTTAATAGTTAACAATGCTCTCGCCTGTTAATATTTAACATTGCTCTTACTTGTTAATAGTTAACAATGCTCTCACCTGTTAATATTTAACATTGCTCTCACTTGTTAATAGTTAACAATGCTCTGACCTGTTAATATTTGACATTGCTCTCACTTGTTAATAGTTAATAATGCTCTCGTCTGTTAATATTTAACATTGCTCTTACTTGTTAATAGTTAACAATGCTCTCCCCTGTTAATATTTAACATTGCTCTCACTTGTTAATAGTTAACAATGCTCTCACCTGTTAATATTTAACATTGCTCTCACTTGTTAATAGTTAACAATGCTCTCATCTGTTAATATTTAACATTGCTCTCACTTGTCGATATTTAACAATGCTCCCACCTGTTAATATTTAATATTGCTCTCACTTGTTAATAGTTAACATTGCTCTCACTTGTTGATATTTAACAATGCTCTCACTTGTTAATATTTAACAATGCTCTCACCTGTTAATATTTAACAATACTCTCACTTATTAATATTTAACAATACTCTCACTTATTAATATTTAACAACGCTCTCAGTTGTTAATATTTAACAATGCTCACGCTTTTTAATATTGAACAATGCTCCCACTTGTTAATATTTAACAATGCTCTCACCTGTTAATATTTAACAATACTCTCACTTATTAATATTTAACAATACTCTCACTTATTAATATTTAACAACGCTCTCAGTTGTTAATATTTAACAATGCTCACGCTTTTTAATATTGAACAATGCTCCCACTTGTTAATATTAACACTAACCGTACACATCTGATTATTTCAGACAATGAAGCATGTTGAGAATCACAAGCGATACATTGAGTGGTCCTTTGTTGAACTATAAATATTAAACAATTGATTAATTTTTCAAAACAAAAATTGTATAATCCAATAAAAACATGCAAAAATTCCAGGAAATCATTCCATCATCTTTTGTTTTGACTTTTTTTATAGTCTGGATAGAGATTTTGGTACAATAAAAAAGAGTAGACATGCAGATCTCTGATTTTTTTAAGAATTTTTGAAGGCAGAAAAATGTATTGTTTTATATTGTATTATCCTATCTGACTAATTTTTTTAAGGTACTATATAGATGACGAATATACGGGAGGCAGATGAATTTTTTAATTAAAAAACTCATGACGCGCTAAATGCAACAGGGCGATCTCAGTTATCCGATAGCCAGCTGAAAAAAATGTCTGCCTTCGAAATATTGAAATTGTCTATCTACAATGAAATGATTTATTTTTTTATGTATAAAAAACTATAAAAATCAAATATTCTCAAACGCAGCAAAGTAAATAACTGCCGCTTGGATTTATCTTATCTTAAATTTCAGACGATTGAGTGAAAAAAAATCTGTCAAGCACAAGTGGAACTCGTACTACGAGGGTTCCGTACACATTTAGGTGTATATAAAAATTAATGGTACATTATATTCTTGTTAAACTATTTAAACATTTTTCAGAACGAATATATATTGCCTACTACATTTTCCAAAGGCGCATATTTAAAAAAAAATTGCAATATAACTACAAATCAACAATTTTCGGATTTTTTACGTTACTTGTAATGTGAGCAACTTAACTCTGTCTATTTTTGTTGCATTCGTAAAATTTCACTATAATATTTCTTTCATAACACGTAAAAAATTATAAATTCAATACCAACGTCATTTGTGTTCGTAGTTTTAATATTAATGTTTGTTTATAAAATGATAATTGCTACTTTATCTCTGAATTTGGGAATACTAATTTCAATTTAAAACTTAAAAAATTAAAATTAAATGAAACATAGTTACATTATTTAATTAAATTAAAATTCTGATTTCAATTTGTTTAATTATAGTTTTCTCTATTACCTCAATAACAAGATCAGGTCCACTAGTACTCATACTTAGCACAATAGGCAAAACAGCAAAATTAAATACGTGTTGTTTACAAAACAGAACAAAGGTAAACTACATTGCCACAGGGCAAAGTGTGAACAAACACTGATAACGATTTGGATTGAAGATTATACAAACGTGATGAGCCTCGACTCCACTTGCCTCGGGGTTTTGCCAAACATGGTGAAGCCAATGGATAGATCTATGGTTCAGCGCCATAGATTTTCCTCCTCAAATTGCCCACCTGAAGATTTTGTCATGCAACGAAACCTAGATCGTGGTTAAGAATTTAAATAAAGTAGGTATAATACTACATCACGTAGTTTCATTTAGTTGTGAATAAAAATTAAGTGAAATTGGAATGAATGAACGACGAGCCCACGAGTTCATCCGAGTTTCCTCACGCGCGGTTGGATTTTGGTTTGGCCCGGGTCATTTGGACTGATGGATCGTTCGTGTATGAGGACCTTTAGAGAATGAAAGTTGTAATAAAAATATGTACACTCTGTATCTCTACCACGAGGAATATATTGCATAATAGTACCAAAAAGGAATTTTTAACCATTTTATATTTGGCAGTATCCTGTATGTTTTCTTCTGTTCTGTAACTCTTCAGATTCCTCAGCTGGGCAATTGGAAATCAGAGATTAAATAAATTAAACCGTTGGAATGAACCTTTCAATTCTTAAAACAGTTTCAAAGTTTATTTATTGTCTCAATATTCCCTTGCTTATCAATATTCTAAACGTATAAAAGAACGGGAAAATATGAATATACACGCCTCTAATTTTCAAATAAACAGACCTCAGGTACGCCTTTTCACCCCTTAATTCTTCTTTTTAGGTGTTTAATTAAAAAGGTCCCTTATTGCTAAATGCCTACGTGGTATTCTACGTTTCAAGTTTGTGGGCTTTATAGTCCCGGAAATCACGTGATTAGTCAGTCGGTGGTATTTCGCTTTCGTATGTACAGATTAGTGTTTTATGAGAATTTATATGTGAATTTGAATAATTGTGGATTTACATTTTATTCTATTACTTTTCTCCATCTCTCTAGAATTCCTGTGTTGCCACATTTTCAAAACTTTTGACGTTTTTTAAGGCCAAAGTGCATTGTTGTATAATTAATTAAATGATATATTTTATGACAGATAATTTTTTAACGAAAGAAACAAATAATAATTGGAAGAGATAATATCCAGAGTATAAAAGTTACGTAGATCATCCTTATCAAATGGTACCAATTTATTTCTGACGGCTAAAGACGCCTCATATGTTCGCCAATTTTGGTCATTTTCTGGCAATCGCTTTCGAAGTTTATATGTATAATTGGAAACGATACTCCGTTGGATCGGTTATAAAATCTTGTGAAAGCAGCTCTTAATAAAATATAACTTTGCAATTTGATACAACGCATAACTAATTTTTTTTTCAGGCTTTGTCATAGTTAAAGCTCTTTATCCTTGCTCAAATAGCAAGTACGTTATGTGTTCTCAAAAACATATTGAACGATATTATGCTATTTTGAGTCACAAAGAAGTTAACACATCTGAACAATTGAAGTAACATAATTCTGTCAGATGACGATGGACGGTTGTTTGTCGAAATTTTAAAACATCCGCTGCTTCGTTCATGCTTTTCTTTTGGCCAGGGCTTCACTCAGTCTGCGCTTGTAGTGGACAACCATGACGTTAATAATCTAGATTAAAATAAAGATTTTGTAATTCATAAACCAACTGCGAAATAAAATATCTGAATACTTGTAGCGCTATCCTTATAAATCATAAAAATTTCATTTCCTTCATCATTAGCACTATTTTTTTAATTTTGAAATGAGTCAAAATTACATGTCTCCAGCATTTTATTTGTTTTTTCTTAATTGAATGCTGGAAAAAGTGTCTAGAAAACAACTTTTCCATCAACGGAGCGTTCTCTATAATAGACAGAATGATATTTACACTGAATATATGCTAGTGATATAATCCTATTTCCTAGGTCAAATTAGTTTGGAAAACGTCGATTTCCTAGGCAATAATATAAGTTTGACCTGATAATAAAATTCATACTCTAGCTAAACTGGTATCACCTAGGTATAAGTAAATGAGTTGTCGTAAAGCCTAAACTAATCTAACCTAACCTAACCAAAAACAAAACAAAACCCAACATCTTCGCAGCTTTATTAGTAACGTGGTCCACGTGCTTTTCAAATTTTAACTTATCGTCTACAATTATTGCTAGATTCTTAATGGTATTATGTTGTACAAGTTTTACATTGTCGATGGCGTACTGATTGTTAAAAGTTTGGGAGCGAATGGAAAATTTTACATAGGAATATTTATTAGGATTTAGGTGCCTTTTTTCCTCGAGCACCATACTGACAGGATGTCGAGATCTTTTGACGTGAATACGTCTTTAAATTTGCTACCATACGGGGGCAATCCAAAAAACCTAATGATAACAAAATTGGGGGATACAGTTTGGCGTTGCAGTTTCGAATCTGTCCTCTACATCAAAATTAAATTATACCACTGGATAGCTAAAGGGTCAAACAATTCATTACGATAAGCGAGAACAGTGACACCATCGCGCGCGGTTGAGGGGGAAGCGCCGCCATTTTGAGGTTATTTTGCTATCGTATCGAGATTTGCAATTAGTATAACTTTTGATTCGGACAAGCTACGATGTTCGTTTAATTCAATCGTCAGCTGTCCTCAAAATCTATCGATTGTATATAAACCATTAATTTAAAGTAGTGACAGTGAATATAATAAGGTGTTAGAATAAACAAATATTATCAAAAATATATAATGTCGGCCTATACGCGTCGAAAAGCCAAAACCAAATACAAAGATCGTATACGGCTGGAAAGGGCTTCTCAAGAACAATTGAATGGTAATAATAAAACACCATATGACCGAGTCAAGTAGTGCCGGGAACGTAAAAGAATGCATGCGGCCGAGCGGATCAACGACGGTGTCAGTACATCTGCAGCTGGGGCGGTTGAAATTATGCGTTACATAGATGTATTCACGTACAACACACGGCCGTGTCCATGACACAGCCACACCCCATTTTTTTGGAGTTGTGCAATATCTAAATCGCTTTCTATTATTTAGTAAATTTTGAAATCATTTGCGAACATAAGATTGGCATGGAGCAGTTTAAGTCATTTATAAAAATGCCGAATAATAGTGGCCCGAAATGGGAGCCCTGTGGTACGCCAGATTCTGATTCATGTTCACCAGATGAGAACCCATTAATTACCACGTGATATTTCCTGTTTGCCAAATATGATTGGATCCATCTCAGCAAATCACCATGTATATCGTAAAATTGCAATTTGTATATTAAAATAGCGTGGTTTACTTTATCAAGGGCCTTGCTAAATTCAGTATAGACTTTGTCGACTTGTTTGCGTTTATCTAAAGCATTTGTAATATCCGTATGTATTCAACCATATTTGTTGACGTAGACTTTTTTGGTAAGAAGCTATGCTGGTTGGGGGTGATACGAGGTTTAATATATAGTAGTTTTATAAATAAGACATTCCACTAACTTTACCAAAATAGGTAGAATTGATATAGGACGTAATTGGGTATTTGACTAATTTTTTTTATTTCATTAATCATAATTTCAAGGTACAAGCTGATGAAGAGCGAACATTTTTTTTAATAATCTTAAAAATTGTCCGAGTTATAAAAGTTTACATTTAACCTTTAGAGAAGGACGGCAATACTGTGTTGTGAGGTCATTTTTAATATTGCACATTCTATTCTACAAGAGGAAAAGAGACAGGGATATACCCAACTCTATCCGTATCTTCAAATTTAGAATCCTACAACTGGCTTATTTTTCAATCAATTTTTTAATTTTTTTCAAGACTGGTTTTTAAATAACTTATATTTTACAATATTGTACGAAAAATAGCAAAATTTAGAATAAGTCAACTACCGTATTAACTACTTTATTTAAGTCACCTGCTTTGTGAATAGGCGTTACGTTAGCCATTTTCCAGCATTTTGGAAAGTTACTGTGCGTAATGTTAGATTAAATATGGAATTCAGCGGAGTTCAAAGTGTATGGGCACAATTCTTTATAAAGATGCCAGGTATTTTATCAGGACCTGGTTCTTTCTGTATGTCCTAATTTAGAAGGGCTTTAAGAGTCTTTTTCCGAGATATCTAATTTTACCTACAGTGTTGGCTGAAAAAATTTCGGCCATTTTACATGAGTCATCGTCTGCACTCTTGCTGTAATCAGAACTGAAGAAATTGGCGAAAAGGTTAGAAATGGAAAGACCCATCGAAGCAGTTCGCTCCATGTAGCTCAGTTCGGATGGAATATTGCTAGAATTTTGAGTTATTTATGATTTTACTCTCAGCATTACTTAAGTAGATTTTATAGCAATGTTCTATGCATTGTTTAGAGCGAGATCTTAACTTTTTGAAGGTTTATTTATCCATTGGATTTCCGCATTTTTTGTATTTTTTATGAAATTTATCCTTTTCTGCTATTAGTTTTCTTAGACTTAATGAATACCATGACGGATTGTTCATCGAATTTGTATTGTTTTAGGAATATAACCAGATATATTTTTACAGAGTACTCCGTAAAATTTATTTAATGCATTGCCAATATCTTGATTATTAATCTGATCTAAAATTTCATTCCAATCCACTTTATTTAAATTTACATTAATTTTTAATATAGTCGGCTTTTTGGTAGTTATACTTTGATCTAATGCAGTTCCCCAATAAATTTTTTACTTCGTAACGGATTGAAATGTCCAAAGCCGGATGACAATCATTTAATTTACTAAGGGGTCGCTCAGAACGACAGACAGATACTCAAGTCAAGACCAGATCAAGAATTTCATCGTTTGCATTATCAATATAGTTATATTGTGTAAAGTTACTTAAATTAACGTGATCTAGTAATAACTTGGTAAAGTATGAACATTTTTTACCTCTTGGCAAGGAGCAATTATATTTTGGGCACCAATCTATTACAGGAACGTTAAAATCCCCAACTACCAAAATATCTGAATTTGGATTGGTAATTCAAGCATTATCGAAATTTGAAAGAAAACTCTCAAGCAACTTCGGGGGTGGAGCAATATAAACAACACAAATCTTAATACCTTTTGGTTCTGTGTTAGTGGAGAGTTTGATAGAAACCCAGGTATCCTCTATATCACTCTCCCATCTACTTTTCCGAATAGCTTCATATTTCTTTAGAACAGCAATAAGGGTTCCACCACCATTATATTTCATAATTACTGGGGCACTAGCCCTATCACGCTGAAACACCTGGTACCGTTCGTCGAAAAGCTCGGAGTCATAAATATGGTGATTCAACCATGTTTCAGTTAGAATTATTATTTAATACTTCCAAACAAAAATCTGTGGCCTTAGTCCTCAAACCTCTAACGTTCTGCTAATATACGTTTAGCAGCGCCATAATTCAAACTAATGAAATATTGAAATTATTAAAAAAAATAACCTCTACTTAATTCTATTGAGTTGTTCAGTATTATGTATAACGTGACCTGGCGAATATTCATCTTTTCTTAAGTAGATTCTACCATTGCGCACTCAAAAAAACTTAAACGAGTTTTCTTCTGCGAAAATGCGCGTAACGGAGTGCAGTTATTTTGTAGCTTGAGGAAGATGCTCGCTTACGTAGATGGGATTTATTACGTCACCACCGATACCCAGATGAGAAGAATTCTAGTTGTCTTTTGGATTCAATTTGTTGAATTGTTTGATGGCAGCTAAGAGTGATTGATCTGAGTCCCTTAGAATCTTTATCTACCTTAGCCACTCTATACGCTCAAGGATATTATTTTCTTGCAATTCACCCTTCACAATTGAAGACATTTGTATCGCAAGATTGATGAGATTTTCGGATCGATTTTCAGGTACGTATTGAATTTCTATATTGTTTTCCCTTGATTGCAGTTCAGCAGCATGAAGCCTTTTCTGCAATTCATCGAATGTGTTGATTTTCCAATTGGAGCTTTCCATTTAATTTGGATTGCTCTTCCAAGATTGTTTTATATTCATCAAATTTGTTTGATATACAGCTTATGCTTTATATCATGTCGCTCATCTCTGTATCGATTCTTTTTATTAAATTGGTACTTATTTCCTCTTCCAAACTGTCAATCTTTTTGTCAATATAGGCTGTTAATTTGTCGAAGTCGACAGACAATAAAGACTGACCGTCTTTAGCAGGTGTCGATACAAGTTTTGTATGTTTGCACTCCGCGCACTTCCATTTCTTTTTGAAGTAAAACTTTTTTACCCACGTCTGGCTCGGGGAGTAAGCTGGTGAATGCGTGACGAGAGCGTTATGAAAAGTGTGATCGGGTGAGGCGAACGGAAGTTGAGAGGGAGATATAAGTTAGTGAAGACAGAAAGAGAGAGAGAGAGTTACGTTTCGTATATTACTGACATTATATATATGACAAGAGAGAGAGGTGCGAGCACACATTTTCTTTCTCTCTTCCTCTCATAGCCAGTGCATAAAATATATATATATGTATGTATATATATATATATATATATATATATACATATATGTATATATATATATATATATATATATATATAAATATGTATATGCAAGTTTGCTAGCGTTACGCGAACGGTGATCTTTTCATTATTTTGTAATTTCATTTCGTTCTTGCACAATTTTATAAATTATTATTTCGTTCAATACATTAAATATTCTACGTTTAAAGTGAATAAAATTGTAAATTCATTTTAAAGTTCATATTTTGTGAATTTGAAGTTTTACTTCAGTCGTGTGGTCTAAAGTACCCTCTTTTTTATTCATGGGTAACACCTCTCTAAACGTTTTCAAACGTATCCCAGTGAAGCTAAAGTGGAATTTAATGGAACAGCTGGAGTATATTATCAGATCATTTATTTGAATTAAATCAAGACATTTAACGCAGTTGTTTGCCATGGCACAATATTAAATTTAGTAACAACTCCTTACAATATATTGGGTTGTTATTCGTTATGCTTGTTATTATTTAAATGTTTATCTTAGCGAATGCAAAATTCGATAATATTTTGTCGTAAAAATATTTTGGGCCAAGATTCGAACTCGGGTCCCGTCGATTATGACCCAGACATTGTACGACTCAGCCACTGTGGCCTACAAAACAGCGAAGCAAATTAAGCGGCACGCGTAGTGTGTGACGGTATAACGGGCGTAGCGTGGTGACACTTTCTATTGTCTTTTCGTCTTCAAGGTCTTTGCGACACTGGACGTACACAAACAAATTTACCCACTGTACTGTAATTATTCACTGGAGTTTGTGTTGTTAATATTGAACAAATAGCACTAAAAGTAGTACATTACACTTAGTGAATATGGTAATAAAACAAAGGTAATGTGTGACGGTAAAATGGGCGTAGCGTGGTGACACATTCTATTGTCTTTTCGTTTTCAAGGTCCTTTGTGACACTGGACGTACACAAATAATTTTACCCACTGTACAGTTTAATTATTCATTGGACTTTGTGTTGTTAATATTGAACAAATAGCACTAAAAGTAGTACATTACACTTAGTGAATATGGTAATAAAACAAAGGTAATGTGTGACGGTAAAATGGGCGTAGCGTGGTGACACTTTCTATTGTCTTTTCGTTTTCAAGGTCCTTTGTGACACTGGACGTACACAAACAAATTTGCCCACTGTACAGTTTAATTATTCACTGGAGTTTGTGTTGTCAATATTGAACAAATAGCACTAAAAGTAGTACATTACACTTAGTGAATATGGTAATAAAACAAAGGTAATGTGTGACGGTAAAATGGGCGTAGCGTGGTGACACATTCTATTGTCTTTTCGTTTTCAAGGTCCTTTGTGACACTGGACGTACACAAATAATTTTACCCACTGTACAGTTTAATTATTCATTGGACTTTGTGTTGTTAATATTGAACAAATAGCACTAAAAGTAGTACATTACACTTAGTGAATATGGTAATAAAACAAAGGTAATGTGTGACGGTAAAATGGGCGTAGCGTGGTGACACATTCTATTGTCTTTTCGTTTTCAAGGTCCTTTGTGACACTGGACGTACACAAATAATTTTACCCACTGTACAGTTTAATTATTCATTGGACTTTGTGTTGTTAATATTGAACAAATAGCACTAAAAGTAGTACATTACACTTAGTGAATATGGTAATAAAACAAAGGTAATGTGTGACGGTAAAATGGGCGTAGCGTGGTGACACTTTCTATTGTCTTTTCGTTTTCAAGGTCCTTTGTGACACTGGACGTACACAAACAAATTTGCCCACTGTACAGTTTAATTATTCACTGGAGTTTGTGTTGTCAATATTGAACAAATAGCACTAAAAGTAGTACATTACACTTAGTGAATATGGTAATAAAACAAAGGTAATGTGTGACGGTAAAATGGGCGTAGCGTGGTGACACATTCTATTGTCTTTTCGTTTTCAAGGTCCTTTGTGACACTGGACGTACACAAATAATTTTACCCACTGTACAGTTTAATTATTCATTGGACTTTGTGTTGTTAATATTGAACAAATAGCACTAAAAGTAGTACATTACACTTAGTGAATATGGTAATAAAACAAAGGTAATGTGTGACGGTAAAATGGGCGTAGCGTGGTGACACATTCTATTGTCTTTTCGTTTTCAAGGTCCTTTGTGACACTGGACGTACACAAATAATTTTACCCACTGTACAGTTTAATTATTCATTGGACTTTGTGTTGTTAATATTGAACAAATAGCACTAAAAGTAGTACATTACACTTAGTGAATATGGTAATAAAACAAAGGTAATGTGTGACGGTAAAATGGGCGTAGCGTGGTGACACTTTCTATTGTCTTTTCGTTTTCAAGGTCCTTTGTGACACTGGACGTACACAAACAAATTTGCCCACTGTACAGTTTAATTATTCACTGGAGTTTGTGTTGTCAATATTGAACAAATAGCACTAAAAGTAGTACATTACACTTAGTGAATATGGTAATAAAACAAAGGAAAATCTACTTAACACTTTGTGCAATTTTCGCCGAGTATTTTTTTTTCAATTTTCAATAAAAGTATACAAAATATTTTTTTAACTAAGCACGCTTCATAACACGTCTTTCCGTAATGACTGCACATATTATATGAATAGTTCACTAAAAAGTAGTAATGACAGAATTATAACGTTACAGGTATGGATACTCGATTAGAAAGAGTATATTATGTTATTGCAATATACAGATACTATGTTATTAAAGAACGTTATGCTCGGATAATATGTTAAAATACTATGTTACGGCGGTATTGTTAAGCAGCTCCCGTACAATGGCTGTAATTCGCTGAGTAAAGAGAGAGCGAGACAGCACGTTCTCGCATTGCCCTTCGTTTCATATTTACCGAACATAACCGAATCGAACTTTACCGAAAGATTAATAATCTGTTATTAGAACATTAAAATTCATACCTGTTATGTGATCCATACCTATTACCGATTGGAATGAACGCATTATGTTATAAAGAACATTTCGCTTGGTAACATGTTAAAATATTATATTGCTTTATTTGTTAGGCAGCGGCCGTCACTCGTCGTCTGAATAAAAACAGCAAGAAAGAGCGCGCTCCTTTTCTTAATGCAATTAATTGTTTTATATATTATTTGTTTTATGCTTTATTCTTTTGTTTCGTATTGATGGAATATTAGCGAATGACATGGAATTTTTACCGAATGATAATAAACAATTATTTACTACAAAGTTCAAATCTATAGTTGTTATTTGAATTGTGTTTACGTTATATTAATTCAGTCTTCACTGTTGATCGCTAACTAACTGCAATCTCTATGCGTTATCGTTTCATCTAGTTCAAATTATCGAACTAGGAAAATACTATGTGGTTCGAAATGTCATTTTTCATTATGGCGATATTCATTATGGCGATTTTCATTATGGCGATGTCATTTCCGTATTGGCGATTGCCTGGCTTTCTTTAACATAAATTAATCAAATGTAGATTGAAACCGTTCACAAAAAAATACCTATATTCAATCAAAAACCAAATTAAAATGGAACTAGCGTTTCTCCAGTAGTATTTAATATAAATAGCGATTATAGTACGCATGTACTATACATATTTTGTATACACACGGAGAAGGAAAATTAATTTCATGGAACATATCGTTTGAGAACGTATTGAACAAAAGTTATTCACAATAATGTACAATAACATGTTATTTTTTAACAGGTATGATATTATGTTATTGAATATTGATGTTATTCATTATAACAGGTATGGGGAAGTAACAGTTATTTCCATCTCTACTCCTCAGTAATGACTTCAATGTAAACCATGTTTGTTATTGAGTGTAATATTTGAATGTAAAAGCGTGGGGCGCTTTTTCTCAAAAACAAATGATTTTGCTTCACAAATTAATATTATGCTAATAAAAATGCTTAAGATTTTAGTTAGATTTCAAAAAAATACGAGATAATTATTTTTTTGGGTTTTAGTGCAGTATTTATGATAACGTGTTTTTTTAACACGATTTTGTAACCTCCATGTTTGTTATTGAGTGTAATATTTGAATGTAAAAGCGTGGGGGTTTTTTATCAAAAACAAATGATTTTGCTTCACAAATTAATATTATGCGAATGAAAATGCTTAAAATTTTAGTTAGATTTGAAGACAAATTCGAGATATTTTTTTTTGCTTTATAGTGCAATATTTATGACAACGTGTTTTTTTTAAACACTAGTTTGTAAACTCCATTGTGTAGCGAATTTTGGCGCGTACATTTTCAATCATAGTCTCTGAAGGCCCATGGATAAAAGGTTTCATAAAAATAGAACAATAACCATTGAATTTTAAAGAGGAACCAAAAATGAAAGCAAAAAAATATTGAATACTTTATGACCAGTGTTTACATTGCGCGCTCCCGACGGAACACCCGACAGCAAGTATACGTGCTGCGTACGGCTTAGTATTTTGTAACGAGTATATGTACCTGTTACTTTTACATACACAGGATAACCTAGTACAAAAAATACTGATATCACACACCTTCCAACGCATCCTTGCGTACGAGGAGCAGAACTAAGAGACAGACACTTTAATCAGGTGGATTTATGGTGGTACATTAAATGAGATTTGCAAAATTGCGAATAAAACGATAATTGAAACAGTTTGCCTTGGAGGCAAGGCGCGCGAAGAAATGGGAAAGGAAGAAGCCGACCAAGAGCGAGTATGTACCGCTCATCGAGGTTTCTCCTTTAAAATGAAATTACTTTGTTTATCATAAGTCAACAGTCATATAGAATTTCTAGCGCAATAAATATTTCATTATACCTAATATAATATACCCAATATAATAATGTTGAGTACTAATAAAGAAATAAAATATAATTAGTACTCAAAAATAATTTTTTTAAATTCTATGAAGTATATTGAATGTTATCATTCGAAAGAGCTAGTTATATGGGATTCAAACATTTTTTGAAATGAGTTTCTTTGGGCGCGATGAAAGTAACGTTTTTAAGGTCGTAATGTTTTTTATGTAACGAATCTATCACAAGAAGGATGGAAAATAATTACTTAGCTAACAACCGAGGGAGATAGATGTAAATGATAGAATAAGACAAGAAGTGTACGCATGCGTCTATCGCAAGAAGGACGGGAAATAGGTACTTAGATAACAACCGAGAGAGATAGATGTACACGATGGAATAAGACAAGAAGTTTACACGCTAACGAATTTATCGCAAGAAGGACGGGAAATAGGTACTTAGCTAACAACGAGAGAGATAGATGTACACCATAGAATAAGACAAGTACGTCTGCGCGAAGTGTACGTCTGCGCGAAAGCAAACAAAAATGGCGCTCACTGCTGCTATCAGCTGTTTTGAATGCTATGTATGTCAAATGTAAACTGTCAAAATTTTGTCTATTTCTTTATGATTGACTTATTTGACAATTGTTTATACAAATTTATATGAAGATTTTATTAGATATTTACGTCGATTTGCAGTGACATTTTATTAATTTTTCTGAATGTATATAGTATTAAATTTTTCTTATACAAATTTAGCACAATCTATGGACTTATACTTAGTATATTCTCTCTCTCTGCTATTTTACCCTTTAGCCCATACTTACAAAAATGGGGGTTTAGATCGCCAAAGAAGTTTCACTTCTGTCATACGCACTGGGTTGCACGAGCTGATATTTTTTTCAATTTTTCATAGGTTTAGGGAGTATATTTTCAGAGATATACTGAAAAACAGGAAAAAACAAAAGAATTATGTTTTTCCGTTATTTCCGAACCTACTGAACGTAATATTATGAAAAAAACAGGCCTTTTAGAAAGAAGTCTATGCAAAGATTATGGAATAACTGTGACAATAATTCTAGATGTAAAAGTTTTTGAGATATTCACCATAATAAACTTATCCGTCCTACTTAATTATATTAGGTATTATAGTATAAATATTATAGCTATATAATATTATGGTATACGCTAAAAAAGTTATGCTAGTGACGACTTTTGGTAAATAAGGTAATTTCCCTTCAAAGACAGTAGGTAACCCATGCCCATGTGGCCGTTTTTTCGGATATAAATTATCTTTCCACCAAATTCGATTACAATCAATTTGGTAGTTTATTCGTCATGACGTCACAATCTGATAAGACAGGCAAACTTACTTTTGCATTCATAATATTGGTGTGGATGGATTGATATTAACAAACTTTCATAAAGGTTTACTTGCTGTTCCGCTTAGGTGCAGGGCGCTGAAATGGATTAATGCGATTCGTCAGCATTTCCCGAGCTTCGGGGAAAACAAAGGAATGTTGATGAGTTTCTTTTTGTTTTCTTGTTTCGTAATTTCCCATTGTTTTCATAATTTTCTTTTGTTTTCTCGTTACATCGCCGGGATTGGAGGGACGCAAAGTTAGTCGCTTTTATTTTTAAACTGCCCGATAAAGAATCTTGTGTTGTACTTCCGTCTTAGATATTTTTTATTCTGATGAATAAAGCGGAATACATTGTTTGTTTGTTTGTTCTAATCTCTAGAAACATACGTGTGATTAAAAAAAAAAACGAGTGTGCTTTAGACCACACGACTGAAGTAAAACTTCAAATTCACAAAATATGAACTTTAAAATGAATTTACAATTTTATTCACTTTAAACGTAGAATATTTAATGTATTGAACGAAATAATAATTTATAAAATTGTTCAAGAATGAAATGAAATTACAAAATAATAAAAAAATCACCGTTCGCGTAACGCTAGCAAACTTGCATATATATATATATATATATATATATATATACATATTTCATGCACTGGCTATGAGAGGAAGAGAGAAAGAAAATGTGCGCGCGCACTACTCTCTCTTGCTCCTACAGTGTGATACAGACAATATGCTTGCACTGTGTCTTAGATTACGAAACATAACTGGCCATGAGAGAAAGAGAGAAAGAAAATGTGTGCTCGCACCTCTCTCTCTTGTCCCTACAGTAATATACGAAACGTAACTCTCTCTCTCTTTCTGTCTTCACTAACTTATATCTCCCTATCAACTTCCGTTCGCCTCGCCCGATCACACTTTTCGTAACGCTCTCGTCACGCATTTACCAGCTTACTCCCCAAGTAAAGTTTGCGTAAAGAAGTTTTACTTCAAATATTTTTGTGTTAGAAAGCCTAGAAAGCATATTTCAGAGAATATTATATAGACTAAAGTAATAGAGCAGTGATAGAAAATGTAACAAATTTGGGGAACACTGCTTAAACGGTGCAAGTTAGTGGGAAACCAGTTCAGATTAAGACCCCGAGTATTCCCGTCGATATACCACGAACTCGACAACCAGTGTCATATGGCGAATGGAACGGAAGTGTTTAGTGATTGCGGGGGGGGGGGGGGGGGAGGAACATAATTAAAATAATTCTACGTGAGCGAAACCGCGGGGTACAACTAGTGTATTTATAAATAATTGTTTAGGGTGTATCATAACTATATTTCGTCTCATCCAAAAGAGAATGTCTGTAAACAAAGCAAATTGACAGTTCAGTTATTGTAAACCTTTTTCATGTATTCACATTAGTTATGTGATATGGATTTATTTGGTATTTGTAATTTAAAAATAGCTTTCATTTATTTGCATACACATTTACATTGTGTAATGTAGTAGATCAATTAAATGAAACTACGTGATGTAGTATTATTTCTACTTTCTTTAATTTCTTTACCACGACCTGGGTTTCGTTGTATCACAACATCTTCAGGTGTGATATTAGCAAAGATCAGGTGAGCTATTAGAAAGAGATGGTCTCATTTTTGCTAATAGCCCACCTGAAGATGTTGTAATACAACGAAACCTAGGTCGTGGGAAAGAACTTAAAGGAAGTAGAAATAATACTACATCATGTAGTTTCATTTAATTGTGAATAATGGATTTCTACAAAATAAACGACAAATATATTCAATATAGTAGATGCCAAAGTGTGTTTCAATAATACTGGACATTATATATTAAAGTTTTTTCTAATGTGATTTTACATAAAATGCATTCTATATTGCAGAATAATAATAATACTGGTTTGAAAATAAAATAAAATGTCATACGTGTTGGTATATCCGAAACGCTAGAAAGTTGTTATAAGCGTTACGCTAGAAAGACAGTAGAATATCATTCATGTCAAATTAAAACTGATCTATTTCAGATATTTGACTTCAACACATTGAAAAGTAAATAATGTGTACTGAATGGTGTATTTGGTATGGACTTCGTACGTGTCTGTATATCGAATATTTTTCCGAAATGTTTTGTAGCTCCCAGTTTTGTGTAAATGACAGCTAGGGTTGTCCACTTTCTCTTATTAATTTCAAAAATTATATTGGTAAAATCTTGGTAGTTCAACATTCGACCGTAGTCCCAGGATCTATATGGTTGCGCATCTCGATACAGATTCGTTACCTTTAGATTTAACTTTGTATTAGCTACTCGTTATCTTTATAACTATTTTGGTAATCTTTGTATAACGTACTTAAACAAACAAAACAATAACAAAAAGTTCCCACTGCAGAGAAGAAGCATATTCACGTCAAGAACGGGTGACAATATAATGGTGTAATTACATAAAAAAATAATCATAAAACAAAAAAAAAGACGAAAGAAAATAGCAGTACGAAATAAAAAAAATAAAAAAAAAAAATCTTTAGATATGAAGATTATGTTTGGTCAAGAGCGAAATTTATTTATCTGCTTTAATGTATCTAATTGATACATAAGGCAGACTTACGGCGACGAGAACAATCTCTTACAACCAACCATAATTCTAGTCCAGCCCCGTTCGACTAACGGCCGAGAATCGAACCCGCAGCCCGAGCGGTGCGCCGCATCGTCAAAGGCCGTATGCCATGTAATCAACCCAACACACCACGGCGACGACGGAATTATGTTGCTGATGATAAAAATTAAGTTTAATGTAAAAAAAGCTGTGAGGCCTTCTCAACTCTCTGAGCTTCCACTTGGCAATAGGTTTTACTTTTGGACATTCTGTATATTAAATCGTGGTTAATAACTTAAAGAGTTACAAATACAATCCGCAATTATTTAAAACGAGACTTGTTCTATATTTTATAGCTCCTCTTATATACATATTTCTTAGTATATTAACCGATTTCTCCTTTTTATTAATCCGTGGTTAATAACTTAAAAAGTGAATTGTTCTATATTATGTAGCTCCTGTTATATACGTATATCATAATATATTAACCGATTTCTTCTGTATATTAATCCGTGCTAAATAACTTAAAGAGTTACAAATACAATCCGCAATTATTTGAAACGAGACTTGTTCTATATTTTATTGCTCCTCTTATATACATATATCATAGTATATTAACCGATTTCTCCTTTTTATTAATCCGTGGTTAATAACTTAAAGAGCCACAAATACAATCCGCAATTATTTAAAAAGTGACTTGTTCTATATTATGTAGCTCCTGTTATATACGTATATCATAATATATTAACCGATTTCTCCTGTATATTAACCCGTGCTTAATAACTTAAAGAGTTACAAATACGATCTGCAATTATTTAATACGTGACTTGTTCTATATTTTATAGCTCCTTTTATATACATATATCCTAGTATATTAACCGATTTCTCCTTTTTATTAATCCGTGGTTAAAAACTTAAAGAGTTACAAATACGATCTGCAATTATTTAAAACGTGACTTGTTCTATATTTTATAGCTCCTCTTATATACATATATCATAGTATATTAACCGATTTCTCCTTTTTATTAATCCGTGGTTAATAACTTAAAGAACTACAAATACAATCCGCAATTATGTAAAAAGTGACTTGTTCTATATTATGTAGCTCCTGTTATATACGTATATCATAATCTATTAACCGATTTCTCCTGTATATTAACCCGTGCTTAATAACTTAAAGAGTTACAAATACAATCCGCAATTATTTAAAACGAGACTTGTTCTATATTTTATAGCTCCTCTTATATACATATATCATAGTATATTAACCGATTTCTCCTTTTTATTAATCCGTGGTTAATAACTTAAAGAACTACAAATACAATCCGCAATTATTTAAAAAGTGACTTGTTCTATATTATGTAGCTCCTGTTATATACGTATATCACAATATATTAATCGATTTCTCCTGTATATTAACCCGTGATTAAGAACTTAAAGAGTTACAAATACGACCTGCAATTATTTAAAATGAGGCTTGTTCTATATTTTATAGCTCCTGTATATATATATATATATATATATATATATATATATATATATATATATATATATATATATCATAGTATATTAACCGATTTCTCCTTTTTATTAACCCGTGGTTAATAACTTAGAGTTACAAATACAATTATTTAAAAGTGACTTGTTCTATATTATATAGTTCCTGTTATATACGTACATCATAGCATATTAACCGATTTTTCCTGTATAAACATGAGTTTATGGCATAATAAAAAAAAATAAACAAGGTATAACTTCGGACATTGGGAGAGGTAGGAATTAATGTAATGTCTCTTGCTGATTAAGGTATTGAATTATATACCCAAAAATAAAATGATATTACATCTATCGACATATCAGACTAGCTCTTTTAAATTGACTATCATAATACCTCTATCTTTACAAATAGCTAGCTATAAAACAAATTACAAAAATTGATATCATGAAAGTTTATTTTCTTTCATCAGACATTCTTCGGTTCTTGATCAAGTATTTAAATATTATTTTTAAATTTTTTTATTTATGTTGCTACAAGCGATTATTTTTAGTTTTTTTTTAAACTATAATTTTATTGTGTGAAGATTGTAGTAAACCTTGTGGAAAAGTGGTAAAATTTATAACTTGGCGTCACTAAATCGTAGCGCGAAGATATAGTCTGAAGTTCCACTTGGTATTAAAACACAAATGATGTAAAAAATGGAATTCCGAATAAAATGACGCTAATTCAAATTTTGCACAACCATGATGATTGCGTAAAATTTTAATTACTATGCTTTGGTTACGCATATACATAGTGTTTTAAGGGTGTCCTCGTTACGTGGTGGATTTTCATGAAATATTAACGATCTAGCTATATCACGAATAAAAAATTGGTTGTTGATCATTTCGAACAAAATTCTAAGTTTGATTGAGAAAGAAACTATTCATTTCTGTCGAAAAATTGGCTGTTGATCGATTCGAACAAAATTCTAAGTTTTATTAAGAAAGAAACTTTTCATTTCAACCGAAAAATTGACTGTTAAAGTTTGATTGAGAAAGAAACTATTCATTTCTACCGAAAAATCGGCTATTTATCGATTTGAACAAAATTCTAAGTTTGATTAAGAAAAAAACTATTCATTTCTACCGAAAAATCGGCTATTGATCGATTTGAACAAAATTCTAAGTTTGATTAAGAAAGAAACTATTCATTTCTACCGAAAAATTGGCTGTTGGTGGATTCTAACAAAATTCTAAGTTTTATTAAGAAGGAAACTATTCATTTCTACTGAAAAATTGGCTGTTGATCGATTCGAACAAAATTCTAAGTTTTATTAAGAAAGAAACTTTTCATTTCCACCGAAAAATTGACTGTTAAAGTTTGATTGAGAAAGAAACTATTCATTTCTACCGAAAAATCGGCTATTGATCGATTTGAACAAAATTCTAAGTTTGATTAAGAAATAAACTATTCATTTCTACCGAAAAATTGGCTGTTGATAGATTCTAACAAAATTCCAAGTTTTGTTAAGAAGGAAACTATTCATTTCTACTGAAAAATTGGCTGTTGATCGATTCGAACAAAATTCTAAGTTTAATTGAGAAAGAAAGTATTCATTTCTAGCTATGTCAGAAGCCGGTTGCTTCTAATCGGCTTCAGTACCTACTTTGCATTATATATCATCACAATTGACTCACATTTCGTCCTCTCCATTTACATATCCCAAGTACTGAATGAATATAGTTATACATATTCCAAATAGCCGTAATAGTTTCTTTGCTATAAGAAAATTTGCGAAAGTTAGTGAGAACTTCATTCCTATTTGAAACAACTAAATAAGAAGACTAACTTCAAGTACGAAGATTTTTTCCCTGCATACTTGCTACATTATCTGATTAATGTCGTTGATATCGGTGTGTTTGGGATGTTGATATCTGTGATTTTATGAATATCAAAACTTTCTAGAATTTTCTGAATCGTGTAATGCACATTTTCTCGTAAAGATTTGAAGTGAAACTTTTTGGGTGCCGTGAGAGTAAAATGTGACGTCGAATTTCATGCAACGTTTAGTTGAAACGTCTGAATGTAACGATTTTATCGCAAGAAGGATGCAAAATAGGTATTAAGCTAACCACTGAGAGAGATAGAAGAACACGATAGCATAAGAAAAAAGTGTACGCATGCGTGAAAACAAACATAAATGGCGTTCACTATTGTTATCGGCTGTTTTGTACTTATGTGTGTCAAAATGAAACTGTCAAAATGTTGTCAACTTCTTTATCTATTTATGATTGATTTCTTACTAATTTTGCGTATACTCCATCCATTACAAGACTAACAACATATGCACTCAATTTATTTATAAATCCGCAATTGAATCCACACATACAGTTGTCGTAAATATAGTTTACAACGGTAGCAATAAATCCCGACTTTCTTCAGTCGCATTTGGCAGTGTTCTGGTGCTGGCATCGCGGCTAATTTTTTAATTGACAATTGTCTATGTAAATGTATATGAAGATTTTATTAGATGTTTACGTTAATTTGTAAAGACATTTTACTAATTTTTCTGAATGTATTATATTAGATCTTCTTATACGTATTTAATACAATCTATGGACTTACATTTAGTATATTTTCTCACTCTCCTCACTTTAAAATACGAAATTAAATTTTTTTTGTCAAATAATTTGTTTGTCAGTAACAAATTATTTTTTTATTTTCGACATTTTCCGAACAGTACTTACATTTAATTACCATAAACAGAACCCCCATACAAAATACTTAAGAGGAACTGTAAATAAGGAGCACAATTGCATTTTGTCTGCGAAATGACAGTCTTACCGTTCAATATCAAAAACCTGATAAGGGGTTCACCGCGTCGCGCCATATTGGCGTGATGATATCGTGTGGCTCTCATTGTACGTGCTCTGCATGACGCTTAACTCTTGCATTAATGTTGAAACAGAGTATCTCGAGAATTGGAGATGAAACAAAAAAAAATTTTCGATTTTATTCTATTTATTTTATACTCGGAAACCCATATATGTCTTGTTATACCAATTTAATAACAATCTAGATAGGCTGTCCGGGAATAAATGTCGGACAAAGAAAGACGCTATTCGTTCACTATAAAGGATTAAATTGTCATTGAAATAAAACGTAAGACACGTCCATATTTTAATTGAGTGCAAAAAAATATTAAACATAACTCTTTTTAACTCACTATCCAGAACTAAATGAAACTACGTGATGTAGTATTATTTCTACTTTCTTTAAGTTCTTTACCACGACCTAGGTTTCGTTGTATTACAACATCTTCAGGTAATCTTTGCTAATAGCCCACCTGAAGATGTTGTAATACAACGAAACTTGGATCGTGGTAAAAAACTTAAAGAAAGTACAAATGTAACTACATCACGTAGTTTCATTTCATTGTGAAAATAAATATTAATATCTCTAAATAGTTGAATAAAAATGTACAGATAAATGTTTATCTGTATGTACAGGTGAATGAAACTCTCACATCGCGAGTTCTACTCGTATTTACCAGGTTTTTAGGGTTCCGTACCTTAAACTGAAAAGAAAACCGGAACTCTTGTAAGATCACTCATCTGTCTGTCAGTTCGTCTGTTACAGCCGATTTTTCTATCAGACCCAAAGGTCTAGTTTCTACGTCGTATAGTCAGGAACTATGCGACGTAGAAACTAGAAATTTGGCATAGTAATACATTTTATTAACCGACGTATTTTGCACTATTTAATTAATTAATTAATTTAAATAATTGATATGAATAATTTTTTTTAAATATTCTGAAATAGAATAATTAAAGAGGGGTAAATGACCTACTCAAAATATATATTTTTTAAATTATATGTTAAGGACTTTTTATGAGGAATATAAAAATATTTCATATATAATTCTAGATTGGAAACTTAAAAAGGTGTTCTAAATAATATATTAAAATAGTGCACCACCCCCTTGAAAGGAAAAACATAAAAAAACAGGATTGTTAAAACCTGACTGGAAAATTATAGAAAAACTATAGCGTTTATCCTAGATCTCATAAGTTTTTAAATATACACCATGTTTTAATGCTTATGAAAGATATAGTTGCTAATACACTTACGCTGTGAAGCTATTTTTTAGGGTTCCCTGCCTCAAAAGGACAAAACGGGATTCTTACTAGATCACTCACGTGTCTGTCGGTCTTTCTGTCGCAGCTGGTTTTCTCAGGAATCGCTGGACGTATAAATTTGGCATAGTAATAAAATATATTAACCAGCACATTTTTCAATAGGTAATATTTATATGGTAATTTTAGAGTGGTGAGATGGCGGCAGGTCACTGATATTTGGAAGGGCTAAGCTTTAAGGGTCTTGAAAATATTTTTCTAATAGGTTTAGACAGTATATCTTCAGAGAAATAATGAAAAATAAGTTCCATCTCTCTTATTATACCTGAAATTGTGAAAAAATAGGGTATCCAGAAGTTCACGTGACGGTTGTGGGAAAGCTGTAGCCATAATTTTGATGTCATAATTTTTGAAATTTGCACCCAGTGTTTACGCCTGTGAAAGATAAATATTTACGTTATGAAAAATTCGTATTTGTAAATAGTTTAATAGAATTTACTATGTGCCCTTAAATGTTTATAAGTGCTTAAATGTGTACGGAACTCTTACTTGAAAGGCTTTTTCTAACACGATAGTAATATCCAAGTTTCCACACAGCTAGAATAAAGCAAACAAGTTTATAACAAACAAGTTTACAAACAAATCATTTTATTCCAAAATTAATTGGATGAAGTGGCAGCCCTAACTAGCATCACTCTGTATACTGGCTCCAAGAATGCTCTCTGAGCTGTCCCACTTCAGCTGCAACGAGCCGCAGTGCGCTTTTCTGCATGCATTACGCTTGAGAAGAACACTCGACAGCGTTCATCTCAAGCGCAATGCATGCAGCTCTCGGGTGCACTGCGCCCAGAAAACAGGAAATGCAATTTTCGCTTCGTAATATACGTCCGTGTATTATACATAAATTTGGCTTGAAACTAGAAAAATTTCCACATTTTTGTAACAACTTATTTCAATCAGCGTGTATAGTCTCTTCAATCGATGAAGATTACTGGTTGGTTTCTGCATAAACATATAATGTAACCAGATTTTGTATAATGTAACCAAAGTTGATTTTTAAGTTCAAGAAATACCAAACAATTTATTTTAGATTGTCAATTGGACGTGGGTAACAGAAGGGTGAGTGAATCGGTTGAAACAATACATTATATTGATTCACTAAGCTAAATGAAACACTAAAAATCTTATTGATTCATTTGACGTATTCGTTTCAGGAACGTTTCGATGTAATTAATGACTGATGGATGGTTTGCGACACGCATTGGGTTCATTCAATAGCTTAGTGACTGTTCCGGCATTCACCTTTGTGGAATGATCCTTTACCCTTTTTTACACATTCATTTTTCGTATTAATTGTATCTTTTTCTATTGTATATAGAATGAATCAGAGAGAGAGAGAGAGAGAAGAGAGAGACAGAGAGAGAGAGAGAGAGGAGAGAGAGACAGAGAGAGATAGAGAGAGAGGGAGCGGGAGAGAGAGAGACAGAGAGAGATAGAGAGAGAGAGGGAGCGGGAGAGAGGAGAGAGATAGAGAGATAGAGAGAGAGAGAGGGAGCGGGAGAGAGAGAGAGAGAGGGAGCGAGAGGGAGAGAGAGATAGAGAAAAGCAGTAATTTTTTTAAATAATTCAGAAGCCATTTTTTAATAAGAGATAGTGAAATAAAAAAAATAGTTAATTCGAAAAAAATAGGGTAAAGGCGAATAAAACTCGCGCGTCCATAATCCACAATCAAAACCACAAATCACTTTATTTACTATTAGATAAAGAATCAAAATAAATATGTTTAAAGAAAACAGAGTGCGGAATACATTAAATTAAAAAAAAATACCTACTCACTATTAAATAATTAAAATAGAAACAACTCGACTATATTCCATTCCATTCTAAAAGAGAATATTTGTAAACAAATCAAAACACAAGTTCAGCTATTGTAAACCTTTTTTTTTATATTCACGTTGCTAAGATAATATGGTTTTATTTGGTGTTACTGTATAAACAATGAAATATTGAAATTAAAGTTTTTTCTAATGTTATTTGTTTGACAATTAATATATCTAACATTAAACATGATCATTAAAAATATGCAGTTAAAGAAGAGAAGAAAGGATTATGGAAAACACTGCCGAGTACTAATATACAAAGTGTGTATTCCACATTGCAAAATTATACTAACACTTGTTACAAAATCAAAGGTCACCCTTTTTTTTGTTTTCTGTTTTATTACGTCAAATACCCTGTATATGTAAATTACATAGCATCAATATTTTGTCTCATTTATTTTTCTGTCTCGCTTAAACGTTAAGTTAGAAAGACAGTTGAATATCGTCTGTGGCAAATTGCAACTGAGTTATTGTAGACAATTGATTTGAAGACATTATAAAGTGATTGCGTTTATACTTGTTGAAATATCGAATTATTTAAAAAAAAAATGTTTTATACCTCTGAGTTTTGTGTGACTGACAGTTAAGGTTGTCTACTTTTCTCTTTTAAATTTCACAGTTTATATTAGTAAAACATCCTTGTAATATTGATATTTATAACATTATTTAGCATGATAGTTTACTAAGTTAATAAAGTGATTATAGTACACGGTTTAATAATACCATAGATAAATTACAATGTGTTCTATGAATAGCCGTCGAGTGATTTAGTATATATTTGTGGCAACCCTATTTTAACTGCCAAATTGGTTTGTTTACAAGTATTCTCTTTTGAAATGGAATGGTGTATATTTTTTAATTTTCTGTAATTATAATAATAAGAGAGTCGTATTTATTCTTCTAACAATTGGGTTCAATACTATATGGATTTTACTCTTTTAGAGCTAACGCACACCTCAATGCTTAACTCCAAGCTTAAATCACGTAACGATTGGACAGAATATTATTTTAATCGATTGTTCATAGTAGGTATAGAACTTTATTCTCATTCACTGTATTTCTTAATCGTTTCGTTGATCTGTTTTTTGTTTTTGTTTTCCTGACTTCATTTTTTAATCTTGATTTAAAGAAAAGCTTGTTTTATTCTAGCACAGTTAAAAACTTTCATATTATTTATTTTATTAAATTTCTTATTTTTACAAATATATTTTTAATTGTAGTGGGTTTATAATTTTTTTTAACTTTTGTAACTTGTAAATAATACACATTGTATAGCGTTTATGAACACCATCGATCCATTGGGTTATAGATGCTTTTCTTTTGATATTTTTATTTGTGAGTTATTTTTTTCGATTTTATTCATAAGTTCGGTATCGACGCATTTGAATCGATTCAGCGTCCCTAGTTCCATAGACAAATGCTAAAATCGGATTTATAGTTACGTCACGTCCGTCCGTTCCTATTTGTCACACTTTGTTGTTTCTACAGTTTTACAAGCGTGTGCATGACATTTTGCAGATAAATATTTCATGTTGACGTGTCAAATAATATATAGCGGAAACTATAAAAAAAGATTATGCAAAATTACTCAGGTGTTTAAAGAGGGAGAAAAAAAGTCTTAAATCAAATTTTGCCTCTATTTGTTGTTTTTCAGTCTATTTGTTATTTTTAACTGGATGTACCCGTGACTTCGTTCGCTTGGAAGAGTAAGAAGAGTTGTTAGCATTTTTTTAAAAATTTTATTTCTCTAAAAACCCTACGAGTATAAGGTTTATTAAGAATGCTAAAAATGACGTTAGCAGTACTCTATATATCTATATATCAATGACCATAAAATTTACTAAAACGTTAATAGGTGGCGTTGACAGTACCAATATCGTAATATTCACTAATTTTAATTAATATTAATTCTGGAAAATCCAGAAAAAAGTAACCAATATCCTGATATAAAGTGTAATATCCAGATATAAATCAAAAATAAAAGTCAAAAATATTTTTAAAACTTCATTTGGCTCACCTTCTCCAAAATGTTGTGATGGGCAAAGATTTGCAATTTCGTGAGTGACGCACTTCGGGTATACTCGGCAGTAGTTCGAGTATGGCCGAACGGTTCAGCGTCGGGTATACTCGGCGCTATGTCGAGTGCGACCGAACGAGAGGATCTGAGTTATTAAGTATATTTTTATTTCATCAGTTTTCCCAATGAGTCACTGGCTCAGTGTTAAAGGATTGGATTACGTACGGAACGCGACGGAAATCGGTGTTCGTATCTCCATGTTTGTGTTCTATTTCTTCTTTGGTTTTATTTTCGACAATCATATTTATTTATTGAATTGAAATAAAAACGGTGCACGTTTATAAGCTTTTTATAACATATTTTAAATGTATTTCTCTAAGTGAGGTTAAGTTTCTTTATGCTATATATTTATATAGCATTATAAATTATTTGTAATATAGCATTATAAATTATTTGTAAAATTTAATTATTTGATTGAATTTATATTTTACCAACCGTATTTATAATCACGCTCCATTCCTTTTATTATTATATTTTTATTAATTATTTGCGTGCTAAATAAAGTTATTCTTGTATTATGCAAAAGAAGTATAACTTCTAACGCGCGTACATAATTACATGCATATTTTTTTGGTTTAACTCTTTTAATGGGGTCTTAACTCAAAAGGATAAAATCGAAATCCTAATAGGATTACTCACACATCCATATGCATGCTCCATCTGTTACAGCCATTTTTTTAGGATTCCCTGCCTCAAAAGGAAAAATGGAATTCTTATTAGATCATTTACGTGTCTGTCAATCTGTCTGTCACAGCTGTTTTTTCTCTGAAATCTCTTGGCGTAGAAATTTGGCATAATAATAAAACATATTAATCAAATCAATTTTGTTTAAAAGAAAATGCTTCAACTTTCCTTTAGATTACAAGAAAAAGCCAGCGAATAGCGAAGATTTATTTTGAGAATTTCACGATATTTTTATGGCTATGGAAAATGTAGTAGGCAATAAGTATAGAAGATGAAAAATAATATTAATATTTGTAAATTTTTTACAATAAATACTGTATCCCTCAAAATTTTTAAACATTTGTATGTACGTGAGAATGTTGTGGAAAATTCGAACAATGCGAGCACTCCATTCCATTCCGAAATAGAATCTTTGTAAACAAAGCAAAACGACAGTTCAGGTATTGTGAACCTTTTTCATGTATTCATATTAGTAATATGATATGAATTTATTTAGTATTTATCATTAAAAAATATAATTGTTTTATAATTACGCTCTTCACATCATAATGAGTATTTGATAATTTTTTAAAGTATTTAAAATTATTCGAATTGTATCTGATAAAACTATTAAGATATATTCCCGAGAAACGTGTTATGAGCTGAAAATATATACTTTTATTGTAGTCATGCAAAGCTGCGCATCAAAACGATTACGTCATATGATATGTGATTACCTTGACGTCACGATGCACCAAACAAACAATTAAATTGAAAGGTGAGATTCTATCTCTTTCACTTCGTCATTCTATAGCGAAAGGTAAATATTGTTTAAGGAATTCAATTTACGGAATCGCGCTATCTTGCTCACACAATTACTTGAAGGTGATCATTAAATTATGATCTGTACAGTTGTACAGTTCCTTTTTGACTTCACGCGTTCTCATTGGGGGACAATTTGTGTTTCAGCGTTTTTAAAATACCTGTTTTTGATTAAATTTATTGTGTTTCTTCGTTTTTAAAACACCTGATTTTGATAAGACGCGAATTTTAAAACACCTGTTTTTCACAATTAAATGAAACTACGTGATGTAGTATTATTTCTATTTTCTTTAATTTCTTTATCACGACATAGGTTTCGTTGTATTACAACATCTTCAGGTGGGCTATTAGCAAAGAATCTTTGCCACCTGAAGATGTTGTAATACAACAAAATCTAGGTCGTGGTAAAGAACTTAAAGAAAGTAGAAATAATTCTCACGTAGTTTCATTTAATTGTGAATAATGAATTTCTACAAAATTAACGCCAAATATATTCAACACCTGTTTTTGATTAAATTTATTAATTAAAAATATTTTTACCAAATTTATAGCGGTTAATTCATTCTTCTCAGCCTATAAATAAGGACAAACTTTAATCACATATTTTATTTTATACGTGTTGCGTATATTTTATTTAGATTATAATATATATTGTATATTATAGTTGGGAGAATTTCAAATAGGTAAGATGAAATCTATTAAGTAATTTATGAATAAGTATGGCTGTTACCTAAAAACCTATAATAATAGCAAAAAAAATCTCCCATACTTTTGTCCTGGTTTTAAATTGGAAGGTTTAAAAGACTGCCGTATTTAGAAACTCTGAAATCACACAGGACTAACCTTAATTACAATAATCAATATATCGAACAGTTTATAGGATACTAGCAAATAATACGTCAATATCTAAATATGCCAGTAATAGTAGTTTAACCGTTTTAGTGCCATTGTTTTTTACTCATATATACTTAAAAATGCCAAAGAAATCTTTTGTTTTTGATGTCATTTACCCTTGTCTCGAAAAAAACTGTATCTCTTCCAAAAATTATCCAATTTTAATAATTTTTTCGGTGTTTTCTTAATAAAAACTTGTACAAGGGTAATAAAATACCAAGAAAATTATGGAAGTATATATTGTGAACAAAAATTATAACAAAAACTGAAATCAAGGTCACATCGTCATTTTCGCAGTCCAGTACATCCTCAAATCAGCAAAATAATTGTTATCGTCACTATTATCACTATCACTCAAAATTTGCATTACGCCAAATTGTGAGCGCACCACAATGCTACTACCACTATCACTTTCTTCACAACTTGAAAAACGATCATTTTCACTCGAATTATTTTCGTATTCCGACATTATGGGTTAACAATTTTCTTTTCCTGGATCCTTTTTATATTGTAATTACTAATAACATTATAATTTAAACTTTATGTAACACGTAGAAAGATAAAAAAATTAGCGATGCGTGCGAGCGACCTCCCCTACCGCGCGCTAAACAGCAACTGATTTCGCGAGCGCCATCGCGCTAGTGGCAAATTTAGTTAGTACGCGCACGAGCGCGATGGCGCACGTCGGCACTCAAACGGTTAATTAAATAGCAATTGGAATACAGAAAACTAAATTATTATATTTTTACAAAAAATATAACTTTATTCTTGAATAATCATTAAAATTACTTTCTATAGAACATATAACACGCCAATATTTCACAGAAAAAAGTACACTATAATGCAACAAATGCATCGCAATAAATGTAAAGCTATAATGCTTAATTAAAAATTAATTTGTTAATTATTTATAAATGTGTACATTTGTCTCAGTATTGATTATAATATCTAACTCATTAAGCGCGCAGTACCCATTGAGTTACATAACTTTATATTAATGTTATACGTATATAATAAACAATGTTATGTTAGTGTTATAATTTTACATAATCTTTGAAAATTTTGTACATATTGCATTAACGCCTAAACCTAAGTTTATATTACTTTTATTCTAAATTTCTTTTATACTTCAAGCAATCATAAGTTTGGTATAACGAAGGTATTATTAATTCTAATGAATTCAATAAAACAACAGAATAACTATTCGAAAGTTATTTAAAAAATAGAACGTGGCAACGTCGCTTTTCATAGACAAACATATAAAATATGAGGTTGTGTCTATGATTGCGGGCACAAATTACATCTGTCAGATCAGATGGCGTCTTTTTTTTTCTTTTAAAATTTATATTATGTTTTATTTGTGTCCGTTTTTGTTGAGTTTTCTTCCTTTTTCCAGTTATGAGACAGCATTAGACGCCGAAAAAAGGATATATAATAAACTTTACATCAAGTTACATTATATCAATGACAGTACCACAGTCTGAAGTCGCAGAACTCGATATTTGTTCTCCATATTAAATATTAAACTCTTTGTTACATTATCTATGACGTCATCTGTATATTCTTTATATGTATCGTCTAAGTTTACACATGCTACTAAAAAGCATGTTTAGTTGCTGTTACGTAGCATGCTCGTTCATTGCCTGCTATCGGTATGTTTACATTTGATAGTAACGTAGGACAGTATTAGGCCTATTTGTAATAAGCACGTTTCTTTTGCAGCATATTGTAGCAAACCCGATATACATATAATTTTATACTGGCAGCCAAAGTGGAGGGTGTCGCGAATACCAAAACGAATTAAATAGTACTGGTGGTCGCCCAGTGGTCGAAAATTCGACCATAATTCTTTAAATTTTGATGTGAAACATCTATAGGCGCAGGTATAAACCGGATCGCTGGCGTGGCGACGCTTGCCGTGGTGACGGGTCGCCGCGTTATACTAAGGTATATATATAGTCTATATGTAGTAGAGTGTATGGCGACGTGTCGCCATGCGCATTTATTATTATTTTTGTATCAATTGTAAATAAATGTTTATTAAATAAAGTCACCATTTTCTGTAAGAAATTCGTAATACTTTATTTTTTCATTATGCTATATTTAGTTCCTGTAATAATCTTGTCTTTTATGCATATTACTTATACGAACACGATGTTTCACATCTGCCAGGCGTCCCGTGACGGCTCACTGTTTTTTTTTAAATTAAACGTTATTGAAGTTCATTTGTTGAAGATTATAACTCAATAATCATTGTATATAATTTTTTTGAATTTAATGTTATTACGTCAGCTGACAGCTTATAGAAATACGTCATTAGCTATGTTATTTGCCTTAATTCCATGCTATACCTATGTAATTTAAAATTTAATTTTAGTAACACTTGAAAAAAAAAACACTATTACAGCTTGAATTCGTATTTATTAAAACACAGATATCTATTACACAAAATATGAAATAAACGCTTATTTGCCTCGACATAAACTCCACAGACTATTGAAAAGGAACATTTGAAATCACACGAAATTCACAGTCCGAAACTCGTTCATCATTCATCAACATTTTAAAATTCTTTGGCGAAAATCTATACTCTGTGCGATTGTTCGACCACAGACTATTATGTGTTTGACATTGACAATATGAACGTAAACAATGAATCTTTTAACGTATTTGTAGTATATAATTCAATGTGTTTGTAATAAATATTTTATGTAAAATTTAGCTTCCTGCACCCTTCGCCATATAAACTATCCCAAATCTATATAATCCGTAATCTATAAACTATCACAGTCTTACATGCGCGCAATATGGTTAAAAAGGGGCACAAAGTTTTCCCTTCATGTATTAATATTTAATACTTTCAGTGATAAAAAAATCAATTTGGAAAAGAATTTGAGACAATACTGAAAAAGAGGGATATACATAACTAACATCCCAGCAGAGAACGCCTTCAGACTTGCTTCTGGGGCATGCTTTTCGTATATATATGCTAATTGTTTGCTGCTACGTAGCATTTGCTCGAAAGTAGCTTGCCTTCATTCTACTAAGTAGCATGTGTGTTCCAGTTAGTCACTTTTCTAGCCTCACGCTAGGATAGGGTTGCCATATGTAAAATAACTTTTTCTGGGACATTTCTGCTACAGGTGCAGCCGTTGAATTTAATGAAAAGTTAAAAATAAAAACTCATTCAAGTATATATATATATATATATATATATATATATATATATATATATATATATATATATATATATATATATATATTTTGTCTCCGTGGTGTGTTGGGTTAAACACAATGTATACTGTCTTTGACGATGCGGCGGACCGCGGGAACACGGGTTCGATTCCCGGCCGTTCGTCGAACGGGGTTGGACGGGTGTTATGGTTGGCTGTAAAAGATCGCTCTCGTAGCAATAAATTCGCCGTATGTATCAATTAGATACATTAAAGTAGATAAATAAATAAATATATATATTTATATATATATACATATATATATATATATATATATATATATATACATACATATTTTTTTCTATTGGAATGGAAAGGGTTGGATTATAACTAGTTTTAGTGTGTTCGGTGCCTTAAAAGCAAAAAGCTCTATAAACCGGAATCCTTGTTTTTGCAATGCGACAATAAACAAAGTTTGGAGGTATGATGGAATCGCGTAAATTAATTTCGGATGATATATAATTACGACAAAAGCTCAGTGCGTGTTAGCACTATAATTCAGTGTGTTGTTTACGAACGTGACCGTCTATTTTGAGTTGTGATTCGTGCAGTAATGCGCGCGGTGTTTGTTTCATTGTGTTTAGATTCGTGACCTAAATGGTGGATATATTTTACACACGAAACATTTTGCTAGACAAACCGATGATAGATAAAAATTCATTAATAAATGATTTTATATACATGTCTGGTTTCAAATTTTTTTCTTCAAGTCTTTTTAGAATATTGTCCTCTCTTTCTATTCTTCTCTCTGCCGTTTTACCCCTCATTATATACTAATATTGTCCTCTCTTTCTATTCTTCTCTCTGCCGTTTTACCCCTCATTATATACTAATATTGTCCTCTCTTTCTATTCTTGTCTCTGCCGTTTACCCCTCATTATATACTTAAAAATCGAGGTTTAAATCGGGAAAGAAGTTTCACTTCTGTAGTTGCACGCAATCAATATCTTTTTCATGGTTTTTGGTTTAGAATTTCGAAAATAGGGGGGGGGGGAGAGGAGCGGAGAGGAATGCTCTGTTTCTGAATACTTCTTGAAATACCTTTTTAAAAATGCAATTTAATATTACGAAAATATGACAGGTCCTTTCAAATGATATTCACATGATATTTTTTTTGGGTACTTTATCCCTCTTTTATTCTCATACGAGCATTTTAGAAAGCTAGGAAGCGCAAAATGCGTGTGTTAGTGCCAAGCTTTAAGCTTTATCTTTTTCATGGTTTTTGGTTTAGAATTTCGAAAATAGGGGGGTGGGGGAGAGGAGCGGAGAGGAATGCTCTGTTTCTGAATACTTCTTGAAATACCTTTTTAAAAATGCAATTTAAGATTACGAAAATATGACAGGTCCTTTCAAATGATATTCACATGATATTTTTTTTGGGTACTTTATCCCTCTTTTATTCTCATACGAGCATTTTAGAAAGCTAGGAAGCGCAAAATGCGTGTGTTAGTGCCAAGCTTTAAGGTTATACTTCGCATAGTTTCTGAGAAAATCGACTATGACAGACAGGCCGACAAACGTGTGATTGATCTTAGAAGGATTTTGTTTCTCATGATAAAATTGCCTTTTTTCATTTTTAGAGTTCCGTACACTCTAAAAAGGAAAAAAGTGGACTTTTTCCTCAACGATATGTAATATAAAAATGAAAATTATATATGTATATATATATATATATAGAAATATACTTTTGTAAAAAAAATTAAATTTTTTTTCGTCTAAATCTTGATATTGGCAGCGTTTTTTTTTCAGAAAAGGTTGAGATTTATCAAATCATTCCCTGATATTTTTTATTTATTTGGATCGATTCTTTGTTCCAATTAGTTTAGGTACTCTAGTCGTTTCAAGAATTTTGGTTCGTGTTATAATTTTACATAATCTTTGCAAAATTTGTGCATATTGCATTAAAGCTTAAACTTAAGTTATATTACTCTGAGAATACTTAAACCAATCATAACATTGGTATAACGAAAGAATTATAAATTAAGGCATTCAATAAAACAACCGAACAACTATTTGAAAGTTATTTGAAAAATAGAACGTGGCAACGTCGCTTTTCATATACAAACGTATAAAATATGAGGTTGTGTCTATGATTGCGGATACAAATTACAGCTGTCACATCAGATGGCGTCTTTTTTTTTCTTTTAAAATTTATATTATGTTTTACTTGTGTCCGTTTTTGTTGAGTTTTCTTCCTTTTTCCAGTTATGAGACGCCGAAAAAAGGATATGAAAATTTTATTAGAAAATGCATGAACAAATAATGGTTTATTTTAAATTTCGCAACAAATTTTGGAAAAATGTCACAATTCCTCCTAAAATATTCCAACAAGACTATATTCCAACAGATATTCCAATAAGAATTGTTCTTTCAAGAGAATACTGCTTGAAAGAACAGTTCGTAATTTTATTTAATTAAACTAGGCTCCAGCTCTGCGCAATCCATTAAATAATATTTCTGTTTGATAGTTTTGATTGCACGAATTGTATTATGTGTAGCCATTTTTTTTTAATAATTATAAACACAATCGAATTATAAAAACAGACATATTGTTAGATGTACTTGCCGAAATGTCAACTTTTTTTAGATTATACTGACGTTAAACTTTCAAAAAGGAATTTTAAAATCGGTGATTAAAAATTTTAAAGGGTGAATTCCTTCATCTACCTTGGATCTGAAATCAACACAGGCAACGATTTGGCTCCAGAACTGAGGAGACAAACAACTGCAGCGAACAGATGCTTCCATAGAGTAAGAAGATATCTGAAATCCAATAATACCAGAAGAAACACTAAACTATTTTTTAATAAAAGCTTAACTACTGTTATATAAAATGTTAAGAAGATCAGTACTTGCATCTGAAACGTGGACATTGTCCCAAATTGGTGAAAAAAATCTTGCAATTTTCGAACGAAAAATCCTCAGATCCATCTTTGATGGGTTCTTTGACAATGGGTTTTGGAGAAGGAGAACTAATGCCAAACTTTATCGTTTATTTAAAGAACCAGATATAATAAAATTTATAAAAATTAAACGACTGAAGTGGGTCGGCCATGTAATTAGAATGAAGGAAGATAGAATGACGAAACAAATTTTTCCGGCCAAACCAACTGGCTCAAGTGGAAGAGGAAGACCCAAATTAAGATGGGTGGACTGCCTACAGAGTGTTTTTGACACTCTCAAGATAATAAACTGGAAAACCGTGGCGCCCAGAAGGAGGGCTTGGAATATTCTGTCTGAGAAGGCCAGGGTCCACCGAGGATTGTCGAGCCACTGATGATGATGACGACGTTAAACTTAGGCCGAGGTCGGAATAGTGTTTGATAGATTAAGTTTTGACGTATTTAGTAGTATTTTTTATTTATTCTCTATTTATTTCAGGTATAATATTTTATTCCAAGTTTATTAGTAATAGTATAATATTAGGTTGACAATTTATAAACCCGCCATCTTTGTACAGAAACTTTCCAACTTTTTATATGTAAATCAATTGTTAATTATATAAGCACCATCGGTATCTAACACTTGTTGCTAACGTGTAGGCAGGGCTAAAGTTCCGTCCTTGTAGAAATCTTTGGGCCTTTGACTGAAAAACCGGTGAAGTTGGATTTTGATGTGACTTTTGTCTTTAAATTTTCTATCATGTAAATTATTAGACAGGGAGGGAAAGAGATGGGCTAAGTAACATACTCCATTCAAGTGAAAGTAGTTTTTCACGTGTCACTTTTGCTACGTGGAGTCGAGCATTGTCATGTAAAAAAACTTTGCTTTGATTTGAAGGGAGCTTAGTGGTTATTTGGCTCAATTGTTCACAACAAATTTTAGTCGTAATTGTACTATTGGCTTGAAAAAGTTCCCAATAAATAAATTTATTTATACCCAACCAATATATATATAATCAAAAGTATCTTTTTTCCAATATTATATTTTGGTCTAGGTACATCTTTTCCTCCAGTTCTTAGCCACTAGCGTTTACGCTAAACATTACCATAAGCCACCCACTTTTCTTCTGTAACCAAATACTTTAGCCTCTCATTGGTTTGATGAGAACTCAGTAGCTCCAAGCACTTAACTCTCCTCTGATGTAGAAAGGGTGTTGGTTCATGTGGTCACCAAACGGAATATTTCCACTTCTTTCTCAAAACATGAAGTTGTTTTTCCATTACAGTATAAGAGCATGAAAATAGCTCTGCTGAATAACTCGAAATTAATCTGGGATCTGTTTCAACGAGATTTTAATATTTTTCTAAATAATTTGTAGGAGGTCGCTTTGGATGAGTTTTATCGGACAGATCAAAATTCCCTTCTTTGAATCTTTGGAACTAGTGCTTGTCTGTGTCGTAAAAGGGCATACCTTCACCCATCTTTGTATATATATTTCGCGACTTTCACCCATCGTTGTGTATATATTGTGTGATGCTTGGCTGGTTTTTCGTCCTAAACGACATTAATGAACAAAGAGTCCTGTAAGTTCACTTCGAAATACTTCCATTTTTAATTTATTCCTTATTCACCGCCTATATGCAATTATAAACTGAACAGAAGTTCGAATACCGTACTCTTTATATACCATACAAGAAATATTATAGAAGCTTCTATAAAATTCCAGAAATCGGTGGAAAATAGTGGCGGGTTTATCTGTTATCAACCTAATATTTAAGAGGCTGGAGGCTGTCAGCGAGAGACGGACTTATGACCGCACTGTTATGATGGAGATTGTTGCAGAGTTAAAAAAAAACAAAAAATAGTTTACAATTACTTTTAATTAAATTAACATATTTTGCTAATAAAAATGTTGTATTAAGAGGAACTCTGTAGTGCCTGCTCGCGACGGGAGTAAGTCTAGAACCGAGTTGGAAGCTGTGGGCTTCAGTAAGTTAGCTTTCTCCTTATCTGGGTAAAATAAGTACTGTGAGATACCCTAACGCTGATACCGTGTCACTGCAGCGTCACCAGGTTGAGGTGGCACTGTGTCAGAAGCCCTTACATTAATTGTGTATAGGGAATGAATGCGAAATGGTTTCGTTCGGATCCTTTGGACAGAGCCCCAGAATAGACCCGTTCAGAATAGCTACCATGGCCGTCAGCCAATGTAAAATAAGTGCCACAATTTTTCATGCAGCAATTTTAAAAGAACTCACCTAGGTATTCTTTTTCCACTTCTCTCGGCCAACCTATCTGTTCGCACTGCTATGCGGAATCATTGTTATTGCCCATAGATGTCGTAATATCACCCTCTCTAACAATACAAGGAAGGGGGAGAGACAGAGTGAGGATGGGAGTGAGAGAGAGAGAGAGTGTGAGAGAGAGTGTGAGAGAGAGTGTGAGAGAGAGTGTGTGAGAGTGAGAGTGAGAGAGTGAGAAAGAGAGAGTGAGTCTGAGGGAGAGAGACGGAATGTGAGAGAAAGAATGAGAGTGAGAGAGAGAGAGTGTTAGAGAAAGAGATTTTAAAAAATAGCCGCAACAATGTATTTTTCTTACTTTTTGTTTAGTTTAATTCATATAAGTGAAAGACTAAAATATGTGTAAATGTATGTATAGTGATTATTTGTTTATTTACTTATTTATCAGCTTCAATGCATAAAACATATGGTGGACTTATTACTACACGAGCAATCCTCCAGTCATTCATCTTCAGTCAACGAATAACGTCTTTCTATGTCCGACACTTATTCCTGGACAACGTGTATATATCGAAATTGAAACATTTGAAATACGTCAGCCGGAAAGATGTAATCATCTTATATGCCATCAGAGTAGTGCTTATTAATATTTAACCTTCATTTTAATTAGTATAAGAATAGACGTTTTCCATAGCAGATAGTCCTAAGCTCATATAGGAAAGTTTTCAATATCTGGTAAAGCATCCTTTCTTATAGACGGAACATCAGGCAAGTATACTATACAGTATTTTATAACAGGTAGTATTTTGTAAGTGGCCTAGTATTTTATAACAGGTATAAGTACCTATTATTTTTACATACTCGTAACAGGATTACCTACTACAAAAAAATGCTGATATCCCAAATTTCTCTTAGATTTTCCCTTCCCAAGCTTCTACGTCAAACGTTTAAAATAAACGATTATTAAAGACGGACAGACGGACGGATACTTGAGTGATTTTATAAGATATTTTTTTTCTTTACAAAGGCGAAAGTTTTGCTACGCAATGGCTCTGTAAAACGTCGCCCACTTCCTTCGAATCTGAGGTTACATTTTGCGATCGCTACGCTCGTTAGCATCTATCTCTCCATCGTCTCCTTCCGTTTCCCCTCGCTTATCAGTTTCCTTTTTGGTCCTTTACCTCTTTCTTTATGAGATATACTTTACGCCCTCCTCTCGATCATTAGTATCAAGGTTGCTTCGGCGGCACAGCAAACAATCGCTCCAGCCAACTCATTATATTTATTAAATGCCTTGCTATTTCATCAGCATTTAATATAACTTAAATAATTTTATTTATGTTGTTGTATTTTGAACAGAAAGCTTAGCTCTTTTTAGGGTTCCGTATCTCAAAAGGAAAAACAGAACCCTCATAAGATCACTCACGTGTTGGTCTATCTGTCTATCAGCTCTTTTTCTCAGAAATCATTTGACGTGATAATTGACACAATAGTGAAGTACATTAACGTACATATATGCATATGGAAATTTAGGGGGAATCAGTAAATTTAAATTGTTTTATATTTGAAAAGGCTAGTCACAATAGTGAAGTACATTAACGTACATATATGCATATGGAAATTTAGGGGGAATCAGTAAATTTAAATTGTTTTATATTTGAAAAGGCTAGTTACAAGGGTGCCAAAATTTAATTTTGAGGATTCTATCTACAGAGATATACTGGAAAAGGATTATATCTACAGAGAGATGCTAAAAAGGATTATATCTACAGAGATATAATTAAAAATGATTATATCTTCAGAGATATGCTGAAAAAGGATTATATCTTCAGAGATATACTGAAACAGGATTATATCTTCAGAGATATACTGAAAAATATTCAAAAATGTATGTTCTTCGTTATTTCCGAGACTACTAAACCTAAAATTATAAAAAAAACAAAGTATTTAAAAAGTTCGTGAGGAATTGTAGCGATGATTCTCGATGTCATGATGTTTTAAATATGCACTATGTTATACAGCTGTGAAATTAATTGCTGGCAATACATTTATGTTGTGAAAAATTAACATTTATAAATATGTAATATAAATACTGTACTATGGTCGCCCAGTTGCCCAAATTCGACCTTGATTCATAAAATTTTTACAGTATGAACGTTACTGAGTTTTTTTTGTCAAAGAGTATACCTCTATAATCATTGCATATAATTTTTTAAAATTTTTTTTTCTTTTACGACAGTATGTACAAATACACCATAAGCGTGTGCTGTTAACCTTAATTCCCTGCAATAACTTTGAGATTTATAATTTAATGTTAATAACAATTTAAAAAAATACAATTATTTTTTGATACAATTCATTGTCAGTTTTAATTTTTTCATGTTATTATTGAATCTAATAAACGCTAATAAAAATGATACTTGATATTGATAGAAGTATAATATATATTATTTAATCTCGCATCCCTCTGGCCGCAATATGCTTAATAAAGGGGTAGGACTTTTTTCACGTATTAACATAGAGATACCCTTAAATAAGTATATAAATACGTACGGAAACTTGTCCACTTGTACTTAAAAAAAAAAATTATATTATGATAAACACCTCGGTTTTAAGTTGGACTCTTAGCCTTTAAAAAGCAAAAATTTCTTCCAAATCGCTTCTGTACTTTTTGCGTGATGCTATAGAAAAATAAACATACAAAAATTAAAAAAAAATCTGGTCTGCGTTTATGACTACAAGATAGAAGTGAAACTTCTAATTCTAATATTGTGTTTTTAAATACTTGTGAAATTATTGGAAATCTGTTTATTTTTTTTCTCATTGCAGTTCTTCGTTAATTAATTTTGATCTCAGAAGCAGTGAGCAGCTAATTTATGGAATGTTTTTATGGCTGCTGTATCAATTTTGGTGTTAATCAAGTTTTTTATTTAAAATCTTACTGACTAATTACCTTTTTTAAAAAATATAATTAGTTATGGTTTCATCCGCAGTATTATTTTTATTATACTTCTGTCCCCGTGTCCCGTTAAAGGCTTTCGCTCCGTTCGCAAAACGACATTGTCTGTCAGGGTCCTGGGTATATCGGCGGGAAAACTTGGGATGATTAGTTAATAAATAAGCAGGTTTCTCTCTACCTCACATCATTTAAGCAGTGTTCCCACAAATTATTTATATGTTTTGTTCCTGCTCTGCCACTATAAACGGTAGCATGATGATAAAAAACCTATCTATCTCAAAGTATGAAATTTCCAATACAAAAATAATTTTTGAAATCGGACATTTGGTTCCAGATATTAGCGCGGAGAAACAAACTTTACCGTTTTCTGTTCTGGTTAATATATATATATATATATATATATATATATATGTGTATATATATATGTATGTATAATATATATATGTATATATATGTATATATATATATATATATATATATATATATTTATATGTATGTATTATATATATATATATATATATATATATATATATATATAACATTTACTGCTCTGGTTAGGCCAGACCAGACTGGCGCACGCAACGCGGCAACATATACACATTTATACACACTCAATATTTTGCCCGAGTGCCGGGCAGATAGATGTCTTCGCAGCTATTCGCGGGTTACTTCCTAAGCGGGCTGAATAATGTAAGCAAGTATCGTGTGTACGAAAAAAATGACAAATAATTATGAATATTACTCTCAATTTTATAACAAAAGTCATCTTTTATATTTTATTTTAACGACAATCAACTATTTTCCAGTCAACGACTAATATCTTTCGTTTTGATTTTCTATACCCGACTGTATGTTGTGCGCCTTGAATGCTGTTTGGATGGTAAAATCTTGTAAGTTCACGTCACCGACATGTTGTAATAGAGTATATCTGTAGCTATAAGGGTGACGTGTGCAATATAACATTAGTGCTATGTATATCTATACAAGTTAAGTTAAATTGACTACGTGGAAAGTTCAATGTGTGTACACTGTAATATGTTAATATTTTTATATAGAAAAGTTAATAACAAAAACAAAGTATTTATTTTCAAATATTTCCAATATTCGTATAAATATTTGCGTTTAAAAATTTAAAATATTATTTATTTTTTTAATATTAGACCTCTGCAATACATCACGCAACGAGTATTTTATAGTGGCTTAAGAGTTATCGTACTAGCGTGGTAATACAGATTCCTATTTGTTCGATAATATTTTTGTCGCGGATTTTAAAATTAAAAATTCTGTAAAATTTTATAAAACCACTGTTATTTTATAGTTTTAAGCTTTCACTTCTGTCGATAGTCCCCATGACTGCCTCTATTTTTTTTGTGTCTCAGCGTGTGCAGAACTATCGTAGTCCAAGAGTTACTCCTAATTTCAATAGCTTTATTTTAATTGACTTATTGATATCTAAACTAGGTACTGCCATGAAAATTGCAAAATCTTTATTTGAACGTCAATTTAACCTGAATTAATCAAATACATTTACCATTTAACTTTATTTTCTATTAAAACCATTTTACACTACCTAAGTTCACTGAATAATTGCCCCAATATAAATTTAAAGCCACTTTATTAACCCGGAAATCCAAATTTGCCCGTTACCCGAGAAAAATCCGCTAATAATAAACATTCTTTCATCAGCGACTTATATTGGCAAATTGTTTTTGTTTATAGTTGTGCTAATGCATTTCGTATAAGGCGCCAGCCTTGATCGTGCACGTGTCAGTTCGCTGCGAGATACTTTCAAGTATCGATACAACGTTATACGATACTTCGATATTTTAGATCGATACAAACAAATGCGGTACAGATTTAGATCGATACAAACGTACTAGTGTCGGATCGAATCGTTCGATTCGAATGGATCCCATCAATAATATAATCAAGTCGCATAAACAATCGAATTAAATTGTAGAAGTTGTTTATTTTGATTCACTTGGCGATTGGTGGCGGGCGCCGGTGAATTTTGTTTTGTAAACACGTTTCATATTAGCTTCGCTTTTATGTATGTATGAATGTAGCGGAATCTTCCAATTAAATTTTCACTAACTTCCAGACGTTCGAATTATTTAAAATTTTGCACAGTGATCAAGAACCGGCTAAAAATTTTAAAAAAATCTTATGGTTTAAAAAACCTAAAAAGACACGGTTATTTGAGCTAAAAAACTGAAAATAATCTTTATATATAAAGATTTGGGCCAAGAGCGAAAGGTTGTCTCACAAATCGGTATAAATTATTTTTTTTAAGAAGCTTAACATAAGAATTAATTCATTGACAATGCAATTAACTTTAATGTAAAAAAATGCGTGCGATGCTCTCGACTTTCATTTCCGTAATGACTTTATAAAAATAGTTAGTGATAAAAACATTTACGACAACTGATATCAAGCACTCCCTGTTGTTTATGATTCCGTACCTCGAAAGCAAAAAATGAACTATTATGTGATCACTCCGTTGTCCGTTTGTTTATCCACCAAGAGCCGTGGAGCCAGGAAAGCATGGAGGTATCAAGTTGAATTAATATCAAATACTTAGGTCATGGTTCTCTGGAGTTGTAGTCAATGCAATAAAAAAGAACCCTAAAAATACGGCCATTTATCACTTCCCGTTGACCTAGAATCTTGAAATTTAGCAAGAAGCAAGGTCTCACCGCACAAGTTAAGGAAACAATCGTTAATTTGTAGTTATGTCACATAATTTTTTTTAAATAAACACTTTTCAAAGATATAGTAAGCAATATACTTTCGTTCCGGTCATTTATGTCGCATATTTTGAAACTCGCAAATAAGTAAACACTTGCAGGGTACTTCCCTTTGACATAGAATCATGCAATTTGGCGAGAAGCGAGGTCTCACAGCACAAATAAAGGAAAAAATCATTAATTTGAAGTTATATCACATAAAAAATATTTTTTTTAAATATGAGTCTGTGAAAGATATAGTTGGCAATATATTTTCGTTCCAAAAGTTACAATGTTGTAAATAGTTTAATATGAATATTATGTACCATTAAATGTTTATAAATGTCGAAATGTGTACGGAACCTTTGTAGTACGAGTTCCATTCGTGCTTTTCAGGTTTTATTAATGTTAAAGTAAATTTTTTTATCAATCCTTTATTATTTTTATGCTTATTAAAAAAATTAAGTTTTACCGAGTTTCGCTCTTGATCCAAATCTTTATATTTATTTGCAAACATCGATGCATAATTTTAAATTACTTTCACCGAACCTTGACTTCGGTTGACCAGCGATAATTGTGGGTTTAGAATTTGTCAAACTTCCAAGGAATTCGTCAAATCAATCTGATGACAAAAATTTGTAATCACCTCGATCCTGACATCAGGAAAATCACGTCCCTAAACATTTTCAAAGATCGAGTGAAAAAGTCATACCTCTCCTGAAATCTTTTCCTTTGTGCCCTTGTCCTTTCCTGTTTTTCCCATCCCAAATCATGTCAATAGTTTGTATTACTTATACTTTTGTATTTTTCTTTATATTCGATTTTTTTCTAACGTATTATAAAGAATTTTCATTGTAAAATCTCTTACAGTCTACCGACTAAATTTCGACTCTAATTGTTATGGTTGACTGGGAGAGACTGCTCATGTAGCAATAAGTCCGCCATATGTACTACGCATAAAAGGTTATAAATAAATAGTCCATATTTTGTTTCATCTGCATCTTTTGCAAAAAAATGATCGTCTTCGATCTTGTGCGGGTGTGTGTAAATTAATCTTGTACGTTGCTGTTCTGAGAATAGCTGCTAGTCTAGGGTTGCCAGATGTCCGGGATTTCCAGGGTGTCCAGGAAAGTAATAAATTTGTCCCGAAAATGTAAAAAATTATGGTAATTCTTTAAAATTGTCTTTATTGGCATTTTTCGCGAATCTGTACTTGCTCTAGCCGCATTACATTTTGCTAGATTGATCTATGGAAAGATCGGAGTCGCATGATTACGGATCAAATCAAGGCATAAATTTAAATTCAAATAAATTGAGAAGAGTTAGAATTTAACTTCAATTAACATAACGACTGTTTTTATGTTAAATTACTTATAATTATTTAATAAGTCAATAAACTTTATCAAAAAGTTAATTTTGTATTTTCGCAAAAGAAAACAAATTTTTTATTTATTTTTATTAATTTCAATGTTATTTGGGTTCAAAAAAACCTAAACTAATTTTTTTTCCTAAATCACTGGTAGTTATAAATATAGTAGTAGAAATATCTCGGAAAAAGCGATTTTACATATGGCAACCCTGTGCTAGTCTCTTCTTGTTACTTTCGCACGACATAAATAGTGAAGAACCTTTTGCAATTGGCCAAAAATTTAGGTTCTTGCATTAACAGAATCTAGAAACTACGAAATTAAAAAATAAATATGTTTGCATGTGCTCTGTGACTGCGTTTATACCAATCGCCCTGTCTGACTGAAAGTTGATATTTTAATTTTTGTTTTGAAATGAGCATTTTTTAGTGTAGAAATCAATTCTGTTCGCTCTGGGGCAAAAAGTGGACCTTTCTCAGCGGGCCCTTTTAAAAAATGGAAAATTTATGGAATTAGTTCGGTGTCTCTCTGTCACAGGCATGTCTCTCGAAGACTATTTGATATAGAAAGTTGTATTTTGGTAAGGTTTTAAGAAATGGAGCCCAAATACAGACGTTACATTCGAAATATTTGAATTTTGATTACGAAGAACAGTCTCTCGGAGGTGGAAGCAAAAATTCTTTTTTGTAAAACTAATAGTTTTTTGTATGAAATAAATTAAAGCTTATTCAAATTCAAGTAAAAAAAATGTTTTCTCAATGTTTTTTTTCACAATGTCTAGTTAATATTACTTTATATAAAAGATTTAAAGTTGTTATTACCTCTCAAAATATTGGTTGATAGTGATCGAGATTATAGCAATTATGATTGATATAAGTTGCTCATATTAAATCTACATTTATAATAAATATTAAAATATTATGTAAAACGTAACGTCTTTCTGCCTTAACATATGACCTTTATAAATTAAGTTCAATTGAATCGCTTTCAAAATTTGGAATTTATAAAAAACAGAAAAAACCCTAATTTTTTATTATAAAATCTTTACACTACATTTATTATCTCAAACCGGAACAAAAATTAAAAAATATATCAGGAAAGTTTTTCTTTTAATTAAGGATCACGATTCACAAAGAGTTAACGTGGCCTTCTTCTCTCTTATTTCATATTATAGCTGTGATTCGTCACATTATTTTGAACAGGACAAAGTTAAACATGATTATTATGAAAAAACAATTTTCTGCCGATTTTTTTTTTCTTTTTATTACATATACTAATGGGCTGAATCACCTTCGAGAAAATATGTCGCAAAGAATTTTAAAATCATTCAGAAGATTAAAAAAATTTGTTTTCCTCGGTAGATGGGTTCCAATTCTCTAAAAGACCGGAAATTGCCGGGAATTTCGAAACGGACGCATAATTTCCAAATTAAGTCCCGGGACTTCTTTCCGGGACTGGATTCTCTAGTCAGTGTTATAACTAGCCCAACTTATGCCCGGTGCCACATCTATTCTTACGCCTGATTACGTCTCTCAAAGATCAGGTTTCGCGCGGCACTGTTCGCGCTACCTTGTTACGTCAATACCCGTAATTTAAACACTGCACTAAACGGTGACAGATAAACGTTTTTCGTATCAAATCATAAAAAAAACAAATGGAAAGCTTTCCTCTTCACAAAATTATTATGATTTAAGACTTCATAAAATTATTATGATTTGTGTCTCGTTACGTCACTGGTCGTAGTTCGGACACTGTAAACGAAATGATTACAGGTGAGGCTTCTTTGTGTCAAACCTTGAAAAAGAAATAAACGAACTTTGCTCTTCAGAAGATTATTATGCTTTAAGACTTGTTACGTTACTGCCCTAGTTCGGACATTGTATATTAACGATAATGAATAAGCCGACTTGATCTCAAACCTTAAAAAACAAATAAAATAACTTTGCCCTTCAGAAGATTATTACGATTAAAGAGTTCATAAAATTACTATGATTTAAAACTTCATAAAATTACTGGAATTTAAGACTTGTTACGTTAAGCTATCCTTAGTTCGGGTATTGCAAATTAACGATAACGAATAAGCCGACTTGATGTCAAATCTTAAAAAAACAAATAAAAGAACTTTGCCCTTCAGAAGATTATTATGATTTAAGACTTCATAAAATTACTATATTTTAAGACTTCATAAAATTACTATGACTTAAGACTTGTTACGTCACTGTATTTAGTTCAGATATTGTAAACTAAACGATCATAAATAAGTCGACTTGACGTCAACTTTTAAAAAACAAATAAAAGAACATTGCTCTTCAGAAGATTATTATGATTTAAGACTTCATAAAATTACTATAATTTAAGCCTTCATAAAATTACTATATTTTAAGATTTCATAAAATTCACGATAATGAATAAGCCTATGATTTAAGAGTTGTTACGTCACTGTATTTAGTTCAGATATTGTAAACTAAACGATCATAAATAAGCCGCCTTGATGTCAAATTTAAAAAAACAAATAAAAGAACATTGCTCTTCAGAAGATTATTATGATTTAATACTTCATAAAATTACTAAATTTTAAAACTTCATAAAATTATTATATTTTAAGACTTAATAAAATTACTATGATTTACGACATGTTACGTCACTGTATTTAGTTCAGATATCGTAAACTAAACGATCATAAATAAGCCGACTTGATGTCAAACCTTAAAAAACAAATAAAAGAACTTTGCCCTTCAGAATATTATTATGATTTAAGACTTCATAAAATGATTATAATTTAAGCCTTCATAAACATACTATATTTTAAGACTTCATAAAATTACTATGATTGAATACTTATTACGTCACATGATGTCTTCATCATCAACCTTAAAAACAAATTAAAAACTTTCCACTTTATTATATTATTATGGTTTAAGACTTCATAAAATTACTATGATTTAAGACCGACGTAACTTATGGTAACACTTCTGTCACTTGTTTGTTGCTTTGCCTGAGAGGTAAATCAGTACTTAAAGAAATACCGTCCAAGTACGCGTAGCGTCGTGCAGCACTAACTGAGCCATGTTATATTTTATATTGAACGTTTTAGCCGGTTTATCTTGGCTTTGTTTACAATGGCCGTTGTTTACAATTTACACAGTTATATTTAGTTCCTAGAAGCTGCTTCGCGTTGAAATAAACTGGCCAGACGCACTGCATTGTACACACGGTTCAATCTAAACAATTTCAAATATGATTTCAATATTGTTAACACTTTGAAAGTGGGACACATCAGTTGACGTGTTGGGTGCAACTGCACCTTGGAAAAGCTAAATTTCAGTGGTTTTATTTCATTAAACCAAAGGATATAGATTGAACATATGTTAGGTATTCTGTTTAGGCACCTCTAAACATTTAAGAATACATTTTCAGGAGGTTAGGAATCCAAAACTACCAAGGATTTTCGAATTCGGAAAATATAGATATAGAAATGGGGTTTATTTCCCCTTAAAATACATATCAAATAGACCTCCTCCTTTAAATACATGTCTGATTACAGTTTAAAAAAATACTATTTTTTAAACTGTTTAAAAATATTAAAATTATTTTTTAGCATATAAGTATATGGGGATTCCAGAGGCTCGAAAGTATAAATTTCTTGGATGCTGCAATGTCTAGAACCATTGTTATAGTTTAGCGATAAATTTGAGGTAAAATTTAACAACTTTGTTTTATTCGTATTTTTGACTAAAGGCCTTCAAGAAGGCGAAGTTGTTTTCCAGAGGCTTAACAGTATAAATTGCTTGGATGCTACAATGTTTAGAAACATTGCCATAGTTTTGGTATAAATTTGAGGTAAAATTTAACAATTTTGTTTTATTCGTCAATTTGACTAAAGGCCTTCAAGATGGCGAAGTGGTAGGGGATATATTTTTCGTACTGATTTTTAGCGATATATCTACAATATTCTTATATAAAATTATGGAAAAATAGTTTTGGAATCATTGTAACTTGGTCTTCCAATCGATAGCACACGGTACATAAAGTTGGAAAAGTGCAATAAGTTAGCTCCATTTAAAATTTCCATATAACATTTTTTAATATCTACTGTTGGATATGCTTTGCCATGGGCCATATTTGACATGTGTGCGATCTTATTGGTTGGGCGTATGACATCAGCGCCGTCTAGCGTCCGCAACTTTAAAGGCGGACTTTAAAGGTCATCCATTTTATTGTATGTTTCAGATTAATGGCTCTGGAAAATGTTTATGTGAATAATAAAAAAACGGAAGACGTGAACTGTGATTTTTATTACATGCGTTTTTTTTATTTATCTTGTTTTTCTATAATTTTACGTATCAATTGTTCCTCTGTTATTTTTGTCGAAGAAAAGTATTGTTAGTGTTTTCGATAAAACCATGTTTATTAGATTGTTTGTCTTGTTATTTTTAGTAAATTAGAGGAAAAATATCTAAATAGATGTTTTTATTAACGAATAATAATACGATTTTAGTTGCCTGTAACCAGAATATATAATATTTTTTTGTTTTGTTAAAATAATAAATTTAATATCTATATTATAAAATGTCAACCACAAACAATGTCAGAAGGAATGCATTTTATACTAGTTATTTTTTATCTAATTTCCAATTCAATACTGGAAAACTGTAAAATTCGAATTTGGTATTTATTGAAGTGTTTTTACAATTTACTACACAATAACTATCGTGTCACATTACGAGAATTTGCTTTTAATGCATAAAAAGTGAGATATGATTGCTGTATAAAAAATGCTAATTTAGTGATTTTTTTATGTTAAGGAATATACGTAAAAAATGACGTATTAAAAAAAATAGGACTCAGTCGTGATTATTTTATTATAAAAATTGATTTAAAAAAATTTTTATTCACAATGTCTTTTTATTTTTTATTGTATATGTACCTAGTATTTTTTATTATTTCCACTTTCAATTTATGATTATATATTACATACTCAATAAGTATATAAACAGAAATGTTAAAAATAAAAATTTGCAAAGTTTTAAAAAAGAAATAATAAGGTTTTAAAAAATGTATAAATATTTAGTTCGTGATATATAAATTTTTTAATTTATAATTTTATGAATCGTCTTTATTTACTTTGAATTTCATGTTTTTCCGGCTGATAAACAATGAAATTGTCATTGTTGCTAAAATTTCCCAACTATTAATTTATAATTGAAAAAATCGTAAACCAAAAATTTAATAATGTATTTTTAATATTGGTAGAATTTAATGGTTTCGTTAACACTGAGTGAGATAAAAGTCATCTTTTTAAAATTTTTTTGGAAGTTTTTATTAATATCTTATTTTATTTTTCTCTTATTGCCATCATATTTATATGTTTATTAATTATACACGGCGTCCGGGAATAAATGTCGAACAAAGAAAGACGTTTTTCCTTGACTGAAAAAAAAGTTGATTGTCGTTAAAATAAAATTTAAAAGATGACTTTTTTCAGAAAATTCAAAATAATATTCATAATTATTTGTCATTTTTTTCATACACACTATACTTGCGTATGCCAATCAGCACTGCTCGGGTTAATGTAGTGGTTGTATACGGCTAGCGTGAGCTTGTGTGCGTGCGTTAGCGGTATTGGGTGTGTTAAAAAAAGTTATGTGTAATATTATTTTTTTTACACTCAATTAGAAAAAAAGGTACGTTTTACGTTTTATTTCAACGACGATTAATTCCGTTATAGCCAACAAATAGTGTCTTTCTTTTTCCGACCCTTATTCCCGGATACTGTGTATAATTATCTAATTATAAATTTAAATTGAAAGTAGTGAAATAAATTTTGTAATACAAAAAATGGAGGGCGTTTAATACTTAAAATAAATTTTCCATAATAAAATAATAGCGAACGATACTTATTTTTTTTCAATTTGTCGTTTTATGTATATTATTTCATTAAAACATCAGTGAAATTTGCATTTTTGCTAAACTGCACTGGTCCCAAAAGGAAACATGACGTTATACGTAAGTAAATTATATAACCTATCTTCACAATATTTGACAGGCGCCTTTAGAAATTTCCATTTCTGCTACAGCGAGCGCTGCGGTCGATTTCGTTACCCCAACTCTGTGGTTAGCACCCTGCCAATAAGGACCTGTTCGGATGACAAGCGCTTAGCGCGCGTTAAGTTTTGTAGTGTGTACACATGGCGTGCGCTTTTCAGGCGTTGAATGCGCGTTGTCACAGTTCAGTTGGGCTTCTACATTTGTCGAAGATGGACGTGGAAAAAATTCAAAATTTTCGTCGTTGCCATCTCCTTCACAGAACATAAGGACGAGTTCTTCCCAAGCTCGTCTCCTTAAAATCTTATGTGAATACTCAGTACTTTTTATATGCCATATTGTCGGATGTTTTTCAATTTCGTCTATGGATAGATCTTTATTAAAACCTTCTGTATCAATTCGGGACTTTTTAAAATAACCGAACGAATCGCAAAATCACGTCGTACCGCGTCGAAAGCGCGCGCTCATCTGAACTCATGACTGAGACATTTAGATGTGTAACTCATGGTGAGAGATATAAAAGATACAGCTCACATGTTACGATCATATCTATCACTCGATCATATCTATCACTATCAATCATTTCACTCACTCGTCGCGTTGTGAAGATATAAAAGAATGTGTCTTGACTTTACATGAAAGAGATAGAAAACGATCGAACCGTTTAGTCAAATATGCAACTGGGTCTATGCAGACGAACGTAGCTACTCGCGATCGAATGTGAACACTGTGATAAAGTATACTTTAGTTCGCTCAAAATATTTGCGTAAACAAACACTTATTTTGTTTCATTTCAAAATTGTAATTGATAATTGTATAAATACGCCAATTTATTCCAATTTATTTAATTATTATTCAAGTTATTTTATGTATAATTTGAATCTAGGTTGACAGTCCTAAATCCTAAACCTGCAAAGTATTAAGCAAAGTGGATATTCTTGTAGAATTTATTTTTATTTTCAAACAATAGTGCGTAATGTTCAGTCATTACTATTTATCACAATGGTGTAAGACCATTGTTCAACGGTTCAACGTATGCGTAATAAATAATTCCGTTAATAACTCGGAGTACTGAGATACTGAGATACTGAGAGATATAAATGAGTGATATATATCTTTCCTATCAAATTATATATGTCACTCTTTTCTTTTCAATGATACATTTTGCGCACCTCTAATCTGAACAGTACCTAGTACGGAAATCTTATGATCACAAAACGCATGTCGGGAGTTAGTGTAGCGTCGAAAGCGCACCTTGAATAATATTAATGTAGTTGTAAACGCGCGTTTATTAAACGGGTCTAAGGCCATGTTCAGTATTTCTTTTCTGTATTTCATAAAAGTGCAAATTATGTTGAAAAAAGTATAAAAAATTATTTGTTGTAAAAACATTATTAGTATGCAAACGATTTTGTTTCGACGATTTTTTTTATAATATAAACTATGGGTGACGTTTTCAACTACACAAAATAAGGTTCGCTATAGTTTTCTTTTAATTTAATAAATGAAAATGGAAAATTGGCTGTGGCTAAAATGCACTCGCTCTCGTCGTGGTTTGATCTCTGCGTTGTGAATGTTCAATGGTGGTCGCGTCTGAAGTTAAATTATCATAAATCATCGTCTGAAGTTAAATAAAAAATTATTTTTATTACTTTTTTTAAAATTGACGGACAACCGTTAAACGAATTTTTTTTACATAATACAATATCGTATAATTGGATCCAGATTTGTTCAATTGTCGCTTTATGAGTTTGCCTGTTTGATATGGATCATTTGGTTGGATCATTTTGAGTTTTGATCCTATTTTTAGTAAAGGAAGAATAAAAAAAATAAAAAGAACTTTGAGAGACTGCGACATTTTAAGTGAAAAATTCGCTGAAGTGTTTTGACGAGCGTCGTGGTTCGTTTCATAATTTTATAAGGTTTATTATGATGGCACTATCGCCGTTCTAGAAGTAAAAAGATATGAGTCCGCGCAACTCACTACACGCGACAGAAGTGAAACTTCTTTTGAAACCTCTCTTTGTAAGTATGTAGGGAGGGGTAAAACAGCAGAGAGTGAGAGCGAAAATATACCAAATGTAAGTCCATAGACTGCACTAAATTCGTATAAGAAGATGTTAATACTACACATTCAGAAATATTAAAGCAAATCGACGTAAATATCTAATAAAATCTGTATATAAATTTACAGAGACAATTGTCAATTAAAAAATAGCCGCGATGCCAGTACCAGAACACGGCTAAATTCGACTGAAAGAAGTCAGAATGTATTGCTCAAGTCGTAAATTATATTTATGGTAACTCTATATACAGTTCATAGCGGACTTATAAATAAATTAAGTACCTACGCATATTGTTAGTCTTGTAATGGATGACGTTCATGCAAAATTGTAATAAATAAATCATAAATAGATGAATAAATCGACAAAAGTTTGACAGTTTACTCTTGACACACATAATGAACAAAACAGCTGACAGCAGTAGTGACCGCCATTTTTGTTTTGTTTCCGCGCATGCGTACACTTCTTGTATTAGTTTATAATGTTCATCTATCTCTCTCGGTGGTTAGCTAAGTAACTATTTTCCGTTCTTCTTGCGATTGATTCGTTACATTCAGACGTTACAACTAAACGGTTTTCATGCATAAAAGAAATTTCACTTCAAAAGCCGATTTATCTCGTTTAAGAACATAGCAATGGTATACGTAGAAATAGACTCAATGAATAGGCTTTCCAAATTTTGTTTCGACCTATTAAAAAAGAAAACTTAAGTTTTCCATGAATTTGTTACATGTTAGGACTTTCTCAACACATACTTGCAAATTTAAAACTTTCGTACGCCATACTCGCATGTACGGTACATAAGAAAAATCATGGAGAATTTGAAACGACATACGCTGAACAAAACAAGGTGTTTGAACAAACGTGGTGACCAAAGTTGTGGAAACTTTTTCGGAACTGTATATTTTTGGGAATTGTTGGCTCATAACAGAACTTTATTTTGTGTAATATCATAAAATTACATATCATTGGTATTTTTATCACGAATACAGATATAGGCAAAATGAGACACAAAAAAAACTCTAACGATGTTGCTCAATATTTAGTTAGGAAATTTCTAGCCTTAATTATGGCTTCACAATCCCTTTCCAAGGGCTGTGAGGCCATAATTACTAAGTGAGGTGTTTTACTAAGTGTGGCATCTGTAATAATGTGTGTTAGGTGTTCGATTGAAATTTAACCTCCAGTCGCATGTTAAAGAAGTTTCACTAAAAGTAATAAACCTTACTTGAGCTAGCCTTTCGTAATCATAAACCAATTTGATATGTTACTAGCAATTACCAGCGACTTTGTTTGCTTTGATAGCAACGAATCGTACTTTAGCTAGTATTTCGTAATCGTAAACCAGTTTCGTATATTTCTAGCCATTATATGTAACTTTGCTTGCATATACGGCAACAAATCATACGTGATTGTAAATGTGTTTCATACGTTACTAGCGTATTACGTATTACTCGCGAATTTGTTCGCACTGGCAAAAATGAATTGTATTTCAGCTAATTTTTCGTAATCATAAACGAGTTTCATATGTTGCTAGCAATTACCCGTGACTTTGTTTACATTGATGGCAGCAAATCGTATTTGAGCTAGTATATCGTAATCGTAAACGAGTTTCATAAGTTACTAGCAATTGCCCGTGACTTTATTTACATTGATGGCAACAAATCGTATTTGAGCTAGTATATCGTAATCGTAAATTAGTTTCATATGCTGCTAGCAATTACCTGTGACTTTATTTACATTGATGGCAACGCATCGTATTTCAGCTAGTATTTCGTGATCGTAAACTAGTTTCATATGCTGCTAGCAATTATGGGTGATTTGTTTGCATTGACAGCAACGAAACTTACTTCAGCTAGTCTTTCGCAATCGGAAACCAGTCTTATATGTTATTAGTAATAACCCGTTACTTTCCACTGATGGCAACAAATGGTACTTGAACTAGTATTCTGAATCTAGTAGACATATTTTCCTATGAAGTAATCATTGAATTTCCAAATTCCAATAGGAAATTCATTTGTAAATCACCGCATTGCATCATATCGTTTTGATAATACCGCCCGGTGCCCAGCGCAGTATGCGACATTCAACCCTTGCGTTGAAATTGAAATGGTACATTTTGAAAATACTAGAAAATTTTATTGATTAAAATCATCTTATTTTGTACACGTGAGCTATTAAAAGCCAGCTTGCTATAACAATTAAACAACACATTGTAAAAATAACTATTTTTGTACATTTATTTGCTCATTAAAAAATTGCGAGTGCAGCACCGTACACGTGATAGAATTGAAACTTCTTAATAACCCAAAACACAATGACAAATATTAATAACACAACGTATGCGCGGTACCTCAGCTATTCATTATATGTTGCGTCTGACGCGTTCATCTACAACGCGCCCATGCGCGACACTATCTTATTCAATCGTATCGTTGTGTATACGTCGCTCTCTTTTGCTCCACTTCCATGGCGTCGGAATATATAGCTCTCTTTCTCTCTACATCATATTTTCTTCTCTCTCATGTAACGAAATGTGCCTAAACGTGACGCGATCTTAGAATTTTACTCTCATTTCTCGTCCACTGACCGATTATCGAATCGCCGCCTTAAAAGTTTCATTTGAAAAAAAGGAAAGTGCCTCTATTCCTTTAATAGTGTTGTAATTAGTTACATTTGACAAGAAAAAAACTTATTTCTAGCTATTACTCAATAAGTACTTCTTATATTGGAACGTAGACATATTTATTATATTGAAATAAACCCTCACAGAAGTAGAATCCGAAGAACCTGAGTTGAGTCATCGTGCTTTGGCTTTAAGTATACATTCAGAATGCAATTTATAAAAAATGAATACTTAACTGAATTATTTGTCTTTCCTTTGTTTACAGCTATAATGCAAGATGTGTGAAACGAGTCGCATCGCTGCACGCCTGGGCAGCGTGTTTCCAGCGCTCGCAACAATTCTGGCCGTCTCGCTTCTTCTTTTCTGCAAAGCTGGCAGTGGTAAGGAGATAAAGAAATTTTTATAAATTCTTACATTAAAGGCTCCATTCATTACACAGCGCGGCTTCATTAAAGGCCCCATTCGTTACATAGCGCGGCTGTGCATCTTGTTTGAGACATGCTAAAATTGACAGTGTGGGCGTGCTGTGCGTTAGAATTATTATTATTACGCTTGCTGGGTATGCCGGATGAATTTTTCACCAGTTGAAGGTCACCCGGTTACACACAAATCCGCCAATCCGATTGTTTTGCTGTACGATTCGCCATTCCGTTTGTCAAACAAAACCTTGGTGTATTGTACTGGTGGGCAGCGAACGGTCATTCAGCTTTGTTGTTTGTAGTGGAAGGTCGTGCCAGACAGGATCAGGAATACAACGTGCCTGATAATATTTATTTTATTATAATGGGGAAAGAAATTAAATTTAACCAATTTTATTGAATCGCATAAAATCAATCTTCAATTTTATTGAAGCGTATAACAATCAATCAAATTCTCATAACTTCTTCCAGTAGCAAAAAAATGAAGAGTAGCAATCAGATGTTCTTGAGGAGAGACACAGTTTCTTAGTATAGTATTCTATCGCATTATATGTGGCGCTACTTTTTCTAATAACGAATTAAATGTGGATGTATCCATTCTTAAATAATTTAGAAAATCATCACTTAATAGTTCGCGTATCATGTTAACTCGACTTAAAAAATTACGTTTCTTGATTATATCTTTCATCCAGATTCTTTTTCTCTTCTTTTTTAACTTGCGAAAGCAAAGGTAAAGCCATTCTTAATCTCTGATTTTTTTGATAAAACTGGTAGCATAGAAGATGTACACTCACATTCAGAACCAAAGTAAAAATGGTGATTGTCTATCTGCTTGGTACTGCAGCAAGACGCCCAGCCGCGTTATTTAATGAATGGGGGGTTTTAAAAAGTCAGGGGACATAGAAGTTGTATCCATTTTTTACAAAACTAGCTGAATTAATATGAAATAGTGTTGAGACGTATATAAGTTAATCCGTGCGAGTACCAAATATTTGCATGTAACGGACGTACTAGCGTATGACTTTCCGTATGACTTTCATATACCTGTTGAAGTGAAACTTCTTTACGCACGCTTGACTAGGGGAGTAAGCTGGTGTATGCGTGACGTGAGCATTACGAAAAGTATATAAGGAACGGAAGTTGAGAGGGAGATATAAGTTCGTGAAGACAGAAAGAGAGAGAGAGAGAGAGAGTTACGTTTCGTATATTACTGCAGGAACAAGAGAGAGAGGATGCGAGCACACATTTTCTTCCTCTCTTTCTCTCATAGCCAGTTATGTTTCGTATATCTAAGACACAGTGCGGGCCTATTGTCTGTATCACACTGTAGGAGCAAGAGAGAGCAGTGCGCGCGCACAATTTCTTTCTCTCTTCCTCTCATAGCCAGTACATGAAATATATATATGTATATATATATATATATATATATATATATATATATATATATATATGCGAGTTTGCAAGCGTTACGCGAACGGTGATTTTTTAATTATTTTGTAATTTCATTTCGTTCTTGAACAATTTTATAAATTATTATTTCGTTAATACATTAAATATTCTACGTTTAAAGTGAATAAAATTGTAAATTCATTTTAAAGTTCATATTTTGTGAATTTGAAGTTCTAATTCAATCGTGTGGTCTAAAGCACACTCGTTTTATTTTTCATAATACGCAGCTTTCTGTCTATCTTTGCAATAGTTCAACTAGTATAAGAGCAAAAGAAACAAAGCAATTACCGAAGTAAACAGGCTATCTCGTTCATTGTGTAGAACTTTCTTAGGAAAGAATGAAACAACAAACGTTCCACATAATAGGCTTATACTCGTAACATGTTATATTCTTATCTATCATAATGCTGGTATCTCATATAGTTACTCTTACTTTGTGCTTGATTTAAACTAGACATTTTCTAGTTTGTCTAAACTCCATTGCGTACCGATATGTGGTGCATATATGTTCGATCATAGTCTCTGAACATGTTCATCAATAGAACCATAATCATTCGATTTTATTTTCCTAATTTTTTCTTATTTTCATCCAAATAAGTGAAAGACCAAAATATGAGAAATCCCGGTACGTAACAAGCAAAAAAATATTGAGTACTTTATAACAAGTTTTTATGTTGTGTGCTCTCGACAGAATACCAAACAAGTATGTCTGCGTGCAATGTACGAGCAAGTATATAGTAACAGGTAAACATACCTGTTATTTTTACATACTCGTAACAGGATCCTCTAGTATGAAAAAATACTGATACCGCATATCGCTAATGTCAAAGTCATTATTAAGTATTTTATTATTTCGGATACTGTGAATACATACTAACAGTCAATACAACACTAATTGGGAGTGCCGCTCATACTTGTACAGGATTGCTGAAGGTAATATATTGCCATAGTAAAATCGTGAAAGTGCACACCTCTGTTTTTTTATTGTTTTATAAATTAACAATTGCAAGAAAAAGCTGGAAATAAAAAAGTATTAATGACAGCAGAGAGCAGGGTAGGGTTGCCAAATGTCCGGGATTTCAGGAATTGTCCCGGAATTTGTGATATTGTCCCGTGTCCAGGAATGTAATAAATGTGTCCCGGAAATGTAAAAAATTATGGTAATTCTTTAAAATTGTCTTTATTGCCCTTTTTTGTGAACCTATACATGCCATAGCTGCATTACATTTTGCTAGATTCATCAATGGAAAGACTGGAGTAGCATGATTACGGATCAAATCAAGGCATAAATTTAAATTCAAATAAATTGGGAAGAGTTAGAATTCAACTTCGATTTATTAAAATAACTAAATCAAAACACGAACACAATAAATTAAATATTATTGTCATTGTCAATCTGCGAAAGTTAAGCTTCGAGTTGAAATTATATAAGATTGATTATTGCAGAACAAATTTATTTTGCCAAATATTAGTATTAGCTTTTAGTGATTTGGATAAATGCGATTAACATAACGATTGTTTTTATATTAAATTATTTATAATTATTTAATAAGTCAATAAACTTTATTAAAAAGTTCACTTTGCATTTTGGCAAAAGAAAACAACTTTTATATTTATTTTTATTAATCTGAATGTTTTTTGGGTTCAAAATACCATTTGTTGGGTCAAACTAATTTTTTTTTCTTAAATCACTGGTAGTTATAGTATAGTAGTAGAAATTTCCCGGAAAAAGCGATTTTACATATGGCAACCCTAGAGCAGGACAAGAACACCTTCTCAAAACGATCCAACCACGAAGAAAGGGAGTTTTTGTAGAAAATTGTTTATAAAAGTTAAACTATTTGACAAACCATTATGAAAATTGTAAATATAGCTTCCATTCGGATAGTTAGCCCATTCAACAAAAAAAAGAACCATTAGAATCGGTCAAAAATTGAGACTGAAACATATTCTCATGTATATATACGTACAAACCTATAAACGGAGATGCATGTCGTTATTCCAAGACAAATTTAGATTCCAAAAAAAATTTAAAAAAATGCTGTCATTTTCTAGGAGCGATCATTTACTAGCGATCATTCACTAGGAGCGATCATAAATGCTGTCATTTTCTAGGAGCGATCATTTACTAGCGATCATTCACTAGGAGCGATCAAAAATGCTGTCATTTTCTAGGAGCGACCTCTTTCCAGAAAGCTATTATTGAAGTTGATTACTTGTAAAATTATCCGAGTTATAATTACCTCTATCCTCAAAACTTGAGGCTAGTGTGCTAGTCAGTAATAAAGCACACACTCACAGTGTGTCCAACACTAAATTCCACACAGACCTCAGTAAGGTTGAAAAATCAATAATTAAAAACAAAACGAAATGGTTATTAAGTAAATTGAGGAAAATGTGGTTTAAGCACCTGAAGCAAGCAGCCACTGTCTTTTGGCAAACCTGCTGCAATTATGCTGGAGGTAAATTCTCTTAATATAGGCAAAATTTTATACAATACTTGAGCACAATTTGCTTTACAAAAGAATTATTTAGTAAAGTTAGTAGTTAGTAAAATTAAGAATTATTCCAAAATCTATATATTAATATGTGAAGAGAAAACTTTGTATACCTTTTTATGTATATTCGATCTATGGAGGAGTGTTATTAGCATAGCTAAAGTTTATACGGAAAAGGAATGCAGAAAGTTAAAATTTATATATAATATATGTTACAAATATATTAAATTATTGTTTACTTTCAACAATAAAATATTTATTGTTTACGTTCATACTGTCAATGTCAAACACATAATAGTCTAGAGGTATACTCTTTCGCAAAAAAGAACCTTAATAATGTTGAAACTTAAAAATTTAATAGATTACAGTTGAATTTTGACCACTGGGCGATTACTAGAATATCTAAATCTGTGGGATCATATTTCACAAAAACTTTGCATTCCTTGCATAAAAAATGTTATATTGTTAATTTCAATCATTGCTGGTTACTAAGATCTATAAACGAGTTACTTACACGGAAAAACCATCACAATAAAAAAACAAAAGCTAACAAATTAACCAAATGCTACATTTAATATGGAAGTAGCAACGACCAGAATATCTTGGACTACTTGAACAAGAAGCAAAGACCAGGTAGATATGAGAATGATAGTGTGACGACATAGATGAAATAGCACGAAAATTCTGGAACAGAGAGGCAAAAGATAGAGAAAGTGGAAGTTGTTGGAGGATGGTTTACCACATCATGACGTCTTTGCGCTAGTAAATATATACAGTATTAGCAAAAATAGATTTTACTAATTCACTAGCATTAATTAACTACATACTAGCACTACTGTATGCTGATGATATAGCAATTATTACCGAAACGCAAATAGCAGTATAGGAAGAACTAAATGCATGGCAACAGATACTAGAGAGGCGAGGTCTTTGAGTGAATAGGTACAAGACTGAATACATGCGGTGTGATATATCTGGAAATATTGCTAACTATAACTCATCAGTGATGTCGAAGGAACATCTCTGAACAAGGTAAAGCAGTTTAAGTATCTCGGTTCAGTCGTAGCTCCGAAAGACAGCACGGGAAAAGATATCCAGCACAGCATAACAACTGCCTGGCTAAAATGGAGATCACTAACCAGAGTATTCTGTAACGCTAGAATGCACATCAAACTCAAAGGCCTAGTTTACAAGCAAGCAGTTCGACTAGTGTTGATGTACGGGTCGGAACGCTGGCCGATGAGAAAGGTGGACGAAAAAAAGATGCACGTCACACAGATGATAATGCTGCGTTGGGCCAGGGGAGTTGCAAGACTGGACAGAATCAAAAATGAGTTAACGTTTTTATTTTTTTTTGTTTTTATCTCATTAGAGGAACGTTTAAAGTCGCAAAAATTGTGGAAAAGTTGAGAGAAAGTCACTTGCATTGGTTCAGACACATTATCAGGCACAACGAAGACCATATGACCAAGACAGTGTTAAAAATAAAAGAAGGAAAGAGAGGCTGCCGTCGACCCGCTGCCACCTGGAAGAGCACCATAGATAAAAATCTTAAAATTATGAAGTTAAATTCGATGACAACACACCATAGACTGTTGTGGCGAAAACGTACAAGGAGGGCTGACAAGGACAGGACAGGAGAACAAAGAAGAAGACAAGTACCAATTAGCAAATAGAAATGTAATATATATTGTTTATATAAATGTAAAGAAACTAAACAAAAGCAAATTTTGACAATACTATGAACATTTCATTTTCAGTAACATCGAGCATAGACTGTTTCAAGTGTGTGTCGATGAATGGTGACAACCAGGCCTGCGATGATCCATTCCACAACAACCACTCGCTGGAAATGATGGAGAGCCCGTGCATGGGCGGTAGGAAGGGAAGGGATGGCTTGTTCCCTGCCACTTCGTGCATCAAAATAGCAGGGGTCTATGGTGAGTGGGCAACTTAATTTTGATTACATTTTTATAAAGTATTCTTTAATATAAGTAGAATTATCTGTGGAAATTTGGATGTGGAGTCTGATTAGGTCTACCGGACTGTAAGTTGCTTCAGGGTGATAATGATCCTAATTTATCAGCGGAGAATCAGTAATAAATGACACTTTAATGTCAGGTTTAAAGTGCGATAATGATATATGACCTTTTGGTTTTTTAACCTCTAATTTTTAATTCTAACCCTAAATTTTTTAACCTCCTTTCTCTCTTCTAAAATCAATCTTTATTAAGTTTTGTGGGAAATTTCAATATGGTCATAGATGATTTGTTTATCATAGATTGATTTGTCAGTCTATGATCATATGATAGCCATTATAGATATTTCGAAACAGTTATATAAAATTACATGGTTTGTTATTCGGTATTCTAGCATTTTTTGGACCTTCTGGGGTAGTTTAATTCTTTCGTGAAGAGCAAGAAATTAGCGAAAAAAGAGTTAATATTTCAGAAGGGAAATGTAGTTAAAATAGAATATAGTTTTATAAAGTTGGTATTTTTTAGATTATAGAAGGCAAGAAATAAAATACAATTTATGGTCACCATATTACATATATTTTTATTAAGTGTGATAAGTATTAATCATTTTTGACGGGTCTGTACCTCAAAAAGAGAAACAGAACCATTATAAGAACACTCGCACATACGTCTATCAAAGGCGTTTTTCTCAGAAATGGTTCGACATAGAAACTTGAAATTGGGCATGGTATTATAGCATACTAACCCACACATACTTCTATATTCAAAACATTCACATGAAAATTTTAGAGGAAAAAATGAAATATTGGAAAAAAATTTCGAATTCCACATATATAATGTGGTATCGACATCCTTAATAGAGATCTCGCTTCAGTCGGTCAGTGGGCTCATTAAATGGATCTTTTGGTTAACCTAAGCAAGTTTCAAGCTATCATCATTGGCAATCAAAGACTGATTTCTAAAGTAAACCTACCTAGTGTACCAAAATTAGTACTGAATAGTACAATAATACCATATACGTCAACTATTAAAAACCTAGGCCTACTGATCGATCAAAATCTTAGTTGGCACCCTCAAGTAAATTATGTTAGTCATCATGTTTTCAACAGGATACACTCTTTGAAAGTCTTCAAAATTTCCTACTGACTAAAACGAAAATCTATCTTTGTCAAATACTCTTTTTACCATTAATTGATTGTGGAGATGTGTGCTATCCTGATCTTAATAAAGAATATTTGTACAGGTTGGAGCGTCTTCAAAATTTATGCAACCGGTATATCTTCGGCCTCAGAAAATATGATCATATTTCTGAATACAGGTCACTTCTCAAATGGCTGAAGATCCGTGATCGACGCCAACTTCACATACTTACACTTCTTTTTAATATTTTAAAAAAGTCCTCATCGCCCAAATTATCTTACTGGCAAATTTAAAGATTTGTCTGCTCACAATCTTGGGCTACGATCTGAAAGTTCACTCACCCTGCTTATTCCTCAACATATCTCTACCACTTACGAAAAATCCTTCACTGTCTAATGAGCAAAAATTTGGGATCACCTGGTTCCTGACATCAGGGAAATCACGTCCCTAAACATTTTCAAAGATCGAGTAAAAAGTTCTGCCTTTCCTGAATCTTTTCCTTTGTGTCCTTGTCCTTGCCTGTCTTTCCTGTCCCAAATCATGTCAATAGTGTGTCTTAGTTATACTTTTGTATTTTTTTAAAATTTTTTTGTAAATAATAAAGAATTTTCATTGTAAAATCTCTTACAGTCTACTGACTAAATTTCAACACCAATTGTTATGGTTGACTGGAAATGATTGCTCATGTAGTAATAAGTCCGCCATATGTATTATGTATAAAAGGTGATAAATGAATAAATATATTCTCCATACTTCTGAGGTTTTCGCAGGTTTCATGTATTAGTATGTTATAACTATATATATATATATATATTCATTCAACGTGAATGTAAAATTCACAAGAACTACAGAAGATCACAATGACACATTTGGTCAAATTTACATTCAATCATCATATACAAATCACACTTTGGTGCGAAGTCTATCAGGCGGTTGAGCAGTTGAAACTGGATAGTTCAGATATAATTCGGTTCTAGAGGATGGTGTGGCAGAAAGGTGATGATTGGGTGATCACAGGAAATTATCAGGACATACAATTTTTCCTTTTGTTGGAAGTTTAATTTCATACGTGCAAAATTTCTGCTGAAGAATGAAAACTTAGCATACTTAAGAGGAAATCGGTAGTAAATAGATAGGAGAAGTAACCACACTGTCTCATATATAGATACCGGAGCAACGTCTTTTGTACACGTTTAATCATCTAGCTGTATTTGGCTTCGTGTGGGCTCCAAATAATGGAGCCAAGTTCTAATCGGGTCTGCCCAAATGATGTGTACGGCAAGCAAATTATGTTATATATCCCAACCTAACAGCAGGAAGTTACAATATCTTTTTCTATGCCATTGTAAAGTCCATTTTATTTATGCAGTTATTGTCGAATATGCTGAAGAGAATGTAATTAACTGTTAAGGAAGGTTAACTTTTATAATTAACTTGTTAGCAACAATGTTTTAAGTTAACTTTTATAATTAACCTGTTAGCGACAATGATTGCAGTTTTATTTGGTGTTTATGTGAAAGCGTTTAATTAGAATATTTTCGTGGAAAGATCGTTAAAATACTTTTAATTTGGGTTTTTTTTAAGCACTTCCCAATTTATTACTGGTTTCACAGAAGCTTATAGTTGTTGGTCTTTCCCAAGTAACTTACGATTGGGACATACAATACAGTTATTATATCGGATTGCAAGTAAAGCAATTCTTCGCTGTTGTTGATGGCCTTCTGTACCATAAAGTTTGCTGAAAACTTGATGAAAATCACCAACATATCCACACCGACATTCTGAATAAGTTTTAAATGGGAAAATACTTTGTTATATTTACAATCAAGTTTAAAAATATTGAATATATTTGGCGTTAATTTTGTAGAAATTCACAATTAAATGAAACCTGAAGATACCTAGGTTGAAAACAAGGTCGTAAGAAACCTAAGTCGTGGTAAAGAACTTAGAGAAAGTAGAAACAATACTACATCATGTTGTTTCATTTAATTGTGAATCAAGTTTATATAAAATATAAAAATTCAATGATGCATCTTCAATTCCCCGCAAAAAAAAACTTTTCATCACCATTTAATTGATCTGCATAAAAAGCAGTACTCCATAACCATGTGTATAGTTCACACCGCCATGTTGTTAAGTAAGGTAAATGATATAACATAGCGTTGAATATCCACAAGACCAAGGCCGTTATGAATAATGCGTATAGTCCACGCCGCTGTGTTGTTTCTTGATTCGTATCTGAACACTGCTGTGTGTAATTCTAGACATATTTATAAATGATGCTGTATTATATATTAAGTAAGGTAAATGATATAACATAGGGTTGACTATCAACAAGACCAAGGCCTTTACGAATAATGCATATAGTCCACTCCGCTGTGCTCTTTCTTAATTCGTATCTCAACACTGTTGTGTGTAATTCTAGACATATTTATAAATAATGCTGTATTATATGTTAAGTAAGGTAAATGATATAACATAAGGTTGAATATCCACAAGACCAAGGCCGTTACGAATAATGCGTATAGTCCACGCCGCCATACTCTTTCTTAATTTGTATCTCAACATTGCTGTATGTAATTCCAGAGATGTTTATAAATGATGCTGTATTATACGTTAAGTAAGGTGAATGATATAACATAGGGTTGTATATCAACAAGACCAAGGCCGTTACAAATAACCGTAACCTCTTGTATAAAATAATTTTGATTTTTCTCTTCCATTATTTTAAGATGCTATGTAAACTGTATATAAAGCTTACGAGTGTGTGTTCAGTTTAATAATTGAGACATTGGCATAATCAGAATTGGAGATTTCAGAGAATGTTTACCAAATGCACACATGTTCGTAGCGGTTTTTGAACGATTTGTATCCACATATTGTGTAGAGATTAAAATATATAACTCTTTGAAGGTTTGAAAAAATCCTCTCCATATGTCCAAGTTAAACCTGTTCCATAATCTTTTTGCATAATTGGAAGCACTGTTGCCAATTTGCTTCACATTGGGCTGAAGATGCATCGTTTCAGGTTCAAGTCTTGGCTTTTAAAGACCCTGACATTCTGTAATTGTGTTGTTCTGCATACTATGTTGGGCATAGATTACTTATGTAACCTGTAACATATTGAGAAACAATAGCATCATAGACAATAAATTCTTTAAAATTTATTCTAAATTTTGTTCATAAACATGCATTTTTCCAATAATAAAAAATATCTCATGTTACAAATTTGAAGTAAGCATTTTTTTGCCATAATAAATTGTTGTTTGTTGTTGCCGTTGCATGTGGTAACCCGGGTTTGATTCCCGGCCACCCGTCAAACGGGGCTGAACTGACATTCAGGTTGGCTGTAAGAGATTGCTCTTCTAGCAATAAGTCCACCATGTGTATCAAATATATACATAAATATGTAAATAAATAAATGTATCCTTTAGTCTAAATAGGATTAATCTTTAAAAAGTTATAGGATTAATCTTTAAAAGATAGGATTAATCTTGATAGGATTAATCTTTAAAAGTTAAAATATTATTTAATAAAAACTAGAAAGCATTGTATTTCTCACTGTCTGCAAGGTAACATATAGGGAAAGTTTCACTAGCCAATCACAAGACTCATGCCCGTGACTGGTATCATTGCGATACTAATAACTCTCCAAGAGTGACGCTAACTCGTCATAATCGTAACATGCATTGTACTTTTTTATACTAATCTGTGGTTAATACTTTACAGAAGTAGTAATTGTAACAGTATAATTTAATTTTTATGAGAATTTGATAATTTCTTGAACGTTTTTTGCATCTTCTGGCATAACATCTTCTTCTATTTCAGAACTGCATAATTTTTTATGTCCATATAACAACGTGTGAAAGTCAAATTGACAAATGAATGACCATAAAGGTCTATTTAGATAAGTGTGTCAGCATTAGCTTGAAGTGTCGTGAACAATAATATTATCAATGATGTTTTGATAACGACCACACGATCATGGTCATCAGGTGAAATGACACTGTGAGCATTTTGCACTAGAGAAATGTATCCATAGTAATATTTTATGATATTGTATTGCAGATGACACGGGCGAGACTATCACCGTGCGTGGATGTGCTCTGGATTCGGGCACACTTACCACTGATACAGAGATCATCAGAATGTCGCACTGCGGGCGCTTCTACTATAATGACAGGTGTGTATTATTATGTAAGTACTGTGTGTGAGTGTTGGTATGAATAAAGCGATATAGCGCAAGTTGATTTTGTTTGCATCTTTCATCTTAATACTAATAATATTATTTCAATACAGATACAGGCAGAGATATGTATTAGTAACTTGTCGGGACAACTTTAGATTAACTTATTGGATTATTCTATTTGGTACAATGGTCCAAGGATACGTACCACATTTATTGTATTGTCTAATAATTTTTAGATTCCAATTTATTTCTAGATGGTACCTAAGTACCTTACTTAGGAATTTTCCTTATTTAATATAAATAAGTCCCTGTTGTCCTGACTGCAATTGAACACTGCAGCCAATTGATGATTAGTTAGTTGAGGGTCTTCTACAATTAGGTGTCGTAGTTGTTGTACAATATAATTCAGCAAGGTGTCTGGAATAAGGTTAGTTTTCAAGACCATAGTCCTCTTTCTTAAATAAAATTTTTGCTTTCTTGTAAGACACCATTGATTCATCCATTGTATGGCATGTATTATTTGTTGAGGTCTTCGTATCATGACTGAGGTGGAACTAATAAATTAGAAAGAGATGCACTTTAAGGCTTGCTTGTTACTTGGGTATTAACTGTCAATATTCGAGTGTGCTTCAGCTTATTTATGTTTTTTAATAACATATTCTGAATTTATGACTACCTTTCAAGAAAAAACTGGTAGCCAACCTAAGACATACCAAGTGTAAAAAGTAAGTCTGTATAAAATTGAACGGCTATGTAGACACTAAGGCCTGTTCCAAAGTGAGATAATGCCCATAATCGTTGCTCTGAGTATTGCAGTGCCAAGTTTCTTGCACCAGTGGTGTTGCTATCCATCATTGGTCTGTGGTATTTTAGCTACGCAAAAAATAACTCGAGTCCTACTTGATGAATGGCCGAGAAATGAAACTCCGTGGTCCATCGCTCCGCCATAGGCCATATGCCTGTGATTGACTCAAGACACCATGATGGCGAATGGATATATGCCACATAGATGTGCATATATCCATTCGCCATCATGGTGTCTTGAGCAAAATTAATAAAATCAATGTTTTAAATGTTTTTTGCGCATATATTTAGAATGGTAGCAAAAAGTTTCTTTTTTTCTTCTTAATTGATATGCCATTGACATCTTTTGAAAAGAAATCTGGTATTTTTGATACCTAAATTGGTAGGGTTATGAAATTGTAATGAATTATTATCCGTAACGACATGAAACATTCGTGCAAACCTCAGATTTTTTTGAACAGTGAAAGTTAGTTGTTTAAAAAATATAAGTTTTAAGACAAATAAATTTAAAAAATTAAAAAGCAACACAAAAAATACATTGTGATTCAACAACGGTTGGACAAACGACAAACACGCAAATAGACAAAGTTCCAAAAATGATCTTCATGCATTTTATCACTTATTCTTCATCCTGTAATTACTTTTTTTTTGCAAATACGTGTTACTAGCCAGGCACTTGTTTGCTGTTATTAAAATAATGCACCATAAATTAATTTTTTCAACGTTAAAAATTTCAGGTTGAATGCTTTCAACATTGAATTTGTAACCTTATAAATGAGTGAACTGGTTACAATGGAATGGAAACTAAATGTTACTTCAAGTTGACCTTGATTAGAATCTTCATGTGAATTGGGTTAATAATTTCTTTGTGATATGTTGACGAACAACTCTGTGATATGTTCACAAAAATACGCTTCAAAAAAGTTTAAAAAATGATCTGATTCATCGTGCAATTATTTTTTTTGCAAATATATTCAATGTTCAACACACAAAAGTTACAAATTTACTGTATGTACACATTTACACATATTAAAATTACAATTTTGTCGTTTCTTATTTTGTCAACCACCAGATATGTCCACGGCTGTCTGCAGAGTTGTAACGATGCGGACGCTTGCAATGCAGCCAACACTCTGGCTCACAATCGCAGTGTGTATTTGGCAACGCTGGCTCTACTCTGCGCCGTCTCCTGTCTCTACGCTCAGAGCTAACATAGACAATGGGGTTTATAAAGAAGTATATGTTCTTTACATTGTCATTACAGGTTTAGATGTGATTCAACGCTCGATGCGAAAAGGCGGTTGACTGAAATAGTTTTAATTAATGTTACCATAGTCCACCAAGTTAATGAATAATGTTTTTCTCGGTTGCTGGCTCTTCTGAAATATATTACGTTTTTGATAAAGGCGAGAACGTTATGCACTTTTTCAGTATCACGGTAAATATATTTATCATTATAAATAATAACTTTTTGCTTACAAGTAATTAACGTCTACTTGCTTCGCTTTCTTTCGGTATTCAAACGCTTTACCACATGATCAGAGGTGCATCATAGCATGATATGCATATGATGGATAAAATTTATTTTTTTAAATATGTTGTTGTCATTTGTTATAAATTCGTATGGTTTACTTATTTCAAAGTAAATATTACACAAACTAACGAGCAAGATTATGGTAAATTTGACAACATATAGGAAAGCATCCATATAATTAAACCAATAGTTGACAACGCAATTGTGAATATATAAATAGTGATATCACAATTTGTTTATATACATTAATTCTGAACGGTTATTAGGATAAACGATATTCAATAAAAATTTAATGATATTTTCATTATCGACCAGTAGTTCTGATGGCCATTTTTTGGATTATTTTGACATTAAATCTTACCATAGATAGCAAGTAAGAAGAACCAATATTACCACATGCTAATTTAAGACAAATATGTGTTTATTCATCCAGTTATGGAGGGACTTATGCTTGTGTTATCCATTTGCAACTAGCATGTAATTGGACTTTGTCCACTTAGGGTTTTGGTGGCTGTTCTTATGACTCTGGAGTCAGCTGGCAGTTTCGAAACTAAGATTTTCTTTAGTCATCAGCTTGCATTTATTTTGGTGATATGTTGCATTCAGTTTCATTTCCTCCCGTGATTGTTTCTGTCAACTCATCTTAGTTTTATTTTGAATTTTCTAGCTTCGTTTCTGGTCGGGATGACGCCGAGTATTACTTTTTTACTCCTTTATGTGGCCTTGAGTATCTCTACAGATTTTCCTTGAGCAACATGGTTCCAATTTAATAGGTAATATGTGTCTATTCATCCAATTATGAAGGGACCGACTTGTGCTTGTGTTACTCATTTCCAACTAGCGCGTAATCGGACTTCATCCACTTAATGTTTTGGTGGCTGTTCTTATGAAACTGGAGTCAGCTGGAAGTTTCGAAACTAAGATTTTCTTTAGTCATCAATATGGCTCCAATATGAGCAATATGCTTTCAATTTAATAGGTAATGTGAGTGGGGTGCCTTTTTATATTAGACAGAGCGATAGTTTGCTTTGTTTTTTATCTCTGATTGCCGCCATGTGACGTGGCATTTTACTGTGGCTGTCTTGTTATTTTTGTTTTTTATACTAATGTTTATCTAATGTCATTTTATGTCTGAAGTATTGTGCCTCTCAAAAATCTCTACCTGTCTTTCGGTTAGGTTGGTTACAATTTTGATTTTGGAGTTGTTTATTTTTAGGCAGAAATTCAGAGATTTATTTTTATTCTCCACCAAACCAAACATGTCTAGCATATTTTTTGGTATTAGAAACAGATCATCAGCTAATTGCGAGTTTTATATCCTCAAAACCCTTTTACAAATTGGTATTTGTACATTTTCTTGTGGATGCTAATACTGGTTGCATTCTTGTGGAGGTAATTCAGCATCTGTACTTTCCTTTCGTTCATTCTATGCTATGTGAAGATTTTCTCAGTCAACCACAATTGAATGAATATTCCTAGTAAACAAATTTTTAGGTGATTGGTTTTCTGCATTCAGGGCATTTTTCAGTGACAGTCTTCGATGTTCTAAGGTGGTTATTGGTATTCAAACTTAGCTGGAAGCCGACCCGCTCACATGGTTGTCGGAATTTTATGATTCTACTTGCTGTTATTCTCGTCAATTATCATTACTTTCACATATTATATTAGGTTTTCATCCATTTCCATTGTTACATCATACATTTGATTTTATATTTATAATATAACTTTTGCAATGTCTAAAACATACATTTGTCCTAAAAAGAGTTTCAATTAAGATTTCTGAATATATTTTCAATTTTCCTTTGATGTTCGGTGCTATTGTAAATTAGATGTGTCATATGGATGAGAAAAAAAACCTTGTAAAATTATTAATTGAAGTTTTGGTCATTCACAATGGACGGCGAACCACTGTTGCCTCAACTCTGTGTTTTCATGTCTTCCCTTTGACAGGTTGCATAGAAAGTTGATACGTGTTTAATTAACGTTGGGAGATAAGGTTTATCAAATGTCTCACGTAATGTTAAAATGTATAAAATTCCATCTAGATGGAAGTAAGTAATTCCATGACGAATAAAAAATTTTTTTAAAATTTGTGTTTAACATGAAGTTTCATTTCAATGTCTTTACTGATTTCGTGTTAAACAAAAACTAGGATAACGGGGCAATAAATAGGAAAACTGAAAGAAACTCAATGAATACAAAATATAATTAAAAATTGCGAGCGAGCCATACAACAACCAAATACTTCAAGATTTCGATTCTGAAGTTGTGAATGGAACAGCAAAATAATTCGAAATAAGGCTGAGTCACTAACAACAAGTAAAGCAAATTGAGTATTGAGCTATCGGGGTTTGGAATGGGATGTTGGCATTTTCATTTTTGATCATAATATTCGGGGACAAATCTAACACCAATCTTAACATCAATGGGTTGCTAATGTAGCCAATTATCATTTTGAGTAAATACATGTTCAAGTTCAACTTAATTCTCAGATGCAGAGGATTATATCTGGCCATATCTAAAATGGCAAGCAAGGGTTATATTCTGGGATAAATCTGACACCAATTTTAACAATTATCATTTTGAGTAAATACATGTTCAAGTTCAACTTAATTCTCAGTAGCAAAGGATTATATCTGGCCATATCCAAAATGGCAAGCAAGGGTGATATTCTCAGATAAATTTGACACCAATTTTAACATCAATGTATTGCCAATGTAGCCAATTATCATTTTGAGTAAATACATGTTCAAGTTCAACTTAATTCTCACATGTAGAGAATGATATTTGGCCATATCCAAAATGGCAAGCAAGGGTTACATGTGAGGATAGCGTCCATAATTTTTAACAGGCTTATTACCCGCCATGCTATATTGCGTTCATCGAACGCTTCAAAATAATGGCTGACCATGCAATAACGTATGGTGAGTTCACACAACTTTTAGAAAATTGTATTTCACTACACGCGTTTGATTGCCTTTTTAATATTGGCCAATTAGGCTTGCTACGATAAATGGGAGTGGCCTTTGAGATATTAATGTTATTTTTTTTAATTAGCTGTTATTCTTTTCGCTTAACTTAGAAATATTTATTAAGTTCCTATAGTTTGTTATATGTGAAATAAGTTATAAAGACCAAAAACTATAAATCTTTTTGTGCTACAAAAAAGACGCATATGATGGATGAAGATGTTGCATTTAATTCCTCACCTTCAATCTTTTAAATAACTTATATTTTAGAATGTCTTCTGCTTGCCGTGATTTCATTGAACTTGGTTGGCGATAAAATCAGTATATTGACATATAAATTCGTCACGATGAATTAATCATCTTCGTAATATGAAATACGTCTAAACCTGTGATGTTGTCATGCGGACCTAATAAATGAATAAATATTATGACTATTTTTATTGTATTGTATAACTTCACATTATGAATCAATATGTGTAACGTGCATTGCATATGGAATCATTTGTTCAAGCTCAAACCAAAGGCTACGTGCAATATGATTGGATTTGGCTGGTGTATTCGTACAGCTTGGAGAAGTAATTTCCTGGTACTGTGTTTATATGCTATATGCAGGAAAACTCAATATGTTCCTGGATAATACGATGTATGCTTTTTTGTGGACGTTTAGAGCATTCGACCTAATTTTTCATAAAAAATAAACAGCAATTTTTTGTTAGATCAAGTTTTATAAATATTTTAATTAATAGCAATATCCAATTGATTATAATGAACGATTAAGTTATATATAATAACCAATTCTTCGTAACCGATTTTTTTTTAAACATGCTTTGAATTTTATTGCGTGATTCGGTCAGTTCTGGTTTAGTCGACCGTAAGCCAACTACTTATATAAAAGCTATACCTAGATAGCACCTACCTAGATCCCTCATATATTGTAGAAATATAAAATAAATGAATATTCATGGAACATGAACGGCTGTGGTAACCGATAGGTTGTTGTAAATACAAAACTGCACCAATTGTTAGTCTCTCGCTGTTAATACGTAGTTAATAGTCAGCCGTTCGGCAAATAATTACAGTGTGGCCATATAAATGCAAAGATTGCTTTTATTTACAGCAGAAGCAATTTTGTAAGCATTATTAGCTTCGTGCATAGATGTTTGTGAATATCATTCAATTCAAATAAAATTGAATAGTTGCATCTGATCAGTAAACTGAATTGAATACTCGAATGTACAGTCTATTCAAATGTTTGAATAGTTCGTATATTCAAATTGTTAGAATTCTAAAAAAATAATTTCATTTTTAGAATAAATTGATTATTGGAATATTTTGATTTTTAAAATGATTCCATTATGCCATTTGAATTTGGAATAATTTAAATTTTATTAATTGAACGGGTTACAAGGAATTTGAATTATACATTTAACTTAAGCAGATTGTAATAAGTTGTTCCATTATTCAAATTTGGAATGTAATGATTCAAATCATTTGAATAGTTTGTATATTTAAATTATCGAAACATTCAAATAATTTGTGTGCCTATTTGTATATTCAATATGATTTTTGAATGAAATAGTTTGATTGAATTCTTTATCAATATTCATAATTTAGATTTATTCGCACACACCTAGTGATTATTGGATAATAAAATTTTAACGTACATGCTAGAATTTTTGGCTTGTCTGTAATCAATTTAATTATAGTTTATGTTTACGTTATATAGTTTGTTACATTATTTATTAATCTTTATATAAGACACGACTTTCTATTTATTCTTTGACAATCAGAATAGTGGATTTTACTGTAAATATGTATACGCATTTATATTGATAAAGGTAATATGTATTGTCGAATACTCACATGTCTTCTAAGCACCATATATACACCATATAATTTATTTAGTGTAGCGAAGTAAGTTTGAATTTTATAGAGTTTTTTTATTTACTGATGGGTTTTGGGCCTAATATTATTATGTTCAATATTCATTCGTGCATGTTAAAAAGAAATAATAATTGGCTTTGTTACAAATTTCGATGTGGAACAAATGAATAATGTACAGCAAGTAACACGATTACTAAAGCATTTTTTTTTTTGTGGAAAAGTAGCAAGATTGTACAGCTGAACAGCAAATAGGGTTGAGATAATGGGTGTTTGCACGAAATATGGCGTCGTCTGTCAATTGATGTTTCGTTATTTCAATGTTGCCATAATAAATATAAAATTTCCATGTTGTTTTTAGTGCTAAGGAAAATGTGAGAAAATTATGATAGAATTAAGGGAGAAATTAAGTGAAAGTGGGAAAATTAGTTTTTTTTCTTTCTGTTTCCTTTAAACAATAAGTATAAGGTTGTTATTTATAATTTGTGCCATAATAAAATAATTTTAGTTTAGTTTTGATTGGCTCAAATTGTTGAGTTTGTTTAAAAATAATTTTGTACTCTTTCTCAAGAAAATGTTAACGATTTTCCTTTTCAAATAATCATCACACTATTTTATAAATACATAGTTTCCGCGTACACTGGCCAAGCTAAAATGTTATTTTTACATATTGCAACCCTAGCTTAAAACAGGACAGTTTCATCCATATGGAAATTGCTTCATTATCTAACATTTTTCTCTAAAGATCTGATAGTTGGTGAGACTTCGCAAGTGTTCCCGGACACTATGTATATAATCACACATATGTATAAATATGATTAAACATATTAGTTAAGAGACAAAATATATATAATAATTATATAGAAATAAGAATCACTGGTCCAAATGCTTTAGCTTAAATATGCACTTTTGATGCTAGCTATTATATATAGTGTTTTGCTTATATATATATATATATATATATATATATATATATATATATATATATATATATATATATATATATATATATATATATATGCACGGTGTCTGGGAATAAGTGTTGCACAAAGAAAGATGTTATTACTTGACTGAAAAATAGTTGATGGTCATTAAAATAAAGGTGACTTTTTTTCAGAAAATTGAAAATAATATCCATAATTATTTGTCATCTTTTTCGTACACACGATACTTGCGCATATTGTTCAGCGCTCGGGGAAATAAGCGGCAAACAGCTGTGAAGATATAGCCACTGCGGGTAAAACCCGCACTCCAGGTAAGTATTGGGTGTGTTAAAAAGAGTTATGTGTAATATTTTTTTACTCTCAATTAGAAAAAGGGTGTGTTTTATATTTTATTTCAAAGAAAATTTATGCCTTTATTGCCATTGAATAGCGTCTTTCTTTGTCCAACATCTATTACCGGACATCGTACATATACGTATTTATATATATATATATATATATATGTATATATGTATATATGTGCAACAATGTACTATTTATATTATATATATGAATAATCTACATGGAAAATATTATGAAAAGAAAATAAGAACGTAATTAACGTTCTTATTTCGTCTTCATACTTTATATCGGATAACAGGCAATAGTAGTATTTATAAGACATATGTCATCATCTTTATTAGTTGGAAGACATCCACCCCTGAATGTAGACCTGCCTTATAGATTCCCATAACCATCGATCCCATGCCGCTTGCATCTGATAGCTTCTCGTGATATTTGCCGTCTGTCCACATAACAAAGGACCGTCATACTCTGCACCTTCCAATATGTGGTCGCCGTTCGAGAACCTTTCTTGCCTAACAATTATTGATTCTACATGCTATATATCTTGTTTATGTCCATCTCCGATTGTGAATTCTATCATCTATGTCAGGGGCTTTAATTCTCCTACGGATCTCCTCATTGAGGATCATATCACGTTGAAAAACCCAGAGCAAAGCCCTTCCATAGCTCTACAGAGTGATTTGGAGATTTTATACAAGGCCAATGCTAAGGGGCCATGTCTTGTCTTCCCTTACGATTAGTACAAGTTATTTTAGTGTGTTGAAATGAGCTCTTAATCGATTTGTTCCTAAACTAGTTATTGTTTAAAAGTCTATGGAAATAATTTGATTTCTACAAAAATGTTCACAGGAAAATTGTATTTAAACGTCGCACATATCTGTGTGACTAAAGCTGGGACGTTGGTATTTTTACCTAGTATTATACATTTGCGTAACCGTTTGTATCGGCAGTGTTGCACTTTACTGCTTAGACACGAACATATTGAAAATGACATGTTCACAGTAACATTTCAAAGTTCAAAATATCTACGTTTCCATTTAGCCAAATGTTCATTATACTTTTGTGCGATGCTGTGACCTCTCAACAGTGTTTGTGTAGATATACGTTACATGACTATGCTGTAGAAATTTAGTCGAACTAATGTGGGTGAAACTTTACACATTGCCGCAAGGCGGTACTGACAAGTTGGGGTTCGTTAAATTATCGTTTAGAAAAATTAAGGTGAACTTTAACGAATTCTAGTAAAGATTTATTTTGATATCTGAAGAAGCTATTAAAAAAACATATAGATCTGACAAGGAATGTTTCGTGGCCAGAAATAAATATCTCGTAAATGCATCTAATCTGGTTTTTGTCGAAGCGTCTTCTTTCTAACGTGCTTTACCTTGCTTCACACAGGAAAAAGTGTAATAAAATATACTGATAACAAAACAAGAAACAATGGCTCTTGATTGTTTTACAATGGCACTTGATTGTTTTACAATGGCTCTTGATTGTTTTACAGTGGCCCTTGAGTCTTTTACAATGGTTCTTGATTGTTTTACAATGGCCCTTGATTGTTTCACTATGGCCTTTGATAGTTTTACAATGGATCTTGATTGTTTTTACAATGCAGATGTCAAATAAGATATATTATTATAAAGAAATAGTTCTATGTTTGTGCTGGAACTAACCATACGTCAACACGTTATGGAATTTTTAGAATACAGTGGATTTAATTTATAAAGCCATTGGTTATAAAGGCCCTTGGCTATAAAGCCCTTGCTTATAAAGGTTTATAATAGCAACATAACACCTGTGTCTCTTGAATTTAGAGTACAATTTCCTAGGAAATTCGCTCGGGTATAGCAACCTTTTATATAACGCCGATTTTGGTTATAGAGACTGCTTTTAGGAAGTTTTTCATAACAAATTCCTAGGAACTATATGCAGATGTAGCGACCTTTTGAAATTCAATTTGCACCAAGAGAAAAGCCAGGACGTTATCTTTTGTTTACATTAACAAATGGTCAACACGTGTTAGTACCCAACTTTTGTTTGTTGACCGCTGTTATTTTTTGTTTTGTTGATTGCTGGTAGGTAGGTTAGCTAGGGCAGAAGTCGGTACTACAGACCAGTTACAAATAAGCGTTGTTTAATAAACACATTGTGTATGTAAATTGCGTATTATTTTGGATCACAGATATTTGCATATTACGACATGTGGATATAGCATCGTAATTTTAAAGGTCTCTTAGTCATTGGTATAACCGAACTTTTACTTTTATTTATCGTTTATCGTTTATTTAAGTGTTGATAGTTTACGTTTATTAATCGGAATACGTATTAGTACTTTCTATTAGGAAACTGTGTGATGTATGTTATGCTATTTTTTATCAAATTTTGTTAAAAAAGTTCTTAGTAGTAATTTTAATGATTATTTACAACAGTGAAGTTGCAAGGAGATTTATGTAACCTTATGCTTTATGGAATTTTGATGGTTGATTCTTTATTCCGAGTTGTTTAACCATGTAAAAATTGATGATTTTTGTAGTTTGGATTTAATTAATTTTGATTGTTCATTAATCAAAACTTAAAATATATTTTATCAATCAAAACTTATTTTAAATGATCTAGATATGTTTTATTGAAAATAGTAAATTGTATCATTAATGTTTAGTTAAGTTTTTTGAATAATTGTTTTTCCAATACTTTAATAAATATATTTCTGATGGTGTACGTACCAAGAATATAGAGGTCGCTAAAAACACGTTTAGATATGTATGTGTCAATGTCAATGTATTTTTATTCTTCACGTCATGACGGTAGCCATGACAGGAGGATTGTTTTGGTTGCGCGTCTAGTTATGTTTATTTGTAATGTCACGTTCAATGTCGGCCTCAAATTGTCAATTAGAAGTTATGCTATTTCTTTAGATAGTCAAAAACATTTTACGAAATTATTATTTGGTAACGTATATGGATCTGAGACAATCTCGAGTATAGGTTTTATTGATGTTATGCAAATGCAAAATACTTTTTTTAAGATGAGATATAAAACGATGTTTGTTTTTAATATATAACATAATTTCTATAAGGTAACTATAAAAATTAATCGTCTTACTTCTAAGTTGCTCAATTAATTCTACTAGTATGGCTAAACTATCAAAAGACCTATTAAAATAATCTAAAAAGTCAGCCACAAGCTCCACTCTTTTAGCTACCTTTACGTAAAGTGAAATAAGACACCATTTTAACGTACATAGCTGCCAAGATAAAGGTTTCATGATGATACAACACGCGAACGTCTGCTTAAAGGCTAATAATTCTATAACGTTTACGTTATTCATAAAGGAACGTGATACAATGTAGAGCTGATTTTCTGTCCATTACTGATATTATCCTTTGAAATATCAAATAGGATGCAATACATATTAAAGGCATATCGGTCATAGAATATGTCGGTGACTAATTATAAAGTGTTGTGTGAATTTAGCAGCCATATCAAGTTCGTAATATACCAGTATGTTAAGAGAAATAGTTCAATATATGCAGCCGACTATTTTAAGCATAACGTATCTAGATATTCTACTACGCTACTGTGTTAAGCGAATATGGCATGCTTTGATTAGTATATGGCATGCGTCTATATCAGACACTATTCAGCCGAATAGCGCTCCATTCGTACAGAATGAGTTCAAATGGGATTGTATGTATGGATATCTATTTTTGAAGAATATACAAACTTAGAAATTGATTGTAGTAAATAGAAACCACAATGATTATGGGAAGTAAACTTAAAAGCCGGCACAGTCAGTCACATATTCTAGACATGCTGGCCAACTTTCAGCTGGTCAGTAGACGCTTGCAGTGTATAAAAAAGTGCAGAGCAATTATTGTTAGCAGAACTGTTATGTAGACCATTCAAATTATTGGCTTAGTATGGACGTAATTGTGTGTCATCACCGTTGTGTGTTGAGTTGATCACAGGCTCACAACCTTTGATGGAATGCCGCATCATGGGTCTCTGGGTTCGATTCATGACCACTTGTCGACTTGTCTGGTTGGTTCTAAGAGATTGCTCGTGTAGCAAGAAGTTTGCTGTATATATACTTTTTTTACAGTAAAGCCTGTAAATAAATAAATGGTATGCACTAGATTCTGTTGGTAACATACTCATAATCAATAGTGAGTTTGCGCTGCGATTAGAGGCATAGACAAAAGTAAGAACAACAGGATTTAACAATGTACCCATCTGTACATATAAAAAGACCATAGAGATAAAAGACCGTAAGTGAATGGAATTAAAAAAAAATTAAGGTTGGGAAACTATACGATATATAAATAAGAACTAGACTACTTTTGGAACATTTTTCTGCTATTTGCAATATGTTTGGTTGTACACATGTCGCTTAAAATGTATTAAATAATTTTAGATGGAGTTTGTCGCTATAGTACTTATTATAATCTAAAAAAAATTGGGAACCTTGCAAAGACGCTGATCATCACACTATGATTAATTATCCATTATATATTTCATTTGTAGTAACAACTGGGTGAGCGAAGCTCTGAGCAAAAAGTTAACTCCGTATAAATCTCGAAACTTTCAGAGTTGTCATAGGACAAAACTGTATTGGATACGCGACATATATGTATATTTATCACATTCAGTGAGACCTTCGGAACGTCGGAGCCGTGATATCACAGTACTTCAGTAGATATGCGACACTAAATGATATTTGGGACATTTAACTAGGTTGTTAGTTCATTTACATGTTTCTTTATGAAATGTTGAAGCAAGTGTCGAAAATATTTTAATTAAATTTAACGCGATCCGATTGTAAGCGAATTTTCATGTTTTTTTTCCTCTGCATTCGTTGTTACAGAAAATGAAGTAATAAAAATCATGAAAATATGGAAAAATGTTGTAGGTACATTGATAAATAAAATATTTCGGTTTAACAAAGAGCATATTAGCTATGGTAAAATGGATTTAGGTAATTTTTTAAATTATGAAATTTAAGATGCATACAGCGTACTGTAATGTGGCGCAGGCTTAAGGCGCATAACTACCACGCTGGAGATTAGGGTTTGCGTTAATTTTTTTACCAATTAATTGATTTTAATTAAGATTATAACATATTTACAGTTATTCAATTTTACTAACTGCTATTCTTTATAGAAAGATATCAAACTTTAGGAAAGACGTTTTACGGAGAATAGAAATTAATAAAATGTGGTAAATCATTTGATTGAATCTTTTGAACTGCTCACCGCAACTTTACTTCCTTACAACGTAATAAAAAATGATCAGAATTTATTTTTATTATAGGTAATAGATGTTCTCGCTATAATTGGTTTTTTTGTCAGTTAATTGCTGAAAATTGTCTTTAAATAATATGATTAACTCATCTAATACAGTAAACTGACTATTTCGGAGCATTGATGGACGTGTTTAGTGAGAGTCATCTTCAAATGGCAAGTGATATAAAAATGGTAAAAGTACAGAATCTGACCACGTCATTGGACCAAAAACTTGGGCATTTAGATTGCACTAGTTTCGTAGTAGCGTGTGGTTTAGCATGCACGATGTAATCGTTAGAAAGGTATTGAATTATGAAGTTGGTAAACGAATATGATATGAGGGTGAAGTATTTAAAAATATGCATTTTTGCCTCAATCCGAGAACGGCAAAACCTATTTGACATTATTTGAATTGACGTATATTTCATAATAATGAACCAGGCCATAGGCTTTAATGTTAATATAATCTCATGAAAAGTAACGCTTCTGAATTGAAAATATAAATTTTATCGTTGTGTCTTGTGAAATGATGGAAATTGGATTTGTGATAGTTTTTACGTATATTCGACACGGAGATTGTACATCCAACAAACGTAGTGTGAAAAATAACAAGATAAAAAGTTATTATAATTGTATTATTAAGTTATTAGTTTTGTAAAAACTTTACGTGGAAGAAATAATTAACATTATGGAATATTTGGAATTTTAATTTTTATAATATCTACGAGCACAAAGTTTACTAAAAATGCTAATAGATGGTGTGTGTAGTACCAATATCGTAACATTCACCCAATCAGAACTTTCATTTTTATATTTATTATATCCAGATAAAAAGTATTCCATAGATTGCTCGAGGGTACAAACTATTACCATACCAAATGTCATAAAAATCCGTGCAGTAGATTTTACGTGATTGAAAAACAAATTGTCAGACAGACAGCTTCTTTTTTAAATTTATTATATCCAGATAAAAAGTATTCCATAGATTGCTCGAGGGGATAAACTTTTATCGTATCAAATATTATAAAAATCCATACAGTAAATTTCACGGGATTGAAAAACAAATTAACAGACAGACAGAATTTATAAAAATAGGTTTTCTGCATTACACATTACGGAACGGTTGAAATTTGTTTGACATTGTTTAAATAAATAATAAATATTTGACGGAAATGATTCGTAAAAATATTTACGTATTTCATTTAAATAGTCACGATGATAACCTTTGTAAATACGGTACATAATAAATTGTGTATACAGTACATAATAAACTGTGTATACGGTACATAATAAACTGTGTATACGGTACATAATAAACTGTGTTATATTTAAATTGGAATTTTGTCTATGTAATTGTAAATTTACTTCCCGACTTTTATGAAAATTTTTTTTAAATATATGTCAATTCAAATAAGATTTTGCCGTTCTCGGACTGGGGCTATAGAATGCATATTTATAACATTGTCTTTTGTAACTGACTTGTAAAGACTTTATACGTAAATTTTCGCTAAAATCTTAATTGTTTTATGTTTTATTAATTACGATAGCTTGAAAATATTCAATTATTCAATATATATAAATATATATATGTATATATATATATATATATATATATATATACATATATATATATATATATATATATAACTCAAGTGGGAAATTTCAATGACATTATTGTAATATATGTTTGTGATTTAATATTGAAAAAAAATTAATATATTTTGGAAAAAGGCAGAATTTTTTTCAACATTGCGCAGATTCGGCCTAAATTTGCTTTCGTGTTCCTCAAATCTGTCAACGACTGTACAGTATGTTCCTTTACGTGGCTGTTGTTTTAGCAATAATTATATACGTATATATACATTGCATAAGCGATCTCCACTTGAATTGTTGATTCATTGTTTATAAATACAGTAGAAATTGGTTGTAATGACATCGGGTTGGTTGTAACGACATTGTGAATAACAACGTACTGGTTGCAAGACGAAAATTAAAGACTCGGCTGCATCCCATCCGATCGTCTTACGTGTAACACTGCATATTACAACATTGCTTATAATGACACGCTGCATTTGGTAACGTTTTTCCGTAGATTTTTCAGAAAATGATATCGGTAATAACGACTCAATATTATGTATGCGTTTTAGTAGAAATAATAAAATGTTATACATCTGTCACTTGATAACACCTTCGGCAATAGTTAATCTGCAAACAAAAGCCTCTTTAGGGTCTATTCTAATAAACGTAATAATGATTTTGCTTCATGTTGAGCAACGTCGTCATAAGAATATTATCCAGCCAGTTCACTGATAGCTGATATGCTTTATTTGTGGCTTAATGAATATTATGGAATTGTATCATGTCACAAAAAAAAAAGGGTGCGTGTACTTATGTACGCGCGTGAGAAGTTATACTTCTTTGGCATCATTAAATAATACATACGGATAGATAACCTCAATTATATTGGAGCACTTGAAAAAGTCTATAAACACAATTTTTTCACTAATATTTACGAATAGTAAATATATTAATCGAAATATTGAATTTAAATCACTACTGAATATAATTTATCAGCACATATACAAATCGCACTTATATGAAACTAAAACACGTGTGTGAATGTAGACACTAGAAACATGTGGATAAATACTATGAATATGAAAACAGTGAACAGAGGCGACGATGGTGCCAATAGCTTTTGTTTCGAGACTGCAACCGCTGCAACTTCATACTGTAACTTTTGTGTGACGAATCTTAAAATTTCACTCTCATAATTTTTTCATAACGCGCCTAAAGGAGTATAACTTCAAAAGAAAAATGTCAAAGATAGAGAGTGGAACTACAAATTAATATTTGGCGAAAGGGCATGAAGTTCCACATTGAACAAGTTCGACTATCGGAAGTAGAGAGAAAAGATAAAACCTCTCTTATATCTTAAATTGAAGGGAGCTAGAATATCTGAACACATGGAGCTTGAAGAAACTTTGTTGAGAAGGTTTGAAATGTCCGAAACAAAAGAAAATTACAGAGTATATATTAAAATAAATATGCATACGTCGAGGGTTTTTTTAATAATGATATTTTCAAGGTTTGTGTTGTATTAATGAATTTTTTTCATATTATTGTTGAAATAAAGTTGTATGTTAATATAAGAATAATTGAAAAAATTAGAAGAATGTCAGTTTTATGACAATCGGTTTAACGGCTCAATATGACTAGTCCTTTGAATGTTGATATAACCAATTTCGACTGTGTATATTAAGTGAATTTTGCTTGCAAACATTAAGAGGTATTAACCACTAATTACGGCACAATCTCACATATGTCACGACAACTTAGTAGTTCGGATATGAGATCAATTTTGACATTTGACTAACGGTATTTGAAAACGGAGTCATCCCACTATGATGGCGTAGATACATCTTTGCTAATTAGACATTACGAATCTATATTATATTTAAAGTAGCATTTGTTTACATTAAAATGTATATTGTACCAAATATGCACAATGTTCTCTTCTAGCAGCTTGTCTATATTTTTACAAAGCACTCGACGGAACGCAAGTTCTTTACTTTTAAGCTAAGTCCAATAAATGAACTTATATATGAATATATAAAGCCATGTACTGTAACCAATATTATGTATTTAATATGAATTATGTATTGGCACAATTTTTGTCAATTTTATAGCGACGTTTTTACGAGACATAATGTTAATTTAAGCAAGTATGAAATATAATGATATGTTACACAAATCAAATTGTTTTTTGTGTTTTATTTATTATTAACTTAATTTATTATGGTACAGTTTTGTGACAATTGATGGGTCATAATTACTAAAATCATAATTATTAATTCATAATTATGAAAATACTAATACAAGAAATATACCCGGTCGTACCAAATAATAATAATATTTACTATAAATCTATCCCATACATAGGTAATGTATCACTCAAATTAGGAAAACTCTTAACTAATAATAAAAATATAAATAATACAACATGCACGTATAGTACCTTAAATAACTTGGGTAAACCCTTATTAATAATAAAGAAAAAATAGATAAACATAAAAAGAGTGGTATCTATAAACTTAAATGTAACGACTGTAATAGTGTATACAGAGGTCAAACAGGAAGAGATTTTACCACAAGATATAAAGAACACATCGCCAGCTGGCGAAATAATAAACCAGACACATCCCACTTTGCTAAACATCTCATTGAAAATAACCATCAGCCACATACTGATAATTCCCCCTATATATTACAAATAAATACAAAAGGTAATAAGCTTAATATCCTAGAAATATTAGAAATAAACAGACATAAAAAAGATACCAAGGTTAATATATTAAATGAACAATTAAATATGATATCATCACCCATTCTTAATATCGTCTAGATATAATATAAATATACAACATTGATACTACAGTACCCTAAAAATTGTTTCAGCACTAATACACATATAAATATATATAATAAAAACAAAAAAATTGAAAGAAATAAATAAATAAATATATGAATACACAAAACCGGAGATATGTAGAATTAGTGTATTACCTTGTCCTTACTTTCAAATACCCTTGCTTTTGTATAAATATATTACCGATAATACCTTCCATTTAATTTTATTACATACACCGTAAAGTTTGCATTGTATAACCTCACATAATAACAACAATTGAAATTATTACCCTCACTAAAATACTGGTATATTGTATAACTCTCAGTAATATAATAAAACCTAGTCTGCGCCCCTGCAATAAACTCACTAACATAAACAATGAAAAATCCGCACAAAGCAGTCTTCCGCTATTGTGTTTGAAACATATAAATGCTGGTGGTTGTTGCTAAGAGTTAATCTTTGGTTTCATTTAATTGTGAATAATGAATTTCTACATAATTTGCGCCAAATATATTCAACATTTATTTTATTTATTTATTTATTATTTCTGCAAGTTTAGAAAACTAAGTATATAGTGGCAGACTTGTTGCTACAAGAGCAATCTCTTATAGACAACCACAATGAACATTAAGTGCTGTGGCAGAGTGTGTTTTTAAACATTAATTAATTCTACTTAAAATATAAAATATATAATATTATGTAGTAATAAAATAATATTAATTAAAAAGAAAGTAAAATGACACTTTAGGAGTAGGGAGGCACAAGGATGGGTTATAATGGAAGAGATTAGGATTTGCCAAATCATGATAGATAATGTATTTATAGAAGACTTTTGAAGGCAGACGAGGGCGCACTTTGTATATTTGTAGTCAGTTCATTTGACAGTATGGTGATGGTGAAGGATTCACCATAAATTTCCGTTCCATGTTGAGGGATTAGGTGGATACACATATTTTTGGATCATAGTTCAAGGTCATGGGATGACAGGTATTGGAATCAAAATTTAAGGTATGAAGGTGTAACGGGATTATTGCAGATTTTATATACAAAACATGGAAGATGAAAGTTGCGTCGATCATGAATATTTAACCATTTAAGACGTGAACGATACTCAGATATATGGTAAAATTTTTTAAAGGGACTCTAAGGGACTCATATACTAAATACGAAAATACAACGAACTTGCGTCAAAGCTCCTGCTTTGGTTCAACCCAAAGTTAGCTGCACATTCCACGATTGCGTGACCATAGACGGAAGACTCGTCAAAATAGGTAATGCTTCCATTGAGTAGGTTTTATATGCTTTGGCCATGTTCTGGACATCATATATGAAGATGTTGTAGACAACATGAAAATATACAAAATAGTTATACATTACAGTTACAAATACATACAGCATTGCTATTTATTGCAAGATCATTTTTAAGGACCCATTTTTTGTTGTAGAAGTAAGCTGTTACAGCAAAACTAAAATTATATTTGTAAGAATTGTAGATAGCGATGATATCTGCAAAAAAATTGTACGATGCATGTACTTAGATCGCTTAAATTCGCGAAGGCCCAATATCCGTATCGAAATGTGTACGAAAGTATTGTTGGGGCGTTCTGCATCTATTCGCTAATTAGTGCCCAGATGTTTGAGGGCATAATTATTATTAATTATGTGTTATTATTGATATCATTATAGACGTGTTTTTATATTGAAAAAGAATTGGTCGTAGAGTTATAATATATAATATAGTTAAAAAATGATAGAGTTCTCTAATCATGTAAAAACTTGGTAAACTGTTGAGAGTACCATCATTAAATTAACTGTAAATAACTATTACATAAGAACTATGATTAAAGCAAAATTATTAATTATAATTATCTTACTTTGTACTCAAGAACTTTTAGACACCGACCAGCTATAGCAATGTAACAACACTTGCAGTTATGCATATACATATATATATATATATATATATGTATATATGTATATATATGTGTATATATATATATATATATATATATATATATATACATATAAGCAAAAATTTTATTTAGAACATTGCAAGGAAGCTACTGTGCTCATAAAGAGTGATAACTAAAGACAGAATTTATTGTTTTTTGAAGTAGTCTCCACGATCAGTCAATCATGGAATTGTCAAGAGAGTGGCTGAAAGTCATCTGAAGTCATATACGTTATTGCAGGTAATAACTATGAATATCATAAATTATATAATATCTAAAACATAACATAGAAGAAAGAAATGATCGCTTAAAAATACATAAAACCGCCTACCTGATCGACAATGTCTTGTAATATTTCTAAGATATTACAAGACAATATCTTGTAATTTTTAAGTACCGTATATTGTACAGGTTTTACATAAATCATTTTCAGCACAGCATTTTTCGTTGCAATTTACCATGTTTACTAATACATTATTAAAATAATTTATAGCTTTATTTTACAAATATTTTATATTTTTGGTAATATATGTATCTTACGAAATATTTTTGGGAAAATTGTGCGTACGTGTACGTTTGTATGTATATTTCTTCAGTATGGACACTTTGAAGCGACTTAGGGTTAGAACTTTTCCAATTTCTATTAATGATAAACACGTTCCGTATGCGATTAATAAGTGTTGGTTATTTGCTAATGACCTAAAACTGTTTATCATGATATTATAATAGGATATTGGATTGTTTAAATGGAATTTGAGTAACAGGTCAATTTTCAACATTACATAGCATCCAACTGACTCGGGCGTTCATCACCTGCTACATAATTAAGTACAGCATTGGATGGTAATGTGTTTAATTTTTATACAATTTGACAATACATAATGTTGTTTTTATACTTTGATGAAATTGTAAAAAAAAGTACCTAACTGACACAAAGTTTCACGCAGAATTTGTTTACTTGTGTGGCTGAAAGTATATATCTTCATAGGAAGTTCTTTCCTTTGCTTCTATCATGAGCTACACAGTAATAATGTTTTTTTCGGTCACTATTGATTTCATTAAACCAACTATTATAAACGGTCATATGGAATGAAATTTCATCTCCAAGTGTACTCGAAGTATATGGAAACTAATCTGCTGATTGAGACCACAATGAATATCATGAAAATTATATTATCTTAAATTAATTTTGTTACAGGCGATTTCCAATTGCTGGGAAATTTCCAAGTATAATTATTTTAAAAGTGTATAACAATCAAAGAGTTCTTCCCCAACTAAATATACAGCAATTACTTGATGTAAGCTGCGTATGGCCTAGTATTTTGTAACAGGTATGTGAACCTAATATTTTCTATACTCGTAAAAGGATCACCTAACACAAAAAAATACTTACATAGCACACCCTTCTGTGGTACTTCACAAATGAGGCTAGTCCATTCTGAATAATTATCAGAAATTCTGATTGCCTGTTAACCTACTAAATTTAAAAGAAGTTATATATATATATATATATATATATATATATATATATATATATATAATTATTACTGGATATATTATATGCTGGATATTAGTTTGACGAATTAGGAACAATGCGAGAATTTAAAATATATTAAAATACTCATATTATACTAAACTCTCAAGTCTAACTTATCAAATAAAATATTAAATACTAATGTATAACTCTTGAAATAGTAAAGTGATTATATACAACAACTTATGTGTATTATATTAAATTACACTCAAATAAAATGTTAATCAAAAATTGCCCAAGGTACGTCTTAAAAAGTAGTTCACTTGGTCGATGCCGAAAGAAGCCGAGTTTACCAGATTCAGTGTCACCGACCTGAGTGTAATGGCTCGGCGTCACCATCCCAATTATTTTTTAAAATATCTGATGGCGATTTGAATCTAGCTTAGACAATGATTATTACCATCATATAGTGACCACTCTAAAACTGCTATGGTACAGGTTGATAGACAATGTAAAGCTTATTGAAATTGAAGAAATCAAAAAGAATTCTTACTGTAATATTATTAATCGTTCAGGTAAATTACAAGGTTTGGAAATACGTGTCAATAGAACGGTATCAGATGCGACAACTCCTCAGTTAGTACCCAAATAATACTTTTTGATAGGGTAATAAAAGTCTAATTACAAGCCAATTACAGTGGCTGAAATATTTACGGATTAACCAATTTTCGATTGTATTTTTTTGAAGCAATTAAACTGATACAATTTTTCACAAAAAAATTTAACTTACTCAGCTTTTATTTAAGACAAATCAAATGGTTTAAACCTGGCAACCACGACTTTCCACATACATAATTTTCTCAAAAGACCAAAAGGAAATTTAATGGAAACTGAAATATCTACAATACGTGAAATTGAAATAAACTGCTAGCGACATCTAGATACTATCAGTATAGACAATGGTTCAAGATGTATTTTTAATAATAAACCGTGCACAGTATTAATTTAGTTTCACTACTCAATAACAGATGACATTAAAAATATTATTTTATTTAATATGAATATTAAATTGATGATAACTTAAAATTTAATTGTAACTTAAATTTTCCACCTTTTGATTCAGCTGGTTAATGATTTCATATATGCTTTACAGATGTCGCTGTGATATATATTTATACAACATGATTTAAAAACAAATCTTTAGCGACATCTATGAATCGTCAGCATAGAAAGTATTTGAAAGTATTGAGATGTATTTTTTAGTAACAGATGATGAGCTTTAATATTACTACTCAGAACTAGATGGCAGTGAGAATATTATTTTATATGAGTATACGTAAATATTATGTCGGTATACGTAATCATTTACAATGTACCATAAACCAGGCAATGAGGCAACATAAACCATTATGACCGGTTTATTATTTACAGAGAAAAAAATATTCTGTTCGGACTAGAAAATTACTATCCATATTTCAAGATTTCTATAAAAAAATAGTATTCGTTCGAAAAATAGTATTTATATCTATCGGATATAACTTATGAAAAGTGTGCATCAGATAGGTTAGAAAAATAGATATGGTTTAATTGTATTAATAAATTGTCTAATAGAAAACATCAATTATTATTTTTTCCATAGACAAAGCTGGTTTTTTTAAATATATTAAATATTGTGCAAAATTGAATAAGCAAATTAAATTGAAAGGAAATAAGGAAGAGGCAGGTCCATCATAATTAATAACATTTATTTTTAGTAAATAAAATAAAAATCTTGGGTATTTATTTATATCAGAGGTTTATCCTCTGATTGAACCTACTAACTCTCAAACATCATCAAACCATCAATGCAGACCTTTTCCATTTCTCTGGTGTACCAGGAAATGGAAAAGGTCTGCATTGATGGTTTGATGATGTTGACAAAGACTTATGAAAAATTTGTGTAAAAACTGCTCGAAATCGGTAAAAAACACACACAAATGTAAGTTTATTCATACAAATTTATTTTATCACCTTTCAGGTAATTCCCATTGTTCAAAATACAACTGTGATAATGCCAGACCCACTCTTCCAAACTCTTCTCATAGGCCGAAAGTGGTATGACCTTAAATTCCGTCTGCAAATTCCGTTTGATGTCTTCAATTGAGTCAGAACGGGTTCCACGGAGTGGGAATTTCAGTTTTTTTCAGTTCTGAACTCAGAAAGAAGTCACACAGGACTAAATCTCATGAATATAGCGGATGTTAGTTGAGTTTTTAGCTTCGTACTCGGTCACAATTGTTGCTATGTAAGGAGGCACATTATCGTCGTGCAAAATCAATGAGTTGTCCTTCTATAAGCCTCTTACGACAAACATTCTCACGCAAATACCTATAAACATTCAAATAATACTGCTTATTCACTGTCTGTCCGTTCGGAAGGAATTTAAAGTGCACCACACCATGGCAATCAAAGAAAACAGTCAGCATTACCTTCATTTTTGAGGGTCTTTAGACGTTGAAGGCTGTCCGGGATGAGGCAAATCTTTGACCATTTCACGCCCCTCTTTAAATTATTTGTACCACTCGTGTGCATGTGTTTTCGACATAGAGAAATCACCATAAGCCTTTTTTTAACATTTTTAATGCTTTCTTGTGCCGAATACAAGAAATTTCATTTGAAACACAAAATTTAAGGCAAACTCTTTGTTTAACTAATTTATCCATAATAAAATTTACAGAGGAACTTTGAGGTTGTCCTATTTGACAGATCGCGCTCAAGTTTAGTAATTAAGGAAGGTTCTACTAACTTAACACAAAAAAATTACCGATTTCTTTTCAGCAGTTCATTAAAATGACAATTCCGGATAGTTTTATAGAGAATTAAAAAAAAAAAGAATTTATGTAAGCTATTTATTTTTTTAGTAGGATAGTTTTATAGAGAATGTGTTTGCCGGATAGTTTTTATAGAAAATGTTTAAAAATAAGGATTTATGTTTGCTATTTATTTGTGTAGTCAAACCTTACCAATTTTTATAACTCATTTGCTGAATGCTTTTTCATAATTTATATCTGATAGATGGGGATTAACATTTAAATATCTGACTTATTATTTTATTGTAATATATTAAAAATGCAGCCTTTAAATAAGCATAACGACGTTATGAACAATACAGTCAGTTATGAACGAATACTATTTTTTTATAGAAATCTTGAAATGTGAATAGTAATTTTTTAGTCCGAACAGAATATTTTTTGATCTGTAAATAATAAACCGGTCATAATGGTTTATGTTGCCTCACGTGTCATCTGTAAAGTAAAAGGGTAACAACTGATGACAACCGAAAAGTAAAAAATATTCTAAACATTGTAAATGAATACGTATACCGACATAATATTTACGTATACTCATATAAAATAATATTCTCACTGCCATCTAGTTCTGAGTAGTAATATTAAAGCTCACCATCTGTTATTAAAAATACATCTCAAATTCTTAACGTTACTTTCTGTGCTGACGATTCATAGATCTCGCTAAAGATTTGTTTAAATCATCATGTTGTATAAATGTATATCACAACGACATCTGTGAATCATATATAAAACCATCAGCCAGCTGAATGAAAAGATAGAAAATTTAAATTATACTTAAATTATAAGTTATCGTAAATTTAATATTCATATAAAATAAAATAATATTTTAATACCATCTGTTATTGAGTAGTGAAACTAAATTAATATTGTACACGGTTTGTTATTAAAAATACATCTTAACATCGTTGTCTATACTGATGGTATCTAGATGTCGCTAGCAGTTTATTTCAATTTCATCTATTGCAGTTATTTTAATTTGCATAAAATATCTTTTTGGTCTTTGAGAAAATTATATATGTAGAAAGTCATGGTTGTCAGATTTAAACCATTTGATTTGTTTTAAACAAAAACTGAATAAGTTAAGTTTTTCGTGAAAAATTGTATCAATTTAATCGTATCAAAATCAAAACAGTCTTATTGCATATAAGCATATCGATAATTTAAGCTTTTAAAATACTTTCTTAAGAGTTTTTGAAGTGAAACTTCTTTAGACGCACCATGCGCACTTTTCTGAGCAGTGAACGAAACTGAGCAGACACGTTCTGATCAGTAGTTCTGGGGGGGGGGGTCACTGGCAAAAACCATATGTAACGAAATATGATATGGCAAGATCGCTTATAATTTTGGAAGTATAGCACCTACCGGCATTATTTTAGTACCATAATTTAGAGGATAGAAGCCATTACTCGTTAGTGCATGTCGCTGGCATAAAAAGCGCTGCAGTCGCGTGCAGCACGACTCATTAGGAACTAAATTTACCATCGCGCGTTGTGTTTACTTAGTGATTACTCAGCGGTACATTGATCGATTCGAGCGGGAGTGGTCGCGTTTGATAGCTCACAGCGTTATAATAGATGTGATACATAATACTCATATTTGTGACCATTCGAATTTGTAGAATTAAAAAAAGTGTTGTTTTTTGCAAGCATTTGACGACTGCTACTCAATGGCGACAACGCGTGCGGTACGTAACGCACAAAATGGCGTGCGAGAACTCGGGTAGTAAGAGAGAGATTCCGGCCCCCGACGACCTGCTTTGATCTCGGCGGAACGTGTTGGTCTCCACAGGGAACGTGTTAGACTTATTATATTACACATACCCTCTAGTACGCTCAAGAGGTTTCACGTACTCCGCTGCGGCTGCGTCCCCGATACAGCCTTCCCGGTTTTTTATTTTATAATGTTCAGATCCAAAATTTCCAACATACGCTGTACGATTATACTGGTTGCCAAAGTTTTTACTTCTACAGTGTGATCTTAAGTACAACAAAGTGTTTTTCAGTATATCTTTGAAGATGTACTAAAATTAGTACTTTCCTAAAAGTATGAAAACAATTTTTTTTTGGAGCCCTTCTTATTAGCCCTTTCAAACGATACTCACCCTATATTTATAATGAAAAAAAAAATGTTTCGTTGTACTTAATTTCACCTAAAATTTCAATTTAAATATTTTTGAATCTCGGTTATTCAGATATATGCGGGTTGATATATTTTATAATTATGCCAAATTTCTAAATTCTACATCAAGCTATTTCTGAGATAAACGATTGTAACAGACGGACAGACAGACTTGGGAATGACTTAGAGAGACTTTTGTAACAAAATCACTTAACACCCGATTGTTTGATCTCCTCGGATATGCCATTAAAAAAAAAAGTATATATATATATATATATATATATATATATATATATATATATATATATATATAAACAATGCATGTTTATTGGAATTTTTTATTAAGTACATAAATTTAGTATTTGCTGTTTAAATACAAGATAAGAGCTATACTATAGAGTATTACCATTTTCTTAGTTATCAAGATAATCCTAACAGACCTGAAAACCTCCCGTGTCGTAATTTTTATGGAAAACAATTTTAAAACACGTTTCTATTCACCTCAACGATATCTCAGATGCCAATATAAAAAATACATTGGACGAAGGGGTCGTGTGCATGGATAACACCATTTCAAACGCTACTTTTGGTTTTGAATGAAATAATTGTGTAATGTGTATGCAATTTAGGACTGTAGTCCTCAATTTAGGACTGTAGCTCATTTTAAAATATTTATAATTTAGAACTACAGCTTATTTAAAAATATTTATAATTTAGGATTACAACTTATTTTAAAATGTATTTAATTTTGAACTATAACTTATTTTAAAACGTATATAATTTATGCCTATAGCTTATTTTAAAAAGTAAATAATTTAGGACTAAAGCTTATTTTTAAATGTGTATAATTCAAGATTATAGTTTATTTTAAAATGCATATAATTTACGATTATAACTTATTTTAAAATGTATATAATTTAGGAATGTAACTTATTTTAAAATGTGCATAATTCGGGATTATAGGTTATTTTCAAATGTATGTAATTTAGGATTATAGCTTATTTTAAAACTTATATAATTTAGGAACGTAACTTATTTTAAAATGTATATAACTTAGAACTATAGCTTATTTTGAAATATATATAATTTAGGGCATTAACTTATTTTAAAATGTACATAATTTAGGACTACAGCTTATTTCAAAATTCATATAATTTAGGATTATAGCTTATTTTAAAACGTATGTAATTTAGAATTATAGCTTATTTTACAATGTATATAATTTAGCACTATATCTTATTTTAAAACATATAAAATTTATGACCGTAGCTTGTTTTATTTTATTTTATGCTTGGCACGTTATTTACGCGCTACGCAAACTACTGACAATAATCGGTCCGGCAAAAATGAGAGAAAACATAACATATGGTATTTGATACTTAAAAGTATATTTTTTTCAATTATTGTCAACTCTGGTTGACTTTCGCCGATTAGAACGTTACAAGTCAAAACGCGCTCAAAACGTAACAAGTCAAAACAAGTCAAACGGTGAAGGTATATGTAGCTGGCGACGCGCACGTGTAGAGATAGGCGGTAAGTCGGTGGAATGACGGCCGACGACTTTCTGCGACAAAAATCAGCATTTGTTGGCCGTCGTCTCGCTACTTACAAAAGTTGGTCGTTTACGTCGCACGTTAGAAGCTAGAAAAAGGTCTTTAGATAATGGACAGACGGATATACAGTGCTGCTATATCAATAAGATTCCGTTTGGAGTCCAGATACACATAAAACTCTAAGAAGAGTTATGTACCTAATAATTTTAGAGAACCTAAATATTTTTATTGTTAATAAGCAATAAAAAATCCAGTATAGATTAATCACTATGTACGTAAAACTGTCACATATATTTATTCGCAAATTTATTAGAGGGGAAACGGGGTTGCAGCCAGCAACGTAATAACATAAATAGAGCCCCAATTATCACATTCCAAACCACCCTCCATTAAAGCAGAAACTAATAAAAATAACAACGAACGGCGGATAAAATGAGTAACGCAGGCCGTCATTATGACAACCGTCACATGACAAGTGTAATAACGCGCCATCACTGCACACGGTCGTTTGCGGCCACGTGCGTTGCGCGCTGCAATACGGTGGTCGTGTAAGGAACCTTTATTAGCCGGCCGGCCGAGAAAAGGTGGTAAGTTCTTTCTATATATCAATGTTAAATTTTATGCCTCGTTACCAGGTTTAAAACCGCCATACACTCATGTTGTTAGGATCATACAAAAAGGCATTATTTGAAGCATTTTTTTCTGTAGGCAATAGTACAATATTTCTATAAGCTCTTTTTGTAGTTATACTTCTTTAGGCGAGCTGTGAAAAAAATGATAAGAGTGAAATTTTATGATATGCGCGCGCGATGCAGCAAAAATCGACATGATGAAGTTGCTCACTAAACAGTATCAACTATTGAGGAATTTGTAAATGCACAACACACGTTTTATATTTATACAAATCTAAATAATGTAATATCCATGCTTTTAAATAATATTTTTTAGTAATTGAAACTTAATTGTGGTCCATACAGTAAAAAAAAAATTTATTGTGAATATTCGTGATAGAAATGGTGTCTATAAGCTTTTTTAAGTATTTTTATTTAAGTCAGGACAGGTTTCGATATGTATTATGGCGATATGATTAGCATTATAAATTATAAATTATTGATTGAATTTAGGTTTTATCAACAGTATCTATAATCACTCTCCAATCCTTTTATAATTTTATTTCCATTAATTATTTGCGTGCTAAATAAAGTTATTCTTGAGTTATATCAAGGAAGTATAACTTCTAACGCGCGTACATAAGTATATGCACATCTTTTTTTAAATACACAGTTGTTATCAACTAATTACCGATATTAGTACTATTATCTACTCTGTTAATGTAAATTTACTTTGTTAGTGTAAAATTAAATATAATATTAGTGAACGTTCTTCTTCAAACCTCACCACAGGCTCTGCTCTAAAAATGTATTTGCAATATTAATATATGAGAATGTTCAAAACATTTGGGTAAAACCACTCCACATAAGAAAGTTGTTAGTGTATAATAATAATTTCAGTTTCTATGTACTTAGAGTAAATAAATGGCACCTATGTGGTAAGAATAAACGCCATAAAAGTAGCTATTCAGCCATTAGGTAGCCTTTTATTAACATATGTGGTTGTTTATAACAGAAAGGCGATGCAGAAAAGACGGAGTTGCCATAAATTTTAGAACACCAGACATTTTATACCATAAATTTTAGAATTTTAAAATATTGTTTATACAAGGAAAGTTTTTTCCCAAACAAAGCATTACTTTTGATCTAATTTATTCAAAGTATATCAAACATTATCTTCGATATATTTTCAAGCAGCGTATTTTCAAGGGTAATTTGAAGGGAAGTATAATTTAATTTTAAGATCATAAAGTTTCACATATTTAATTGGGGAATATAACTCGTATGTTTATGGGATTTTCATGCTTATGGTAATGTTGGCATATAAATACACTAATGTTCAAAATGTAAGTACAGTCAATTAGAAAAATAGTTTCATAATAATATTTATTTTATGGAAATATAAAATAAAACTACCTTCGTGGACTAATTAACGTAATTAACGGAATTTTTTTCATATGTGGTCAAAACTTCATATGTGTCCCTAATATATGAAAACGTAGAAAATAATATAAAGAGAAACTAATTAGAAGCAGACCCTTGTCTTTATTATTAATTTTATCTAAATTCAATCGACTGTGTAATTTAGTATCCACTGTGGATGCCATTGTTGGATGTAATGATATGACGTAGGCGCGGTATCGACAAAATCAAATGACTACATATTTATATGGAAATGGACTATCCACTTCAATCCACTTCCATTTTGAGACATTCTTTTGCTTTTTTACCACTTAAAAAGAGCGATTTAGTGATTTATGAATATTTTAAGTGTTAAAAATATTAATAAGGCTCAGCTTTATTTTGTAATCGACTATTTGACAAATTAGTTTTATGCTGTTAATTTTATTTACTGTAAAAAAACTTATTTTTACTGTCAAGAGTTTAAGTTTTTACTTTTTTTCACAATTAGGCAAGATTACATTTATTTATAAATAAATAATATCCATAATAATTTAATATATGCAACTTTATTTTATCTTATTAATTTCGACACGATTTTTTATATTTTAAATCTTGGCAGAAAAATATCAAATGACACCGGATTAAAGCACTGCTGTTGCTATTTCGTGTACAACTAATATATGTAATAAACTTTTATGCGCACGCTAATTCTTCACTTCATGGCTAATTAGTTTGTTTACATTAATGAATAAAATGCCAATTATTCACTTATCTTCTTTTTTCAACCGGCCACAATGTTTGTATTCTAATTCAGTGGTATTTAAATTGCGGCACGCGGGCCGTTTTCAGTTCACCAAATTTTTATTGGTGGTTCATAAACTGATTTATGTTTTTCATTAATATGTTATTTAATTAAACTTCTTAAAATTTTTAGGGTTTCATATTTCAAAAGGAAAAAGAGAGCCCTTGTATAAAAGTGTCCGATCACCTGTCTATTATAACTATTTTTGTCAGAAAAACGTATAAACTTTAAATTTAGCATATTGATAAAACCTAGTGCTTGAAATAATATAAAGTATAAAATAAATTCTGGTCTGTGCTTGTGACTACACGATAGAAGTGAAAACTACTAATTATAATATATATATATATATATATATATATATATATATATATATATATATATATATTTATATATATATATATATATTTACATTGATGTTATATAATGGATAAATCGGCAAATCAGGAACAACGTGAGTTTATTGTTTTGTAATAAAATAACATACGCGTATTACAATTAACTATTATATGTATTAACTATTATGTTATATGAATTAAATATTGATAAAAATGCGCACGGTGCGCTTAAAAAAGTAGTTCACTTGGCTGGTGCCGAAGGGAGCCGAGTTTACTCGATTCAGCGTCACCGACCCGAGCGCGACAGTTCAGCTTCGTTCACTGCTCAGAAAACATGCGCAGGTGCGCCTAAACAAGTTTTCACTTAACAAATTAAAATTCCTTGTATATAACATGGATTATCTTTAGAAAATACTGGATATAAGCATCTCAAAATAATTTTTTAAATATTTTATGTAGAATATCTTCACAGACACAATGAAAATTATGCAGAAAATATGTCTCCTCCTGCCTTTATTTTCGAAACAAGTGAACATATTGAATTTATTTGGGGTTAATTTTGTAGAAATCCATTATCACTTAATTTTTATTAACAAGTAAATGAAACTACGTGACGTAGCATTATTTCTACTTTATTTAAATTCTTAATTTCGACCTAAGTTTCGTTGTATGATAATTTGTAGAAATCGACTTTTAGAAACTTCCAAAGGCATTTAAATTTTACACAGAACAATAGTGGAAGTGGAGTTTGAGTGAGTTTTCCCAATTTTTACTTTAAAACTTTTTATTATATTTTCGAAAATTATACAATGTACAAGTATTTTAGTGAGAATAATAAATTAAATCGATGTTGTTCTATGAGTTTATACAACACTAACAAGTCAGGTGTATGTAATATATTAAATGTATGTTGTTCTTAGTAATATATTTAAGCAATAGCAAGGACATCTGATGGGTGAAACAAGGCTATACAACTAATTATACATATCTCCCATCTTTTGTTTTCTTTATGTGATGTGTCTCCTTAGATGTATGACCTAAAATTATGAATAAAGGGTCTTTCGAAGCCTGGGCAAAGGTTGTAGGAATATTATAATGATGTTTCTAGATGTCATATTTTTAGATACTAACAATAATATATATTCCCCCTCCCCTTTTAGGTGTTATTAAATACAATTAAATAAAACTACACTATGTAGTATTATTTCTACTTTCTTTAATTTCTTTACCACGACCTAGGTTTCGTTGTATTACAACATCTTCAGGTGGCGATTACCAAAGATTCATCATCAAAGAGACATCTTTGCTAACAGGCTACCTGAAGATGTTGTAATACAACGAAACCTAGGTCGTGGTAAAGAAATTAAAGAAAGTAGTAAAAATTAACGCCAAATATATTCAATGTTAGAAAATATTTATTACACTAGAAAATCTACGGTACGGAACCCTCGATGTGTAAGCCAGGCTCGCAATTACCTTTTTTTCAATAAGATCCTTGCTCGATTTTTAGCTCAGTATAGTAAGCAAGTCGGCATATAACCGAAATGTAAAACAAACATTTAGTGTAAAAGGCAATAAATAAAAGCTATGATTAAAAAAAAGAAAAATACAAAATATAATTATAACTATAATATTAAGCAGGTCGCAAATCATCCAAATACTCCACGATCTTCATTCTCAAGTTGTGAATGAAACAAAAGAACAAATCAAATTTAGACAAAGTTTGGGATACCGGGTTAAGCAAATTGACGAGTGCACGAGCTATCCAGGGAGAAAGCCGGTAGAAACCGTTATGTACAAGAGGTATAAGAAATAGTCTTGGTCTCTTTACTGACGCCTAATATTCGTCGGTAAAAAAAGCTGGTAAATTTCAAGTCAGATTTTTGCAATAAGCCTTCCATATCAGCAGTTTTTTAGACTTGTGATGACGTAAATATGCATTGCGCGCGGATGCCGCACTATTGTGCGCGGATGCCGCACTATTGCGCGCGGATGCCGCACTATTGCGCGCGGATGTCGCACTATTGCGCGCGGATGCCGTAGTACTGTTCGTACGCATGTTCCTCTTCGCGCAGTAGACTAATATTAATAATAATGAAATTTTTTACTAAGTATAAACATTATACTTAGTTTTAGGTGTATGGGTCATATTATTGACAGTTTATATGTTGCTTTAAGTAAATAATTGCAAACTATAAAGCAACGTTTTTTTATCCAGCGTTTTATGATATTACAAAAGTATGTTTCATATAATGCCACGGTGATACTTTTTTCAGTCTGTACCTAATTTTCAATATAACAGACTTTTCCGATTTCCTCTGGCATTATTTTTCCTAATTTCATCGAAATACAGCGATTTTCGTGGCTTTTCTCTAAATAAATGTTCCGAAAAATTTGTGCAAGTTCAAGGATTAATGATATCGAAATTTTATTTCATTTTCGAATTTGCATTCCAAAATTAACTGCCAAAATAAAAATTTAATTTGCGTCCCAAAATTAACTGCCAAAATAAAAATTTAATTTGCGTCCCAAAATTAACTGCCAAAATAACAATTTAATTTGCGTCCCAAAATTAACTGCCAAAATAAAAATGTAATTTTCATAACTCCTTTTGGTCCAATGATTGATATCTTGGTGCCAAATTTAACTTTTCCGTGTTTTTTTTGGGACTTCTTCAGGTGACCATTTTAAAGATTTACTGAGGTAGAACCTTCGTGTCAGAAAGTTTTACAGCTTGGGAAGAGAAGGTCTTTTTAATGAAAGTTATGGGTTTGTCAAGAAAAGGGGATGGACTGGTATAACCTTCGATTATGAGCTGATAAGTAATTAAATCTGCTGAAGATACGTTGGGTAATTTGACTAATTTAAAATGTTATAAAGAAGTTTAAGGATATGTTAGTTGCGACGATAAAAGTTTTCGTATATTCAAGTAAAATAACGAATAAAAATAAAGGAATAAAAGCGACCCGGCAAAAAAGTTGAGTAACTCTGTCCTTGCACGGTGCGGGCGCTTACACCAGTCGACAAAATGCTACAAGTGACTTTAATTTGAAATGGGGTGAATGTTTCACCGATCATCCCCCACCATGTCATCCGCTTGTCGCGAGTACAAATCTACTCGTTAGCACCCTTCAAACACCCCTCTACTGCACTTCTTCCCCTAGTTTTCATTTATTTATCTCTTTAATGTTCAACTACAACATCTGTATCGAATTAATATTTGAATTTGTTTAAAGGAATTGGGGGGTTAAATCAGCAAACTCTCATTTAATCTTTTTGAGAATTCTCGCAAAAATTGCAAAACGTAAATGTATTGAATCATTCCGATGACTGTCTGTATTTTGGTACCGCTATGAAACCTGCAAAAGCCCGTGTCAAAATATTTTGAATGACGTGGTAAACCTGTATATAAATATTGATTTAAAATCTTATTTGCAACTTTGAAATGCCGAATAATTTAAATAATATAAAAGCGTATTTGCAATTTTGAAATAGCAAATGATGTAAATAACTTAACAGCCTATTTGAAACCTTAATAAAATAATATAATTCAGCTTTGAAATGCTAAATATTATAAATAATGGAAAAGCGTGTTTGCAACTTTGAAATGCTAAATAATGTAAATAATTTGAAAGCGTATTTGCAATTTCGGAATGGTATATGACGTAAATAACTTAACAGCCTATTTGAAACCTTAATAAAATAATATAATTCAGCTTTGAAATGCCAAATATTATAAGTAATTGAAAAGCGTGTTTGTAACTTTGAAAAGCTGAATAATGTAAATAATTTGAAAGCTTATTTGCGATTTTGAAATGGTGAGTGACGTAAATAATTTAACAGCATATTTGCAACTTTGAAATGTCAAATAATTCAAATAATTGAAAAGTGTTAATTAATTTAAAATCATATTTACAAGTTGAATGTCAAATAAAGTAAATAATAATTTTTAGGGTTCCATAGCCAAATGGAAAAATAGAACCCTTATAATTTCGTCCTGTCTGTCTGTCCGTCTCTGTGCTTGTTAGTATGCCACAGCAATTTACCCAGAGCGTATTGGCATTATATAAATTAAGTTTGGATGGTAGGTGTCTTTTGTTAACAGCATACAATGAAATAGTGGAATTAGAATATTAGGGGTGATACATACATATAACTGAGGGATGAAAACAATTAAGTGTGCATAGGCATGTGAGGTATTATTAGAAATGTCTTAAAAATTGTATAAATGTTTCAAAATAATTTTTTTATTTAAGTTAATATTTGGTGAGATATGCATTTCTAAAATTGTAAAAATCCCCCCCCCTCCTCTAATTTTCCGATTAACCGGTGTAAAATTTAAAAAAAAATTAAGCTAGTAGAACTTGAAATAAACTTTCATTGAAAATAAGTTTGAATAAGATATATTGTGTAGTTCCTCATACGTGGGATATTTTCGATACCCACCTCAGCAATAACTTTGTTTTTTACAGTGTCTTTGAAACTTATAAATTTAATATTGTTTGGTCCTACGGAATCTTTCGCACACAAGTCCTTCTCGCACTTGGCCTTTTTTAATCAAATATACCGAATTTTACATTTATGGTATGTTGTCATGTAATACAAGATGGCGGCAAGTCATTGACAAAGATGGCGTGTATGTAGTTGGTTTTATTTGTGACATTTAGATGTTCGATTATCTTTTTGTCAGAATTAAAGATATTTTAACCATCCCAATAAATGAGATGGGACACTACCAAATATAATATCTCTGACAGTCATTTACAATGCACGTGACAGCTTCAACGACCAAAAGTCATCTGCACAATTTCGACCCTAAAAATGTTTCACGACCATAATTCCAACCCTCAATCTCTGACTGCGCATCACCCGGCAATGTGTGACGGGGTCCCGTGCATCCTCTGTTCATCTTCCACTCGCCCCTTGCACACTGCGGAATGCTTATAAAAAGACACTCCGCAGCCTTTTGACGGGCGCCCTCTGTCACCGATTAAACGGGACAACCCCTCCACATCGTTCCTCCCCGCCCGGGATTTATTTGAAAAACAATTAGCATACTGAAGAATGCCGGTTATGAGAGGGTGCTTTGTACAAGGATATGAATAACTAAAGCGTTATTGAAAGGGGTAAAGTTAGTTTGTCCGTTTGTAGCCCATAATCTCGGTAACTTAAAATTTTCGCTGACATAATGTCTATATATTCCCGAATAACATGAAATGTATGTCTGCACAGCCTCAGTATTTCTATTATATGTTTAAGATTATTCGAAATATTTTTGACGAGTCAACAATAAGCTGTATGTTTTATATTGTAAAACTATTTTAAATTGTTTTGTATTGCATCATTATCACACCATGTTTTTTTTTATTTCCAGGATATATGATTAAAACGCAGTGTCTGTAATAGTAGCTGGTTATGTGGAATGTGACGTCACATACAAGTAAACAAAAACAACAGTTCTGCTCACTGAAGGGAGGTGTTATTTATTTTCATATTAAAATAGTATACAAAGTGTTCGGTTTTAGTGCCAACAAATCCTAAAAGACAAAAAAATGGCTATATTTAGCCTGAAGATATCCAAACAGCATTATAGCCCATTGAAAGGTTTTTATGTGTGAAACTTATTTCAATGAAATTTAAAAAAATATTTCATGTAATATTTGTGCACAATTAAATGAAACTACGTGATGTGGTATTATTTCTACTTACAGCAAGATCTTTGGTATTAGCCCACCTGAAGACGTTGTAATACAACGAAACCTAGATCGTGGTGAAGAACTCAAATAAAGTGGAAATAATACTACATCATGTAGTCTCATTTAATTGTGAACAATGAATTTCTACAAAATAAACGACAAATATATTCAACAATTTTTGTGATTTAAATATTATTGGCTATATCAATGCTTATAAACCAAAAGGACGATAACATCAAATTTTCTATCTAACTTAATAACTATTTCTAAGTGATTCTAGCCTAATAACTATTTCCATGTGATTCTAGCCTAATAACTATTTCTATGTGATTCTAGCCTAACAATTGTTTCTATGTGATTCTAGCCTAATAACTATTTCTATGTGATTCTAGCCTAATAACTATTTCTATGTGATTATAGCCTAATAACTATTTCCATGTGATTCTAGCCTAATAACTATTTCTATGTGATTCTAGCCTAACAATTGTTTCTATGTGATTCTAGCCTAATAACTATTTCTATGTGATTCTAGTCTAATAACTATTTCCATGTGTTTCTAGCCTAATAATTATTTCTGTGTGATTCTAGCCTAATAACTATTTCCATATGATTCTAGCCTAATAATTATTTCTGTGTGATTCTAGCCTAATAACTATTTCTTTGTGATTCTAGCCTAATAACTATTTCCATGTGATTCTAGCCTAATAACTAATTCTATGTGATTCTAGCCTAATAATTATTTCTATGTTATTCTAGCCTAACAACTATTTCTATGTGATTCCAGCCTAATAACTATTTCTATGTGATTCTAACCTAATAATTATTTCTATGTGATTCTAACCTGATAACTAATTCTATGTGAATCTAGCCTAATAATTATTTCTATGTGATTCTAGCCTAATAACTATTTCTATGTGATTGAGCCCGTTAAGGAATTAGGATACTTATGTAGTTAACATACTAAAATTCGTGCAAACTAAAAGAAATTTCGTGCAAACCAAAATACAAGCGTTTATTGTTGCACTTTTATTTAAAACCAACGCCTATTTCTTTGATAACATAATCAAAGAAATCGGCGTTGCTTTTAAATAAAAGTGCAACAAAAAACGCGTGTATTTTAGCTTGCACGAAATTTCTCTAATTTGTAAACTAGTAAAAACAAAATTTATAAGAAAAGATGAAGGGAGAGAGGGAAACTTTAAGAAATATGTAATTAAAAAATCCCACAAAATGTAGATAACACCAGAAATCAAACTAAATTTGCGAATTATAATCGGTCTGTTTACTTGCTTGTGACGTCATCTGACTTGTAACCAATGACAGGGCGTTTGCAACGCTGATTGAATTTCAAAAATATATTGTGATTTCTTAATTTTTTTTATAAAATATAAACCTATCCGTTCCAAAATGAAGCGAAATACGCGTTTTACGCTATAATCTAATAGGATAACCACGAATTGTGGAATATTTTCAATATCGTCAAATAGCCTATTGTGGTATTTATCCCGAAAAACTTATTTTAAGCTGAAAAAAAAATTTATTGCAGTCATGCAAAGCTTCGCGCCAAAACATTCAGTCATGTGATACGTAAATCCATTATGTCACGATGTGTCAAACAAGTAACTTAATTCAAAAGAGATGGTTCCATTTCTTTCACACACTTATTATACTCAGCGTTATTCTATAGTGACAGACAAACATCGTTTATGGAATTCAATTTATAGGATCACGCTATCTTGCTCACACAATTACTTGAAGTTAACACCTATTAGCTTTGTGGTTCATTTTGATGTCCCGCGTTCTGATTGGCGGACAATTTGTGGTTCAGCATTTAACAGCGAATATTAAAACATAATATTGTTTTTAATTTAAAATATTAATAAGAAATTCTCAATTGCTGACAAATATATTTATCACCAATTAACTGCTATTAAACATGGCTAAACATTATTCTTAACCCAAAAACTACGACATATATTAAACAGATGTATTTTTCACGTATGTAGCAAATACCTTATACATCTTCGCTCTTGTAAAAATTCTAACTTTACTCAAAAATATATTAATTATATGAAAGAATTTCTAAACTTTGTTTTTAGACAATTGGTAAAATTGTAAATTAAAAAAATTGTAAAATTGAAATAATAAAATTTATAGTTTTGTATAGACAAAAGACCCACTTTCATAACCACAAGACTCATTGACACAGATCGAACGAACCCATACTCGATGGGGTTACTGTTCGCCATTGAGAAGGTTCCCAAGACCATCTTTTTTCTCTATCATCAGACCTTTCTGGTTATAATATGTCAGCAAAAAACTCATAGAACCAACTGAAATGAACCCAAACTGAATGGATTTACTATTAGAAATTCTGATATTCATCTTCCTGCTCCATCATCAGATCTTTCGGTTTACAATAGGTAACCAAAGCACTCATTGAGTCAAGTCAAACGAACCCAAACTCGATGGCTTTACTGTTATCAGCTGAGAAGTTACCACAACTACCTTTCTTCTCCACCATCAGATCTTTACCGTTATAATATGTAACCAAAGGTCTTATTGAGCCAATTAAAACAAGGCCAGGCTTGATGGGTTTAAGGTTAGCTTTTGATAAATTTCTATGTCTGCCTCCATCTCCCGTCATCATGTCAATTTGCTAGTACCATATTATTGTATTGTCGTCAGAACTGCATGAGTTTGTAAAGTTTTAAACCGATACGACAATTAGAAATAGGCGGTAAGTGAGTTGTAAGATATGCTGACCATGTTAAACAGTTTTAGTTCAATATAATAGAAGAATTAAAATACTTGGCCTAGTTGTCTAGAAATTGTGATCATGTCCAAAGTCACATAGTTTCCCTACAATAGAATATAGAAAATAAGTCTCATGGAAGACTGTTATTTTTCTAAAATCTGTTTTCTGTCTTTTGTGATTTTTATTGCCAATCAGAAGCGATTTAATAATAAAAAAATGTGCATAGATTCAAATATATAGAGAGATACTGCCGAACGTATTAAAGAAATGATGTAAAAATCCAATATTATCAGTCCCTGGACATATGTAGGATATTCAATAGTGTAAGCCTATAAATATGACGTAAATAGACTATTATCTTACAACGTACTTTCTTATTCAGTAATTTTAGTATATTCAATTTGAAAAGAAAATATTTTATATAAAATATTATAAAATTATATTTAAAAACGTATTTTCTTATTCAATAATTTTATTATATTCAATTTGAAAATAAAATACTTTTGTTTCTGTAGCACTCAAAATTAATATTTAAATCAGGTATAAAAAATAACGAATATCATCTGTGATAGGTAGTTTGAGCATTAACATATAATTAACGAACATCATAGATGGCGTTGTAGAAATAAATTGGTCCTTATATCGCACGAACGGAATGTTGGTGACGTTTAGTATATAAATAGACAGCTCCCAGAAACCGTTAATCAAATTGGATTCGGCAGCGAATCTATTAGTATTTTATAATTGAACTATTGAAACATAGCAATTATGAATTAGAATTAGCAATTATGAATTAGAAATACAGCAATTAGATTACTCGCTCTTATTTTTGCTTCTTTCAAGGGCGATAGAACCTTTCGTGAATATTTTACGGTATCTACAATATATACACTTCGCTCTATTATGAAGTAAGGCATAAAAAGTATAATTTGAAAAAAAAAACAAATCCGATTGTTTTGGCAGTTTTGTAGTCATTACGTCCTTCCATCTGTCGATATTTTCTTTTTTTAGTTCTTGGCGTACAGACACTGTCTAATTAAAAGTAAAGATGTTTCATATAACTAAACTTTTTAGATCTATAGCAGAGATATTGAATTGTCGCCTTGCATATTCTGTACTATACTTGAAATAAATTCGGTTGTGTCTATTACAATGAAAATGTTTAAAAAAAATAGTTTGTACAGAGAAGAATCTGTGATCTAAATGAATTATGTATGCATAAATACCATTGCAGTTTGTTTTCGCATGCATCCAGTAAACACTACTGACTCTATTCGGATATTTTTCTTAAAACTTCAACCTAATATTTACTTTTTATTTCATCGCAATATCAATATATCGATACACATTCATCGTGTATATCGATACACGTTCAAAAAATATACAAAATTAACATTTTCCAAAATTAATTTACATAGCATTAGTACAATAACAATAAAGAAGTGCCTAGCTATTCGATGTGTTATAATACATAAATGTATAGTGTGTCTGTGTACATCAATAGATGGCGCTACGTATATTTTAAATCGCGCAATGATGTTTTCCTCTTCTCAGAGGTGAAGGGTGGAAATATGCTTATAAAAACAATATCGATACGTTTTTAGGCGGTATCAGTTTAAGAAGTCGCGAGCGCGTAGGTATTTCCATAAATGTAGACTATATTACTCATTTATTTTCCGACTTTTTATGATACGAACAGAGACAGAGATAGTGGGACGATGATTTCCTCCGCTTTTTTTCGAAAATGTTTATATTTAAGTGAGTGCCGTGTTAGTTTGGCAACTGATAAAATCGCTATTTTTTCAGCGACTCCTGAAATATTATTTAAATTCATCGAGCATCTCCGGTAGGGTATATAAAGAGAGCGGCGTTCGACTTTCTATTCAGTTGTCAATGGAGTTTCGATGAGTAAAGAACAAACCGAATTTTCGCCTAGAGACATTACAGCCCTCTCGTTTCATACATTTTTTCAGGGGAAAACTTGATCAAAGCAACACACGGTACGTGCCCGACGATGGGCGGAGGCTAAGATATATTTTTGCAGGACATGAGAAGCGCTGATGGTTAGAAGCTGATGAAAAGGATGTACTTATACCAAAATGTGTCATTAGCTAACATATTTGGATGGATCACAAAAGTCCTTGAAACTAACACTGCATTCTCTGCCAAAATTAATTCTGAACAATTGAGGAAAGTCACTATAAACATCTTATAAATCAAAGCAAAGTATATTTTTTAAATGGTCGATCTCATTCAGAACAAACCAGGCGTGAAAAAATATCATCACTTCGATGGTTTGTACCTCATCCACAGTACTCTCCACAAAATAAATCATGACACTATAAGCACGATATTACTAAACCGGGAATATGTCATTGAAATTCTAAAACAATTGTTTTTCTCTAACACAAACGGTTTACAAATTTGAAAACAAAGACAACTGATTGACGGAGACCAACAACCTATGTCCCTATTGATTTGAATCTTCTAAGATTTTGACAGATCGATTATTTCGGAAAGATAGACATGACAGAGACATATGATTTTAAGATCAAATATTTATTGATTTGATGTCCCACTCACTCTTGAGAAAATCTTTGTTTTCCATCTTATTCTGGCGTGCGAAAATATGTTATGTGATTTTTACTTGAGTGAACCAGAGGATGATATAATTTTGATTTTTAATCTGCTCGGTCAGACAATATTGATGAATTGGTTCATTTTGTTCATTCAGTCTTTTCTGCCCATCTCTACTCTCCTCACCGCTCGCCCTCTGATTAGTGTTTGTTGCATTGGCTGTCTTAATATCTACTTTATAAAATAACTATCAAGCACGAGTGGAATTCGCACTACGAGGGTTTCGTACACATTTAGGCAGTTGTAAACATTTAATGGTACATAATATTCCTGTTAAAATATTTACACAATTTTAGTATTTTAGAACGAAAATATATTACTCATTGTATCTTTCACAGGTGCATATTTAAAAAAAATTATGTTATGTAACTACAAATTACGGATTTTAGGATTTTTTTCTTTACTCGTGATGTCAAATTTTTTTTTAAAATACCTACACGCGATGCTCAGAAAAACAGTCTTGACAGACCGCCAGACGAACAACGTAGTGACCCTTTGAGGGTTGCTTTTTTCCTTTTAAATTACGGAACCCTAAAAATTAAAGAAGCAGATCATATTAAGTTGAATTTAGCTAATATTTCATTCAAAATCTCAAAGAATCTTCAGGGAAGGAAATTTAAATTTACGTACACGTTGGTGACTAAGTATGACTGGCTTTCTTAAATTCAGTTTCACGTCGGACGGTCTCTGGAAAAATAGGTACGTTTTATAGTTTTGGTGTGAATGTTTCACAATGTTTTGGATATAAAAAAAAATAAACATTGTCCTTTTTGATCAAAGAGGGTTTTTTAACCAAAATTCTCAATAGCAATAAGACATGGATATCTATATCACACCAGAGTCGAAACAGCAATCATTGATTATGCCACATGGGGGATAGTATCTAAATGCTACATTATACTGTCACACTAAGAAACTGAGTCATGCAATCAAAAACAAAAGGTGATATATATGCAGCAATTGAAGAGAGCTAGGTACTCTAAAATAACGCTCGATTCAGCATATCAGCATTGATATATCATTCAGTCACTTCGCTGGAAACAAGTAGATCGTCCATAGAGCCCAAACGTTGCATCCAGTGGTTTCTCCAATTAAAACGGCACCTTGCACCAGCTAGTTATTAGGTTGAAGTAGCCGTACGATTATGTGGATATCTACACTGATGGTATCACTCGATGGAGAAGGAATGGAAAAACTAGTATTATGACACAATGAATAACTTCTTTGTCTTGAGATGTATTAGTTTGTATATTTACATAGGGAACAATAATTTGATATTCATAAAAGCTTAATTGAAATGCTAAGTTCTCTTAAACGTTTTTGCTAGCTTTACTTACATAAAATATGTTAGTTAAGTTCTCTTAAACGTTTTTGCTAGCTTTACTTACATAATTATTAATTCTTTTGAAAGCATGTACAGCCTGTTTCTCATTGATCTCAAATTTTTCAACACACGTGAAGCAACAGATAAAATCTAGTATACACTAATATATATCTCACATATTGTTATATATGTAAAATTGTTTCCATTAACTATATTAATAAATTAAAAAGATACAGACAACCAAGCTGTTTATCTTACGACTGTGTTCTTTGTCTTGAGATGTATTAGGCTGTATATTTACAGAGTGAACAATAATGTGATATTCATAAAGGCTTAATTGAAATGCTAAGTTCCCTTAAACGTTTTTGCTAGCTTTACTTACATAAAACATGTTTCCTATTAATTCTTTTGAAAGCATGTACTGCCTGTTTCTCATTGATCTCAAACTTTTCAACACACGTGAAGCAACAGATAAAAGCTAGAATATACTAATATATATCTCGCGTATTGTTATTTATGTAAAGTTGTTTCCGTTAACTGTATTAACAAATTAAAAATATACAGACAAACAAGCTGTCTTACGGCTGTGTTCTCTATCTTGAAATGTATTAGGCTGTATATTTACATAGTGAACAATAATTTGATATTCATAAAGGATTAATTGAAATGCTAAATTCTCTTAAACGTTTTTGCTAGCTTTACTTACGTATAACATGTTTCCTATTAATTCATTTGAAACCATTTACTGCCTGTTTCTCATTTATCTCAAATTTTTCAACACACTTGAAGCAACAGATAAAAGCTAGTATACACTAATATACATCTCACATATTGTTATATATGTAAAATTGTTTCCATTAACTATATTAATATATTAAAAATATACAGACAACCAAGCTGTTTGTCTTACGACTGTGTTCTTTGTATTAAGACTTGAGATGTATTAGTCTATATATTTACAGAGCGAAAAATAATTTGGTATTCCTAAAAGTTTAATTAAAGTACTTGAAATATTGAAATACCCTTAAATGTTTATGCGAGTTTTAGTTACATAAAACAGATTTGTTTATCAATTTCCTTGAATTCATTTAATGTTTGTTTCTCATTTGTCCCAAAAGTTTCAACGCATGTGAAACAACAGATATAATATAATATACACTAAGTAGATATCTTACATATTGCTATATACGTAAAATGAGATTGTGTCAAACAATGAAAAGAAACACAGTCATACTTTTTCCAATATTTATCTATGTTAGAGAGGGGAGACCAGCTAATATTTGTTTATCAATTTCCTTGAATTTACTGCTTGTTTCTCATTTGTCCCAAAAGTTTCAACGCATGTGAAGCAACAGATAAAATATATCTTATCACTGCTACATACGAAAAATGAGATTGTGTCAAACAATGAAAAGAGACATAATCATACTTTTTCCAATATATATCTATGTTAGCGAGGGGGGACCAGCTAATATTTGTTTATCAATTTCCTTGAATTTACTGCTTGTTTCTCATCTATTCCAAAACTTTCAACGCATGTGAAACAACAGATAAAATATAATCTACACTAAATAAATATCTTATATATTGCTATGTACCTAAAATAAGATTGTGTCAAACAATGAAAAGAAACACAATCATACTTTTTCCAATATATATCTATGTTAGCGAGGGGGGACCAGCTAATATTTGTTTATCAATTTCCTTGAATTTACTGCTTGTTTCTCATTTGTCCCAAAAGTTTCAACGCATGTGAAGCAACAGATAAAATATATCTTATCATTGCTACATGCGAAAAATGAGATTGTGTCAAACAATGAAAAGAAACACAATCATACTTTTTCCAATATATATCTATGTTAGTGAGGGGGGGCCAGCTAATATTTGTTTATCAATTTCCTTGAATTTACTGCTTGTTTCTCATTTGTCCCAAAAGTTTCAACGCATGTGAAGCAACAGATAAAATATATCTTATCATTGCTACATACAAAAAATGAGATTGTGTCAAACAATGAAAAGAAACACAATCATAATTTTTCCAATATATATCTATATGAGCGAGGGTGAACCAGCTGATAATATTGATGTGTTAACCAGGAACTAGTACAGACCACGTTAACACTGTTTATGAGTACTGTTGTTATGATAGCATTTATTTAAATAACCTATATTCGAAGAGAATGGCTGAACGCCAATCATATTACACTAGCTGTGCCCGCGACTCCGTTCGGGTGAAATTCGGAATAATACAATTTATTAGTAATAACAAATATTATAATTTTTCTGTTTTTTGCTTATTTTTTTAATATCTATGAGAATAAAGTTTACTAAAAGTGCTAATAGATGGCGTTGGCAGTATCGTATTGTAATATATCTGAGTGTAAAATTCACTAAAACGCCAACAGATGACGTTCGCAGTACCAATGTTGTAAAATTCATCAAGTCAGTTTTTTTAATCTATAATATCAGTATGGAAAGTATCCTATGTATTGATTGAGAGTATAAACTATTACCATACCAAAATTTTAACCTGAATGTGATTATTTAAAGACCGGAATAAATAAAAATCTGTTGATACCAAGCCAGGGGAATATGGTGGATGTGGTAGAACGTTCCAATGAAAATCCAGTAACTACTGTCGGACGGACGACTTTAGTTTTATGGTGAAGAAAATACACTTTTGAGTGTTCTTTATGTTTGTTTTGTATTTCTATGTAGCTAGTCAAGTTGATTGCAATATATTGCCGAGTCTACTGTAGTAGCTACCAATAAAACATTCCTTTTGCATTCCACCAAACATATAACAAAACTTACTTTTTATGAAGTTCAGTTTTTGGAGACGGTGTTGGCTTTTCGTGTGAAATTATCCAGTGGTGCTTTCACGTATGGTTTATGTATAGAATCCACATTCATCTCATTTACCAACTGGTCAAGCTAGTGTTGGGTGCGTCTCAGGAGAAGAAGATTCATACATATATTGGCACGTTTGTCTAACTGAATGGTTATCAGGATATGTGGTATTCACACTCCTAGCTTACACACTTTATCCAGATGATGCAAGTGTTGAAATACCTGCACATGACTGCTACTGAGCTCTGATGCCAGGAAACGTGAGGTAATGCGAGGATGTCTTTCAATTAATTCTTTTAAAAACCTTATATTTACTTCCACTGGTCGTCCACCTTCTTCCACACTTCTGAACCTCTGAAACCAACATTTCGCAGTTGTGTAAGAGATCGTATCTTCACCTTCTGCATTACGTACGTTTCGAGTAGCTACAGCTGCTGAGTGATCTAAGCAAAACTCATACAAAAAATAATAACGTATATGCTGTCTTGTCGCTTCCATGTTCTAGTAAATACTGAAGCGGTCCATAGCATTTGATACATATTTATACAGTTTACCCTCAGTAAAGTGGTGAGGGCTTTGTTGAACTCTAGATAATTCTATTACTTTTTATAAAAAATAGAAATTCTAAATAGAGACGATCCATTACTCCCCACTATCCCAACCCAAAGTCACCTCATTTTTAAGACTATATGCTACTTTTTAACAGGTCAGACTATAAGCAAATATTTTGTTTACTAAAACTCTACGAGTCTTTTGGACCTAACTAATCCACCTCCCCTATTCTAAATCCGGATTATAGTTTATAATGTCCCCTATTATTTAGCACCGGCACCACTTAAGCGGATTTCCCCCGCCCGCATGATCTGTGACCAGTCGACTACTGTGTTTAATAAAAGCACATTATCCACGTCGCTTGTTCCGAGTGTTGCCATTGGGCGTATTGGGTAAAGTCGGGGGAAATGGCCTCAGTGGGTTGGCAAATTTGATTATCCCATTTTCATTGCACACCAGATTTGGCCCACGACTCGCGACTTTACCCAATAAACCCAATGGAAGTTGCGTTATGTTAGTTGTGCTATGCTATATAATTAATTTCTTTATGGTGGTTTTATTTGCGTTCATAATGTGAGATAATATGGCTCAAAGTTTCTGTCTTCCTTATTTCCTTCTGTGTCACAAAATTCTTTATGGTAGTTTTATTTGTATTCATAATGTATGATAATATGGCTCAGAGTTTCTGTCTTCCTTATTTCCTTCTGTGTCACAAAATTCTTTATGGTAGTTTTATTTGTATTCATAATGTATGATAATATGGCTCAGAGTTTCTGTCTTCCTTATTTCCTTCTGTGTCACAAAATTCTTTATGGTAGTTTTATTTGTATTCATAATGTATGATAATATGGCTCAAAGTTTCTGTCTTCCTTATTTCCTTCTGTGTCACAAAATTCTTTATGGTAGTTTTATTTGTATTCATAATGTATGATAATATGGCTCAGAGTTTCTGTCTTCCTTATTTCCTTCTGTGTCACAAAATTCTTTATGGTAGTTTTATTTGTATTCATAATGTATGATAATATGGCTCAGAGTTTCTGTCTTCCTTATTTCCTTCTGTGTCACAAAATTCGGTGCTTCATCATGTCCTACTGACGTTTCAATTTGATTTATTGGATTGGTAAACAAACAAATTTTTTAAAAATTAGAATTCATTGTTAGTTATTTTTGCGCACACAAGAATGGCGCTTACCATTCTTATTTAAAACCCGCTGTCAAGGGTGAATCTCTTCTCCATCTCAACAACACTACATGGTCAGCATGTAGTGTTGTTATTGGTGGTCGTTGTTACTCGTCTCACGATGCCTCTCCATCTCTCGCTATTTGCCGTCGCCCTATTGTACTCATACAGGACTACAGTAGGCTTGATCTGATCTGGTCACCGCATCGACAGATCTGGTGCCTTCTGCTCTTTCCTGCACAATAATGCGCTCTATGGAGCCCCCCTCCCCATATTTAATTTATATTACATGAAAAAAAAATTTGCTTCAGGTTGACTCACGCGTTACCTATCAACAGACGTCTCTGTAATATTTGCCTTAAACGTTTCTGCTGAACACATTCCGTAAAAAAATTGTATTATTTATTTTGTATTAATGCTTGATATTAAATTCCTAACTATTTCTATTGTTTTACGTATGTGGATGTTTCCTTGACAAAGTTTCACATCCAACGTGCTGATATGTAGTACACGACATTTTTCTTTAAATTTAATATTTTTAATAACGTTTAAAAACAAATATAGTTTAATCAAAACGTTATTATTGAACATATTTGGCCTTAATTTTGTAAAAATTCATTATTCACAATTAAATGAAACTATGTGTTGTAGTATTATTTCTACTTTCTTTAAGTTCGTTACCACGACCTAGGTTTCGTTGTATTACAACATCTTCTGGTGGGCTATTAACAAAGATCTGTGGGCTGGGTGGGCTATTAATCTTTGTTAATAGCCCACCAGAAGATGTAATACAACGAAACCTAGGTCGTGGTAAAGAACTTAAAGAAAGTAGAAATAATACTACATCACGTAGTTTCATTTAATTGTGAAAACGTTATTATTTCTCGTGTTCCACAGTGCACATTTACACTCTACTTTAGGTTTCCATAATAAAACTAGGAACTTTATAGTTTTGCCAAGTCTGTTTATCCATAGGTCACGGCCGTTTTACTCCCAGGCTACAAAGCTAGAATTTGGCATGGTTATAAATATTGATAACCTCTACAAAGCGTAATAAATTCTTTTATCTTTTTTTAGGGTACGTCCCCTCCGTGTAAAGTGGACAGTGATCCGTTAAAGCATATTAAGTTTTTAAATGGTCATTTCTGTGAAAGTTACGTCTCCCTTTCCCATAAGGGCTAAACCGCTATTTTGAAAATCTGAGTAATATTCAGAATAGTAGTATATTAGTAGGTATAACAACAAACAAATAAAATTAAAAGAAACACTATCACAGTTAAGTAGGTTATATTAGTTTACGACTAATAGTCGATCAACTTATGACACGTAGTTGGATCCATGAAAAATTCATAGAAACTCCACACAAATGACTTAAATTAATTACAAAAATAACTTTGTGTTATAAAATGTATATTCATTGTATTTCTAAGGATAATATTAGATAATATATTGGGTTGGCTAATAAGCAATGAGCTGTCATTTGTGTTACAATTTCTTATTATGAATATTTATATTTCTCTACACGTAATTCATAGAAACTCCACACAAATGACTTAAATTAATTACAAAAATAACTTTGTGTTATAAAACGTATATTCATTGTATCTCTAAGGATAATATTAGATAATATATTGGGTTGACTAATAAGTAATGAGCTGTCATTTATGTTACAATTTCTTATTATGAATATTTATATTTCTATACACGTAATTCATAGAAACTCCACACAAATGACTTAAATTAATTACAAAAATAACTTTGTGTTATAAAACGTATATTCATTGTATCTCTAAGGATAATATTAGATAATATATTGGGTTGACTAATAAGTAATGAGCTGTCATTTATGTTACAATTTCTTATTATGAATATTTATATTTCTATACACGTAATTCATAGAAACTCCACACAAATGACTTAAATTAATTACAAAAATAACTTTGTGTTATAAAACGTATATTCATTGTATTTCTAAGGATAATATTAGGTAATATATTGGGTTGGCTAATAAGCAATGAGCTGTCATTTGTGTTACAATTTCTTATTATGAATATTGATGATTTAAAATTAATTAATCTTCGATGTAATAATCACCATAATTTTGTATCGCATATCTCCAAGGCACTGGCAGGGAGTGAATAGTATCTGGATAAAATTCAGGTGGTTCAAGTTTTTTTTCACTGAGCGATCGAAACAAAAAATAATCAATGGCTGCAAGGTCTGGGGAATATGGCGGGCAGGGGATCTGTGTCCAACCTAAATTCAAAATTTTAAGGTGGCTGTTTGTCTATATCAGGACTGGACTGCGGCTACGGCTGGTCCGGACCAAGTTCATGTGGTATCTACGCACCGCGTATTTGAAGCTTTTTCCTAAGCCGTGTAAATGATTCTCTATAGTTCTATGGGAGCACCCGAGCTCAGTTGCTAGCCAGCGTGTCGTTATCAGTTATCTTCTTTAATTAACTATTTTAACCTGTCACTATCCAATACAATTCCACCGGTTGACCGGAGCATGGTTGATCACTCAGGGAATAATCGCAGTTGCGAAACCGCTGGAACCATCGTTTTGCAGTAGCTCCAGATATTACTTCAGGAGCTACGTGTTGGCATATATTACGCGAAACTTCAGCAGCAGATTAACCAGATTGGTACTTGTAGGATAGACCGTGTCTCACATGTGTCTTATTGTCGTCTATATTTTATCATGTTAACAGTACAGCGTCTTAGTTACTACTGAATCAATGAGGGCGTGCCGCGCCCTTTATATATCTTCGATCATGGAAGCTTCTAGAACGTTCCCATATTTACTAGATAATTTTTGAAAATACGCTCATTAGCTAACCCAATATTTTATAGCTAACCCAATATTTATAAACTTATATGGCGAGAAACAATATTAATATTTGTAAAAAGTTAAATAGAAATACCATATACCCTTAAAACTTTACATGCACGTAACCGTGGAAGGAACCCTCGTATTGCGAGTTATATTCGAACTTAACAAGTTTTTTCAATACATTGGCCTCGCCGCTCACCACAGTATATTCGTAACGCACGCGCATTTTGGTCATAATTTTAAATATTTACAAATATGTATTTCGTTAATATACTTATTAAAATTCAACAATATAAGATATTCAGTTTAAATAATATAAAATGTCTTCACATTTCCTTGTTTAGTATTAATTTACGGTTTATTTAATACAATTGACAAAAGATAGTTTTTACAGTTATGTCAAAGCTATACTAAGCTGTGTTATATATAGTATATGTCCAATTGTTTGTGCAGTTATAGCCATTTGGTTGTAATCCGCAATCTGCAGGCCCACAGGCCGTAATCCAGAAATCTTTATCCGACTCGAATCACAAATATCACTCCAATTTAGTAACTTTACAAAGTAAATTTTGTTCAAAGTTCAGTTTTGTTCAATAAAACTTTTCCAAATTAACGATCCTATTAATACCGTAAACCGCATAAAAACCTTTCAGCGAAAGTTCAGTAACAAGCAAATACAGATACAGCCTGTGCGTTTCATGAACTCAGTAAAGTTAGGTCAATATTCATTATAATATCTTTCAACATGTTCGTCAAATAATAAATTTTCAGCTTATTATTTACCAATAATCACTATTAGATATATGTTGCCATAAAGGTGGGATATTATTTAACGGTACTATTTATTGATGGACACAAAGAAAACTGAGAAAAACGTATGAATTTTGTAGAGAGAAAACATTTATAAGAAGAAAGAGGAAAAGTTGCTAATTATAATTATAAAGTTTTCATAATTATTTTCTAAATAATCACGATAAAAATAATTATGAAAACTATATAATTGTATGTAAAAAATAAAAATAATTATGAAAACTACATAATTGTTAGGATTAATCATTTAGTTCATAAGAAAGAACGACATCAAAATATATAATCATTCATATTTATATTCCTGTTTATTTTTGTTTTTATGTTTGTATATTTGTCTATACTTATTTTTTACTCTCTGTATATTATAATCTCATTTTCTATAACTGTAACCAAATTCTTACTTAATTTTTGTTTTATTTTATAATTTATTCTTTTGTTAACAAACAACAATGACAAATATCAGAAATATGATTTTATCGGTGTTCCTTAGCATTTTTTCCATACTTGACATTGGCAAAGGTTCTCTGTGGTGAGAACGAACGTCATATAATCATAAATAAAGATAAAGAAATAAAAATATTTTGAACAAAGGACATTTTTATTTATTTCTACTGTCAACACTATATGTTGCTATGGTTACGTACGTCACATTTGGAATAAACTAATTTTAGGTTAATCGATGTCCAGTCAATTAATTGTAATTAGTGAATAACAATATTTAGGAACAGCATTATTTGGTTTTCTCATCTGAAATGTCGAGTTTCAAACTTGTACCAATACAATAATGAGAATGCGCAAAAAATCAACTTACAATAAGATTTACTTGTCATGTCAAATGTGAGTGCATTTTATTACTTGGCTTTCATGGTATATTCGTAGTATAGTAAGTCTATGGTGCATTTAACTTATAATGGTGGGTCACAATTACTTGAAATTTACGGTTTAAACAGTTTGAAATTTGTACAAGACCCTTATATTATTATGAAGAATAACTAGTTAGAATTTCATAATCCTACAAATTCAATATAGTGCATCTACTGTGAAAATAAAGACAGCCCCTTTCAAATTAGCGTATCCTCACGTTGGCAGAAAATCCTAATTGTCTAACTCTTTAAATTTGGGAAGCTTTGTTTTATCTCAAAATAATTCAAATTTACGTCAATAATTTTTATTGAAAATGAATTATGACGCACATTTTATAACAGTCAGACGTTGGAACCATATGCCGTACAGTGGTAGCAAAATTTCAAATTATGACTTTCAATTTTCAAAAATGTTCTCCACGATTAAGGATTAAACCTCAGAATTAACATTAGAAATCTTTTTTTCGAATTTGTAACGATTGACTGAAAAATCTTATTAGATATCATGTCAGCTAATCAAGATATCAACTATCAAAGGTCATGATAATCGTTTTTTTTCATATATCTCGCTTCCTATGCCTCGTATGTTGTTTGACAAAATTTGTAGAGAATAAAATTGTCTACACGTTTTGTTTTGAGCATTTTTTTGTATCATTAACCGTTTTCGCGAAGTAGCGCAAAGAGCGGCAAACGTACATCCTTTTGCAAGATAATATTGTTTAAACTGAGTAGTCAGATATATAATACGATTTAAAATGTTATTTATGTGATAAAAATATTAATAAATAATATCAATCCTAGATAAATTATTATATGTAAGATTCATCGAGACTTATTGTATAAAATACAACCTCCACAATTACTAATAATGCATTCAAATATTTTAATTTCAGTAACTTCCATTTATATAATTTTATTTCGTTTCTTACTCATAAATATTTTTTTATAAATGAAATTTTTTTTAACTTTAAATTATAATACTGATACTATTATCGAAGTGAAACTTTTTGGGCGCGATGAGAATAGAATATCAAGGTTGCAACGTTCTTCATGCAACGGTTTTGTAACGTCTGAATGTAACGAATCTTTTGCAAGGACGGAAAATAGGTACTTAGCTAACAACCGAAAGAGATACATAAACATTATAGAATAAGACCAGAAATGTACGCATGCTTGAAAAAAATAAAAAAATGTTGCTTACTTCTGATATCAGCTGTTTTGTACGTTACGTGTGTCATAAAAATACCTAAATTTTGTGTATTTATTAATCTATTTATAATTGGTTTGTTATTAATTTTGTGTGTACTTCATTATGAAACTAACAAGATATACACTTAATTTATATATAAATCCATAATAAACCCGCATATATAGTTGTCTTAAATATCATTTACAACAGAAGCAATACATCCAGACTTCCTTCAGCCGCATTTAACCGTGTTCTGGTATTGGCATCGCGGCTATTCTATTAATTGACAATTGTCTATGTAAATTTATATGAAGATTTTATTAAATGTTCACGTCGATTTATAAATTTATTTCTTTTTCTGAATGTATAGTATTAAAATCTTCTTACGAATACGAAATTAGTGCAAACTTTGGAATTAAACTTAAATTATTTTTTTTTAATATTTAACTTAATCTGTTATCCCACTCGCACATTTGTTATTTTGATGGGTACGCATGCGCAAAACAAAAAATAAATGTATTAAAACAGTGAGTAATATTTATGGTTAATTAAAATTTATTTCTGTCTCTCTCTCCCTCTGCGTTTTACCCCTTACTGCATACTTATAAATCGAGGTTTAGATCGCCAAAGAAGTTTCACTTCTGTCACGTGTACTGAGGTGCACACGAACGTTTTTGTCATATAATTAACGTTTTAAAGTGTGCTATGCATTTGGCTTCGCAGTTTACATAGCGTTTTCATATGTTGTTTCCTATTCTTCGCGCCATATCTTGAAAACCTGTAACCATACAAAAAAATTGCTTATAACTAAAATTATAAAGAATTTTATGCTCTAGAAGTTTTGTTACATCTCTAACTATATATGAGACATAGGATGTAAGATATTTGAATATGATTTATGTGACCTCCCATCTTTGACATCTGGACTATGAGACTTTTCAGCCCATCTTTAGAACATCAAAACAAAGGTCTTTGCTCATTTGCAGAGTACAGAGATACATTTCCTTAAATTCCTAAGTTTAGCCTTAATTTCGCCTTAATATTAGTATTTTTAATTCATAACTTACTGAAGTATATACCTGCAAACTTTTGTGAATAAATAAGCGAGGACGATATTGTGTCTTAATTTTCTCGAGTTTTATTGAAAATACATTATTAATAAAGATTTAATGGCAATTGCTGATAATTATTTCAAATTACTGGTAAATACTACATTGGACTTCAGAATAAGTATGCTCGGAGTTCAGCCAAAGTATGTTTTGAGTGTTGTAGGAATGTTTAAATGCCTTCGGGGGCGTTAAGCTTTCTCTAAGGGGTGGATTTTCTCTACTGCTCTTCAGTTCGACAAATAAACCCCCTTCGACTACTCAAGCGTGGAAATAGTTGTATCCACTTCCGGAAATAGGTTTGCAAGTACTTTTATTGACTTATTTATTTTGCTAGACTGATTCCCGAGTGACTAAGTTCTCCTAAAAAAAATCTATTTTTTTTTCATTTCAGTTAACATTTGTTAAATATTCTGTATTTGCGCACTATCCTCTTTGCACCGAATGTACACGAGCAGCGCAAAATGGAGCAATAACAAGGCCGAGCGCACATCGGCCGCAGTAGCTTGTAATCGCATTCGCCAGTGTGGCGCAGCCCTTATCGAGTCGGCGGGAATGCAGTGGCGTGCATCTTGATAATTTTATGAAGAATTGTGTTTTTTTGAGAGTTTGATGTAAATACGGTTTATCCAATTGACATAAAAGTTTCACCGTTGTATGGTTTATAGTGTTTATATGGATATAGAGAGAAGCATTTTAGGTCGTGTGGTATTGTTGATTTAAGTAAACTTTTGATTCATTTCTTTCATAACTTTTTGAACTATTATACCATTACTTAGAATAACATATAGAGATTTTGTAGACAATATAAAAGCCTACAAAAAAGTTCTAGGATGTGTGTGGCTTATTATTATATAAAGTTTGCTGTAAGTGTTCTTATTTTAGAAATTGGTTGTTTAGTTCTGCACTCGAATAAAGCACAAAATAAATAGCGAATCCATTGAGAATACCATTAATAAATTAATTGTAAATAATTATTATATAAAAAAGAGGTTAAGCCAAAATGCAGCCATGGCGTCTTTTTATCCGAGTTAAACTGCAAGCTCCTGTGGGGTCAAGTTTAACGTAAATAACCAGGTTAAAAATAAATAAATATATTATGACTGTATAATATAATTTAGACACGGCTATAACTAGCCCTTTCAATCTATACTCCATGCTATATATTTAATTCTAAAATTTTATTTCTAATACTTAATTTGTCTCCTCACCCCAATTTTCTACATAAATATTTCTGAATATCCGCTTTTGAATTATAAAAAATACCTAAGATACAATTTTTTTAAGTCTCATTTGAGAAAAACCATTATTCATTGAACAATAATAAAAAAAAGTCTGCCGCAAAATAACTTTGTAAAAACAAGCAAAAGAAGATAAATGGAGTACCATTAGTGTAATAAACTGAGAACTTCGTTGAAATTTAAAAAAAACGAAAAGTTAACACCTATAGATTTGTTTTGGTATGACCTCCTGTATATTGTTTCAGCGACATCTGTTGATATATTCACAAAATAATGAGATTGCAAGGAGGTGATACCTTCTTCTTCTTTTTTGTCAGCACTACAGCCTGGTGCAGGCCAGGGCTTTCCAAATCTGCTCCCTTCATACAGTACTACTTGATGTAAGGTTTCTCCACCTGTTGACTCCCAAATTTTTAAGTCTTTCTCTACATTGACCAACAATCTTGTAAGTGGTCTTCCTCTTCTCCTTGTACCTTCAATCTTTGCAAAACTCAGTTTTTTAACTGGGTCCACATCATCCCGTCGAAAAACGTGTCCCAACCATCTGATTCTGTAGGACTTGATTACTCTCGAAATGTTTGCTTGCCCATATTTAGTATAAATTTCATTGTTATATAAGCTTCTCCAGATGGTCGAAGGATCTTTCTTTCAAAGATGAGTAGCCTATTCTCTTCTGCTTTATTGATTGCCCAGGTTTCGCTACCATACAAAATGATAGGTCTGATGAGAGTTTTATATAGATTTATTTTTGTATTAACAGAGATGAGTTTTGATTCGAGTTGTCTTTTTAGACCATAGCAACATCTGTTTGCCACCAAAGTCGGTTCCCAATTTCAACGTTTATCTCATTTTCACTAGTAATGAGTGTACCCAGGTACTTAACCGAGTGTCCTTCAAAGGTATAATTTCCAATTTGTAGCGACTGCACATCATGCGCTCTAGAGCTAACTACCAAAAATTTTGTTTTTTCTTCGTTTACTGTTAAGCCAAAATCTCTAGCAGCAGTTTCAAGGACAATAAACGTCTCCATAACATGTTTTTTGATTCGTCCAACTATATAAATGTCATCAGCGTAGGCCAGCAATTGTGTAGATCTTTGCAGATTGGTATTTTTGGTGTTAATCCCCGGGTATCTTATATCTTTTTCAAGGGATATGTTAAATAAGATGCAAGACAGAGCGTCTCCCTGTCTGAGACCTCTCTCTGTGTAGAATATATCTGAAACATTGGAGATAATCTTAATTCTACATTTGATACTTCGTAAAGTTATTCTGACAAGATTGAATTCCGAATTCACACATAGCCTCAAAAAGTCTCTTTTCGTTGATGCAATCATACGCTGCTTTGAAATCTACAAAAAGTTGTAGGTCAATTTCTTATTCCTTGGTTTTTTCAGGAAGTGATACCATTTCATTTACTAAGTGGTCAAAAATATTTTCGGGTCAATGTGTTCTATTTTAATACCTTTCAAGGTAATATATCAAGCATTTCCTGAGAAAGACGGCTTTGACTGACGGACATGTAAGTTATCTTGTCAGGTTATGGGCCCTAAAAATATTTTTTTCATGATTGTAAGTTGTATATTTTCAGATGTACTCAAAAATATGCAAAACATATGTCCATTCCTCGCTCTCCGCATTGTCGAAGCTAATGAGCCTTAAATTAAAAAAAAAACGTGCCAAGCACGAATGGAACTCGCACTGCGAGGGTTCTGTACACATTTAGGCGGTTATGAATATTTCGTATTCCTATTAAACTGTTTACGATATTGTAATTTTTTAGAACAAAAATATACTGCCTACTTTATTTTTCACAGGTTCACATTTAAAAACAATATTGTTTTATGTGATATACTTCAAGTTAAAGACTTTAGGGTTTTCTTTTTCTTTATTTTATTGGATTGCTGTGAGACCTTATTTCGGTTGCTGTCAGACCTTGCTTCTTACCAAATTTCATGATTCTAGGTCAGTGGGAAGTACCCTATAGACTTTGATTTATTCGCGAGGGTCAAAATATGGGGCATAAATAGCCGTATTTTTAGGGCTCTTCTTGATAGCGTTGACTTAAAAGCTTGATTTTACAGCTCCAAGGGACTGTAGACCTAAATATTTGACATTAATTTCAAGTTGATATCTCTACGCGTTCATAAGAAAAAGGGTATTGACATACCGACAGACAGAGAGCGAAGTGATTCTATAAGGGTTCCTTTTGAGGTACGGAACCCTAGAAAACAATGTTAAGGAAAATTGACCTAAGGTTGATCGTAAAACTATAACTATGATTTCAAATTTTATAATTTTATAGAATTTCCGAATAATTTTACACGTTTGAGAGATATATCAGATCATATATTCAAATGGTGATATAAAATACCCAAAAAGGTTTTTAAATACTCAACTTAAAGCTTGGTTAACATTACGCTAGTATTTTAGTCGAGTAGCAAGTGATTTAGTAACTAAACGTGTTGAGCGGACAAATTTAGTCGAGTAATTTAGTAGAAAGGTTTAGTCGAGTAAATCCATTTTGTTATAATTTTTCGGTCGAGTAGCGTCTCCCATTCTTCCTCATTAAACACTAAATAAGCCGCGAGGCAGGTCTGAACACGTTGCCTTTAGTCCAGTTCTTTAGTTAGATTTCATAGAGGTGCATGTTTCGTTGGAGCGAAGTTACAACTTTCATACTTGTATTGGTACACTTATAACAATAGGGGTTCGGAATGTTAAATCTTCCATCTATTAAAATAAGCAAGCCATGTAATCTGCATACAATAATTTAGGAAATACAATAAATTAGTGTACATAGATTTAATGAGAATGAGATTAAGCTGAAAATAAAAAAAAATAAAGTCCACGCAGGTTTTTATTTGTTGTAACACTTTTTGTTGTTACAATGTTTAATTGATTAAGGGGCATTCATTATTTCTATAAACTTTTTTATTTATTATATTTTTAAAGTAATAACTAATTTTTGTTTTTTTACAGCAGTTACTTCTTATGAGTAATGACTCATAAGTGGATTTAATTAATTAAGAGGTACGTCTTATTAGCTTTTAGCTATTAATGAATAGCTAAAGGCTAATAAGACGTACCTCTTAATTAATTAAATCCACTTACTACTCGACTAAAATACTAGCATAATGTGTGGATACTTTTCACTTACTAAAACATTTAGTGGTAAGTAAGTTATTCGCTACTCGACTAAAATACAAGCATAATGTGAACTAGGCTTAAAGCCTAGTTCACATTATGCTAGTATTTTAGTCTAGTAGCAAGTGATTTAGTAACTAAACGTGTTTCAACGGACAAAGTTAATCCTTTAGTCGAGTAATTTAATAGACTCGTTTAGTCGAGTCAATCCATTTTGTTATAATTTTTCGGTCGAGTGGTGTCCCTCACTCTTCCTTGCTAGTCGAGTCAATCCATTTTGTTATAATTTTTCGGTCGAGTGGTGTCCCTCACTCTTCCTCGCTAGTCGAGTCAATCCATTTTGTTATAATTTTTCGGTCGAGTGGTGTCCCTCACTCTTCCTCGCTAAACACTAAATAAGTCACGAGGAAGATCTGAATACATTGCCTTTAGTTTAGTTCTTTAATTAGATATAATAAAGGTGCATGTTTCGTTGATATTTCTATTAAGGCCACTTCATAATAAGCCTAGCCCACATTACGCTAGTATTTTAGTCGAGTAGTAAGTGATTTAGTAACTAAACGTGTTTAAACGGACAAATTTAGTCGAGTAATTTAGTAGAATCGTTTAGTCGCGTCAATCCATTTTGTTATAATTTTTGGACGGGTAGCGTGTCCCATTCTTCCTCGCTAAACACTAAATAGACAGCGAGACAGGTTACTGAACTGTAGTGAAGTTCTTCCCTTATTATAAAGATGTAGTTTCGTTGGAGTGAAGACGCGACTCTCAAATTTGTATCGGAATATTTAAATCACAAGTACTCTTGAAATATTATATCCCAACTGTGTAAAAATAAGCGATTTCTTCCATTTTTTTCATTTACTTCCGACTTCTTTCTCCTCTTCTTCTAATGTAAATTATTGTTTATATTATGTTAAACTAGCGTGACCCGTGCGAAGTCTTCGCATTATTTATTCCATTATGAAGCTCAGATGACAGATCAAACAAATATTTTACTAAAATTGACATATAGAGGCGCAAGTATCAAAAGCATTGAGCTAAAGCGCCACTCTATTTATACGTGAGTGGATTTGAAATTAAACAAAAATTTTACCGACCGTCAATCGTATTGACGTTGAGCCGTTAGATGGCAGCATTGCTGTTTTGTGTGTATAATTTTAATAATTAATTAATTTGCAAAAACAATAGCAATAATAATTTTTTTAGTTGTCGACGCCGGTAGAGCAAGCAATTATCTATAAAATGATATATAATTTATGTGGATTAGTTGTGACGTTTTTTCTAAAAGAGGAGAGTAACATCTTAACCTTAGCGTATTAATATATATGATGATTTATTGTTTTATTAATTATTACTATATAACATCCCGCTATCTTGACTCGCCGCTCGCTAATATGTTATGTTCACATACTTTTCAGTTAATGAAATATAATTATAGCTGTAAAATACTAGCATAAGATGCGGACACTTTTCAGCAACTAAAACGTTCAGACATAAGGGTTCCTATAAAGGTTCCCTTTTTCCTTTTGAGGCACGGAACTCTAAAAACAGAGTTTTTCCCGCTTATGCAAAGATTGGACGCTGATTCTAAATATCATAGTTTTTTCTATATTAACTATAATATATATATATATATATATATATATATATATATATATATTTATATATATATTACACCCCCCCCACAACTTAATTCCATTCGAGATCACTAAAAATATTAATTACGCTATGAAATCCATGTCAGTGATGAATTATGACAAAGAAATTTCACTTCAAACGCGGTACGGAACCCTCGATACGCAAGCCAGACTCGCACTTAGTCGGATTTTATAATTTTGTGACCGAAACCTAAACCGATCGACACTTTATATTTATTTGTTAATAAAATACCATAAAACCTTTTTACGAGTATATGCGATCTAACAAGCCCGCTCCTTTTTCAGTAGGTACTACACAAATAGTCGGCTACTTATTTGAATAATAAATCAGCGATATCCAAAGTTTGGCGCGCCCCTGGCTAGGCTTGTTGAAAAAATATCGATGTATCGATATATATATATTTTTTAGCGATATTTAATATTTCGTTATATCGATGTGCCGATATAAAATAACAAGTATCGGAAACGTCTCAAAATCGATATTTTTTCCAATGACGGCACTAAATTACTGATGTCCTGTCGCAACTGACTAAGAACTGCTGAAATGCAAAGTTTTACAAGAACGAAGCGATTGATGAAAAACTTGTGTTTGTCTATGACTTTCTTTACTTGTGTGTGTGTATATATATATATATATATATATATATATATATATATATATATATATATATAAACATAACCTCAAAGCCTCAAGCTTAACGCTCACTCTACACTCAAGTTACTCAAAATAATTTATGATTGCATTCAATTACATTGCAGTGAGTGAAGTGAATTTAAATGTTTTATATATCATATCTAGTGATGTATGGAACTTTTTAAAAATAAAAAAGCAAAGAAAACGTATTGTGCAATCTGTGCGGAAAAATGTGCAAAACAACAAATTGCAACTCAAAAATAGAAGATACATTTATTAGAAATAATGTTCATTGATTGGTATTTATTTAGTAATCTGATATTTTATTGAGCTAAACTAGACCTAATACACAAGATTTTTTTAGAACTCTAATATTGTCTTTAAATCGTAATTGATATCGATTCTTTAAAAATATGTCGTTACGATATATATCGATACTTTTTGGAACTTCCCACATCCCTATCACTGGCAGTTAGGGTGTCAACTACACCCCTGTAAAGATGTCCTCGCGCTGGATATTGGACATTCTGCTTCCCTAATTGATTGTTCCTTTATTTATAGCGTCACCCCCCGTCTCAGTGCCGATTTACCGTACGTAATGGTCCTCGATATAAAAAAGGCCGTAATAATTTTGGCATATAACAAATAACAAAACTAGGTACTAGTTTTATATGTAAAACAATAAAAAATACTTGTCAAATCATGACGGATGTATTTATTTTTCATTAAAAAAATTATCCTCGCCTCATTTCTTTATAAATACAGACAAAAGAAATTTATTTTAAAGTCGTTAAAAACAATTATTTTCTGGCATTAATACTCCATCATTCAGACTGGAACTTAATGAAGATAACAAACTTTCTTTCGATAATATTTAGGTACTTCATTTCGGGTAAAAAAATACTTTACTGCGGTTTTGTAAATTCAAATAAAGTAACTAAATGAAACTACGTGACGTAGTATTACACATATCATCATCATCATCATCATCATCATCATCATATATTAATACGCTAAGGTTAAGATGTTACTCTCCCTTTTTAGAAAAAACCTCACAACTAATCCACATAAATTATATATCATTTTATAGATAATTGCTTGCTCTACCGGCATCCACAACTAAAAAATGTATTATTGCTATTGTTTTTGCAAATTAATTAATTATTAAAATTGTATACACAAAACAGCAATGCTGCCATCTAACGGCTCAACGTCAATACGATTGACGGTCGGTAAAATTTTTGTTTAATTTCAAATCCACTCACGTATAAATAAAGTGGCGCTTTAGCTCAATGCTTTTGATACTTGCGCCTCTATATGTCAATTTTAGTAAAATATTTGTTTGATCTGTCATCTGAGCTTCATAATGGAATAAATAATGCGAAGACTTCGCACGGGTCACGCTAGTCTACTTTATTTAAATTATTAATTACGATCTAAGTTTCGTTGTATGGCAACATCACTGGGTCATTTATTAAAATTGAAACTTATGTATTAGAGCGAACATTGTATAAAAATTATAGAAAGAACGAAAATTTTATAGATTTGTAAAATATTTGTATAAATTTACTTTCACAAATAAATTACACTTTGGTGTAATTGGCGCGATCAGGTGGTTCAGCCGATGGAAAATTGAAGAGTTTCTGAATAATTCAGTTCTAGAAAATGGTCGTATACAAAGAATGAAAGCATTGTTTATTTTAGATTGGATAGAATGGAAATCTAACATATCTAGGAAGAAATCGATAGAAAATGGAAAAGTAATGGTACAGTCAGTTTCATGTGCATATATTTTAGGAATTTCTTCATAATTGCACTTGTTCAAAGTAAAATAAAACTTCATTTTAATTGAATTTTATATAAATTTAATTAAAATGAAGTTTTATATTATAAAGAATTTAGAATTCGATATAGGTCTTCATGACATTGGCAATTATATTTTTATGGTTATTTGTGGCAGTTGTAGCAGAAACGATCAACTGTTGAAGTAATTAACAAACATTGACGTTTGAATTAGTTCGGGTACGAACGTAGAAGGCCCGAAACTCGAATACCATACCAACTTTTTTGGAAACAACAATGTGCCTAGTGGAGAATCCAACGATTTGCGCGCAAAATAAAATGCGTTTCAAACAAGTCGAAGACGATCTAAAAATAAAGAGCGTAGGACACCGCTATGACCCAAAAACAATGGAATAAATTATCGGGACTGTTCCAATCACGCGGTGCCTCTTGGTTACAAAGATAAATTTTCCCGTTAGTCAGCCAAGGATCCAGAAAAATTATTTTTTATGGATATTATAAATACATTTTTGCCAACTTTGATTCGCGGTTATAAATATAAAAAAAAATTATTGTAACACAAAAACTAAGTTTTTGTTAAAATATTGGATATTACTATTGAAAAACTTCCAAAAATTTATTCCAATCATAATTAAAATCTACATTTACCAAATGCTTTTACCACACTTGCCTGATCACGGAGATGTGTGCTGCCCTGGCCTCACTGGAGATCGGTTAAATAAACAAAAAATATTTTTTTAAAAATTACAAAATTTTACCATATATCCGAGTTTAGGTTGCGTTACAATAGGATGTGATAGGTGACCGATGCAATTTTCTGTAAATTATGGAGATGTGTAATGTCCTGGCCTCACTGAAGATGGATTAAATAAACTTTAAAAAAAATTAGAAACTTTGACCATATGTCCGAGTTTAGGATGGAAGTAGGTGACCGACGCAATTTATAGATTCAATTTTTTCTCTTCAACACGTTGAAAAATTATTGGAGACCGTATTACTATAATTCTAGACGGAGAAGGAATCAGAAAGTTTTCCAAGTCTTGTCTTCTTTTCCGGTCTCTGAATCCTTCTTCACCTCAATTCTAGGAGTTTTCCTTCACTGTGCATGCAGCCAGTAATAAACTTGATCCTAACATTCCAAACGCATGTCGATTTGATTCGTTATTCTTACCTCGTCCATTTGACTGTTCTATCCATGTTGATGTATAAATTATAAGAAGTAAGGAAGATGCTGTTACTGCTTTGAAATTTGCCTTGGTTCAAGGGGAGTAAACAATATTTACACGGAGGTGAATGGTTCACACTTCGAATCTGTCACTGAACTTAATTTGTTTTCAATCATTGTTTCTGCTCATTGTTTGTTTACTAGTTTAAATGTTTTATTTACTCATTTTGTTGTAACTTGCTCAAGGTATTTGCGTCAAGGTGTTAATAAAAATATTTTACCCGATTGTGGAAAAGTCAAAAAAAGGATTTTGATACTAATAGTCTATACGTGTTAGCTCATAACTGTCCCTTGCGAAGAGCTGTCATTGGATTTGTCGTCTTTACTGCGTAGATAAAATCGCTTGTAAAACCAAAGGTTCGTTAATTTTTTTACTATTTATTAAATAAACAATTGTAAGAATAAGTTAAAAATACACAAAAGGTAAAAACACCATGTTGCCAAGAAGAAAGGCAAGAAGAACTTGAATAGGAAAATGGGGAGTTTTTGTGGAAATTTTTTTATGAAAATTAAATTATTTCACAAAGCATTGTCTAAATCAACAGGTTTCGGTTATGAGAGTTAACTAATCACATACGTGTATACGTACAAACGTGCATACGTACATACGTGCATACGTACATACGTGCATACGTACATACGTGCATACGTACATACGTGCATACGTACATACGTGCTTACGTACATACGTACATACGTACATACGTGCATACGTACATACGTGTATACGTACATACGTGCATACGTACATACGTGTATACGTACATACCTGCATATGTACATACGTACATATGTGCGTACGGACAGAGACGCATATTATTTCTCAAAGTCAAAATTTGATCATATTAAAAAAATTAAAAAATTATATAATTTTTTAGAGGAAGATTTCTTTATCTAAAAAGCACTATATTAAAAGTCAAAATGCTTTCAAAACTTGACGCTGGCGCACTAGTCGGTAATGAAGCGCACGTCTGCAAAATATCGGTACATTACACGGATAAAAAACAAATATGGCGGTTGAAATAAAGAAAAAAAAAGATTTGGTTTTCACAATAAGATATTGAGAATCATGTGAAAGCAAATGTAGAGACGAATTAAAAAAAAACATATGTTTAGTAACGAAATATTGAAAAAAATAATTAACAATTTAACACGTCTCTAGGATGATGACAATTACAATGTTATGTGGAATGACACTTGAGCGTGACTGAACGTATTTTTTTGCAATAACGATACATTCGTTATCGAGAAAAAAATATGTTCATAATTAAAAATCTAAAAAATTTCTAACTATGCAATATCTAAAAAAAATTCTTGAGATACAAATTTACGCGCATCAAAATAAAAACATCAAACTCAACTCTTGTTTATAACTTTTTAGAAACATTTTTAGCCTAATGGAATAAGGTATCTGCGATGATATACGTTTGTAGTGATGTGACGATACGTTTGTAGTGATGTGACGATACATTTGTAGTGATGTGACGATACATTTGGAATGACGTGACGAAAATGGATTTTTACACATTCGCCAATATCAATGCGAATTCGAATATAGGGCGTCGTCTGACTATGACGTCGTATAATTATCGTGACGTCATTACGTCGCGACGTCGCGAGTATTCATTGTGAATAAGTGTTTAGTAGAGCTGGTCATCTTTATACACTTCAGCGAAATAGACAGTAAGGAGAAGAGACTTGAAAGCTTTATTTTTTATTAAATTGTTTTTATTCCATTGTTCCTATTGCACTATTAATTGATAAACATTTTATTTTTTTTAAATTTTATGTTCCACTGTTCCAATTTTTACTTATATTATTATTAATTTACTATATTATTAACTGATAAACATTTATTTTTGTTTTAATTAGCAAAAGAAGTAATATTAAAAAAACCTATTATTCACTTATTAGAAGAAAAATTGCATTTGCATTTAAAATACTGTTTGTTGTGATACAAAGTTCGCAATTTTAAATGTTTAATTATTGTTACAATTTGCTGTTGTGGTGAACAATTTGTTGTTTTTTTTTGTTTTAAAGTAGAAATTATTTAGTTTTTTTTTTAAAATTGTTATATATGTAAGATATGTTTTAGTAAATAGAAAGTTTGTGTTTACGTTAAAAAAACTAAATACCATTTTTGGTACAAAATACGAATATTTTAAAGAAATGTATTGTAAAATACCACATTTATTTCAAATAAATAGTTTTTGAAATTTAAGTTATTATATTTTCTTGCTATATTTTTCTATTTTAATATAACTGATATTTTAAATTTCATCACGAAAATTTCGTGGTAATCACATTCCGAAATATTTTATTATTTTTGCGAATGCGAATATTTGTTACATCACTATCGTACAGAAAAAAACTGTAAAATTTACAAAAAAAATACTTGGAAGGATGAAGAGTAAGTGAGAGAATGCATTAATAATACAGAATGCATAATTATTTGTCTGTTTGTATATTTGTAAAATTACTAATACAATTTAAATGAATTTTTTAAGGAAACATGGAGGGTCAACTTGATAGAATATTTCGTTTTTATTCCATTGTAATTGACGCACCATATCAGAATATATGCAAATTTCATATTTTCAAAAACTAATTTACATTGAATTTACATAACAAGAACAGAGAACTTCCTAGCTACTCGACGCGTAGTAATTACATGAGTATATATTGTATATATTGTACATCGATAGATGGCGCTACGTATATTTAAATCGCATAATAAAATCTTCCACCCAGACTTATATTGGCGAAATGGGAATGGCCAAAGGTGAAATGTGGAAGTATACCTATCAAAAACGGCTTCTGTAGGTTTTTAAGTGGTCTGCGCGTACGAAGACGCGGGCACAACGAGGTAATAATAATTTGATTCGTTTAATAAGTCCCACTAATACAGAATGGGTAATATAATAGTGGCAAAACGGCTTTATGTAGCTCGTGATATACGAATGTGGATAATTCTCTGTCTCATTCGCTCTCGTTGAATACAATGAGCATTAGTGCATGGTTCACTATTGTTATTCTTGTCTAAACATTAAGTTTAAACATTTATAACTCGGTGAATTTTTCTCTTCTCGTTAGCCTGTGCCTTGAAATTATGATTTATGCATTAAAACAAAATAGCAAAATACCAAATAGTGTATAAAATATTTTACGTTATAGTTAGTTGAGCCCTATTTTCTGAAGTTACCTTATTAAGTAACTTTAGAAAATAGTTCTCAAGTAACCATTCAGTAAAATATTTTCTACAAGAAATATTTAAAAAATCCAAAGTCTTTTATCCATTTGTCAGTGTGTCATTTGGTCGTAAGCGTTGGTCCATTTGGTTGGGTCGTTAAATTTGGAAAATGGGTAGCTTAAACTTTTTCCTATTCGCAGATAATGACATTTTGGAAAGAATAAAAGAAAACGCACTTGGGACAGATTATTTTCTCCTGACAATTACCTATATAAATATTAAATAAAGGCTATACATCTATAATTTTTTGAAGTCAAACTTCTTTGGGGGAGATGAGAGTGAAATTTAAATTTCGAATTTCGTACGACGTTTTTCATGCAACGTTTTTATGCAACGTTTAATTGTAACATCTGAATGTAACGAATCTATCGCAAAAAGGACGGGAAATAGGTACTTAGCTAACAATCGAGAGAGATAGATGTACACGATAAAATAAGACAAGAAATGTACGCATGCGCGAAAACAAACAAAAATGGCGCTCACTACTGCTACCAGATGTTTTCTACATTATGTGTGTCAAAGTAAACTGTCAAAATGTTGTCAATTAATTTATTTCTTTATGATCGATTTATTTCTAATTTTGCCATCCATAATGAGGTTAACAACATATGTACTTAATTTATTTACAAATCTGTAATGAACCCGTACATTTAGTTGTCGTAAATATATTTCTAGCAATACATTTCGACTTTCTTCAGCCGCATTTAGCCATTGAGGTTATTTTTAAATCGATAGTTGTCTATGTAATGAATATATATTTTATTCTGATCTTCTTCCTTTAAATACTATCCTTAAATCCTTTAAATACTATAATAGGTCTTTTAGAATATTTTCCTCTTTCTGTCATTTTACCTGATACTGCATACTTACCAATCGAGGTTTAGACCACAGAAGAATTTGTTTTCGCTCACGCGTACCAAGTTGCAAGCGCTCATATTCTTTAAATATAGAAATATTTTTTAAGAAATAGTTAACAAACTAGTTTGATTAAGGTTGAGTACAGTATTTGTTAAAGAAATAATGAATAGTGTGAAAACTTCACAAATAATGAGCGGTATGTGGAAATTTATAGAAAACTCTTTCTTCACTTTTTTGTAAAAATTCAATAATTTTCGCTAAATATATATAACTGACTAGCTTTTGCCACGGCTTCGTCCTTGTGAAATATCGATTAAGACCTCGGGGCTTACGTGCAAGTTTTGGGCTCTGATCCGCGTAGGCAACAGATTAAACATACACATTGCGTTATCTATTCACGTGCTGCGATACAAAATGTTTATTACTATATAAAAATACTATATTTTACAACACAGGAAATGTATTCCGTCTCGAGTTATAAACTAGTTTGTGTTTTATTTATAATATGATATAGCCTAGCTAGAAAGGTAGCTTCGGGGCTTACCTACAAGTTTTGGACTCTGATCTAGCTTATAACAATCCATTTTAAATAATATCCCATATAATATATAAAATTTAAATAGGCAATAGATTAAATATATACATTGCGTTATCTATTCAAGTGCTGCGATACAAAATGTTTATTACTAAATAAAAATACTAAATTTAACAACACAGGAAATGTATTTTGTCTCGAGTTATAAACTAGTTTATGTTTTATTTACAATATGATATAGCCTAGCTAGAAAGCTAGCATCGGGGCTTACCTGCAAGTTTTGGGCTTTTGATCCGCGCAGGCAATAGATTAAATATTTACATTGCATTATCTATTCAAGAGCTGCGATACAAAATGTTTATTATTCAATAAAAATACTAAATTTAACAACACAGGAAATGTATTCTGTCTCGAGTTATAAAGTAGTTTACGTTTTAATTAGAATCTCTAGCTATGAGATGGTTGAGACACGTTTTCGACGGAAAGATCTGGTACCCAGTTAAAAAACTGACGTTCACAATGATTGAAGGTACAAGGAGAAGAGGAAGACCACCTACAAGGTGGTTGGACAGTGTAAAGAAAGACTTAAAAATTTCGGGATTCAACAGGTGGAGAAACCTTGCATCAAGTCGTACTGTCTGGAGAGAGCAGATTGGGAAAGCCTTGGCCTGCATCAGGCTGTAGTGCTGACAAAGAAGAAGAAGTCATGATTATACTAATTTTCCTTGAAATACTTTCTGTTGTTAGGCATGGTTAAGTAACAAACATACAAACGCACTTTTCATTATATTACTTACTACTGTATGGGGGCGAAGAGGAATCTATATATATGAACACCTTTTACCACTGACTGACTGACTGATTGACTATTGATTCTAAACTACCATGACTGTATTTTGTTTCATTCACTTTTTTATGTAATAAATATTAAAAAATATTTTCTTTATACATATTACCATTCTAAAGTCTATTACCATTGACTAATTGACTATTTGTCCTAAACTACCATGACTGTATTTTGTTTTATTCACTGTTTTTTATGCAACAAATATTAAATAATATTTTATTTATACATATTACTATTCTAAAATCTATTACCACTGACTGATTTAACATTTGTCCTAAACTACCATGACTGTATGTTGTTTATTCACTTTTTTATGTTATACTTATTTTCGTTTAGCGATTTTCCAATAAACATTTAAGAAGGTATTTTTTATTTCCATCTGAGAGTTCAAATGTAAATTTTTATATCTCTAACTTTAATTAAATCGAAGTTCTCATAAAATCTTCTACCCCTTTTCCTACTTTCAGGGGTTGAATATCAGAAAAGTCTTGAAGCCAAGAGATTATAAATATGACATTACTCACAAATAGAGAGAGACATTTTCCTCAAATTTAAAGTTTTACATTTACAGATATTTAGTGATGACACAGTTAGGTGTACCTATAAATATAGAAATACATTAGGTAGAATTTTATGTAAACACATTAGGTAGAAATAGATAAATACAGTAGGTATTAAATTTGATATTATGTTTCTCTTGATTTCTAGGTTTTAACTTGTAAAATATTTTTCAAAATGTGTGAAAATGGGAGTGAAATTTTGAAATAATCAAAGTGGAAGCATGGAAATTTGTATTGACTCTCAGATATATTATTATATAATAAAGTTGTTAAATACAAGTGAAATCGCATTACAACATTACAATTACAATATAAAATCTAGGATAACCGCTTAGTTTTTCTTATATTCTTCCACCAAATACATAAGTAGGTCCTACGTTTTGTTAGATGGATATGAATTGCCAGCACACAGCAATGCTGTCACAACTATCTACCTTGCTTGTAATTCATATTTAGGCTGCGGACAACATTCTGACATTTATTTATGCTAGCAATTCATATTTGGGCTGCGGACAACGTTCTGACATCTACTTATGACAGAACGTTGTCCGTTGTCCTTATGCTAGTAATTCACATTTGGATTGCGGACAACGTTCTGACATTTACTTATGCTAATAATTCACATTTTGGCTGCGGACAACGTTCTGATATCTACTTATGATAGCAATTGACACTTGGGCTGCAGACAACGGTCCGACATTTACTTATGTTAACAATTCATATTTAGGCTGCGGACAACGTTCTGACATCTACTTATGATAGCAATTGACACTTGGGCTGCAGACAACGGTCCGACATTTACTTATGTTAACAATTCATATTTAGGCTGCGGACAACGTTCTGACATCTACTTATGATAGCAATTGACACTTGGGCTGCAAACAACGGTCCGACATTTACTTATGTTAACAATTCATATTTAGGCTGCGGACAACGTTCTGACATCTACTTATGGTAGCAATTGACACTTGGGCTGCAGACAACGGTCCGACATTTACTTGTGTTAACAATTCATATTTAGGCTGCGGACAACGTTCTGACATCTACTTATGATAGCAATTTACACTTGGGCCGCGGAAAACGTTCTCGCATTTACTTATGCTAGCAATTCACGTTTGGATTGCGGACAACGTTCTGACATCTACGCATGCTAGCAATTCACATTTGGACTGCGGACAACGTTTTCACATCTACTTATGCTAGGAATTCACATTTGGACTGCGTACAACGTTCTCACATCTACTTATGCTAGCAATTCACATTTGGACTGCGGACAACGTTCTCACATCTACTTATGCTAGCAATTCACATTTGGGCTGTGGACAATGCAACGGTGTGACACAAGAATACGTGGAACCTAAGACTGTGAGCTTTTTATGAAGGTAGATGAATTTTTTTGTAATGAATGTGCATTCTTAATAATTGTGCATTTTTTTATATTATTTTACAAAGAAATGCAACACTTGAACGAATCATTGTAATATGATGAGATGAGTGAATGATTTTCTACTGGGGGAGTCAATTCCAGCGGTCTTTTACCGAAGTATCGGAGTCTGAAAAAGGTATAGTGTAGTTTCTAGAAGCAGTCTGTCCTAATGAATTACCCAAATGAGAGTCCATCCTTGAAGGATTAACCTATTAAGAATGGCATCTAGAAATATAATGGTATTTGTTATGTAGTAACTAGTGTTCTTATCCAATTTAATCAGTGTTACGTTAATATTTGCAGCCAAGGATTGTTTTAAATTGCGTTATTTGTTTGTTAGTAATAATAATTCAGATATATAAAATATATTAGTATTTTATCTACCCTGTTTTTTTTCATTATTTTGAATTTAGTAGTTTCAGAAATAAGGCGAGGTGAATGCTTTATTTTCGTATATTTTTTCAACATACAACTAAGCATGAAATAAATATTAATATAATAATAATATAGATAAAAAATATGAAAAAGAAAATTTCCGTGTTGCTTATAACAAGCCATTTTAAATAATATCCCACATAATATATACAATTTAAAAAACAGTTAAGAATTTCGTTAACTCTATCTTTAATTGTTATAGAAATATTTTAAAAACGTCGACAACTATAAAATCGGTGTTAATAAGATACATTACTAATATTTAAATAATATCCCACATAATATATACAATTTATAAAACAGTTAAGAATTTCGTTAACTCTATCTTTAATTGTTATAGAAATATTTTAAAAACGTCGACAACTATAAAATCGGTGTTAATAAGATATATTACTAATATTTAAATAATATCCCACATAATATATACAATTTAAAAAACAGTTAAGAATTTCGTTAAGTCTATCTTTAATTGTTATAGAAATATTTTAAAAACGTCGACAACTATAAAATCGGTGTTAATAAGATACATTACTAATATTTAAATAATATCCCACATAATATATACAATTTAAAAAACAGTTAAGAATTTCGTTAACTCTATCTTTAATTGTTATAGAAATATTTTAAAAACGTCGACAACTATAAAATCGGTGTTAATAAGATATATTACTAATATTTAAATAATATCCCACATAATATATACAATTTAAAAAACAGTTAAGAATTTCGTTAACTCTATCTTTAATTGTTATAGAAATATTTTAAAAACGTCGACAACTATAAAATCGGTGTTAATAAGATACATTACTAATATTTAAATAATATCCCACATAATATATACAATTTAAAAAACAGTTAAGAATTTCGTTAACTCTATCTTTAATTGTTATAGAAATATTTTAAAAACGTCGACAACTATAAAATCGGTGTTAATAAGATACATTACTAATATTTAAATAATATCCCACATAATATATACAATTTAAAAAACAGTTAAGAATTTCGTTAACTCTATCTTCAATTGTTATAGAAATATTTTAAAAACGTCGACAACTATAAAATCGGTGTTAATAAGATATATTACTAATATTTAAATAATATCCCACATAATATATACAATTTAAAAAACAGTTAAGAATTTCGTTAACTCTATCTTTAATTGTTATAGAAATATTTTAAAAACGTCGACAACTATAAAATCGGTGTTAATAAGATACATTACTAATATTTAAATAATATCCCACATAATATATACAATTTAAAAAACAGTTAAGAATTTCGTTAACTCTATCTTTAATTGTTATAGAAATATTTTAAAAACGTCGACAACTATAAAATCGGTGTTAATAAGATATATTACTAATATTTAAATAATATCCCACATAATATATACAATTTAAAAAACAGTTAAGGATTTCGTTAACTCTATCTTGAATTGTTATAGAAATATTTTAAAAACGTCGACAACTATAAAATCGGTGTTAATAAGATATATTACTAATATTTAAATAATATCTCACATAATATATACAATTTAAAAACAGTTAAGAATTTCGTTCTCTATCTTGAATTGTTATAGAAATATTTTAAAAACGTCGACAACTATAAAATCGGTGTTAATAAGATATATTACTAATCCAAATGTCAAGCATTTATGTCGCGAGGTTTCTGAAAATATCGGCTGTGAATATAGAAAAACGTAAATATACTGTTTACTATATATTTCACAGATCGTAAAAATATGATGCATATTTTAAATATTATATTACGATATATGGAATCGTCGCTATAGCTTTCCTAAAACTTTTCGTCGATTTCTGATTCCCATGTTTTTCATAATTTTATTTTGAAAAGTTGCGGAAGGAAAGGCGGTCGAATGTATTTTTTACGTATGTTTTTTCAGTATCTCTTCGGAGATATGATACCTAAAATTAATAAAACATATTATAAATATATTTTTAAAATTCATATAACTACAAAACGATACCACACACTATATACATGAAATTTAAAAAAGATAAGGAGCCATGGCGACTGCCGACAGACGTGAAAACTTAAAACTATGAAAAAACAGTGGTTTTATAAAATTTTATAAAATTTTTAATTTTAAAATCCGCGACAAAAATATTACCGGACAAATAGAAATATGTATTACCACGCTAGTAAGATAACTCCTAAGCCACTATGAAATACTCGTTGCATGACGTTTTGCAGAGGACAAATATAAAAAAAAAGAATATAAAATTATTAAATGCAAATATTCATACAAATATTGATAGAAATATTTGAAAATAAATGCTTTGTTTTTATTATTAATTTTGCTATATAAAAATATTAACATATTTAGTACTCACTGTTGTGCTGCACAGTGATCCCACGATTAAACAATTAAAATAATAATCAAATTAAAACACAATTTAAACAATGCACAGTGTACACACATTGAACTTTCCATGTAGTCAATTTAACTTTACTTGTACAGATATACACAGCACTGATGTTGCACAACCTTATAGCTACAAATATACCGCTATTACAGCATGTCGGTGACGCGAACTTACGAGATTTTACCCATCCAAAAAGGGTTCAACGCGCAAATCATACAGTCGGGTATATGTAATGCGTTGGTGTATATAGGTGTATACAGTACACAGGCCGCTTCGCGTGCCAGAGTAAAGTTATGGATACCGTTAACATTAGCATGTCCGTGACGTGAACCCTTAAGATTTTCCTCTGCCAAAAATCACTCAACGCTCGTCAAAAAGTTTTCACTTCAAAAAATTTGAGTATTTAGTTTGCCCCCCCCTTCTTAAAATTACCGAATGAATTTCAGCTGTTAGTATGTTTTTGTATATTTTATTGCTATGCAAAAACTTTAAGTTTCCACGTCAAGGGTTTTTTGAGAAAAAAGGCTAGCCGGATATGCGGACAGTCATATGGGTAATGTTATAGGGGTTCCGCTTTTCCTTTTGAGGTACAAGACTTTAAAAACCCAATAAAAAAATATGCAGCACGGCTTTTTTTACTCGGGCAAAACCAGAAAGGGTAGCTACTTTCATATATACTATTCCTTCACACGAACTATTCAAATTTATAATGTTGGTTAAGATTTACCGCTAAAGCATTCAACTGGCTCAATTTATTAATATTGGAACGAATAATAAAGAAATATGGTGACAAAAGTCTCAATAATATACGAGTTCAACTGTACCATAGACAACAAGTAACACCAGAGACAAGTCCAACTTTTACCAAACCATAGACATCCGAATACCGCCGTAGCTAGTGCGCACTCGCGGAGAGCTCTATCTCCTTCCCTCTTTTTAATAATATCATATAAATCAATTATCCACCGCAATGCGGGGTGAGGGAGGGGTTCGATGGGGGTGGATGACGTTGGGCTGCCCCCCTTCGTCTACCGGCAGGTGGACGTATTGGGGGGCGCCTTTAAAAATGTAACAATCGCTGCCGCCGCTTCGAGCGGCGACGCTCTTTTGGAGAGCATTCTCGGCCAGGGATGTACTGGGGCCTGTAGGTAATCATTTTATTTAATGCAACATTAGAGAATTGAAATTATTGTAATTGTTTAAATACTCGGATTTCTATATTCTGTAGTTATTGATATTTCTTTTTTATATGTTCGAGTTCGAATTAGTTTATTTTATCGATATTTTGAGGCTCATTGACTGGAGTTTCCTTTGGAGTTTAAAACAGCTTTTTATTGAAACTAAGTTTCTTATCGTACGTTACATACTGGGCGAATGAGAGTTAGCCCGAAAAGTGTAAGAGTTCGATCGACACTTTTGCTACAGTATAATAGTGTGTGTTCACAAGCGCATGTCAATATATAGGTATATTATTACAGTATAGACGTGCTGCGTGAGCAACAGCTGTACTCGTTTAAGTGCATGTTTTTAGCAAGTATTTTTAAACTCGTGTTATTTTTATCATTAAAGAATGAACTGTGTAAGTGTGACATAGCACTGCCATCTTGGTCTCGTTTTAAAGAGGATTAAGTGTGTGTTAATACTCAGTACCACTCACACGTTCGTGGCACACGGACATCGCATACTCAAAATTCAACCGATAAATTTGACATTTGTAATAGATGTTCAAATAATTTTAAATTCACTTGTATGTATTGCAAATGAATTAAACGATTCGAAACAAAAAATTTGTTTAATGTTAATTAACATTTGTAAATATATTTGTTATTAAAAATGTAAGAAATCTCAAAACAATTCTGAAATCTCCTAAACAAATAAATGTAATTATTGTGATTTTAGTATAATTTCTTGCTTTATATTTAAAAAAAAAACATCGCGTCGAGGTAAACGTAAGACGACTGCCTATGAGTTGTTCGATATTTTGAAAGCCTTTTAATTATCATTCAGTGAGGTTGGCGTGTTCCATACAATGATTTTGTAATATACTACTGTTTATATATATATATATATATATATATATATATATATATATATATATATATCCATCCTTGCGTAGTATAAAATAAAGTCACTTCCCGTGTCTGCCTGTCCCTCTGTACGCTTAGATCTTTTAAACTATGCAACGTATTTTGAAGCGGATTTCACTATCATCCAGATAATTTCTTTTGGGTGGTTTATACATATGATACATGCATGTTATATTTACAGGAAATATAAAAAAGTCAATGTTTCGTATAAAAATAAAATTTTGGGCGCTTTCATTGCTAACGCTGATTAAATTTTACGAGATATATCAAAATGTTGTACTATGGAATTGTGTATTTTAAAAATATCTACAAAAAAGTCCGGGATGGCATATACCTATATCCCACGGATAACCCACAGTGACCATTTTTATACGATTGACATTTATTTTTTTTGTGGGTTATACTTTCGAATTAAATATTTATTTATATTTGACATTTAATGTGGATAAAATTGGCTCTTTACAGCAAATCATTATCATTATTATTTTAGGAGATATCACATATTTAAAATTACCAAAAATCAGTACTCGCGATGCCGATGCCGCGCACAGACTACGGCGGCGGCGGTGGCGCGTGCCTATAAATAGCGAGTCGCAGCCGCGCGTCACCCTGTGCCATTGTATGATTTGCACCGATCGCACGCATTTATTGGAGCTCTCAAGCAAGTAAAATAAAAAAGATAAACACGTGCTTTTCAGCGCTACACTATAAACCACAAAAACAGTTGTAAACATTGTATATAAGGACAGCCTGTAGTATATTCTAGTAATGAGAGTGACATTATTAATCACCCCACAATTACACCACGTTAGTACCTATCGTGCATAGTGTATATGTATATATATATATATAAACATGTATATATATATATATATATATATATATATATAAATTTATATATATTTACACACACATGTACATTGTAAAATTTCGTAAGTCACAGTACTTTAATATATTAAAACTAATGGCTCTTATACAACATAATGATGGTTTTAACAGTAATTTAGACATGTTGCAGCATATTACGGTCTTTATTAGAACCTTTCCACCTTATTTTTTGTTTATGTCAAAACTTAATCAAAATAAACAATGTTTTGAACTATTTACTACACAATCTTGCATTGTTTTTTTTTTAAAGAACTTTCGAAATTAAGTTAAAAGTATTTACTCCTTTCAATTCACGAGCTGAAAGGAAAAACTGATGAAAACTTGCAAATAAAAAAAAATAGTATCTTACCCGTAATTATCGGTAACTATTTCAAAATTAAGATCTAGACTACATCAAAAGATACGCAGTTGATGTATTTTTTATTCAGTTAGATGTATCTTATAATAAAACACAACGGAAATATTAAAAAAAACTAGGCATATATAGTGACAAAAACAAATTTTGAAAATCAAATCGTCAACACCCAATCCGTCCAATCGGTGCGGCGGCCGCGCGCGGTATGCCCGCTATTTCAATTAGTGCCAGACGATGGGCGGAACGGGTGGGTGGAGGGGAACAGGTGGGCTTTAGGTGGGGGCGACCCAGAGGGTCTGTGCGACATCGTATCGCATTGTTTCTCGGTTATTGCTTTGCGTTTTGAGCTGTGGAGATGGGTAGGGGCTGATGGAGGCTGGCGGGTAGTTGGCGACGAATACAGCCTCAATTGTAGGAACACTTATTTGATTCTTTTTATTTATTGAAGTTGTTAATAATAATTTAGATCAAGAGAGTCTTTTACAGGAAACTAGCTGATATCTGCGTTTGCGTAGGACAAATTATTGGTACTTTTTGTCCCTCCCAGGCCTTCAAGATAATAATCTTTCAGAACCTCCCTGTACACAACATCCTTGGTTTTTCTCTTTGGTTGAAATATAACCAAATTCTCAAATCTGGAACTCGTTACATATAACTGGCCATGTGAGAGACAGGTATTCCCCAGATTTCAGCCAATTTCCAACTCTGCCCTTGTTCGTTATTTATAGTCAAAACGTAGCAGAGGGGTTACAGGATTGCAGACGTCTGAATTTAAAATGGTAGTCTGAAGGGATGAGACGAATTTGGTGGATGAAAATGGTTTTCTTTGTTTTTGTCTGTGATAATCTTAGATTCCTGTGATCAATTAAAAAAACTTGTATTTGGCCTGTTTAAGGGTTCCGTATCCAAACTTTATAGTCTTCTTCGTTTGTCCGACTCTATGTCACAGTCGTTTTACTCGCAGACTGTTAGGGCTATGAAGCTGAAATTAGGAATGATTGTTTATATAAATAAATAAATAAATAAATAAATATATATATATATATATATATATATATATATATATATATATATATATATATATATATACATATATAAGTATATTGAATATATTTGGCGTAAATTTTGCAGAAATTCATTATTCACAATTTAAATGAAACTACGTGATGTAGTATTGTTTCTACTGTCTTTAATTTCTTTACCACTACCTAGGTTTCGTTGTATTACAACATCTTCAGGTGGACTATTAGCAAAGATCTTTGGTAATAGCCCACCTGCAGGTGTCATACAACGAAACCTAGGTTGCGGTAAAGAATTTAAATAAATTAGACATTATACTACATCACGTAGTTTCATTTAATTGTGAATATATAAGTATATGTTAGACGTCAATACTTTGGAGCGCTGAAATTCCTCCGGGAAATCTTCTTTCAATATATCTTGTTGTAACATTATAAAAACAACCTCATAGAGGCAACAATGAGTCCATTGTATTGTGCCATCGCTATGTAAGTATGGTTTGTATGCCACACGTCTTTGACTTTCATTTAGAGTGTCCACAAATCGAGAGTGAGACAAAAAGGCGTTCATAATAGGGATACAATACCCTAAATATAAAAGATGAGTAAATATTTTAATTTCAACGTAGGGTGCATAGCAATATAACGTATATTTATCGTACATTGTCGTATGTCTATTGTACGTTGTTTATTTATCGTACATTGTCGTATGTCTATTGTACGTTGTTTATTTATCGTACATTGTCGTATGTCTATTGTACATTGTTTATTTATCGTACATTGTCGTATGTCTATTGTACATTGTTTATTTATCGTACATTGTTGTATGTCTATTGTACATTGTTTATTTATCGTACATTGTCATATGTCTATTGTACATTGTTTATTTATCGTACATTGTCGTATGTCTATTGTACATTGTTTATTTATCGTACATTGGCGTATGTCTATTGTACATTGTTTATTTATCGTACATTGTCGTATGTCTTTTGTACATTGTTTATTTATCGTACATTGTCGTATGTCTATTGTACATTGTTTATTTATCGTACATTGTCGTATGTCTGCTGTACATTGTTTATTTATCGTACATTGTCGTATGTCTATTGTACATTGTTTATTTATCGTACATTGTCGTATGTCTATTGTACATTGTTTATTTATCGTACATTGTTGTATGTCTATTGTACATTGTTTATTTATCGTACATTGTCGTATGTCTATTGTACATTGTTTATTTATCGTACATTATTGCATACGTACATTTATCGATACATTACAGGTAACCTATTCGTAACGATAAGCAATTAAAAATGAATACAAAAATACACAGAAACTTCAAAACATAAGGACGATACATTTCAACAAATTTACTTTCACTCATCATAAACAAATCACACTCTGGTGAGACCTCGATCAGGTGGTTCAGCAGTTGAATACTGCGAGAAATTGAAGAGTTCCGAAATAATTCGGTTCTGGCGAGTGGTATAGCAAACAGGTGATGATTGCGTGAACGTAGGAAGTTGTGATATATGAATCAATAATACAGAGTGGAATGAAACTTTGCATACACAAGTCAGAGGAAATGGATAGGAAATAGAAAAGGGAAGTAGCCATATTGTCTCATGTATAGATATTGGAGGAACGTCTTTTGCACACGTACAATTATCAAGCTGTATTTGGCTTCGTGTGGGCTCCAAATCGTGGAAACGGATTCTAATCAGCTCTGCACCAATAAAGAATAGGTGAAATTGATGACACAGATTGAAAATATTCTGAATTATGCGACACAAATCCAAGAAGCAGGCGAATTCGTGACATATATCAAAAATCTTTTGAATTGTGCAACACGAATCCAAGTTTTCAAATTGATTTTTTGCTACATTTACAATATGCCCAGGAAAACGTCAATCGCGAATCAATCACGGAGCTGGTGTGACGCTGCAACCATTCACCATCTGCTACATCCTTGGCGACAACAAAAAGTTTCATTTCAATATTGTTTACCAGTATCATGAAAAGTAGAGGCTCGAGATTCGAATCCTGGCTCACTGCCGATCGTGTAAAGTAAGTAATACGTACGAGTAGGCTCGTACGTATTGTTTTCTATCCGCAAGATACGAAGAGAAAAATCGTAATAGTGGAATGGTGAACCCTGCCTGGTCAAGATGATTTAATGAGACATCATTATCTACAAGATTGAAAGCTTTCTGGTAGTCAAAAGATGCAACATCTACTAATATAATATGTTGCACTTTTAATATATCTACTGTATCATGTCACACTTAGTGAGATTGTGTCACCAAAATAATATGTTGCACTTTTAATATATCTACTGTATCATATAATATGTTGCACTTTTAATATATCTACTGTATCATGTCACACTTAGTGAGATTGTGTCACCAAAACTAAACACCGTAGAGCTATATATAACATATAATTACGTAGTATGCATAGTTAATTGTACAATCAAACTAAAAATAAGTTTAAAAAAATTAAAATAATTTTATTTTAAACGTTTAAAAAATCGTGGGCGAAAAGCCACTCGATTTAAATCCGGATGGTCTTGATCGATGCCGATTTGTTTGTCTTGGTAATAGCCTTTCAGTCCTACAACAAAGATCACGACTAACAAATTTAAAACCTGTCAAGTGCGAGTAAAAATCGACAACGAGGGTACCGTACATATTTAGGTAGTTATAAACATTTAAGGGTATAAAGTATTTCTATTTAATTGTTAACAAATATAAATTTTTCACGTCAATATATTGCTTCACAATCATAAAAACATGGCGCAAATTTAAAAAATTGTGACATCTGGAATAGCTTTATTTTTTTACAACCTTTGCGTAGGCTTCCAAAATTCTGTTTTTTTGTACTTTTTGATTCAGTAGCGTCAAGAGCGGGCATATTTCTTTTGAATATTTTTCTATATATCTATAAAAATACACTACTTAAAATTAGGAAAAAAATATTTTCGATATCTTCATAACTAAACCTTTATAATGACACCTCAGACTACACATAGAATAGAAAAAAACCCACCACTACAATTTTTTATTATCTGGTGAGTTACTGTTATCTAGTGAGTTACATGTTGGTTAATATGTTTTACTACGAAGCACAAATTTCAAGTTTCTACGTCAAATAGTTTCTGAGAAAAGCGGTAGTGACTGACAGACACGTGAATAATCTCGTAAAATTCCTTTTAATTTTTGAAGTACGAAGCCCTAAAAATATTAGACCCGGGATGACCGAAAAACACAAAAATCGCATTCGTAACATGTCAACTGAGCAAAAGGAAATCTCCAAATAAAGAACAGTGCTCGTCACCAAAACATGTAATAGACGCAACTCCAAAGATAACAAAATGTTTAAAAAGTTTAAAAAACATGTAATAGACGCAACTCCAAAGATAACAAAATGTTTAAATAAAACATGCAAAATGTTTAAAAAAAACATGTAATAGACGCAACTCCAAAGATAACAAAATGTTTAAAAATAACATGCAAAATGTTAAAAAAAACATGTAATAGACGCAACTCCAAAGATAACAAAATGTTTAAATAAAACATGCAAAATGTTTAAAAAAAACATGTAATAGACGCAACTCCAAAGATAACAAAATGTTTAAAAATAACATGCAAAATGTTAAAAAAAACATGTAATAGACGCAACTCCAAAGATAACAAAATGTTTAAAAAGTCATCTCTCGATTGAAAACAAGTTTAAACATTGTTCAAGTGTTTACCTAGATGAATTTAGAAAAATAATTATACAAATAATTAGGAAAAGTAAACCATAAAGAGATACACAGTAATGAAGGAAAGTAAACCATAAACACTGTTCCTAATAAAAATGTTTAAAATTAAGTTTCACTATTATTATCCCGAGAATACTTATAACATTCATATGGTTGGTATAACAAAGATATTAATTACTATTAATAAACTCATTAAAACAATAGAATAAATATTCCGAATTTATTTCAATGATCCAAAGCGGCAATGGCGCGTTTCATAGACAAATTCTAAAGTATGAGGTTTTGTCTATGATTGTGGACATAAATTACATCTGTCACATCAGATGGCGTCTTCAGAACATCGTTAAAATTTATACTATTTTTTGCTGGTCTCCGTTTTTATTGATTTTTTCTTTTTTTTCCAGTTACAAAAGAGCATGGAAGAGAACTATTTTTGAAAACGTCATTAGAATAGCATATATAAATACTAGTTAATTTAAACTTTCGCTATAAAACTTGAGAAAAATGTCACAATTCCTTTTAACATATTCCAACAATAAATTAGAATATTACTTAAATTTTATTTAATTAAAAATTTTCATTAATAAATTTAGCTCTAGGTGCTACACACAGTTGGTTGGCTGTAAGAGTCCGCCATAGATGTTAATTAGATAAATAAATTTATTAATTAATTAAATAATGCTTCTCCTGGATAGTTTCGATTGCACGAGTTGAACTACATGTAACCGTTTTCTTTAAAATAAATCTAAACACAATTGAATTGGTAAGAACTGACGTGATGTTAATATATATTTTTCGAAATGTCAACTTTTTTAGGTTATACCAAAGATAAACTTAAATTAAGGTCGGGATAGTGTTTGACAGATGAAGGTATGACGAGTTTGCCGTATACTGAGTTTATTAGGAGCGCTTTTATTTATTCTCTATTTATGCAAGGTATAATAACTTTCTATTCCAAGTTTACTAGTAACGGTGAACATATTTAATACTTTAATACGGAAGTTCCATAAAAACCGGTCCTACAGAAAAAATCGGACCGATTGTGACCGCTTCTCACCGATCCGAAGTTACCGAGTGAAAATTCACTAGAACAGAACATATGATTGAACATGCTGTAACGGAGATAGCAGACATTTAGTCGGCGGCGCGTGCATCTTGACTTCTGCAGAAGTTCGTGAAAAGTCGGTTACTAATCTTGACCCACAAAAGTCGGCAGCTGACGGCCACCGGCTAACCGATTAGGAAAGTCGATCTCCTGCATTGCGTCTCGGAACTTTACTATGACGCAATATTTTTCTAAACTTTTGCAAAAAATCTCAAACAGTTTACAGTTGTTTCCTTAAGTTTCCTTTCGCAAACTTAAACTACACTTAGAACTGATGATTACAGTATTTTAGGATAAAATATAGAAAATAAAAAATAGGAAAAAATAGGAAAGTAAATTAAACTATAATGTTAAGAAAACAATAGAAATTTTTGAAAATAGTTAACACCCTATTCGGGTACAGCCCACACACATCTACTTCCAGCGTTCGCGGTCTGCTGCGAGGGTCGTCCAGTTCTTTGTTCCTGCTCCTTTTTCTATCCCATCCGCCTAGCGTGTGTACCAAACATAGTTTTGGAAAATTTGCTTATGTTTCCTTCAAAGTTTGATCTAAGACTTACGTAAACGAAAAGTTTAATTTCGTAGTGCGAGTTTCGTTTCGTAGTGGGAGTTTAATTTCGTAGTGCGAGTTTAATTTCGTAGTGCGAGTTTATTTTCATAGTGCGAGTTTAATTTCGTAGTGCGAGTTTCGTCTCGTAGTGCGAGTTTAATTTCGTAGTGCGAGTTTTATTTCATAGTGCGAGTTTAATTTCGTAGTGCGAGTTTAATTTCGTAGTGCGAGTTTCATTTCGTAGTGCGAATTTAATTTCGTAGTGAGAGTTTCATTTCGTAGTGCGAGTTTTATTTCGTAGTGCGAGTTTCATTTCGTAGTGCGAGTTTCGTCCCGAGTAGACATTTTCACATTTATAAACATTAATGGTGTGTAATATTCCTATTAAACTATTTACAAAATTTTAATTTTTTAGAAACAAAATAGATTGCCTACTGTATTTTTTACATGCGCATATTTAAAAAATATTTTTTATGTGATATAATTACAAATTGACGATTTTTTCCTTTACTTCTGCTGCGAAACCTTGCTTCTTGCCATAATTCATGATTCTAAGTCAACGGAAGTACACTACAGGTTTTGACTTTTTTGCGAGTGTTAAAATATACAATACAAATGGCCGTATTTTTCGTTTTTTTTATTACGTTGACTTAGAAGCTTGATATTTTTACAGCTCCAAGTAACCATAGACTTAAGTATTTGATATTAATTTCAACTTGATACCTCCGCATGTTCATGAGAAAAAGGGTCTTGACGCACTGACAGACGGATAACGAAGTGATCCTAAAAGGATTCATTTTTTTCCTTTTGAGGTACGGAACCCTAAAATACCTTTTAAAAGGCCATATCTTTTTGTCGTGTGAACCAAAATACTTCACGATTTTACAGCAATCTAAGGCTATAGGCCTCAGTATATGATATTAATTTTAACTCCATATCTTAAGTCGCTTCTGAGAAAGAAAGCTTTGACAAATAGAAGAACGGACGGACAACCAAGCAATCCTACAAGGGTCCCGTTTTTTTCATTTAGAGAGACGGAATTTTTTTCTTTTGAGGTACGGAATCCTAAAAATACCTTTTAAAAGGTCATATCTTTTTGTCGTGTGAACCAAAATACGTCACGATTTTATAGCAATATAAAACTATGGATCTCAGTACACGAAATTAATTTCACCCCATATCTGAAACCAGTTTTGAGAAAAAGAGTTTTGACAGACAGACAGACGAACAACCAAGTGATTATATAAGGATCCCGTTTTCTTCGGAACAGAACCGTAAAATGCTCCCGTACACATGATACATTGATTGGATTTTCCAAAAAGTTAATTGTTAATTTGTACCATGCAGACGTATTTATTTTGGTTTTGATGGAAATAACCATAAATTTATTTCCATTGTTGAACTTGCTTTGAGGCTAAAGCCAGTATTTAACACATCAAGTAATTATTTAATAAACAACCGTTTGATTAGATTAAGCTCCATTTAGTTCTAAGCTTCAGTTCATGAGATAGCTTATAATGCATAAACACAAATACCTTTATGGGGGTTGTGACCCGGGCAACGGATTCGTTATATCGAGATGACCGGATTAAGTGGACGCAGGGTCCAGTTCATTATCGGAGGAATTAGGGCGGTAATACGCACAAAGGTAATGAATGACCAGAGGTCGCCGATGGGGGTTGTCCGAAAGTGGCAGTTCGGTTAGCAAATGGAGATGAAATGTAGTGAACGGAGATGAAGATTTCTGTTTTATTGTGAAAAGCCGATTACATTTATTAAAAATATTTTGGCGTATGACAACGTCTTCCTCAGGATTAGACGGGCATACGTTATTATTATAAGATGTCCGGGATTTCTGGGATCGTATTGGAACTTGTGATGTTGTTCCGTGTCCAGGAATGTAATAAGTTGTCCCGAAAATGATACATGATAATTCTTAAAAAATTTCCTTGTTTTCTTTTTTATTTATTGAAATGTTTATTGTGGACCAATAATATCATTGCCGCATTGAAATTTTACTAGCTTCATTAGTGGGAAACCCGAAATCGGATGACTATGGAACTTATCAAATCATAATTGAAAATTCGAGTTAATCGCCAAATGCGGTGCGAAATCTAAGAGTTACCATATACGATAGTAAAAAATTAATTTAAAAAAAATTAATTTATAATTAAAACAACTACTGCCATTATTAAATGACGAAAGACGACTTTTAAGACTTAAAGGTCAATTGATGGCTCAAAGAGAAGTACATCGTTCCAAATTTCTATTGTCAACTATTAGCAATTTTGTAATTTGGATAAATCTGATTAACATAACGACTGTTTTTGTATCATTATTTAATAACTTTTGTTAAAAAGATTTTTGATGTGAAACATCTATAGGCGGAGGTATAAACCGGATCGTTGGCGTGGCAACGCTTGCCGTGGCGACGAGTCGCCATGCTATACTAAGGTATATATATAGTCTATATGTAGTAGAGTGCACGGTATGGCGACGTGTCGCCATGCGCAACCGACTACGCGACCCCCTCCTCACTCAGTTCGACGCTGTTGTTTACTACGGTACACATAACCTGTGCTTCATTATTTTTGTATTAATTGTAAATAAATGTTTATTAAATAAAGTCACCATTTTCTATAAGAAATTCGTAATACTTTATTTTTTCATTATGCTTTATTTAGTTCCTGTAATAATCTTGCCTTTTATGCATATTACTTGTACGAACACGATGTTTCATATTTGCCAGGCGTCCCGTGACGGCTCACTTTTTTTTATTCTGATAGTAGGTACAAAAAATTATGCGTGTATGTACGTGCGTTAGAATTTATATTTCTTTCGCATAATATAAGAATAACTTTATTTAGCACAAAATTAATTAATGCAAATAACATAATAAAAGGACTGGAGCGTGATTATACGCAGGGTTCGCAAAATATAAATTCAATCAAATAGTTAAATTTTCAAAATTAAAATGTATGCAAAGAATTTTTAAATTTACCAAAAAAATCTAAATAAAGTTTAATTAATAATAAAAATAAATGGATATGCTGAAAAATTATTATAATTTATAAATTTCAGGTGTTTAATAAATTATTAAGTAATAATTTATAACGCAAATAAATATATATCGACACCTAACCTCATTTCGAGAAATATGCTCAAAATATGTTTTAATTTAGTTGAATATTCAAAATGAATAAATATTTTTTATTATATGGACCACTATTTAATTTAAATTCTTAAAAAATATTTTTATATATAACTTAGATTTGTATGAATGTAAAACGCGTGTTGTGTATTTACAAATACCTCAATAACTATCACGAATATAGCATCAGTCAAGCATGAAAATAAATGTTTAGTGAGCAACTTCATCCTGTTGATTTCTGTTGCATCGTGCGCGTGTATCGTGACCAACTTCATACTTTCAATTTTTGTTGCATCTACTACTCTCATCATTTTTTTATAACTCTCCTAAAGAAGTATAACTTCAAAACCTTTTTTTAATTATTTTTATTGATCGGAGTGTTTTTCTGGGTCCAAACAAGCCCTTTGTTGGATCAAATTAATTTTGTTTGCGCGCCTTGTAGTTTTAATATGTTAACATATTAAAATTAAAAAAAAATGTAGTTTAGTATGTTGATTTTAATAAAAAAATATTTTTTAACGATCTATTGAAAATATATATTTAATTTTATAACACTGCTAGCCGACAAGAATTAAGTCGAAAAGAGCCGACAAGATGCGAAGCTGGCCGAATTAAATCGGAAAGAGCCGACAAGACGCGAAGCTGACCAAATTAAGTCGGAACGAGCCGACAATACGCGAAGCTGACCGAATTAATTCAGAAAGAGCCGACAAGACGCGAAGCTGACCGAATTAAGTCGGAAAGAGCCGACAAGACGCGAAGCTGACCGAATTAAGTCGGAAAGAGCCGACAAGACGCAAAGCTGACCGAATTAAGTCGGAAAGAGCCGATGATACGTGAAGCTGGCCGAATGGAAAGGCGTGTTTTTCCATTACAAAGTTTTAACTCCTATCCAAACGCACCACTAGATGTTTCACATCAATAAATAACTTCACTTCAAAGATGTTTTATTTTTAACTTTTCCCCTGATGTCACATAAGGGGAAAAGTTACATTCGTACAGTGTCGCAGAAATATTCCGGAAAAGATGGTTATATATATATATATATATATATATATATATATATATATATATATATACATATCAATTGAAAGAAATTAAGCACTTATATCTTAGAAAAAAAAACAAAAATCAAGTAATAAAAATATAATTTGATAAATGGTCAAATGATAATCTGTCAAATGATATTTTATGATTCGAGTTTAATTTTTGACATTTGAATATGGCAGCTTTTTCGGGCTAGATACGGTGGACGTTCTTTCCGTAACAGAACGTCCACCGTATCTAGCCCGTCCTACGTCTGCTTCTTGATCCAAGATAGTGACGACAAACAGTCATACTAGATGTAGACAGTGTTTCTATTGGAATTTTCCATTCGAATTTGAACTGCCCGATAACAAGGTATTTCCAATCACCGGTCCATTATCCGTATCTGCAGTGTCAATAAATTCCATGACGCTATCAGCAATATCTTCTCTGCTGTAGGTTCCGTATTTCAAAGTCAGGTAAATACTAATTTCGACTTGAATCAAAATAATACTATAATACGAAAGGTAACGAATACATAACCGTCAAGCTTACACACCACTGACTGCTGCATTATTGACTGGATAATGTAAAAGTGCAACAAAATATTTAGGGATAATGTAAATAAATATTTCTAAGTACCCTCACGTGTCATAGTTAATAGAGTCCTTGGTATTCCATAATTTTGACAGCTTTATTAATATTTTGACGTTGTATTTTGACAGATGCCACACACACCACAACTACAAAGTATTAATATCCAAAAAATATAATGTTTAAACAAAGTGTAACTTTAAAAATATGACGATTTTACTTATCCCGATCGCTAAATTGACAGTATTAGCATTTACACTGTTAAAAATATTTAAATCGTACATCAGGCAATTATAAATCAAGTGTATTTTTAAGAAAAATCAGTTTATTTTCTATGAGAGTTTTTAAATGCTATTTTTACGGAATTCTTTGATATAATATTAAAAACAGCTTCACGCCGCCAGCGACATCCGTCCAAATAATAAAAATATCTATGATTTATTACTGGTCTGCAAAACAAAAAAAAAAAGATGACATTTGTCATTGTCTTACATATTTTGACGTTTCGCTGCTAGATATTTTCTTTTCTATCTTATTTATTAAAACCCACACTTGACATTGGCAAAGATTCTCTGTGGAGAGAACGAACGCCATATAATCAAAGATAAAGATTTATTACGCTCTTTTTTACTGAAATATTTATTACATTAACACTCTTTGAGCCAAGAATATGAAACAAAGTATAGGTTGTATCCCGTTGTATCCTTTGTACACAATATGTAACGTACTATATCATGAAACTCGAAGGCTCCAGGGGGTCTTTGAAAATATCCACGCACAACTCGAAAAGAGCGAAGAAAACATATGTTTTGACAACACAGAACGAAATGTCAATGTCAGTTGACAATTTATTTTTAATTGGTATAGGCAATGGGGACACATTAAAAAAAAAACTATCGATATCGATTATTTTTTGTAATCGTTCCTAAACATTAATTACGATCATTAGTTAGATTTTTGTCGAAATTCTTATTTCATACCAACAATTCTTGATGTATTAAAAATACAATATATTAGTTTTTTTTCACGTTTTTAAGTTTTTTTTTCTTTTGTATTATAGTTCTAAATAGTATTTCATTTTTTCCTCTTATCTGATTTTCAATCGCTTAAACGGCCAATGGAGTAGAAAAAAATTAAGACTGGGTTCGTTTCGCAATATCGCGTTGATTAAGGTGAGAATGCGAAGACAGGTGAATACTGCAGGCTATTCGTGTGCGCTATGTTATTTTTAAATTTTTTTTATATAAAATAAGCTTCTCATCTCTTCTCTAAGTCTTCTCATGTAACAGCCAGGAATGTAAAGTGCTGTTAAACCCAAGATCGTTGGAACATCGGTATAACTTAGTGATGACCTATTCTTATTCAGATATGAGTGTGTATTAAGGGACTCACGTTTTACGGATGTTTATAATCGGCACCTCGGTGTAGTGATGGATAGGCGGCTTTCATTTCACGATCACGGTATTGATACTTATAAGTATGGATTTAGGATACTCGAGTTTGTCATGAGACATTCTCGATAATTCCGTGACATTATTAACTCTATAAAGGCTTTGTGTAATACCCTAGTGTGTAGTAAATTGCAAATAAGTCCAGTCGTTTCGTTGTCATGTCATAGTTCGTCGTAACATGTACTCCTGAATTTTATTTTAATCTGAAATTATAACGGAAAAACTGATTCTAAATTAAATCAAAAACGCCGCATGGAGGACTTGCGATCTTCATATATTGCTCTCATCGCGCCCAAAGAAGTTTCACTTCCATAAATGAACAAGTCAACCATGTGTATAATTTCAGATCAAAACAACTCAGTTTTTGAATAAATCGGATGTATTCGGCGTTCAGTCGAAAAGTAAAACTGTGGCCGAACATGCTGAGCGCCGAAATAGTAGGCGAATATTCTTTGCAATTATGCATAAAGTATAACTGGATCGTTGAGGAAAAATCAAGATAATTATATAATTCTACGCGGGTAAAACCGGGGGACACAGCTGTAGCTACTATAAATTGCTATTATATATAATTAGCTATTGCTATTATACGATCGAGTAAATATTTTTTGGTGTTGTTGCTGCACAATGTATATAAATCTAGTTCAGAGTTCTTTCTTTGCGCTAGATTGTGTGATTTCATTATTTTTTTGTTTGTACAGTAACAATTTTTCGTTTATTCTGACTAAATAAATCGTAACAAATTAAACTCTCTCTTTAGGTTTTATTACTATTATCAGAATCTTACTTTATTTCCAAAATGTCAAATTCTTTTTTCTTTTTTTACCCGGCAATCAACTTTTAGTTGCCAGTTAGTTGAGTATTTTACAAAAATTAAAATTGTTCAGTTTCATTCCTACAGTGTTTCATTATTCGTTTCAAAATTATAACTCCATACAGTGTAGCGTATTTTTTTTGCGTCCTGTTATATAAGTGACAGATTTTTAGTTCAAAGAAAGAGGTAGTTAAGTAAAAAATACAGAACTTGCTAATGAGTTATTTCGAAAATTATTTTCATATATCATTTCAGTTGTTATGAAAAAGCACATGTAATAAAATTGTAACAGAGAAAATTCTGTACGTGGAAAATATTTTGAAAAAAATGACTGATTTAGCATATAGGATGATAATGAAAGTTGGAAAACCTGTTTTTTACAATTTTTGTCTGGATGTCTGCATGTTATTTTGTCCGTCAATATATAATTTTAGTTGTTGTGAAAATACACATGTAATAAAATTGTAACAGAGTAAATTCTGTACGTGGAAAATATTTAAAAAAAAGTAATTGATTTTGCGTCTAGAGTAATAATAGAAGCCGGAAAACCTGGTTTTTATAATTTTTGTCTGTCCGGATGTTATTTTGTACATCAATATATCATTTTGTTGTTGCGAAAAAACACATGTAATAAAATTGTAACAGAGAAAATTCTGTACGTGGAAAATATTTTGAAAAAAATAACTGATTTAGCATATAGGATGATAATGAAAGTTGGAAAACCTGTTTTTTACAATTTTTGTCTGGATGTCTGCATGTTATTTTGTGCGTCAATATATAATTTTAGTTGTTGTGAAAAAACACATGTAATAAAATTGTAACAGAGTAAATTCTATACGTGGAAAATATTTAAAAAAAAGTGATTGATTTAGCTTATAGAGTGATAATAGAAGCTGGAAAACCTGTTTTTTTATAATTTTTGTCTATCTGTATGGATGTCATTTTGTTCATCAATATATCATTTTATTGTTACCAAAAAACACATGTAATAAAATTGTAACAGACTAAATTCTGTACGTGGAAAATATTTCAAAAAAGTGATTGATTTAGCTTATAGAGTGATAATAGAATCAGGAAAACCTGTTTTTTACAATTCTTGTCTGTCCGGATGTTATTTTGTACATCAATATATCATTTTGTTGTTGCGAAAAAACACATATAATACAATTATAGCAGAATAAATTCTATACATGGAAAATATTTTAAAAAGAGTGATTGATTTAGCGTATAGAATAATAATAGAATCCGGAAAATCTGTTTTTTACAATTCTTGTCTGTCCGGATGTTATTTTGTACATCAATATATCATTTTGTTGTTGCGAAAAAACACATATAATACAATTATAGCAGAATAAATTCTATACATGGAAAATATTTTAAAAAGAGTGATTGATTTAGCGTATAGAATAATAATAGAATCCGGAAAATCTGTTTTTTACAATTCTTGTCTGTCCGGATGTTATTTTGTACATCAATATATCATTTTGTTGTTGCGAAAAAACACATATAATACAATTATAGCAGAATAAATTCTATACATGGAAAATATTTTAAAAAGAGTGATTGATTTAGCGTATAGAATGATAATAGAAGCCGGAAATCCTGTTTTTAACGTTTTTTTGAACCTGTGCGCTATTGCTATTGAACAGGCGATTGAAGAGTTTTGTTATGAATATTGCTTTTTTTAGAATTTTCGTTTAGTAATCTTTCACATTCAATATGATTTCACCAAAACATGTGTGTGTATTACATCGATAACCTATGCTCAATTGCTATTAAACGAAAGAGTGAAGGATTTTGTTAAATTTCATTTCAATTTTGCTATTTATTTAATATTGTATTTTAAAGGTTATCCCATAAAATGTTTGGGGTGATGGTTAAGTTATATTACTACGATTTTTGAAATGTACAACAAATAAAAGGAGAATAATTGATCTAAATAAAAATATTTTATGGTATTTTTAATTGCACTTCGAAAGACAATTATAATTATTCACATAAACAATTATAATAGTTCACATAAATTATAATTATTCACAATTATAATTATTCACATAAATTATAATTATTCACATAAACAATTATAATTATTCACATAAATTATAATTATTCACAATTATAATTATTCACATAAATTATAATTATTCACATAAACATCATTTGATGGGGTGTGCAAAAATATTGTATCTCAAGTTTTCTCGAAGCGCATAAACTTGCAAAATATATATAACTGCGAAATATTTAAAAATAACTTACCTACTGCGCTGTGCTGTACAGAAGATGGGCGGACAAACATGATTAATTTATATGCTTCCTAGCTTACTGCGGAACTTTAAAAAGAGCAAGGCTTTTTTAATTTCTTCGATATAAAATCGCATTCAACAATACTAAGTCCACAATTAAATGAAACTACGTGATGTAGTATTATTTCTACTTTCTTTAAGTTCTTTACCACGACCTAGGTTTCGTTGTACAACATCTTCATGGGGACTATTAACTAATCTTTGCTAATTGCCCACTTGAAGATGTTGTAATACAACGAAACCTAGGTCGTGGTGAAGAACTTAAAGAAAGTAGAAATAATACTTCATCACGTAGTTTCATTTAATTGTGAATAATGAATTTCTACAAAATTAACACTAAATATATTCAATACTAAGTCCAATTAATTTTATAGACAAAATTATCGATAAGAGGACAACACTAACATTAACGTGAAATAAATATATTTACACAAAAACTCTGTAAGTTTTCTAAATATTTTCCATGTGCAGAATTTACTCTGTTACAATTTTATTATATGTGTTTTTTCACAACAACTAAAATGATATATTGACGCATAAAATAACATGCAGACATGCAGACAAAAATTGTAAAAAACAGGTTTTCCAGCTTCCATTTTCATGATATTTTAACATATACCTTTATTTACATATTTATGCATATTATTCTGTAATTTCCATATACGAAAGAGTAATTTCTGTGCGGATTTTTCAAAATAGATTAAAAAAATATGGTATCCATTACTTCCACAGTACCTGTGAAATATTCATTTACTGAAATATTTTGATGTGTAGCACTAAAATCAAGGCCTTTGTACTAAATACGGTTGTTTTAACAATATAATAACGAATAAATCCAAAATCGCCAAAAAACAGCGAACGCAATTTTTCGAAGTGCGACTTATGTTGCTAAAGACGATTTTAACCGATGTGTAGTATCAAAATCAGGACATTTGTTCTAAAAGCAGTTATTTCAATAATATAATAACGAATAAATTCAAAATCGCCAAAAAACAGCGAACGCAATTTTCCGCGTGACACTAAGTGTGACTTGTGTCCCAAAAACATTCTAACGGTTTTTTCGCTTTCTTTTTCTAACACATATCATTGCGTCTATACATCATTCCGGTCCCTCCCACCTTTGTTCATCTATCTAGTATAATACGTATATTTGTAGTTATATGTATATATCGCAATGTTACTGCAGGAGGTGATAAGGTAATGACATAGATAGGACTCAGACTATCTACGAAGCATAATTTACATTGCGTCTTATAAAAAGTGTCTTCTAGACAGTTACAAATGTACAATCTTATTCTTTCTTATCGCTTTTTAATTAATTTAAATTGGATACAGAGCGAAGGGGTTGATAGATATGTATATTTATACTGACCTATATTTATATTACAACATCGCTTTAATTTACTTAAATTGGACACAGAGTGAAAGGGTTGGTAGATACGTATATTTATACTGATCTATATTTATATTACAAGCTTTTTTATTTGTTTTCAATGCATACGAAGCGTCGGTAAAAGAAGCCACCCTAATGTTCGGCAAATGTTAGTAACGAAGTTTTGAAGTATATTGTAGGTAATGGCAGTTAATACAAAATCCAAACGGGCGAAGCCTCGGGGAAAAGCCAGTTTAAAAAAAATGTACCAAATTGTTGTCGTTATAAAACAGGGGTACCTATTTAATATTTTATAATATTTTTTACTGATCTACATTTATAAGTGTTTTCTGATCTATATTTATAAATGTTTTCATTTGTTTGGAACGCGTACGAAACGTCGGTAAATGACGCCACCCTAACGTTCGGCAAATGTTAGTACCGAAGTTTTGAAGTATATTGTAAGTAATGGCAGTTAATACAAAATCCAAACTGGCGAAGCCTCGGCGAAAAGCCAGTTTAAAAAAAATGTACCAAATTTTGTCCTTATAAAATAGGGGTACCTATTTAATATTTTATAATATTTTTTTATGTAATACATAAACAGGTACCGCGTCCGAAGTGTACTGCATTAGTATATAGGTTCTGCCGTTTATTTTCAGCTGGTTCTACGTACACACGCGTATGTACTTAAACTGTTTACATAGAGTAGGTACATTGAACACAGATATAATAAGTACATAAGCAAATTAATACAGGGGGTGGATATCGAAAGGTAGGTATCAGACGCGGTAGCGAGCGGAAAATGCGTATACAGCGTGTTGTCTTGCCGAGAGTGTATAAATAAATATTTGATCGAATTTGTTTAAGAAAGTTATAAAGTTATTCTGAAGGTAATTTTAGAATTATATAGTTATAGGTGTTCTTAAATGTCTATATTTCATCAAATCAATTAATTACAATCAAACACTGTGTGGAAGCTAGCGAACTCTGTTATATATGTATATAATAAATATCCTATAATTGGACCACATAATCTTTAAGCGTTATCTCACTAATGTTATAAATATGGAACAGTTGGCCGATAACTGCCGACTTTTATGGAACGATGCCGGTAAATGGCTTTCAACCGACTTATCGCACAATTTAAGATGTGTGTGTACGTGTTCACTTGTATTTTCTATCTTTTTCTCTGTTAGCGCATTTTAACTCTTAAGGGCCTTCCACCTACTGACGTTCAAAGATTACGACGCCTAATTGAGGAAGATCCTCGATTGACGATTCGACAATTGGCAGATGAGCTACATTGCAGTCATGGCATCACAGAAACACACTTGCACGAGTTGGGGAAAGTTTAAAATACGGTGTGTGGATACCCCACGAGTTGCCATTTTATCACCTACAGTAGAAAGTTGATACTTGTCAACAGTTATTACCATTGAAATGTAACTTTGACTGGCTGAATAAGCTAGTATCTGGCGATGAGAAGTAGTGGGATGGCTGGATGTCGGAGAAACAGGAGTTTTAATATCTAAATCTAAAATAAGTACCAAGATGGTAATGCTCAGCCCCTGGTAGAATATCAAGGGCATTATTCATTGGAAGTTGCTTTCAGGGGGATCTACGATTATTGCAGATATTTACTGTGAACAATTGGACCGATTAGCTAACAAATTGAGTAGTCAACAGGATCGAGTTTATTTTCTACATGATAATGCTAGACCACATGTTGCAAAACTCACTCGTGATAAATTAGAAGAGCTCGGCTGGATTCTACTCATTGATCCATCATATTCACCGGACATTGCGCCCTCTGATTACCATTTATTCAGGGTTCTAAGTAACCATTTACATGAAAAAAAATTCGAAGTTAAAGAAGGTCTCCAAAACGACTTCGCACCGTTTCTTGAATCAAAGTCACCGGAAGTTTACATATTGTCACTGCCAACTAGATGGCGACAAGTAGTAGATATTAATGGTGCATAATTAAATTAAATTTATAGCAACATAATTTTTTTAATAAAAGTTGTTGACGGCATTGTCAATATATCTTTTACAGGCGTTTTAATTATAAAATTGTATAATTCCACCCAGAATTAGAAGTTGATTTTTGGATTTTTCCCTTCACTGGTACTATAAGACCTCCCATTACGCCGACTTTCATGACTGCAGGTGGATCGGAAGTAGGTTCCCTATAGGTTTTGATGATCAGCGAGTAGGTTGTGGTATAAGTAAAGAAATAAATCGTTTTTTGTAACGTGTAAGGCTATATAGTATCCAACTTGATGGACGAAAAATCAAGCGATCTTATAAGCGTGTCGTTTTTTCATTTCGAGGAATAGAACCCCAAAAACATGTCAATTTTAGGTAAATAATTTATAATATTTTGTTTTCTTTTGAAGAAGCACCTCTTTGACACGATTTGGATCGATGTAATACAGGGCTTCCCAACCTTTTCTGCGCTGAGCCTCCTCGGATTATTAAAAATATATTTATCCATTTGGGTTAAAGACATACGTACTATACAACACTATTGTATGATATGTAGATCTTCAACCCAAACGATCCATCGTACAAAAGTATTGCACAATTGCAATTGTATTGCAGATCTAGGGTCCGCCTAAAGTAGATTCCTTTTAATGTTTTGTCGTAACATTTTGTTTACATTTTTTGGTTAGTCATTTTTCTTATAAATTATAGAAAAACTTGTTAAACGCGAGTAGAACTCGCACGAGAAGAGTTCCGTACACATGTAGGCATTTATTAACATTGATTTTATATAGTATATCTATTATACTATTTATAAAATTTTAATTTTTTTGAAATGAAAATATATTGCTTCCTATATCTTTAATAGGTACATATTTAAAAACATATTTTTTGGAGTTTACTCCTTAAGAATCTATTTTCATATATAGCGCCCGGTATGAAATTTTATGAGGAGTAAAATCAGAAGTTCAGAGCGTTAAAAAAAGTGTAAGTACGAGGTTCGGAGCGTTAAAACAAGTGTACCGTTAGGTGACCTCTGGCGCAACATTTCGGTGCATCTTTAGAGTGAGATATCGATATGTTTATTTGGCATTTTTTTTATGGCGTAATCGCAATGACGGAGTGTGATACACATAGTTTACTATCGTTCGCTTATAGCAAGATGTAATCATTAAATGTTATGTGTGAATATTTGGTGTCTTCTATCCTACAAAATTAAAAAGTCTCTTTTAATTTTAACTTCATAGTCTGACGTTACCATATGTTTTTAGTTTTGTTGTATAAATTTGTTCTTGTTCATTTGTGTTTTACTTGAAAAGAATTATATTGTCAGCATTTTTTTATTAAAGAATTTTCCATTTACATTTAATGATATTTATAGTGTTACCTACTTTATACATTCCAAGATGATCGTACTTAAGGAGTAAGCACCAGTCGCGCGTCGGAGCTGACACGCACAATTTTTTTTTAAGTAATAAAACTAAAAATTAACGATTTTCGCATTTCTTATTTTACTTGTGCTGTGAGACCTTGCTCTTTTTTTTAAAAAGCAAGGATGATTCGGTGATGATGGCTGATGACGGGAAGTACCCTATAGGTTTCCATTCATATCAGAGTGTCAAAATATGCTGCATAAATAGTTGGTATTTTTTATTGCGTTGACTTAAAATTCTGCCCGTTGATTTTACAGCTTCAAGGATGCTATAGACTTAAATACTTGATATTAATTTCAACTGGATACCTCCACGCGTTCCTGAGGAAAAGCGTTTTGGCAGACAGACAGACGGATAACGAAGTGATCTTATAAGGGTTTATTTTTTTCCTTTTGAGGCACGGCACCCTAAAAATTATGATATTTACGAAATAATATATATTTCAATGATTTAATAGAAAATAATGTTGTCGCAAGCTTCCCCAACCCCCACCTTCCTAATTCTTGAAACACGCGTTTGAGAAATACGACAAAATTCCATATACTAACATTCTGTTAGATTTTTTTCAATGAAGCTACTTTGCTTTTAAGTGTTCCATAACTAAACCAGGAACCGTATAGATTTGGCATGTCCGTCTGTATGTTACAATCGTTTTCTTCTTTGTCAGCACTACAGCCTGGCGCAGGCCAATGTTTTCCCAATCTGCTCCCTCCAGGCAGCGCGACTTGATGCAAGGTTTCTCCACCTGTTGGCTTCCAAAATTTTAAGTCCTCCTCTACACTGTCCAACCAGCTTGTAGGTGGCCTTCCTCTTCTCCTTGCACCTTCAATAATCGCGAAAGTCAGTTTTTTAACTGGGTCCAGATCTTCCCGTCGAAAAACGTGTGCCAACCATCTGATTCTTTATGACTTGACTACTCTCAAAATGCTTATTTGTCCATATTTAGTGTAAATTTTATTGTTATATAAGCTTTTCCAGATATTATTTTTTTTTGAACAATTTGAGTAATAGTCGACCGACTTGTACAATTGTTTTACTCATAGATAATTAGTGGTATAAAGTTGAACTTTGACGTATTAAACACATATTTATAACGCGTATAACATTATTCAATAACATCTTTTACATCAATTTTTTATGTTATCTCGCCTAGGGGATGATTTTTTATTATTCGAACATCACATTATGTTAGATACCATTGAAAAGAACTTCTACAAATATTGGAGGTATGTTATGAATTTTTTTTAATTCAGCGATCCGTTTACAAGATACATAATCCCTTAATCCTACTAGCTAGATCATAATTTTTGAGTATATGAAAAGTATTCACCATATTAGTTAAATATAACTAAACTGAAAGGAAAGTTATTAGAGTTAAATAGACTAATGGTTTACGAAAAACACTCAACTAACTTATGGCGTGTAATTAGTTTGGATTGTAAAAAAATCATAGAAACTCCATACAAAATTCATAGAAATGCTAAAATAATTTTATATTTTAAAATGTTTAGATATTTATGATGTCCGTGTAAGATATACTAGACGATATATATATATATATATATATATATATATATATATATATATATATATATATATATATATATTTATATATTCGTATAAGTAATATTATTGAAATATATATTACTTGGGACTTGCATGTCGTGCAAGTATGTTGTTTTTAGAAGTTATCATAAGTTGTTATCGATGAAGACAAAACAAAATGTTTAATATCGACAATTAAAACTCCTGATCTATCTCCTCTGAAGATACGAAATTAAACTTTTGAAACTCTAAAACAATTTAAGTATTTGGGAACTCTGATCTCATGTTGCAATGATCCCAAATTGGAGATAAATAACAGAATCTTCATGGCTAACAGAAGTTTTTACGGCCTTAGAAACCAATTCAAGTCCGAGTTTATTTCTATTAGGACCAAGTTAGGCATGTATAAAACTTTAATCAGGTCAATACTTCTGTATGGAAGCGAATGCTGGACCCTCAATAAAGCAGAGGAAAAAAACTACTCATTTTCGAAAGAACAATTTTGAAAAGTATTTTTGGACCTATTCAAGAGAACAACATGTGAAGAACTCTTCACAACTATGAAATTTACAGAAGATATGACGAATACGGCGGAACCGATATTGTGAGAACCATAAAAGCATCACGTATTAGGTGGCCTGGCCATCTTTACAGATATGCTGATATTTTTTTTGCCAAAAAAGTGACTTTTTCAAAGATTGAGGGAACTAGGCAAAAAGGACGACCACCAACACGTTAGCTAGATAACATTGAAAAGGACCTCCAACTAATGGGTGTCAACCGGGCCATCGCGTCAGACAGGGTCACGTGGAGGAGGATCAGCTTGTCAGCCTTGGCCTGCAGAGGGCTGTTGTGCTTTTGATGATGATGCTATTAGGTACTTAGATAATATTCACAATAATATCTAGTAAATATAACGAATTTTATAAGGAAAATTATCATAGCTAAGTGGGGTAGAGCTCACCACAGTTTACGAGTAATAGTCGGCCGCCTTGTGACATGTAGTTGCGTATGTAAAATGTTTATAGAAACTCCATACAGATGACTTAAATCGATTACAAATATAACTTTATGTTTTAAGGTAATTGCGACAGTAAGACTCAAAAATTATTATGAAATTTTTAATTGAAAATTATTTTTTTGCCACACTGTTAATGTAACATTATTTTAACAGATAAAAAACATTATTTTTTGCATTTTTTAAAAATAAAGTGGGATGATACCTGCATTTCCTGTTACGCTAATTGTGCGATTTTTACAAAAACTAAATGGTAAATACTTTTTTTTCATAATTTTAATATGACATCATTTTACATTGACTTAGTTATTTTAGAAAAATCGATCGACGCGTTTTTTTATACAAAATTAAAAGTGTGATTTGATTATTGGATAATGTTGTATATACCTGTAATGTTAATTGTACAATTGTTACCAAAACTAAACGGTAAATATTTTTTAAATTTTAAAATATATTAGATATTTATAGTTTATAATAATAATATATTAAAAATTCATCGAAATTCGTAGATGAAGCGTTTTACGAGACAACTACCTTAGAATATATTTTTATTACGATTTCAAAGATGTATTTGATTTCAGACATGTTGAGAAATAGTATTAACATTTGTAAATAATTTAATAGAAATATTGTGTACGCATAAACGTTTAGATGCGCCTAAATATACGGATTCCCATCGTAGTGCGAGTTATATTTGTACTTAAAAACTTAAAATTTTATGCAAGAATAATTCTTACCACTACTCCTACAACTGTTGCATTTTTTAAATAAAATTATAAATCCGCCAATATAATACGTTCCGCTACTTAGAAACAGCCTGTATACAACGCATCCGTTTCAGCGGCCCGCGGTGCCTCTACAAAGGCTCCCCCGTCCACGCCCACCCGCCAGGAGAGGGGTGGGACTACGGGGGAACAATAACGGCAATTATTCGTCGAGGGGCGGCGGGCGGCCGATTATGTTATTAAATTTTCATATTTATTAATAGCTGGGGGAAACGAAGGGGAAGCGGCGGGGCGCGGAAAGCGTGTAGATGCGGGGCGGGGGAGGGCACCGCTCGGGCTACGGGCTTCAGTGGCGTGCAGTTTTACGAAAGGAGATTTTCAATGTTGATCTATGTTTAATGTTTTTATGAAGATATTGTTAGTTTTTTTTGGGTAAAGTTTGACGCTTAGTAGTAAGGAATATAAGCCAGGGGATGTTGTAGGTTTAGTTATATGTATGTAAATGATATTTACGTTCTTAACTGAAGCGTGAAACAAAAAATCTGTCAAGCATGAGTAGAACTCGTTCTATGAGTATTCTGTACTTATTTAAGCACTTATAAACATTTAAGGATACATAGTAAATTTATTAAACTATTAACATACATTAATTTTTCGCAACGTAATTATATTGCCTGCCATTCTTTTCACAGTCGCAAGAACATGGTCCGTATCTAAAAAAGTTAAGATCTAGAATGATAGTCATAGTTTTCCTGTAATCTTCTTGTCAGATTTCAGCAAATCTGCTTTTTCACTCAATAGTTTCGGAAAAGGAGGTGAACGGATTTCTTGCGTGTTCTTTAAATGTTTCTGTAATATTATGAAAAAAATCTTATTATATTCCTCATAACGAGTCATTTTAAATTATATAATGCTATATAATACACAAAATTAAAATATATATTTTTTAATACTTCATTCAGTGCCTCTTTAACTCTTATATGATATTTCAAAAAAGTTAGCTGGTCTAACATATGTGAATTAATAAAATTTATTATTGTGTATTACGATAAATTTCATGTATTGCATGATTTCTGAGAAAATCAGCTGTCAATATAAAATATATTGACAGCTGATTTTCGTAAATAAATGTGTTGCCTGCTATATCTTTCACAGGCGTAAAAACATGGTGTACATTTCAAAAAGTGTGACATCTAGACCCATTGCTACTGTTTTCCTACACCTTTGCATCGGTTTTTAAAAACCCATATTTTAAAGTATATAAACCCATATAGTAAAATTATGAAAATTTACTTTATGTAGTTTCGGAAATAAGGGAGGAATATATTTTTTCATATTACCCTGAAGACATATTACCTAAAATTAAGAAAAATATATTTTTGTGACTCTTATGACTAGCCCTTTCAAACGACATCCCACAGTATATATGGAACTAATCGTTTTGCATTTAATTTGTCACCATAAAATTTCAAACTGAATATTTTTGAGTATTAGCTATTGAGGTTTATGTGGATTAGTATGTTTTATTACTATACCAGATTTCTAGTTTATACGTACCGGTTAAGTGAGAAAAACGGTTGTGACTAAAGGATGGACAGAGACACGAGTGGTCTTATAAGGGTTCCGTTTTTCCTTTTAGGGTACGGTACCACAAAAAAAAGTTAAAGACCTCTTTATTCAGAAAATACTAGTTATTAATTACAAGTATACATAGGCAGATAGGCAACATTTTAATTTTCAATATTTTTCTTGATAATTTTCTTCAAAAGCAAAATACATCAATAAACCAAAATAAATAATTTCATTAGAAAACTAGCAAAATTTTCTGATCTTTGTGTGGGAAATATTGTGTTGTGCTAAACATTTCTGAAGACTTCCCAAGTTTCTTTTTCCGATATTCATCCTGGAAAAAGAACAGATGTCGCCAGTATTAATGAATTTAACAGTTCAACCTTCATGAAAGCTTATGGGATGATTTCTGCAGATTTTGACCAAACCATCAAGATATAAAACTGCAAAGTTTTATTAAAACCCATGCAATTGTTTTTGTGTGATACAAGTACAGATACAACCTCATTACCTTTTTGTTATGTTTATAGATTGGAGTGTTTAAAATATTTTAATTTCTCTATTCTTGGCTAGTACCTATTGGCGTGAATTGTGACTATATTTTAAAGTATAATTAACTGTAAATATAGAAATGAAATATAATTAAACTAAATCAGTCATTCTATAAAATCGATATGCAAACCATTGTCTTGGTTGTGTATCTTTTTTTGTTCTTGTGGTACTCAACTTTTTCACGCGTTATCAAATGAAGGTTTTTTAATATTAAAAATGTACACATAAGGTTAGGTAGTGACGTCAGTTATTAGATATACCAGTAACTTTTGTAGATTTCAACTCAAAATGTTAAACATTTAATTATTTTTTTTAATTTAAGTAACAGCATGCAGTATTTCATTTTATTGCTTATAGAGATAGTTAATTAATTATTTTCGATATATACGTCAAGTTGTCGTAAAATTAATTGCAGATTTATCAAAGCCTGTTGACACTTTCGTTTTATTTTATTAAATAAATATTATTTTACAATAAATATTACTTTTGCAATAATTTATATTAGAATTGATATTTCGTTACCAAATTAATCCTAGGATAGGTTATAAAAATCATGTGTCTAAATATTTTCAAAGATCGAGTGAAAAAGTCCTGCCTCTCCTAAAACCTTTTCCTTTGTGGCCTTGTCCTTTCCTATCTTTCCCAGACTAAATCATGTTAATAGTTTGTTTTTACTTTAATTTTGTATTTTTCAAAAAAAATTTTTGTCTAATGTGCTATAAAGAATTTTCATTGTAAAATCACTTACAGTCTACCAACTAAATTTCAATACAAATTGTTATGGTTCTCTGGAAGAGATTACTCATGTAGCAATAAGTCCACCATATGTACTATACATAAAAATAAATAAATAAACTACATTCGTATTAAAATATATATTTATCTCTACTGTAGATAAATACACAGTTATGGTCATATAATTAACAAAAATTATGGTCATATAATTAAATAAATTAAACAAACAACTTATTTCGGAGACACTTTTAGGTAAATAAGTAATTATTACTTCTGTATCAACTTTCTGATACTAGTTTCTACTATTTTCACTTACTATACTAGTTTCACTTCAATCAATTTCATTTATTTTCTATAAAGGTCACATGGCAAATATACTAGCTATTGGACAAATAATTATATATAATAAGCAACGCATAAAAAAAGATAAACAATTTTAAATTTCGAATTAATTTGCATTGAATTTGATTCCCGCTTATTTAGTTGTCAGTATATGCATATTTGCGTGTTCTTGGTTTTAAAATACATTTTGATACTTAATTTTTTCAAAAATATGCACAAAAATATAAATCAGCTACCAGAAAAATTGTAATGGTACTTCCTGGACGTACAAAAAATTACTGTAAGAATACTCTAAAATTTTCTATCTAAAATTATTTTTTGAAATATCTGCATATTTTATACAATGTATTAAAATCTAATAAAATACCTACTTTTTTAAGTTATTGAATGTTAAAACCAGCTAAATGTAAAGTCTCACCTACTTGTTAACCCAATAATGAGTTTAGTACCAGTTGTTCTTAATTATATAACCACAATTGTGTATTTTAATACATATTAGTTTAAAAACTCCTAGTTTATATTATGTAATAAATACAATACACGTCGGCATATATTACGTAATACCTAACTAAAAAAGTTTAGTTGATAATTACCTAGGTGAAATTTTAATAACAACAATTTTGGAAGATGTACCTAGATAAATACTAAATTGATATCAATTAAAACATAATATCTAACCTTAATATTGTAACAAGATATATGATTAAATACATATTAGCAAGAAGTGGAAGAGGATAGGTATAAAAACAACAGAGGTTAAGTATTAAATGAAGTTATTCATTTTTTATGATTTAATATTGATACACAAAAAAAATTTTCATTCGTTTGGCCATTATAACCATTTAAACTTAAAAAAAAAGAGAAATAGATCTGGAAAAGAGCAAAAACAGCACGAGTAAAATGTGTTGTCCAGAAGGCAAACGTGTTGCATGATTTTTCTGCCACTGCTCTTGGTTTAAAATAATCGTGTTTTAAATAATATCTTGGTTTAAATAATAGTGGTTTTACAATTTCCGATATCTTGTTTTCCAATTTACGTATTTTTAAGTTAAATTTACTCTCTTAATTCTATTCCACGTTTCCGGCAGTTGTGGCTGACTGAGAATATTAACTGTAAAAGACAGTTCCACTTACGTAGATAAGAACTATTACACATTTAGTGTTTTAAAATATATTTAGTCTTTTGCGGTGATGATTGAGTTAGCATCGTTACTATTTAAAAAAAAACTATAAATAATTATTACAACGTGCCTACTAGGACTGGTAATCTGAATAATACAAGTTCAACAATGGCGCAATAAATTGAATGTAACTTTATTTATCTATTTTAATGTATTTAACGGATACATATGGCGTATTTATTGCTACGAGAGCAATCTGTTACAGCCAACCAGAACACCAGTCTAGCCCCACTCCCCGAGCGGCCGGGAATCGATTCCGGGTCCCCGCGGTGCGCCGCGCAATCAAAGGTCGTATGCCTGGTGATCAACCCAACACACAACCGTAACGACGTACCTTCATAACTAGGAGTGATTTCCTGTAGTGTCGTGGCTTTCGCTTCCAGGAGCGTCACGATATTACATGTGATACACCCGGAGCGAAAGGGTTAAACGCAGCACTCAATCATTTTTACCACTAACTCTATATATATTCCAAGGAGACTATGAACTTGTTTTCCGTACATTAACGGTGCTAAATTTTATGTTTTGAGTATGAAAACCCTAATAATAAATATCAGGGTAGTTGTCTGTCTGTTTATTTATGACATAATCAAACGTTTTAATAACAATTTTATTGTTCATTACTGGAGAATTCTAGTTAACATTTAAAATAAATAAGTAGATACCTACATGTTTATTTCGATGATTACGACATGCAAACTAATTTTCAATTAGCAATACTATTGATAATATTACTTGAACCAATGACATCCAGTGTTATCAGCTAGTGGTTTAGAACCAAAGAAAATAACTGAAAGGAAATAATTTAATTAAGTTACAATTTTAAGAATCTTAAACGTACTTAGCTCAAAGTTGGATCATTGGAATGTTGCTTATTAAAACATTTAATTGTTAGATTTCAACAAGTGTGAATCAAGTAGCATTTAAAACAAAAACCTGTCAAGCACGAGTGGAACACACATTACGAGGATTCCATATACATTTAGCCATTTATAAACATTTAATGGTACATAGTATTCTTATTAAACTATTTGCAAAATTTAAATTTTTTAGAATGGAAATATATTGCCTATTATGTCTATCACAGGCGTATATTTAAAAAATATATTTCTGTTATGTGATATAACTAGAAATTAACGATTTTTTTCTTTACTTATACTGTAAGATCTTGATTCTTACCAAATTTCATGATTCTTGGTCAGCGGGAAATACCCTATAGGTTTTGATTCATATCCGAGCGTCAAAATATACAGCATAAATGGCCGCATTTTTTTATTCGATTAACTTAGAAGCTTGATTTATGGGTTATCAAAGGTACCGTACACCTAAGGACTTGATATTAATTTCAAATTGATATATCCACGCGTTCCCAAGAAAAAGGATCTTGACCGATCGACAGATGGACAACGAAGTATGAGGGTTTTTTGAGGTACGGAATCCTAAAAATGAGTCTGGCGTTACAGGAATAAAATATAAAAAATTTGATTTTTCAAAAGAATTCAGCGATTGATAGTATGACAAGGGCAAAAAAATAAAATAAAGTTTGTGATCATAAACTAAAACAAAAAAAGGACCTATCTTCATAAATACGCATCTATTATATTTTTATCATATCAAGAATAGTAATAAGACATAAAAATAATTATAAATACTAGTTTTTTGTACAATTTAGCATAATAAATTAATGAACGACATAAAATAACGAAAAAAAGACACGAGACGCCATTGCAAAATCACGGCTTCCCCGCCGAATGAAATCACACCGCAAATCAAAGTTCAAAACCACACCCCCGAACTCTAAATAGCCCCGCCCCGCACGCGCCTGCGCGCACACCGGCCAATCAGAGTACTTCATCTCACCCCACCATCCAGATATTAATGCACACAAACCTCATACCGCGTCAATCGGCCACCGGTATCGTTATGTCATATTTTCCAGTGTCATCTAGCTTTTGACATTCCCAAACTCCGCCCCCCTAATATACTTTTATGCCTCTTTTAAATATTCCTGTTATTGACATTTATTGGACGCCATTTTATAATAAAGTCGTTGAGAGCTAGTACGGTTGTCCTGAGCGCCGCGCGATCGATTTAAATTTAAATAGTTAATGTGAATTAAGTTTATTTAATTTGCTCATAATTACGTAAGTGTTAATTAAATAAGTGAGTTTATTACTTAGTTATTTAAACGTAATGCAATTTAAATGCGTGTGTGCTTTTATAAAATTAATTGCAAACATTTCATAAATTAAATTCTGGTGATATTAAATAACTATATTTTATTGTAAAAATAATAACAAAAGTGATTCGGAATTTAAAATTTTTTGTTTCGTCCATTTTTAAGTGCAGGTATTCACATTCTTCTTTTTGGCATATTTATTTTTTTTAGCATTTTATTCAAAATAGTATTTATTATTCCATTTACTGCGTTTTTGCAAAATAAACAATATTTATTATTTATAAATAATTACATTATTTTGAATCAATCACATTATGTTTAATATCAAATGTAGGTAGATCAACTGTAAAACGAAAATTAAAAATGTGTCAGATCTTTAAAAATTTATTTAAAAAAGAAAAAAAAATTATTTCAAAAATGGGATATTGGTCGCATTTCTTTTTATTGAGTTTTAAGACTAATTTATTAACCGTATTCTGATTTTAAGTAACGTGAAGAGTTTTACGACCCAATCGATTAGATGCAACAAACAATATCTAATAACTAGTTACAAAACATAATGGAATGTTTTTATAGAATGCATTATATATTGTACGCAATTGCTTCAAACATTATTTTGATTAATAAGTTTAATTCAAAAATATTTCTATGGTTCAATTTTACAATAGAAAACTATGATTAACATAAGTTATTTAATAAATATCAATAAACAACGTTGAACTTTTGTAATAGACTTTTATGCCGTATACAGCATATTCATAGATCATTTGAATGTAGTTATAATGGTTTAATGCTTATTAAACCTGCCCATAGCACACCATTTTCATTTCGTTTTGAGGTATCTACCTCTATTGAACTCTTTAAACGGAACCCTTATAAGATTATTTACAAGTTGGTCCCTTTGTCAGCATGTCACAGCCACTTTTTTCCCAGAAACCTTTAGACATGGAAACTCGAAATTTGGGTCGATGATAAAACATTAACCTGGGAACATATCAATTTTCGACACTCAAAAATACTTAGTTTTTGAAATTTAAAAATATTTGAAGAATTAAATGAAGTACACGTTTGGATCTTTTATCAATCAAAATGGCAACATAGAAAGATTCCATGCTATTACGTTTTATTAGGTATTTCTGTTTAGTTATCCATTTGTTAGAATAGCACACAGAGAACTACTGCACTGATTTGGATGCGACTTTCAGTGGGATGGTGCTTGGGGTCAGTTCAATATAGTGTCCTGATCGAACATTTTCTAAGGGACTTATGTCTATCTGTTTATTTATCGTTTTATTAATTATTGCGCAAAAAGTACTGATCCGACTTGGATGGAACATTCATTAAGACGATACGTGGGGCTCGGTTCATTATATGGGCTACATTCTGTCGCTTCGAATATTCTTAAAGGACTCTTTTTTATAAGTTTTTTGTCGGTTTATTAGTGTAAAAGCAATAACTACTGCATCGATTTGGATGAGAGTTTCAATAAGATGGTATTTGGGCTGTTTCAAATCTAGGCTGTATTTTGTTCCAATCAAATATGTTGTAAGGGATCTTGTTTATCTGTTTCTCCGTCAGTTTATAAGAGCATCAGGCAACAACTACTGCATTGACTTGGATTATAGTTTCATTAATACGATGCTTCGGGCTTATTTTAATACATAGACTATATTTTTTCCTGTTTGAATGTTTTATAAAGAACTTTTGTCTATCTGTTTCTTTGTCAGTTTATTCGAGCGTCAGACAAAAACTACTGGACCGATTTGGATGGAAGTTTCATAAAATAATTCTTAAGGTTCAGTTTATTATCTTATAAATTCATAAAAATAATGCTTGGGGCTCAGTTTATTATCTATTTTGCATTTTGCTCCGATAAAATGTGTGATCTTTGTCTTTCTGTTTCTTTGTCGGTCTATTAGAACATCAGTCATAAATTACCGTACCGATTTGGATGAGAGTTCATAAAAATGATATTTGGTCATTTTCATATGTAGGTTGTATTTTGTTCCAATCAAATAACGTATAAGGTACCATAGTTTATTTGTTTCTCCGTGGATTTATTAGAGCATAAGGCAAAAACTACTGCATAGATTTGGAATATAGTTTCTTTAACGATGCTTGGGACTCAATTTATTATATAGGATGCATTTTTTCCTGATTGAATGTTTTCTAAGAGATTTTGTCTATTTGTTTCATTGTCAGTTTATTAGAGCGTCAGACAAAAACTACTACGCTGTATTTTGTTACGATCAAATATGATCTGAGGAATCTTTGTCTATATGGTTCTTTATCGGTCTGTTATAGCATCAGTCATAAATTACTGTACCGATTTGGACGACAGTTTCATTAAGATGACGACGAGGGGTTTATATTGATATATAGGCTACATTTTGTTCCGATTGAACATTTTTTAAGTGACTTTTGTCTATGCGTTTCATTGTCAGTTTATTAGAACATCAGGTAGAAATTACTACGTCGATTTATATATGATTTTCATTGGAATGGTGCTTGGAGCTTAGTTTGATAAATATTTTATTCTAATCAAAGACTTTTTTCTAAGGGACTTTTGTGTGTCTATTTTTTGTCACTTTATTAGATGACAAGCAAAAACTACTAAACCGATTTGAATGAGAGTCCCATTAAGATTATGCTTGGAGCTCTGCTTGTTATCCAGGCATGTTATTTTGTCTTGACCAAATAATTTCTTTGCCGTTTGTCTTTTTGTTTCTTTATCGATTTATTAGAATATTACGTAAAAACTATTACACTGATTTGGATAAAACTTTCATTAACACGATGTTTGGGGCTCAGTTTAATATCTAAGCTTAATTCCGCCCTGATTTAATTTTTTTAAGGGACTTTTGTCTATCTGTTCTTCGTTGCTTTATTAGACAGGCCAAAACTGCAGAGCTGATTTCGATGATAGTTCCATTAGATGATACTTGGGGCTCTATTCATTATCCAGGCTACATTCTGTCACGATCGAATATTTTTAAAGTATTTTTGTCTAACTGTTTCTTTGTTGCTTTATTAAAACGTCAGGCAAAAACTACTCCACCGATTTGGATAGAAGTTACATTAATATAATGCTTGGGGTTCAGTATATTACCTGGGTTTTTGTAGCGATCAAGCATGTTCTAATGGATCTTTATCTATTTCTTTGTCGGTTTACTAGAGCATCAGGCAAAAATTACTAGATCAATTTGGACGGGTCTTTGATAGAAGTAATGGGTGGAATTTAGGTTAACATTTCCTCGCCTCCTGTTGAAGTTATTCTCTTAAATTCAAGTTTAACTTCAATTAATTGCGATTACGCAGTAAAAATTAACGCGACCGGTTAAGAACTGGTAATTAAAAGTATCGAGATTATCACATAATTTATAATTATAACTGGTTGTTCACATAAAAGGGAAGTTGTATGTGATCGGTTATTCAGATTAAGATTGGCATTTGAACCAAACGTCATAACTCCATTTAGTTTTGGGTTCAATCAGTGAAATATTGTGTTTTACTTTCTAATATTGTATTATTTAAGACAAATTATAGTTGTTATTTAAGAGTTTTTATGTATAAATACTTTGAGTAATATATTATAACTGTTATAAATATTTTAGTTTTTACGCGGGCTGGTTCTATTTAGCCGTATTTTATAAAACTCATTAGGTATGAATCGATGTTATTTGGCTTAAGGTATTGTGATCCAAAAATTATTATAAATTTGTTTATGGAAATTTAATTTTTTGGTTTCTAAATTGTTAATGTAACATCCTTTTCACAGTTTGTAAAAAAGAAAGTATTTTTTGCGTTTTTTAAATAAAATGAAGTGTGGCGGAATACTTACTTTCCTGTCATGTTAATTGTACAATTTTCGAGAGAAATTTTTAAACAATTTTTTTTAAAACGCGTTTTTTAAATAAAATTTAAAAAAGTGGTAAAATTACCACTTTTCGTGTTTGAGTTTTTGAGAGTGATTTTTAACAAAAATAAACAGTAAATACTTTTAAAATATGTCAGATATTTATAGTTTGAACAATATACCAAAAAATTGGTAAATTCAGTCGACGACGCGTTTTACACGACAACTACGTTAAAGAAAAGCTACAATTTTAGTTGCTTCATCTAATACCCCGACAATGATGCTTTTAATATGCAAACGCTATGCACTGGAGAAAAAACTCAACCGCAATAATTACAAGTCTATATGAGGGACGCCATTTGCAAAAGCTAATTATTAAATGAAAAATGAACGATTTTTAGTTATAATAAACAGCTGCCGTATCTACCTAGTTCCGTAACCCAAAAGGATAAAAGGAACCATTATAGTATCACTTTGTTGTCATTCTGTCTGTCCGTCTATATATAAAGAGACTTTTTCTTAGGAAATTGTGGCGGTATCAAGTCGAAATTAGTATCAAATATTTAGGTCTACGGTCCCTGTAAATGAAGCTTCTAAGTCAAAGCAATAAAAATATTGCCATTTACGCCGCATATTTTGACATTTGCAAATAAATCAAAACCTATAGGGTACTTTCTGTTATTTAGAATCGTGAAATTTGGCAAAGGTATGGAGCACAAGTATGGAACGAAATCCGAAATATATAAAATCCAAATTATATAATATAATTTTTGTTTAAATATGCGCCTGTAAAAGATCTGCTAAAAAAAATTGATTGTCTGTAAAGTCGGTTTATGGACGATAGTTTTACGTGATAACGTCATAAGGAAACATTGATGAAAAATTGCATACTTTTATGAATTAAATTGAATTATTATCACTGAATTATTATTATTTTGTATAATACGAAGAAGGAGTTAATTGAAAATTAAAATTTTTTCGATAAATTAACATTTATTTACACTCGTTAATTCAAATATTTTTTTTCTTAAATTATACAGATTAATTACAAGTAACAATGTGCTATTAACAATTTATTTACAACTTATATACATGTGTTATATTTAAGATCTTCCAATCTGCGTTATTCTGTTAAGGATAGGACGATGATAGGAAGAGTACGAAATCAAGAGTGTTCGAGGAGTGTTTCAAATGTAATATGTCTTGAAAAAGTCAAATCGATGGTTGTCGAACTGCTAGCTCTGACGTCACGCAAGAAGAGAGATAAATTCCGACGCTTGGGCCGATCGTGCCTCTTTATCACTTGTTCCGCGCTCTCGCTTGCACGCATAGGCTCAGGCGGAACGTGACACTTTTTCACGCGTGCAGCCGGTGTTAATCGATTTTTTTTATTATCACGTCAAAAATAAAATTTTATAAATAGTTTAGTAATAATATTATGTATTATTAAATGTTTACAAATGTCTATATATGCTCAACCATTGTTAATGCATTATTAGTCTCGTAGTTATTACCGATTGAAATCTGACGGTATTTTGTAACATGAGAAAGTTTGACCGTCTATCACTGTACTTAACGAGCGAATAGACGTTTTCACGTCAAAACAGTGTTGGTAAAATATGACCAGAAGATCTCAGGAGGATTTAAGCGATCATTCTAGTTTTTCAATTTGTTAAATGTGCACCAAGTTTTTACGCCTATGAAAGATGCGGTACACAATATATTTACGGTGCGAAAAACTACCCACATACACTTAAATGTTCAGAAGCGCTGAAATGGGTACTGTACCCTCGTAGAGCGAGTTTCACTCGTGCTTAACAGGTTTTTTTCTTCCCATTGGAGACATTTTAGGCATTTTTACTACAATTAAATGAAACTACGTGATGTAGTATTATTTCTACTTTCTTTAAGTTCTTTACCACGACCTAGGTTTCGTTATATTACAACATCTTCAGGTGAGCTATTAGCAAAGCTAATAGCGTTACCCAGCGTTACTCTACGTTAAGCTTAAATCACCACCCTTTCGTTATTTAAAAAAAATATACGTTCTATCGACGTTTGTAAATACTTCACAATAGGCATAGGCGTATCATTCTATTAGCTCAAAATGTGTGAGAGAGATAGCAATTGTTGACGACTATATCTTTCATCAGGAGTCAGAGCTATTGGAAATTCATTTAGTTTTCACCATAGGCATTGTTCACAGATTATGTCCGTGGTTGTGTATACATATTTTATACAAAGTTTAAAGGACGATATTATTTATATAATTTTCTTAATTTTAAAAATTTTACAAACAAATTAAATATTTGTCCTCTGTATAAGTGACGAAGTGAAAACGTGCAAGACGTTTCATGAGAAATTTTTAAATAAAATATTTTTTGAACTATTTTTTATGACAAGTACAATCAATTTTTTTAAATAACTCATTATTTATGAAATTATACGTGGAGTTTATTGTCAAAAATGGGCTATCTCCCCTCTCTTATTTCAGAACCAAAATCATTAACCAAAAATCTTGAAAAAAATCCCTAAAGACGCAGTTCGGTCCCACATCGCAGATTTTTCGTGAAAACAACGGGATAAAATCACAGCAAGTGTGTCATATTACCTAATATGTAATTTAATTATCAACCTCTTTAACACAATGGCTACGCAGAGTAGTATAACGGCTACAGAATTGATAAATCACAAGGATATCGCTGGTAGCAAGGGTCTGTTGTAGCTGCCATAGCACCCTCCATTGACTTACCGAATTGATGCCCGACGTTGACAACACGACGATATTTGGTGATCGTAATACATACTCGCCTGGTGCTGTCACGTTGCCAGCGATCTTCTATATTAGCACTGTTTTCTGTAGTTACTTCCAACCACGCCTGCCATGATCAGGGGACGCTTCGACAGCCGCTGGACAGCTACGTAACCGATTTGTTTCGTTTTCTTATTTCCTTTTCGACGTCCTCGTAGCTCTCACATTTGATTGGTCCTGGACTTTTTAGGTTCCTTGAATTCTTGCATTTCCTATAATTTTGAGTTTACTTACGATTCATATAAGACATCTTTAATTTTTTTCCTAATTTTCCATTTAATACCGATTTTCTCTTATATTTCGGTGAATATTTTTATTGTTTCACTTTGTGTCCTAGTAATGCTCCGGAAGCTCTTCACAATGATAACCGAATCAATATCTTAGCTAAACGCGTTTTTATTTAATTTATAACTTTACACAACGCTAATTTGCAACAATCACACACATGCACCTACACTAGTCCGATGACTTCATAGATAAAACAAATCCGGTACGACAAACATGCACAGATATGTTCTATCAGTTGTGGGTTCAACCATTGTTAACGCATTATTAGTCTCGTAGTGATTAGTGATTGAAATATGACGGTATTTCGTAATACAAGAAAGCTCAACCGGCTATCACTGTACTTAACAAGCGAATAGACGTTTTCACGTTAAAACAGGATTCGTAAAATCTGACCAGAAAATTAGAGAAAAATTATGGCGATTATCCTTAATTTTTTAAACACGCACCTTGTTTTTAGGCCTGTAAAATATATAATATACAATATATTTATGTCGGGAAAAAATAATTTTTGAAAATGATTTAATAGAAATACCATGTACCAGTTCTACTCGTATTTGACAGGTTATTTTTTACTTTTGAGGTATGAACCCCTGAAAAAACTAAAAGAGTTTTATTGTTAAAAAAAAGAAAGAAGAGGGTTGTAATTGCATATATCATTAAGTTTCTTACATTAGCAGAAAAGAAAAACAAAATTATTGTTATTGCAATAATTAAATAACATTGTGTTTTTACCATGGATATAAGACGTTATTTATTATTTTTTTTAATTTCCTAATGCCTCTTTCTATAATAATGTTGACAGTGTTATTTGTATGTCTATGCAAATGTTTATGAAGCTTTGTCTATGGCAATATTCAACTGTAACATAGATAGTTACAGAGTTTTTTTTAATTTAATCTTATTTAGTGTTCCGTGTCAGAATCGCCAAAATGAACATTAATAGAATCACTTCAGGGTCCATCAGTGGCGTGCAGTACTCTTCGGGAAGGGCAAACTGTAATGGGACAGACATAAAAAATTATATCGATATACACACTCGCGTGCAAGCTTCCGTCGACCGCGTCTAAAACGACATTGAAGGTGTAATAGATGGAAAACGTGTCTCAATGATTGAATTGTAGGCACTCAAAATAAAATAAACTCTCAACGTAATTACCGGACTTATCGAATTATGACCTTAATCGTGACCATTAAAAGATAATTCTTGCTACCTAAAAATACAATTCAATTTAACAAAACATTTGATTTAAAATGCAAGTTCTGATTAGTCACCAATACGTTTTTTTTTCTTAAATGAAAGAATGTACATAAAAAACGATGTATTGAAAAGAATTAGGGCTCGGACATGATTATTTCATAACAAAAATTTATGTACAAAATGCTTCTCTATGAGGAAACAATTGTGAATTGGCTGTCAAACATAAATTTTATAACCTCACTTTTTGCGCAATTTCTTATTTTTATTTTGTTCTTTATTTCTTTTTTTAGTATCAATTCCTCTTTGTATTTGCAAATTCTTCATCTAGTGTCACTAAAATGGCAAATAAGTCGAAAAATATATTACTAAAATTCCTTGAAAAAGTGCAGTTTTGCATGGGAACTTTTTTAAATTACATTTTTTTAAATAAAATAATCGCGACAAAGTCCTACTTTCGGTATTACTGCGTTTTTTAAACATTTTCTTTCATTTAAAACAAAACAAATTGGAAATTCACATTTTTGCTAAATTGAACTTGTTCCACCAATATTAATCATGAAAATTATTATGAAAATGAGGTACACTAGATTTGTTACGAACATATAATTTCAAAATTGACTTCGATCTACTATTCTCAATTATACTACTTTTTATCACTAAAAGAAAAAATTAAAAATTCTACCTTAATCATCTAATAAACAGCAACATTTGATAGTCGCCATTGTTTACTTTCACGGCGAAAATTCATGTAAAAAAATAAAATATTATTTCATTGCACAAAGAAAACTTCATTGCCAAAATATATTTAAAAATCAGACAAGTATTAAAATTATAAAATTATTTTTAAAAGATGACGATAAACTAACAGCGAGCTCGTTATAACAACACAATAATTCACTGTTTATATGCAAATGTCATAATTACAGCATTGTTTCAGTCTGAATATAGCCAATAATCTAACAAGCTACTGCTTGCCTTGAGACTACGAACTGACGCTTTGAAGCGAAGTAATCAATTTTAATAACGTATAGACCATTTCCGATTCGAAACACTTGTAATTTCATATAATATATGTATGAAGTCGGTACGTTTTATCTAAAATTTCAGCTACCGGAAACGTTCGCTTTGTGTGTGCGAACTACAAATCATATATCGCAGTGTGGCTTTCGCTTGAATAGCATAATTTAAATATGTTTTAATGTTCGTAAATATTTTATGTATATATGCTAAATTTCCAGAGCAAGCTACGTATAATTGCTTATAAGGCGCTGTGCGCCGCTGGTATCCGTCTGTCCGTTTGTCATGGGCAATCTTCTCGAAAATTATTTGACGTAAAAATTACAAATTTAAACAGATATAGCGTATGGTAGCCCAATTATAGAGGCGAAGTATAAACAGTTGAATTTTGATTCCGGGGTTAATTTCAGGGGGTGAATTGAGAAATAAAAAAATCGTTAAATATTATCGTGTAGGGTATTGAATAAATATTTACGCACGAATTCGACAATGCAAATGATGTATTTTTACAAATTTGTTTAAACACTTTTCGGGAGAAACACTTAACAATTGCTATCCCCCACACTTTTTGATTTTTAAGGATAAATTAGAAAAACCTGAAAAAAAATGAGGAACATTGTGAATTTTGTACAGATTGAAGTAAAATTATTAGAATTGAAAAATTGGGACGCGAATCGAAGGGAGCGAAATAGTATCATAATTATATTCTAGGTTTCATATGCAAAAACTCTATAAAAACATCAATATTAGATATTTATAGTTCTGTTATTTAACAGGCACTCGCATCGCTAATATACATAGGCAGAATATTAGGTTAGGAGTATGTAACGTAAACAAATGTTATTATTGATGCTTGTCATAAAATATTCAATATTTTTTTTGCTATTCAATATATTTGGCGTTAATTTTGTAGAAATTCATTATTCACAATTAAATGAAACTACGTGATGTAGTATTATTTCTATTTTCTTTAAGTTCTTTACCACGATCTAGGTTTCGTTGTATTAAAAATTACAACATCTTCAAGTGGGCTATTAGCAAAGATTCTAGATCTTTGCTAATAGCCCACCTGTAGATATTGTAATACAATGACACCTAGGTCTTGGTAAAGAACTTAAAGAAAGTAGAATTAATACTACATCACGTAGTTTCATTTAATTGTGTATTTTTTTGCTTGTTACACACAGGGATTTCTAGCGGTGTCTGTCTGTATAAAGTGATGCTGTATAAAATATTGAATACTTTCCTTCATATTTTGAAGGGGCTTAGGTCTGTCTGCTGCAGATAATATAGTCTCCTATAATATTTGGTTGAAATGTAGGTGAAAACATAAGTAAGCAATACACTGATAGGACGATTATATTTTTAGGGTTAGAGCATTATAAAGTTTTCAAGTATAATAAAAACATTAATTAATTAATATTCAAAGTTTTTTTAAAATTTTTGCCGCTACTTAATCAAGATACATGTATTCACACATATTTTGCTCTATCGCTTAATCGGGTTAGCCTAAAAAAAGTTAAAATATAAGATATAACAGTTATTGTTCTATTCTCGTAAAATATTTTGTCACGGGGCTTCAGAGACTATGAATGAACACATACGCACTAAAATGTCAGACTAGAGAAACCTAGTACGTTCGCTACTTAATCACAATACATGTATTTACGTATATTTTGGTCTGTCACTTATTCGAGTTAACCTAAAAAAATATTAAAATCCAAAAAGTAACAGTTATCGTTCTATTCTCATAAAACCTTTGGTCACGGGCCTTCAGAGACTATGAATGAACACGTGCGTAACAAATGTCGATACGCAACGAAATTTAGAAAGAATAGAGAAACCTAGTACGTTCGCTACTTAATCACTATACATGTATTTAAATAAATTTTGGTCTGTCATTTATTCGAGTTAAATAAACAAAAACTTAAAATTTAAAAAGTAACAGTTATTGTGCTATTCTCATAAAACCTTTTGTCACGGGTATTCAGAGACTATAAATGAATATGTGCGTACCAAATGTCGATACGTAATGGAATTTAGACAGACTAGGGAAACCTAGTATGTTCGCTACTTAATCACTATACATGTATTTACGTATATTTTGGTCTTTTACTTAATCTATTAACCTAAACAAAAAGTTAAAATATAAATGTTATTGTTCTATTCTTATAAAACCTTTTATAACGAGCCTTTAGAGACCACGAATGGCTATATGCGCCCCAAATTTCGATACGCAATAGAGTTTAGACAGATTGGAGGATACATATTGCGAAGCAAGCTCAAAGCAAGAGTATATGGAATACTAGCTTGTCCAAGAGTATGATATGTTCCGAATTTGAGCCTATTACGTGGAACATTCTCTGTTTCATTCTTTACTAAGGAAGAATTTATACGATAAACGGGATAGCCTGCATACGATCGTAATCGCTTTGTTTCTTTTGCTCTTATGTTAGTTGAGTCATTACGGACAGAGATAGAATGCTTGCGTATTTTGTAACAGGTAGGTATTTGCGTCAAATTATACGCTAATAAGTACGCAAATACTTCATATTCGTACGGATTATAGTGTATACGCTCTACGTCTATTAGAAGATATTATTTTATAAATCAAGACTTTTTACTGAAATGTGGTATTATGTTGGAAGGAAAGGCGTAAAATTGTAAAATTTCTCAATAATAAAAATCTTTTGTGGTTATATTTTGTTTCCCGGATTTTTCTCTTTAACGTTGGCATCATTCGATATGAATATCCAAGGCTTTTGAAGAGCATTTCCCCCCCTATCTAAGCGTTCAACTAGATATGTCAAACATTTGAAAAAAATTAAAACCAAGTTATTGAATGCGCAATTAAAAACTGGGCTATCGACTACTACGAAGATAACTTTAAATTCCTTTGCAACTATTTTCTTTTTAAAACTTTTAAATTACTGGTGGGAACATTAAAAATAAAAGTATGGGTATTTCACAAATGAAAAAAAAATGACCTCTCAAATATGAGTGTACATCTCACTATAAATGTTCTGTATGCAACTAGGCACATATATAATAATTTAAATGCCATTTTATTCCTATTAAATCTTTGATAAATATCAATTTTATTTTTCACCATGTAAATATATTCCCTAAAATACATTTCACTGACGTAAAATTTGGAAAACTTCTGGAACCAAACGCGTTTTTTTACACTTTTAACTTAAGCAGTTCAGAAGATCAATATATGTGGGGATATTTTCAGAAAGTATCTTTAAATAACACAAAATACCGAAAGAAATATTTTTTATTCTTTAGGTACTCCTTGTGTTTTTAATTGACGTACAACGCTACATGTGACATTTAAAAAAAAATCTGTTCATGTCTGTTCTCTAAAATTTCTATATTAATATTTTCAAACATTCTTCACAATAAATACAATCTACTAACAATTTAAATTTTTTCGAATTTAAGTATGTGGCAACTTTACATCTTTACGTTCCTTTTTTAAATTATTACTATAATTTTCTACATTCCTTTTTTAAATTATTACCATAAATGTTTAAACTATTACGTTCCTTTTTTAAATTACTACTATTAATTTCTAAAATTATTATGTTCCTTTTTTAAATTATGAGGTCTGTATAAATACCATAACGTCAAATAACAACCAAGTAACGTCCATAACATTTCCTTATATTGACCTCTGACAGAAGACAGTTTTAAATTAATATGATTAATCGTTATGCTAAATTTCAAATTTGTGCGTCAAACAGCTTCTGTGAAATACGTCTGGGAAAGACGGAACCACGGACGAACAAGTGATCGATCTTATAAGGGGCGGTGTTTTATGGGGAGATATTATGGAACCATAAATAAAAAATGAAAATGTTTTCGATTTGACAGATTGGATCCACAAAAAAGTGTGTGTGTCGATTGCGACGCGCGACTGGAGTTTGCTTCTAACTACGATTGTCTTGGAATGTATAAAATAGGTAACACTGTATATAAATATAAATATCAATATCATTAAATGTAAATGGAAAATGCTGACAATATAATTATTTTCATGTAAAACACAAACGAACAAGATCAAATTTACACAACAAAATTAGAAACATTTAGTAACTTCGGACTAAGAATTTAAAATTGAAAGAGACTTTTTAAATTTATAGGATAAAAGACACCAAATATTCACACATAATGACATTTAATGATTACATCTTTATATAAGCGAACGATAATAAATTATGTGTGTCACACTCCATCATTGCGATTACGCCACAAGAAAATACCAAATAAACGTATTGATATCTCACTCTAAAGATGCGCAGAAATATTGCGCGGAGTTGCCACTTAACTATTACACTTGTTTTCAAACTCTGAACTTCGTACGATCAGAACCTAACGGTTACACTTTTTTAACGCTCTGACCTTTGTACGCTCTGAACTTCTGATTTTACTACTCATATAATTTCATGCCATCTATATGTGAAAATCGATTCTTAAGGAGTAAACTCGAAAAAGGAAGAAATTTAACGTTAGAGAATGGACAGCTTGTTTTTTTGGCTTGTGACTTTAATGTTTTTTAAAAATGTGTATTAGCAGTGAAAAAGTCCTTCAGTTTCATCGAATGAGGGCTGAAATATTTTTAATTGAAATTTGCTTAAATTTTTAAATAATAAGCATATTTAATGAGGTAAGATAAAACTATGTAACTGCCTACTTTGCTAAGAAATATTGAATGTGCGAGGCTCGACTGGCACCGGTCCATTTTAAGGAGGCAACATTGTGTATTGCTCCGTTCCTCATATATATTAAACATAAACACAAAATACACAGTAACTATAAAACATAACAACGACACATTTCGACAAATTTACTTTCACTCCTCATAAATAAATCACAATCTGTTGAGACCGTGATCATATGGTTGAGCAGTTGAATACCGCGGGAAACTGGAGAGATCCGATGTAGTTCGTTTCTAGAGGGTGGTATAGCAAAGAGGTGAGACAAATTGACTTTCATTTATCATAAACAAATCACACTCTGGTGCCACCGCGATCAGGTCGTTGAGCAATTGAATACCGTGGGAAACTGGAGAGTTCCGATATAGTTCGTATCTAGAGGGTGGTATAGCAGTGGTGAGACAAATTTACTTTAATTTATCATCAACAAATCACACTCTTGTGCGACCGCGATCAGGTGGTTGAGCAGTTGAATACCGCGGGAAATTGAAGAGTTCCGATATAGTTCGGTTCTAGGTGGTATAGAAAACAGGTGATGATAGAGGAAACGCAGGAAATTGTCAGGTACGAAGAATGAAAGTTTACTCAATAACAGAGTGCATTGAGTTTTTCCTTTTAATAGCTGGAAGATAAATTACATAGTCTTAGCTAGATTATGAAATTTATCTAAATGAAATAAGATACTTGAAACTTACATAATAATTAAAACTGGTATGTGTTTATAAAGACTTTAAAACTATATTATTTACTCAGCTTGCTACGCAAAATCACCTGTTTCCTATAACTGTTGTCGCTTATATATGTACGGACATACACACTGATGACATTATAATTTGTATAATGCTCGTAGTCATTAGCAACTATTATCGTGCAAATAAAGAGTTAAAACCGGCTATACTTAAGACGAAATATAAGAATGTTATAACTTTTTAAAATTCATAACAAAAAACGTTGTTAACTCCTAAACGCCAAAGATGTTACAATCTATTTTTTTTTCTAATGATCTTCTTCAATTGAACAACGTTCTCTCGCTAAAAGAGAACGCTAGCCATAAAATAAAAAAAAAATATCTCTGGTCTATGGTATCTAGAAAATCTTTTATGCGTCTATATTGACAGCTTGAAGTTTATGAAACCAAAGAATATTAATAGATTACTTTACGGCTCTGATAATGACTGAAAATATGAAATCTCGTCTCATATTTACAGTCTTAGACTGTCGTGGATCGTCAGGTTTTAACACATTATTTAGGTAGGTACCTGAAAGAAATCACCCGTTACCCGTAATTTTTTAAACATGTGTAATATTCTGACTTGCGTAAATCATACGTTTATTGAGGTATTATTTAGATTAATTGATGTATTTAATTAGGTGAAAATAATTTAATTCTCATATTTTTTTAGACAAATAACCTTGTATATCATTAAAATTATTGTGTGGAATTCATTCATGAAATTTTAAAAATAATATTGAAATACGATTTATAATGCTAAAACCTTTGCTCAAAATTAATTTTTTACGTTGCATTAGTTAAACTGATACAAAAAATCGCCATGCCAGTGAAAGCCATGTGAAGAATTATATCAAAATCGAACACAGAACTGTCAAAATCATCGATCAGCACAATGACGTCTCGCGAGAGCGGCTCAACTATATATCCCACGGCCCTCTCTCAACTCCTCAACAGCTCCTACGATACGGAAACCTGCGACAGACTATCACCAGATTCGGCGTGTGAGGAGGACAACGATAGCTCCAGCCAGTTCGGTGTCGATTTGAGCGGTAAATCGACGAGTTTGGCGGGAAAGTCTTTCACTATCGCCGCCATCTTAGGGCTGGGTGACGCCGCTAGTGATGTGATAAATTTAAGTGTTGCGAATAGGGTTGGGGGCGCGCAGAGACAGTTTCAGAGTTATAATTTCTATGGACGAAGCGATCACGGATTTAGTGGGAATAGTTCTGCTGCGTCTGGACTGAGACACGGTGAGTAGAAATTCAATAAATTCTTTTTCACTATGTTCTGCTTAACTACTTCTAGTGTTTATTGTTATTTAAAAAATTGTGAAATAGATAATTATGTCGGTGTCTATTGAAGTCACATGTTGATATATATTATTAATTTGTATTTTCCTGTATTTTGTAGTATTATTATGGTATTACGACAAATTTGAATTCCGTACATTCTTTAGGTATTTGCTAACCTCAAATGTCTTTTTAGTAGGTTTTTTGTAATTCTTGTTTGTAACTCTATGTTTATACGTCTTTTTGTCATTTTACATTTTACGAAGAGATACAATTATAATTCGAAAATTTATTAGACTGAAGAGAAATTTTTGGCTTGGGAGGACCAAAGGATTCAATTGAAACCTTATTGCAGTGACCATGATGATTATCAGTCCGTCGGTCAAATACTTTTAGTTTCTGAACGTAAAGAGTTACAGACTTAAATTTTAGTTATGTTAGGTATTATAATCATTATCAAGGACTCTGTAAAAAAAGCAAAAAAATAAAATTGCGTTGAAATATAATTGTTGTTGAATACGCCAACGTTGTCAATGTCCGATACAGGGCCTATTTATTGTGTAAACACAACCGAGTTACGTATCTACTTCATCTTAATCGTATCGTATGATATTAGTTTTATTTACATTAGATTACTGACAATAAAAAAAGATTTTAATTAATTTTTATGTCAATTAAAACGCCTTTGTCTTTAGAGCCGGAAAGTGTTGCTAAAGAACGTAATTTTTTGCATCTAAACAAAGATCGAATTGTTTTGTATTAGCTACTTTATAACCAGGTCTAATTTGATAACTTTGATAACTAGGCTTAGCTTGGAATCCTTTATAAATATTGCGAATATCTTATATTTAAACAAAAATACCAAGATTATGTTTAAATAAGTATAATAGTTTGTACAATTACTATAAACAAGTCTTTTATATTTTACTTGGGATCACTATAAATATAATGTAAATAAGAGAGTCTCGCACTCACATCGAGCTCTTAAAATTAAAGAAAATGTCGCCGATAAAACCAAGTTATTGTTTTTTAAAATTTTACTTGACATTCGGAATAACCATATGTAAAACTTTCATGTCAGTGTAAAAATACTTGCGTATTTTATTACATAAAATTTAAAAAAATTTGGAAGTTTTAATTTGAAAGTGTAAGTGACAAAAAAATTAAAATTCATTAATACTACCTAGTGAATTGTAATGACAAACATTCCAAAAACAATATTTTTGTACTCTATTGCTTTCTTTATGTTCCCCTAAATATTTTTTTCGTAAATAAATTCAAGGTAAAATATGGATGTTTCAAACAAAGTAAGTTTTTAACGAATATATACAATATCGAAAAACATTATGTGCGGAAGACGACCCAAAACTATATCTACTCTTATGCGTCTGCCCGCATTCGGGTTGCTTTCTTAAGCACCTATGCTTCCCTGGACACTTCATCTACGTCGACATCCATTTCGTCAATATATGTCTGGTTGTAAAATTTCATTGTGCGATTTAAAACGCACGAATTTTTCCAAATTTTCTTTTTTTTTGTTACCAAATTATTTGTTTTGAAGATATTCCCAAAGATGTAGGCTTGCAAATAGAAATGTCTGTCTTTCTCCCGCATCCAACTGTCATAAAACTACCACCCTACAAATTCCAAAAACGGGTATGAAGTATGGAGAAATACAAATTTTTTTAAACAAAAATAAAGCTATTTTAGTATTTCGATTTTTTCTTCATTTTGAGTAAAAATAACCAATGAGAACGTACATTATTTAAAGTCACCATGTTGATACAACGCTGCAATTACTGTAGCTGTATCTGCAATTTGCATTCTATTGCAATATCAACAATGAAATTGCTGTATCTACAATTTATATTATATTGCTGTATCAACACTGCAATTGCAGTATCTGCAATTTGCTTTCTATTGCTGTATCAGCAGCGCAATTGCTGTATCTGCAATTTGCATTCTATTGCTGTATCAGCAGTGCAATTGCTGTATCTGCAATTTGCATTCTATTGCTGTATCAACACTGCAATTGCAGTATCTGCAATTTGCTTTCTATTGCTGTATCAGCAGCGCAATTGCTGTATCTGCAATTTGCATTCTATTGCTGTATCAGCAGTGCAATTGCTGTATCTGCAATTTGCATTCTATTGCTGTATCAGCAGTGCAATTACTGTATCTGAAATTTGCATTCGATTGCTATATCAACACTGCAATTGCTGTATCTGCAATTTGCAACCTAAAAACTATCAGTGCTGATTACCTCGGTTTGAGAGATTGTGTTTAGATTTGGCTATTCAGGAACAGGTCGTCCCTATCACTTTAAGGGTAGTTACTCACCCATTTTCAATTACAGAATTTAAAAAAATTGCATCTAAATATTCACTAGTTTTATTCAAGCCAATTTGTAGTAACTTAAATTTCTTAAAGCAATTTGCGGTATCGGCGCAGTTATAAAAAAAGCATTATGTATTTACGATGCTTTAGCATTACTTTTAATTAACAACGGTATTAAAGGGTTACTAAGAGGTTAGACAGAAATTAATGGATAGAAGATAGAGCTAATCAATAAAAAGCTAATAAATGAGTTTTGAAATTAAAAAAGCCACAGATTTTGAAATAATTTCGCGTATTCTGGAATGTGGTATCACAAAAACTGCGTAACAATGTTATACAAAACTAAGTACCTAAGTCATAATGAAATAGTAGTTGTTATGTAGCTGATAATAGCTACTCATTATCTGATTATAAACCCACGATTTGAGAATAAATAAGATTGAGAACGTATCTCAAATCATTTTTTGTATATGATATATACTTGAAGCATACCTACATAACAATATTAAGCTAAGAATATAAGCAGTGAGCTCAAATTGAAAAATATTTTTTTCATATATTATATAGATATATTTTCCAACTGAAATCAACACAAAATTTTAAAATACTACTTAGGGATCATAAAAATGTTAATCCATACGTTTCTCAAACTATTGCCTAAATAAAATAAATATAGATAATGTAGTAATTAATTGATACAGATGTTTATATACAGATGTTTGATGGTACTCCAAGGACTGCTGAATTTATTTTAGCAAATGAGGTATCAATCGAATTGTATTTAATGTAAGAATGTCATAGGCTAGATTTTTAGTGACAAAAAACATTTTGGCGGACTTGCATTAAAAAACGGAATTAAGAAAAAATCGATAGGTCTTTAAAAATAATGATGAGGTTTCTTCCACCATTTGTTCAAAAACTTGAAAAAATAGCCAAGTTTGCCACAAATAATATTACAAAGTTCTATGAGCACCAGGTTTAGAACTATGTGTATGACAGTAAGCTACCAAAAAGGGTAAAATTAAAACAAGGTTATAAAAAACTAAAACCCGACTACGTCGAAGAAAAAAACTGAAGAATAGAAAAACAAGTTGAGCGGTCACTTTTGACGATTATCCTTAAGTGAAATTATTATTACCCAATTTGTTTTTTCTACTTTTTGGTTTTTTTCCACCCCGTTCAGTTTTAGTTTTTTATAGCTCCCTTTTTATTTATGACACTGAATTTAAATTACCTCGCACTTTTATAAAAATAAAAAATAAAAAAATGTTTGACATAGATATTTAGCATACTAATTTAGAATTAACATTAAGCATACATATTCATTTAAGAAAAAGGACGAGAAATTTAAAAAAAAGATCCTGAAGATGGTAGGTACTCTCAATGTTTCGCAAAACTATGGTCAAAATAATACTTAAAGTAAGTTTTAAATTCAGAGTATTAGTAGTATCATATTATCATATTTTTTTTATAAGTAGCTGGCTGGTTATTTGTTCTGAGCAGTTTGTCTACCTACCGTACTAGGCACTGCATCATTACTGTCAAGGAAAATTGGTCCTGTAATTATAATCTTATGCCTGAAACTTTTTGTGTTCTTTTACAAGTGCGAGCAAAGATTTTTCCCATTATTCCATTTATTACCTTTCCTATTTATTACCTTTAGTTGTAGACAGTGACCCCTAGTTCCTCTTAAGTAGTTACATGTAGCTTGCCCTGAACACCTAACATATATACATCACATTTTTATGAATATTTAAATATAGTAAATTTAAGGTGTTCAAGCGAAGTCTGTAATTTAATATATATCCGAAAGAACAAACTGAATTCTACCAGTGCATACAATTTTAAATAAAATGCACCAACTTCATTCCTATCTCGCAAAATATGAAATTATAAGTAGCTTCTCGTCGCAAAAGTTTTCTATAAGAAACTAAAATTGATTACGTCATTTCACACACTCAATTTGTAGGGCGTAAGGAAGCTAGTAGTCATTAGCTTACTGCCATATTCAGAATAAAACAATTCCGTGTATTGTTAATTGTTCCGAATGCATATATAGTTATTGTTTCCTGTTTGCATTTATTTTATTATTTAATTATTGAGAATGTGAATTTTCGTAGTGAAAGAAATGTTTGTTGCTCCGTAGTTTTTCCAAATAAGATTTTTAAATTTATCTTTTATTGAAAAAGTAATTTAATTGTGAATTATTTTTTTTTTTAGCTATAATACATTTATTAGGGACCTTATTTTTTTTTGTAGCTTCACAATTGGCTTCGGCCAATGTGAAAATGGAACAATAAAGTCCCTAATAAATGTATTATACCCCATTTTCATGTGTCATAAGTGTTTACAGTAAACTGGTAGTTATATTTTGAATGAAATGTTGTGCCGCCCTTGACAATACTTACTCCTTTATTCTTTCAGTAATCGAATGAATATTCATAAAAAATGTATGTAATTAAAAGATTCTTGCGATGATTAAAAAAAAAACGAAGTGGATGTGTTTTTGCTTTGAAGAAAGGCCGTCAAACATCAAATTTATAATCACTCTACGTAATCATTCTTACCTTTTTTAAATTAGGAGTTTACCTTTTTTATATTTAAATTCGTCTTTGTATGGGAAAATTTTTCAAATAAATTATTTTAATTAACTAGTTATACATATTATTTCAAATATTGAATATATTTGGCGTTAATTTTGTAGAAATTCATTATTCGTGGTTAAATGAAACTACGTGATGTAGTATTATTTCTACTTTCTTTAATTTCTTTACTACGACCTAGGTTTCGGTGTATTACAACGTCTTCAGGTGGACTATTAGCAAAGATTAACTCTTAGGAACTTCCAACAGCATTTATATATTACACAAAACAATAGCGGAAGCCGGGTTTGTGCGGGTTTATCCACTGCTTACGTTAGTGTGTTTATTGTAGGGGAGCGATGTAGGTTTTATTATACTTTCGAAAGTCATAGAATATACAAATATTTTAGCGATGGTAATAAATTAAATTGGTGTTATTCTATGAGGTTATACAATGCAAACGTTCCGGTGTACTTAATCAAATTAAATGGATATTATTCTTAGTAATATATTTATACAATAGCAAGGGTATCTGAAGATTAGAACAAGGTTATACCACTAATTATATATACCTCCCGTTTTATATATTTATATAAATGCTGCTGGATGTTCCTAAGAGTTAATATTTGCTAATATCCCACCTGAAGATGTTGTAATACAACGAAACCTAGGTCGTGGTAAAGAACTTAAAGAAAATAGAAATAATACTACATCACGTAGTTTCATTTAATTGTGTATTTTATTTCATTTAATAACCAATATATGGTAAAATTGCTATTGGTGTTATAATTAAGTAATTTGACAAATTCTGATAAATAGCATATAGCAGGATATTTTGAGAAATAGTTGATAACATATTAATGCAGAGCGTTGAAGAAGTGATCTTCACTAAGTGTTTTTGGTTCCCAATTTAAAACTTTATGTGCTGTTCGATGATCAAAACTACATGAGCACATATAATCTTTGGTCATCGAAAATGATGAATCAGTAAGAAATTGAAGCAAGAAATATAAAATTGGCAAGAATAGATTGGTAAGAACTTCAATAAGAAGGTTTTTGGTAAAAATAAAAAAAAAAACTCCTAAAAACACTTCATTAATACGTATGTGTATATATATATATATATATATACACATATATATATATATATATATATATATATATATATATATTTTATTTATACGTGTCTCCCTTAGTAGCTAGCCCCATTTAGGACCTGACTCTTAACGATACTGAACAAAAATTGATTAACCTTATCATGCATTATAAAGTCTTCGAACAGTTTTACGGGATTTAATAGTATACAGTTTACAGTTGATATTCTGTTTAATGACTAAAACCAAAATATGCCGTGGCTTCATCATCCTTACTACTTCAACTTCAAGTAAGCGATCTGACAGAAAAAAAACCTGTTAAAAACAAGAAGAATTCGTACTACAAATATTTTGGACACATTTATACTCCATTCCATTCCAAAAGAGAATATTTGTAAACAAATCAATTTGACAATTAAAATATGGCTGGCACATATATTTATCAGTAGACGGATATTAAAAAATACTCATTGCGTTTCATCCACAATATTATTAAACCATGTACTACAATTACTATATTAATTTAATAAGCTGCCATGCTAAATATGTTATAAATATCAATAATACGTGGATATTTTATAAATATAAATTGTAAAATTTAATGAAAAGAAATGGACAACCCTAACTGCCAATCATACAAAACTCAGAGGTATAAAACATTTTGGAAAAATATTCAGTATTCCGATACGTAGGCAGTCTGTATCCATATATGCTTTTCATTACATATCATTAACTTTACAATGTGTTGAAGTGAAACAGTTGCTATAAATCAGTTTCTACCTATTTGACGTAGCTGATATTCGACCGTATTTCTAGTTTAACGCACACGGTCAGGACTCTCAGTCGGATTTACTGACAGTTATTTAGGATTAGGATTTACTGACGGTATTATCCATACATCTATAGGAATTGTATGGATACTATAGGAATTGGGCCATGCAATAGGGGATAGTCGGCAAAGTAGACACTTGTTCCGATTCGAGTGACAGTTAATGAGGAACAGAAATACGTTTTTAACCGTCAGTAAGTCCGACTGATAGTCTTGACCGTATGTGGTGCATATGTGCGTAAGCGAGGCAGAAAAAGTAAACGAGACAGAATGTTGGTGTTGTATAACAAATAAACTTATGCTTATACAGGTTGTTTGGCGGAAGGGTAGAGAAAGAAAACATTGTGTCATTTTATTTTCGAATAACTATTATAATCAAGTCAATAATGTAGTATACATGTTTGATATAGCTTTGTATGGCTAAGCTTTTCCTCTTATTTGACTGTGTATTTTTGATGATTATTTTTAATGTTAGATATATTTATTTAAAAAAGTGACATAAGAAAAACGAAAAATAACATTATTTATATGCACTTTGACATTATATTGTTCAACAAATGTGTATACCAATCATTTTCATTGAAATAAATTAAATGTTGTTTATAAAGAGTAAGTGTGTATGTCAATAATAAAAAAAAACATTTCTTAAACCCAAGTACCAAATAAATCTATAATACATAACTAAAGTGAATACAAGAAAAAGGTTCAGAACACCTGAACTATAATTTTGCTTTGCTTACAAACATTCTCTTTTAGTGAAGTATAAGAATAATGAACTATACTTATTTCTTTGTATCTTATTTAATTATCGAGATACACTAATTTATAATTATCACAAAGGTTCAGGCATTCCGCAGTGCAAGTATTATTTAAATTTTCCCTATTATTTATGTTCACCCTATTACTTATGTTCACGCCATTACTCAGTAATTGCGTGAACATAAGTAATAGCGTAAACATAAGTAATAATGTGAAAATAAGTAATGGGGTGACCATAAGTAATAGCGTGAACATAAGTAATAGGGTGAACTTAAGTAACACAGTGAAAATAAGTAACAGTGTGATTTCTATTGGGTGTGAATATTTATTGCTTGTTTTACCAATACTACATGTTTTACAATTTGATTTAATGTATTATAAAATTTCTGAATATTTAATGAATTATATAAACATTTATATATGATACCTATATCACGTACGTAGAATGTTATTTTGATGTTGGAATGTTAGGATACAAGTTTAGATTAAAACGAAAAAAAGGGAAGATGCGGTACGCTTTAACGTTGCGCGGTCGAGTAAGCCAGGTCCAATGGACCTAATTGTGTTTTATTCAATTCAATCGTACGCAGACCAGCCGTTCGCATAGACGCGGGGTTCTTGAAATTAAAATTACCAATATTTCTGTCAAATTGATCCAAAAATACCTTTTAGTGCTTTTACCACATGCATTCAACATTCACAAAACAAAAACAGGACACATGGATTTACTTTTCATGCGTAATTACATAAAAAGTTATAAGTTTTCATCAATCTTTTTTTTTAATACTGGCGTGTTTGTATGATAGAAACGTGTCCAAGCGCTAGGTAAGTAGTGATAATACTTGCAGTCAATGACTTTACAATATACTTTTATTAATCTAAGCTAGAAGTAGATTCGGTGCAATTTGTTAATTTGTTGTAATACCTTGATTCACTCGCACTGCAGTCACAATGCATCGCTTTGTCTCTTTCGGTTAATTGTACATGTAGACAATTTGTGATTGCAGCTGTGAGAGTCTGTGCGCGTGTAGTTGTACCTATGCCCGTTTTATATTTACATAAAGTAAGAGTGTATCTTCTCTTTTTTGTTTTGATCTATGGATACAAGTCAACCAAATACTCAAAAGAATCATTGTATCTGTGTTTTCGCAATAAGTAATAAATAAAAACAAACATATAATAACACGTCACGATAACGTATCAACCTACGGCTACCTGTTGTAGAGCCTCTTTCTTTTCACGCCATTTCTTTGATTCTGTGCTTCTAAAATTATTTAGCTATTCACGATGTCAACATGCATTGTTTTCAAAGGAACATTTTCCTTTGTCCACGCGAGGTACACCGCGGATCCAAGTTAGTTTAATCTCTTCGATTTTGCCAAGATGAGACAAAACGTTAATACGAGGTTAAGCCAGTAACAGATGTAGTCAATAGAGACATGTGATTCATGAGTGAGAGATATAAAAGATACAGCTCACATGTTACGATCATATCTATCACTCGCTCACTTGAAATCAAAATGTATCAGTACATCACTAGCTCGGGAGTGATCGGCGTCTATTTCGTTTCACCAAATCAATCGTTTCACTCACTTGTCGCGTCGTGAAGATATAAAAGTATATGTTTTGACGTTACATGAAAGAGAAGGAAAACGATCGGTCTGTTTGGTCAAATATGCAACTGGATCTATGTAGACGACGTAGCGATTGAACGTGAATGCTGTGATAAAGTATACTTTAGTTCATTAAAGATAAAGTATACTTTAGTCCGTTAGAGATAAATTATACTTAGTTCGTTAGATATAAAGTATACTTTAGTCCGTTAGAAATATATTATACTTAGTTCGTTAGAGATAAAGTTTACTTTAGTTCATTAGAGATAAAGTATATTTTAGTCCGTTAGAGATAAAGTATATTTTAGTTCGTTAGAGATAAAGTATATTTTAGTTCGTTAGAGACAAAGTATATTTTAGTTCGTTGGAGATAAAGCATAATACTTTATTTCGCATAAAATATTTGCGTAAACAAACACCATTTTTTTTGTTTCATACATTTCCAAATTCTAGTTTAATTTTTTTTAAATACGCCAACCTATTCCAATTTATTTAATTATCATTAAAGTTATTTTATGTATATAAATATGGATCTGGATATGGATATTATGGATCTAGGTAAATCTTAAACCTGGAAAGTATTAAGCAAAGTGGATACTCTTGTAGAATTTATTTTTATTTTCAAACAATAGTGCATAATGTTCAGTCATTACTATTTGCCACCACGTTGTATAATCATTGTTCAACGTATGTGAAATAAATAATTTCGTTAATAACTCGAGTACTAAAATACTGAGCTGCTGAGCTAGAGATATAAATGAGTGATATATATCTTTCCAATCAAAACATATATATCACTGTTTTTTTTCACTGATACATTTTGCACACCTCTGGTAGTCAATGTGGCATCTGAGCTTTGACATTTATATTCAGAACGATGTTGCCATGCAAAGCGAAATAAGTAAGCAGGTATTACGATTACTCCAGTCGAACCACAGGCCCTTATTATTATTACCAATCAAAATCTTCTAATGAAAATATACTTGATTAATCAACCAAAAGAGTCTAATCAATCAAAGGAAGACCAAAGGAACTTGAATATAATCTTGAAAGAGGCTGGTATTTTTTAGAATAAAAAAAGAAAACAATTTAGCGATTGGCAATCAGGAAAGAACAAGAAATAAAATACAATTTATATCATAATACAAAATAAAAAAGTATTTCAATAAATGCATATTATATTTTTAATATATCACGAATTGTTAATAACGAAAAAAATTTGACGAAATACTTAATAACTCTTCAGAAATAAATACGATAATTAATCAGTACTAAATGCTTATTTAATTTGTAGCCATTGCCTAAATTAATTAAAAATAAACTGTCAAGTGACATTGACATTCATTCTGGATTGTCAAAATGAATATCTTTTTCTTTCTTGTCAAGTTTCATGCCGCTTTTTTCGACGACCCTGTCGAGTCTACGAGTTTCATTAATTAGTGTGTTACATCTGTGTTTGGAGGATACAACGAGTCGATCTGTACTTTGTTTCATTTTTCTGAATAAAAGAGTTCCGTAGAAAGAGAATTTATAAATTATTATGAAAAATAACGTAATTTCATAAAAAGAATACAAGATTCCTCATTTGTTTTATTGACAATTAAATAAAACTTTTAAGGAGCTTAGATCAAAACAAAAAAGGGAAAATACGGTACACTCTACTGCAACTGCAACTACACACACACAATTACAAAACAGGCGTAGATACAACTACATACACACAAACTCTCACAGCTGTAATTACAAATTGCCTACATGTAAAATTAACCGAAAGAGACAAAGCGAGGCATTGTGATTGTAGTGCGAGTTAATCACGGTATTACAGCAAATTTACAATTACCATCGAACGTTCTGCTAGTACCATAGTTTCTCACGGTGTGGCATGCTGTGACATTCAAACATGACGGTAATAAAAGAAAATATATTTTTGAAAAGTTATAACATGTTTATGGAATTAAGCATAAAAAGCAAGTCCATATGTTATGTTTTGTAAATGGTTAATGCGTGTGGTAAAAACACTAGAAGGTATTTTTGGAGAGATTTTACCGAAAACCCCATGTCTATGCGAACCGCCGGTCTGCGTACGACTGAATTGAACAAACAACATCACAAAACACAACCAGGTCCATTGGACCTGGTTTACGCGAACCGCGCACCGTTAAAGCTTACTGCATCTTTCCTTTTTTGTTTTGATTTAAGTTAAGGAGCTTATTTTTTCATTTTTTTAAATTAAGGTTTTGATTTTTATTTTTGTGATACTTAGGCCCAACACTATATGGATTTTTGCTGATTCCTTTATTAACGATACTCTATTCGATAATATATTTTTATACGCTTAAAGATCTTGGTCTGCTAATGGATAAACTTCTTACATGGCATTTCTAGGTAAACGACGTTAGTAACAAGAATTTTTTTAATCCAAATTAATAATTTTTCTTGATCGAGTAACTCTTAAACATCTTCAAAAATTTCTTCGTCTTAAATCGTAAGTTCATTTCGTCAAACTTTCAAAATATTCTGTTAAATGTGTGGTTTTACATTCATTTAAAGGTTTTCACGTGAGAAATAGTTAATAGTCAATGTCTTGACCTGCTGATGGATCAACTTCTCACATGGCATTTTCAGGTAAATGACGTTAGTGACAAAATTTTTTTCAAAGCTAAATTAATATTGTGTATAAGTAATGATTTTCTGTATTCAGCAACTCTTAAACATCCTTAAAAATTTCTTCTTCTACAATCGTAAGTTAATTTTGTCAAACTTTCAAAATATTCTAATAAATGTGGTTTTACATTCGTTTGAAGGTTTTCATGTGACAAATAGTCAGTAGTCAATGTCTTGACCTGCTGATGGATCAACTTCTCACATGGTATTTCTAGGTAAGTGACGTTAGTTGTAAGATTTTATCAGATCCAAATTAATAATGTGGATGAGCAACGGTTTCTTGATCGAGTAACTCTTAAACGTTTTCAAAAATTTCTTCGTCTTCAACCGTAAGCCTCTTTTGTCGAACATTAAAAATATCTCAATATTTCTGATAAATGTGCAGATTTATATTCGCTAGAAGGTTTTCACGTGTCAAATAGTTTTTAAGATTTAATTTGTTTAATTCTTAAAGGAGATTTTAGCAGACGTTCATATATTATTGTGCCCAGGAGTTACAAGAATGAAAAAGATACATTTATATATATAAAAAAGTAAGTCCTTTAGAAGTTTCATCTAAACCGTCAGTCAGGCAAAAGAAATTTAGGTTTTTTTCATAATAGTTTGCAAATGCTATTTTTACGGAAATCTTTAAATAAGCGTGAGAAAACAAAGTGTAGGTTGTGTCTCGTTGTTTACTCCATCCATATATGTACTCATAATATCGACATGGTTATGGAAAAAAGTCATGTAAAAGTCGAAGTGAGCGGAAGAGACATTCGTTTTGACAATAATGGAACGATTGTCAATATCAGTCTATAGTTTATTTTTAATTAATTCAAGCAAGGACTACGTAATAGAAAAGGAAAACTATATTGATAATTTTTCGCGATCGTTTTTAAAAACGTATCGTGTATTTGATTAGATTTTCGAAGTTATACTTCTTTAGACGCACTATGACAAAATGATGAGAGTGAAAAATACAGGATGAAGTTGGCACGATGCAACAAAATATCAACAACATGAAGTTGCTCATTAAGCATATATTTACATAGTTTATTTGTTTATATATTTTCATAGTTTATTTGACTGATTACGCAAGCTAATCATCTGCCAGATCGTTTCGAATTCGGTTTGAATTTATTTGTGTTACAAATTATAAATTATTAAATATTTAAAAGTAATAAATTAAAATAAATTTTCAGTATATCCGTTTTGTTATTTAAACTTTCTTTAGATTGTTTTAGTAAATTTAACATTGGATTATATGCACGTGTTTACATTAAATTGAATGCTGAGTATTTATTTAAATTTAATTTTGAAATAATATCAAATTGTTTACTACTCTGTAAGAGAAAATAATAAAGTTGAAGCGCGTAAATTTGGATAGGGTCTAGCAAATGATTGGCTTGCAGGGAAAGCCAGCAGAAAAATAAAATAGACATCGTCATAACTCATCTGTCTAATAAGTTTTAAAATTTAATTTTTAAAATTTAATTATTTTATCGAATTTAGGTACTAGCAACCATATTTTAATCACCCAACCACCATATTTTATTCAAGAAAATAAAGTTACTCTTGTATTATGCTAAAGAAGAATAACTTCTAACGCTCGTGTATAGGTAAACACCCAATTCTTTTTTTATTATTTATATTTCCCATTAACAATTCTTGATATTTTAAAAATATAATATACGCGCATTTATTAAAATAGCTTTTTTGTTTTCCATTATGATTACAAATTTTATTTTATTTTTCCCCCTCTCCTGACATACTACCTTTTCAAAAATACCAGCTTTTTTTCTATTTTTTGCATTTTCGCCAGTCTCCTTTACTGGCAACACACGTCATTTTCTTTCCTCGCCACTGGGTAAATTTAAAGAACAATACTCGCAAAGGAATAAAAGCTAGAAGCGGATGTAAAATGAACTTAGTGGTTAGAGACAATGCTCTCCGGTCACGGGCACCGGGTTCGCTTCCCGTTTGCGGCGCTTTCATTGTCAAGAGCGCGCGTATCGGTTTACGGTGCAGGACGGCTGGTTCGACGTTTTTCTAGTGATTCCAATGTGAGTCGGTAAACTAGATACATACCTACGTACACGCAACGTCATTTGCCGAATGCTTCCTCATTTTACGTACGCGCAACATCTTGGAATATTGATCAGAATCGAGGTGAAGATATGGAGGCTAGCAATTGCCGGCGACTTTGTTCCCGTGGAAATTGGAGCTTGGTATATAAGTATTTTCATATAGGCATTTATAAGACTAAATCTACACTTTTATGAAACGGAAATCTTCGGCAATTTTTTTCATATGTTTCTGGATACTTAGAGATACATTAAAAACATTCACAATTGAGAAAAGGTTATAACACGATTGAATAAATTGCGTCGAAAAAGTAACTGTACTACTGTATTGAAATTGCATTGCGAGTTCTCGAAGAAGTATTTTAGAGCTCTCGACTGTTATTTCTTTTTCTAATACATTATTATCTTAATACATCAGTGTGAACCACAGCACTTGGCAGTAATAGATAGTAACAGCTCCAACTGGTAATGCCTTTAACGATCTACTCTAGCTGCATTTATGACCATTATTGTTTAATTAGTAGCTTAATTTGTAGCACAGAGAGCAACCACAGCACTCGGCATTAATATATAGTAACAGCTCTAACTTGTAATGATTTTGGCGATCTACTCTAGCTACATTTATGATCATTATTGTTTAATTAGTGTCTTAATTTGTAGCAGAGAGAGCAACCACAGCACTTGGCATTAATAGATAGTAACAGCTCCAACTGGTAATGCCTTTGGCGATCTACTCTAGCTACATTTATGACCATTATTGTTTAATTAGTGTCTTGATTTGTAGCAGAGAGAGCAACCACAGCACTTGGCATTAATACATAGTAACAGATCCAACTTGTAATGCCTTTGGCGATCTACTCTAGCTACATTTATGATCATTATTGTTTAATTAGTGTCTTAATTTGTAGCAGAGAGAGCAACCACAGCACTTGGCATTAATAGATAGTAACAGATCCAACTGGTAATGACTTTGGCGACCTACTCTAGCTGTATTTATGACTATTATTGTTTAATTGGTAGCTTAATTTGTAGCACAGAGAGCAACCACAGCATTCGGCATTAATATATAGTAACAGCTCCAATTGGGAATGACTTTGGCGATCTACTCTAGCTACATTTATGACCATTATTGTTTAATTAGTAGCTTAATTTGTAGCACAGAGAGCAACCACAGCACTCGGCATTAATATATAGTAACAGCTCCAACTGGGAATGACTTTGGTGATCTACTCTAGCTGCATTTATGATCATTATTGTTTAATTAGTGTCTTAATTTGTAGCAGAGAGAGCAACCATAGCACTTAGCATTAATAGATAGTAACAGCCCTAACTGGTAATGACTTTGGCGATCTACTCTAGCTGCATTTATGACCATTATTGCTTAATTAGTGTCTTAATTTGTAGCAGAGAGAGCATCACTTGAGAATTTAAAATATTTCCCTCGAGAAGAAGGCTGTTCCTAGCTTGTATATGGGCAAATTCTTGCTCTGTTAGTCGTCAGTCACAATTAAGAAGTCATCTTGTTTGAATCCTTTTAATAATTCACGTATCTGTGAGTTGTTGATCTCAACTGCCCTAGACATATCACATCTACAATTGCCCGACTAAGAACGAATCATCTTAAAGGCATGAAGATCCACCCAGACAATTTCAGAACTTATATTCATTGCAAGGACTGTCCCGAAGTCCGGCTTTCCCCCAAGCACATCTTTGAGTGCCCAGCTTTTGCAGCAAACATCCTAAAAGTAGGAATGTCTCCACTGAGCGATCTGATGCAAGAAATTTTGTATAGCAACGAAGCACCGAAACTGGCGGGGGTAGTTTTAAAAAGCTTGACTCAATTTAATCCTATTTTTCTTCTCCATTTACTATTATTTATTGTACTATCTACGTGGAACACGACAACAACACCAAGACTGAATTTAGAAACAGACATTGCTAGTGAATTTTTATGGTTATATTTAGTTTATTTTATAGTTTAGTGGATTATACGGTAAATGATTCTCCGTGGAATGCGGGTTTGTGCTGAGGGATCAGGAGACACATCTTATGTTTATAATGTATCTCAGGGTCACGGGTTAAAAGGCGTTTAAATTTGGATCAGATATATGGAGGGGTGAGAGGGTATTATATAAAAGTGAAGAAAGATGTAGATTTCGTCAGTCGTGAATTTATAACCATTTGGTTGTGACCGATGTTCGGAAATTTCGTGTTTTTTTGAGAGCAAATATGAGTCGAATTTTTCCCACACAAACTTCACAGCATTAAATGATCAAGTTTTCACAATCGGTGAAATAGGTATTTGATTATTTGCTTAGTAGATCTTGTATACAGTGTTCCAGTTAAATAGGCGTATTTTATTATTTTTCCCACACAAACCTTACTGTTTTAATGATCGAACATAGTTCAAAATCGGTGAAATAAATATTTGATTACTTTCTTAGTAAATTTGACATCCAGGTTTCCAGTTTAATAGGCGTATTTAATTATTTTTCCCACACAAAGCTTACAGTTTTAATGATCGAACATAATACACAATCGGTGAAATAAATATTTGATTACTTTCTTAGTAAATTTGACATCCAGGTTTCTAGTTTAATAGACGTATGTAATGTTTTTTTCCCACACAAACTTTATTGCTTTTTTGTTAAAACCCTTTTTTAGCCGACTCCAAATATGGAGGAAGTTTTCAATTCGGAGTTTTTTCGTTGGTGTCAAGTAAAATGTGACATTCGACTATATCTTTTGGGGGTTCATGTGCATTAAAGAGGAATACTAACGTCGACTTAGTACCGATTCCAAAATCTCTGGCAGAGGCAGTGTTTTGAAAATTTTGTTTGTTTGGAGACGATAATGTACCGCAAAAATTAAAACCAAGTATTCGTATTTTATTTATTTTATTCTTTTCAGCGCACTTTCAATCAGTCGTTATTTCCGTTATAGTCGTTATTTGTTTGTTAAAATGTTTTATTTAGTAAAATTTTACGTTATAAAAATAACTTAGTATTCAAATTTCATGTTTTTAGCTTCTTCATTCACACATGTTTCTGTATACATCTACATCACAGTTGTATCGATAGAAATAGTGTTACGGAAAATATCCGACATTAAATGTCCCTTTATTTGATTTTATTTTGGTTTGGAGATCGTTAATTTCAGTCTAAAAATAGTATTGAATTCAACGCTTTATACTATTATTATAATTATCCTTTAGCTCTAGTTCAAAGTAAATAAGCTTATATAATATTTAAAGTAAATGCCTATATACAATTAAATGCACACCAGATACAATGTTGCCCTATTTACGCTTTATACTATTATTATAATTCTCACTTTAGCTCTAGTTCAAAGTAAATAAGCTTATATAATATTTAAAGTAAATGCCTACATACAATTAAATGCACACCAGATACAATGTTGCCCTATTTACGCTTTATACTATTATTATAATTCTCACTTTAGCTCTAGTTCAAAGTAAATAAAGTTATATAATATTTAAAGTAAATGCCTACATAACATTCAATGCACACCAGATACTATTTTGCCTATTATATATTCTGCCAATTATACTGCATAGTCAATCGACAATCAGCCCTATGCTGTACCATGTTACTTTATGAATAACGCGAATGATACTTTATGATTGAATTTAAGCAGACGTCCGTATGTTATATCATCACGAAACCTTAATCTTGACCATTACGTACGTCAAAATGGCGCCTTATTTTACTTCCAGTTTATGGGTTATTTAAATATTTAATTCGATAAATTAATAAATTTAGCCTTAATAGTAGAATTAATTGGGTCTTATAAAAATTATGTTATGTATTAAATTAGATACCAACAAACATCGTTATATATTTGTCCTCATAAAAATTATAATGCATTTGCCGAAATATCAGTAAAGAACGTACTCGAGAATTGAGGAATGTTTCAGATTTATTTATGTTACCAAATAATTCTTTCAACTATCTAAATAGGTGACAAAATTTGTAATTGACAAATTGAGACCATTGTTGAAAGTGACAAGACGTACAAACATTTCTTGACGCGCTAGAAAACTAAACAAAGCGTCTCATGTCATTGACGAAATAGCTCCGTCTTTTTTTTTCTGCTCGTAAAGTTATATGATGCTATTTTTTTCTCTCAAGCCAACGAAAAATAGCCTTACCTTAATGAATAATAAAGATTAAGACAAAGCTAGTGCAATACAACATACTGATTTTTAAAGTGAACATTAAGATAACCGTTATTGTCGTGCGTTAGCTGGCGAAAAGTGAATTATAGTAAGTGAAGTGAATTATACAACGTAGAGCTGAATAAGCAACGTAGGGCTTTGAATTATACAACGTTGGGCTAAATATCGATATACGTTTAAAGTAAACAAAATTAAGCTTTCTGCTAGTTTTGAACCTTAAAATTATACAACGTAGGGATGAATAAGCAACGTAGGGCTTTGAATTATACAACGTTGGGATGAATATCGATATACGTTTAAAGTAAACAAAATTAAGCTTTCTGCTAGTTTTGAACTTTAAAATTATACAACGTTTGGCTGAATAAGCAACGTAAAGCTTTGAATTATACAACGTTGGGCTGAATATCGATATACGTTTAAAGTAAAGAAAACGAAGCCTTCTGCTAGTTTTCAACCTTACAATTATACAACGTATGGCTGAATAAGCAACGTAGAGCTTTGAATTATACAACGTAAGGTTGAATATCGAATACTAGCTTCTGGTCTAGGTTTGAACTTTATATACAGGTACAACAAACTACGTGCCCACACAGTGATTCTGCGCATGAAACTGGGTAAAAAATGATGTAAAACTGTATAAAAGTCCCCAACCGTTTCTGTATAAAGCATTGTCAAAATTGCGATTTGAAGAAAAAAATACATTGATAAAATTTTAAATACGTTTTAATTTCACAGTCTGAAATGGGAAAATAATAGACAGGTTTTTATACACCTATTATATGCAACTTGGTAAGTAAAACACGGCTGTCGCGAATAAAACTCACATCCTGAGGGTACATACTGTCGCAATATATTATCGCAAAGCTTCATGAGTAACTATTTCACAAATGTACAAAAAAAATCGAAAAACAAACCAAAAATGTAGAATTATAAATTAAAGATTTTCATTTAGGGGTCGATCAAGTATTACGTAAGCAGAATTTTACTAATCCTTCACCCATTCTTCCCCCTTGTTAGCGAAAGTAAGCAAAGCTCTTACCACCCCCTTTCCCCTCCTATGTTTATTTATCTATAGGTAAAGAATTTAAGCGTAGAGCTTATAGATCTAGATCGTTAGGTAAAGAATTTAAGCGTAGACCTCGTAGAACTAAATCTTTAGGTGAAGAATTTATGCCTGGAGCTCGTAGATCTAGATTTTTAGGTGAAGAATTCAAGCGTAGTGCTCTTAGATCTAGATTTTTAGGTGACGAATTTAAGCGTAGAGCTCGTAGATCTAGATCTTTAGGTAAAGAATTTAAGCGTGGAGCTCGTAGATATAGATTTTTTTAGGAGTAGAATTTAACGTAGAACTCGTAGATCTATATCTTTAGGTGAAGAATTTAAGAGTAGAGCTCGTAGATATAGAGTTTTTAGGTGTAGAATTTAAGCGTAGAGTCCGTAGATCTAGATCTATAAGTGAAGAATTTAAGCGTAGATCTCGTAGATCAAGATCTATAGGTGAAGAATTTAAGCGTAGAGCTCGTAGATATAGATATTTAGGTGAAGAATTTAAGCATAAAGCTCGTTGCTCTAGATCTTTAGGTGAAGAATTTAAGCGTAAAGCTCGTAGACCTAAATCTTTAGGTGACAAATTTAAGCGTAGAGCTGAACTGAGCGGAAGGCTAGAAATTGCCCTCCATCATCCATAATCAAGTCACCAACTGTATGTTTTGCTTTTAGTGGTGGTGGGAGAAATCTATTGTGTGGTAACTTAACAAACCGCTTCTCGGATTTCAGCAGTTCCTATTGTTACTTTTTATGATTTAGAGTGAGTATTGGCTTTCACGCACATATTCTGAATATCATTCGATGTCAGGTAAATCAGGAAGGTCAGGTTCACTGAGCCCAACATATTTTGCAAAAACACGATAATCGTGTTTATCATCAATTGACATTGAGATCCATATCTCTGCTAATACATTTACGGCACACTCAAAATTGGGCCTTTCTAAATTCTCATCAATTATAACGCCACGGTCGTCTAAATGAGACCCAAGGTGGTCGTGAGGTAATATGAAATCAACCAGTTTCCGACTAAGTGGAGTCATTCTGTGCTTCACTCGGTTGTACGAACTTCTGCCAGGAGCATTTGTAGCTATTAGTAATGCATCGAGATGTTGTCGTTTAAACTGTTGTATAGCAAACGCTATTATCTTCCGGTATCGGTATTTCGTCTGGCTCTCCATCCACCATCATAATTACCATTGGTTTAACACATCCACGGTCAGTTTTAGCTAGTTTTTGAAACTCATCAAGACCGAGAAGTACCTCGAAATCTTGAGCATGAGTATTGACAGTGAATGAACTATATTTTCCACTTCGAATGGTGATGTATGTTGGCGCGGAATACCCAAAGGCTTGCGGATGTCCTAGCATACTTATTCAATTATTTTAATACCAGCACCAATTTGTACTAGTTACTAATTTGTACTGCACGGCAATTAATTTGACTCTATATTCCATATGATGCTTAGAAAGGGGGTGCTTGTTTATTTGCTGCAGTCACGCCAATATGGATCCGAGCTTTATCATCTGGTCCAAGTATTGATCCTATTTTCTCCAAATAATGGATCAATGTTTCGGCGATACGGCTATCAATGTAGTTTTTGTGGTGTCTGTCTGTTAAGCCTAATAGGAACCGTCGATACTTGTCTTCGTTCCTCTGTGCTGTTGGTATTTCTCGGATTCTCTGTAATTCTTGTGTACTTTCATCAAGAGTTTTTTACTGCGAATGGCTTCCGGTCATCTTCTATCATCTGTTGCACTCCCAAGTAACGCATGCACGCTATAGTTTTTAATAGTAATGGGTGATCACTTTCTAGACTAGGATGTTTAATTGAGTCCTCATAGACAGTATTATTTTATACCTATATTCTCATCGAACATATCCTTTAACTTTCTTTTCATGCTGTCTCTGTGTTTCTTCTGGGATACTGCGTTATGAACCTTTCTCTTTAAATACTATTTCGCAACTTTTAATTCTTCGGGAGACTTAACGATCTGTTTTTCAACTTCAACATGGCTTAGCAAGTTTCAGATTTTTTTTCCAGAAGATCAATCTTCAATTTCATAGGTTATTGATTAGGCTTTTCTCTGGACTGTTTTTCCTCATTTTCTATGTGTTCGTATTCTTTTTGTGAATCTACTCTTAGTTTAATATTTTTTCTACCCGTTCTCTCAAGCCTGAAACAAGCTGTATAGGTTTTTTTTTGTATTCAGTAGCTTTGCAGATCAACGTTGGTTAAAAAATCAAATATGCTATGACTGTTATGATTCACTTACAAAGCTATGATTCACTTACAAAGCTATAAATATATTTCTTTTAGACATACTTTTCCCTCAACTCTGGAATGTCGGGTGTGCATCAAATTTTTTTTATGGTTAAGATGATTTAAATCTATTAGTGAGTGTTACTCTCACATATACCATTTCATACGAAAATATTTAATGAAAAGCATCTCATGTTGAAAGTATTCCTGTATGACATACGGCTAGATATTACAAAGAATTCCGTTTTTTGCCATTTCGCTACGTCACTCTAAAAATACTTAAACTGCACTGAAAGAAATTCTAAGTAGAATTTAGAATGTTTCTATTGTAATGGCGGAAGATACTGACTTATTAAAAATTTAATAAATTGTATTATAAGTAATACAATGTTGATCGCAATTTTTGCCAAAATTTCATAATAAAGTTACGATGTTACCACTGTAAAAACGAAATTTAATGAAGAACACCTTGGTTTATAATATACCGTAATTTACTATAAAACATTGTAAACGTAGGAAACTTTACTATAAAACATTATAAACGTAGGAAACTTTACTATAAAACATTGTAAACCTAGGAAACTTTACTATAAAACATTGTAAACGTAGGAAATTTTACTATAAACCATTGTAAACGTAGGAAATTTTACTATAAAACATTGTAAACGTAGGCAATTTTACTATAAAACATTGTCAACGTAGGAAATTTTACTATAAAACATTGTAAACGTAGGAAATTTTATTATAAAACATTGTAAACGTAGGAAATTTTACTATAAAACATTGCAAATTATATCGTTAGCCTCCTATTTTATCTTATGAGAACTATATTTCAATATTGGTTTGGCAATAATTAATCTGGTACTTGATTTAGTGCACGATATAAAGTAGTAGCTAAATATCATGAAGAACTGCATTAAACAAAAGATTGAGAAAGATATGTGAACACATTTAAATAATTTGCGAAAATTTGATCGTCTTACAAATTGAACATTCGGTCACAGTGTATCTTTGTAGTGGTGGATAGGTTATAAATGTATTGGCAAAAGGTTTTAAATGTTTTGACTTATTTGGGTTTGTGATTTTCAAATAATTATCAATTAATATTTGATATACACATTTATTAAAAATGTTAATTTCAATAAAAACTTAAATATATATTTTGCAAAGGTGGATTTGTTTTTATTTTTTAATATTACACTTCCTAATGTTTGTCATTCCAATACACACACATCGGCTTATGTATGTCATACACATACATGATAATTTGCGCCCCATCTACATACTATAAAATTTAAAATGTTTCATAGTAAACTTTACGCGAATGTCAGTCTGTTCCAGCGTTATAATAGAACATTGTAAAACGTATAAGAAAAATATCGTAAATATACACGTTGGCTTATATATATATATATATATATATATATATATATATATATATATATATATCATACACACACTTGATAATATACGCGCCACCTACATACTATAAAATTTAAAATGTTTCATAGTAAACTTTACGCAAATGTCAGTCTGTTCCAGCGTTACAATAGAACATTGTAAAACGTACAAGATAAATATCGTAAATATACACGTTGGCTTATATATATATATATATATATATATATATATATATATACTTGATAATATGCGCGCCATCTACATACTATAAAATTTAAAATGTTTCATAGTAAACTTTACGCAAATGTCAGTCTGTTCCAGCATTACAATAGAACATTGTAAAACGTATGAAAAAAGTATGGTGAATTTTACTTTAAATTTTTTTCTGTGTAAAAGCGCAGACGCAACAAGTTGTCAACAAACAGAAGGCTAACTTACTATGGAAAAAAGATCAATAGACTCGATTTGTTCCTGATAGCTGTTTGGAATTCTTCTTCAATTTTCTTAGACATAGAGATATCGAGTTCCTGGTCTGACTTTGCCGGACTTTTATCGAACTTTTTGTGGGACTTTTATCTTATAACCACGCCAAACTTCATTAACTAATTTGTGTACATGTGAAATTTTGTGTTCGTGTGAAATTTTTTAAAACTTTGAAACATGGTATAATTTTGATTTTTCTACGTTAGACGACATCTTAAACTATTTCAAAGGTGGCAAAAGCCGATCAACAATAAACAAACATAAATTTAGAACACGTCAAATCCAATGATATTAATTCGGACCAATTCAGACAAGTGAGCTCTATTTAACTTGGAAGCCCAATTAAATTTAGAAGGTCAATAAAATTTAGAAAATTAAATTTAGAAGGTTAAGTAAATTTAGAATCTTAATTAAATTTGGAAGCCCAATTAAATTTAGAAGGTCAATAAAATTTAGAAAATTAAATTTAGAAGGTTAAGTAAATTTAGAAGCTTAATTAAATTTGGAAGCCCAATTAAATTTAGAAGGTCAATAAAATTTAGAAAATTAAATTTAGAAGGTTAAGTAAATTTAGAAGCTTAATTAAATTTGGAAGCCCAATTAAATTTAGAAGGTCAATAAAATTTAGAAAATTAAATTTAGAAGGTTAAGTAAATTTAGAAGCTTAATTAAATTTGGAAGCCCAATTAAATTTAGAAGGTCAATAAAATTTAGAAAATTAAATTTAGAAGGTTAAGTAAATTTAGAAGCTCAATTAAATTTGGAAAATTAAATTTAGAAGGTTAAGTAAATTTAGAAGCTTAATTAAATTTGGAAGCTCAATTAAATTTAGAAGCTCAATTAAATTTTAACGCCCAATTAAATTTAGAAGTTCAAATAAATTTAGATGGTCAATCAAATTTAGAAGTTCAATTAAATTTTTATGGTCAATTAAATTTAGAAACTCAATTAAATTTAGAAGTCCAATTGAAATTAGACGTCTAATTTAATTTAGAAGCTCAATTAAATTTAGTAGCTTAATTAAATTTAAAAGCTCATTTGAATGTTGATGCTCAATCAACTTCATAAGCTTCATTACATTTAGAAACTCATAATTCACTTATTAAGTGCGTATATCAAAAGGAAAAATGGACCCTTATAACATCACTCACAAATCCGTCTGTCACAGTCATTTTTCCATGGAGATATGAACTGAATCACTCAAGTCAATGTTGGGATATATTGAGATATTTCAAGCGGGCAAGATGAATATTGAAGTCAACAGAGTTGAACGCACTGCTGAAATCAAGAAGCACAAGGACAGTGACTTGTGTATTATCCATAGCCAAGCGTATACCATCAGAAACCTTAACAAGGGCAGTTGAGGTACTGTGCCAGTTTTAAAGCCAGATTGAAGTGGATTTGGAGACTTATGATCATTGAAGAAACTAACGAGCTGACCATGAACAATACGTTCAAAGATTTACGCGCGCTAATCAAAATATGTACGTAGGAATGGAGAGAAAGTTCGGGCGCGGAGCGGCGAGGTATTGTTTGTTTGTAGGTTTTGTAAACAAAACAATGCGCGGCGTTCTAACCAGACGAATTATTATCAAAACAGGTCGCTATAAGCAGCCGGTCGCTTAAATCGGAGTCGTATTAAATGGTCACGTTTTCCTAGTAACTGGAAACCTAACTTGAATTACATTTATATAATTACATTGTCGTCATTAAAAACGGTTAGCTGTTAGAAGCGAATTGTAAGCGAAATTCATATATGTATATATATATATATATATATAAATATATATATATATATATATATAAATATATATATATATATATAAATATATATATATATATATATATATATATATATATATATATATATATATATATAATTCCTAAATATATATATACAATACAATATATATTTTTTTTTTTTTACAATATATTTTTGTTTACAATATATATATATAATACTAAACGAACTCACAAATACATCATCAACATGAAAAACCGGAGAAGTATGAGCAGAACTTGGGAAAACTGAAAAGCGCATAGTATTTCTATTTAACTCTTTTTTCTAATTTTTCACAACGTAAATATGTTGCCTGCTATATATTTCACAGGCGTAAAAACATGGAGCATACTGCAAAAGGTATGAGATCTACGTTAATCGCTAAGATTTTCCCGTAATCTTCTAGTCAGACTGTAGGTACCAATTCTGCTTCTTCATGATTTTTGGCTTATTTCTTTGGAAAATAAGGGCTCCACCCTTATTTTTCTCTGCTCTGTTTTCGCACATTTTTTAGAACATATTTTTAAATTTACCTAGAATTTAAAACTATCTAAAATCGAGTTGGCTTGTTATGAGGAATAATTATTCTAATTCGTGCTCATGTGATACACAAAATTCAAGTTCCTACCTCGCATAGTTTCCGAAGGCCAAGAATGTGACATATGGACAGACAAACAAGTGAGTGATCTTTTTTCTTTTGAGATATAGGACCCTAAAAGCTCAATTCAACGTTGATAGCAATTAACAGAATTTAATAGAACTTCTTTTTAATACCTCTTATTTTTGATACAATAAAATTATTTTTTCTTTATTATAAACACAAATAAAACGGAAAGTTTATACGTAGATACAGCATATGTGTAAGAATATGGAACAATTTTGCTATCCCAGCGCCCTTTTTCACCGATTTCATCTATGTAACTATTTAGCGGAACCAACAGATGGCGCTAGAATCGCTTTAATAAGAAATATCATTGGGCATCACACGGCTGTTTTAGTCACAGCGTTAATCGATATGCCATAAATAAGTTACTCTTCAATATAAAAACGACCAAATAATCGAAAGCTCTAAAAATTGGTTGTCCGGTTACTGCCAGTTGACGAAGTCGGCTTTCGCTTTTTATTGTAATATCTTGCTGATTGTCCACAAAAAGCTTCAATGCCTGATATTAATATTTTGTTAGTGTTTTCCAATGTAAACTCGGGTATATTTCTATGGGTATTTATGATCTTAACTGCCGCCTACAGTCCCAAAATTATAATAATCTCTTTCTACAATCCTAAAAGTCAAATTACTTTTAAAATGCTTTTAAAATGATAATAAAGAAATCTGCGTTAAGAAAAAATTAAATCGTTTTTCTCATACATATAATTAAGAAAACAAAACCGCAAATTGATAATTTATATTGATATCCACCATTTTACTCTATCACTCTAAAGCTTGAACTTCAGAAACAGCAGACTGACGCTTCTGAGTTTCTACATGATGTTGGAGAAAATACACTTAGAATTAATGTAAATATTTTAAAAGAGTTTGGACTTATCAGCATCTACAATCTGTCATATGTCTGCGGTGTATACTGGAGTACTTTTAAAATTTTTCCATAAAGAGTCGTGACAATAGGAAAAAATAATTGTAGCTGACAAAGTGGAAGGAAAGAATTAGAATTAATATCGACAGTCTATCATATACGCATGGTTTATACTGGAGTACTACTTAAATTTTGCCATTTGCATTTGCGAAAAAATAATTATACCTGCCGAAGTGGAAGGAGAAAATTAGAATTAGTATCTCTACACTCTATTATCTGTCTATGGTGTAAACTGAAGTACTTCTGACATTTTGCCATAAAGAACTGTGACAATTAGGAAAAGATAATTATAGCTGAGAAATGGAAGGAAAGAAATAGAATTAGTATCTTCTGTCTATTATCTGTGTAGGGCGTATAATGGAATACTACTGAAATTTTGCCAGAAATAATTGTGACAATTAGGAAACGATAATTATAGCCAACAAAGTGGAAGGAAAGAACTAGAATTAGTATCTATGCTCTATCATCTGTGTATGGCGTATACTGGAATACTACTGAAATTTTGCCAGAAATAATTGTGATAATTAGGAAAAGATAATTGTAGCTGACAAAGTCGAAGGAAAGAACAATAATTAGTATCTATGGTTTATCATCTGTGTGTGATTTATACTGGAGTACTTTTGAAATTTTGCCAGAAAGAGTTGTGACAATTAGGAAAATACAATTGTATCTGACATGGTGGAAGGAAAAAGCTAGAAGAGTTTAGCCCCATGTGGTGGTTTATCCAGATTGATTGATCCACATTGATCCACTTGACGCTAACATCTGTGACGCTCTGCAAGCCATTGTCGATCGAAACAGATAGCACAACATACTTAGACAGAAGGTAATGTCAATACAAAGTTACAATGCTCAGCGGTACCCTCATTCGTCTTTTATGCAGCGTACTATAGAGGTTACGATGCAAGAAAGACCAATATGTTTTTTTTGGGACTTAACTTGTTTTTATAATTATTCGTTGGATATTTACTGACATTATAACAAACATACTCTTATAAACCTGGAACGACAATTGATTAGTTTGTATATTAAGAAAAATAGGAAACAATTTGTTTTCTCCAAAAGACTTAAAAAATATAAGTTATGATGGTATTTAAATTTCTCATGAAAAACGAGTTCATGGAATTTTTAGTTTTTGTGTTATTGAACATTTTGCAGAACAAAAGAAACTCTGCGAAGCAAATCAAACGAATCTTACACAGTTGTTTATTTTGGTCTATGCTTAGTGCTGTCTAAAAAACTATAAGACATTGGTATCAATTATCTTTACAGTACATAATTAGGGAAAAGTACAATTTCTTTTCACTATCTCATTAAGATAATTGATTCAAAAATTTCTCACTAAGGTTGTTGATTTCGAATTTTTTTACGTTTGAAACTGACGTCGTGATTAATCATTTAATCCTTTGTCTTATTCTTAATGTTGGGATAATAAAATTTGGCATAAGCCAAACAAAAAAAGTGAAAATGGAAGCTATAAAATGGGAAGTTGAATTAAAGACATGAAATCTCTGATTTATATCTTCAATCCCTTAAACGCGTTCAATGTTTAAGAGAGTTTTCCTTATTGATATGGCGTTTTTATAAATAAAAGACAATTTTCACATCAAATCAGTTTATTTTTTGCTAAAATCAACGGAAACACAATTACGTATTTAGTAATAACCAAATGATATCAACGGTACAAAAAGACCCTTTATTAAGTCGGTACGTTGACATTTGCAATGGAGAGGAGCAAACCGCTTCGCCACGAAGGCTAGGCCTAGGGCGCGTTTATTTAGATATCAGATTTAATTTAAATGATGGACATTTTCAGAAAAAAATGGAGCTACTTTAATGCAAGAGAAAATTATAACTGAAATAAGATTTTATATTGAAAATTATATAATTTTTCTAACAACAAAATTAACTTTTTATACGACTTTATATAATTCCTTTAATAATGAAAGTCATTATTTACACGAAACAAATGTTCCGGAATTACATGTGAGGGAAGCGCCGAAAGTTTTTAGATTTGTCGATATTGCGGGGTATCGATATTGTTCCGGAATTTTATATTACGCATATGTTTTACAAGTTATTTCGCACATTCGAAATCGAAACATGTTTGTTACTGTCTATGTGTTGTTCCATCAACTTCTAACCATCGACAATTTTATAAACACACTACAATACGTACAAATAAAAAAATTAATGCAAATTTTATTAGAGTGCTTAGTTGTAATATAATAAAACAAGAATTTAAACAACGTTTTTGAAGTGAATCTTCTTTAGGCGCGAGGAGTGAAAGGTTTGAAGGTCGTAACGTGCAACGTTTTTGCAACGTATGAATGTGACAAATCTATGACAAGAAGGACGGAAAATAGGTACTTTGCTAACAACCGAGAGAGATAGATGAACACGATAAAATATGACAAGAAACGTATGCATGCGTTAAAACGATCAAAAAATGGCGCTCACTAATACTATCAGCTGTTTTGTACGTTATGTGTGTCAAAAGTAAACTGTCCAAATTTTGTCAATTTATTTATCTGTTTATAATTGATTTATTACTAATTTTGTGTGTATTTCATCCATTACAAGACTAACAATACATTTATTTGATTTAATTATTATTCCGCAAAGAATCCGCACATATAGTTGTCGTAAATATAATTTATAACAGGAGTAATATATTCGGACTTCCTTCAGCCGCATTTAGCCCTAATCTGGTACTGGCATTGAGGCTATTGACGTGAATACGTCTTTAAATTTGCTACCGTACGTGGGCAATTCAAAAAACCTAATGATAACAAAATCGAGGGACACAGTTTGGCGTTGCAGTTTCGAATCTATCCTCTACGTCAAAAATTAAATTATTCCACTGGATAGCTAAAGGATCAAAGAATTTATTACGATAAGCGAGAACAGTGACGCATCGCGCGCGGTGGAGGGGGATGCGCCGCCATTTTGAGGTTATTTTGCTGCGTATCGAGATTTGCAATTAGTATAAGTTTTGATTCGGAAAAGCTACGATGTTCGTTTAAGTTTTAATCGTCAACTGTCGTTAAAATCTATCGATTATATATAAAACATTAGTTTGAAATATTTATTATTATATTATTATTATAATATTTTTTTATTCTAACACCTTATGTGTTAGAATAAAAAAATATTATCAAAAATATATAATTTCGGCCTATACACTATTGTAACACAATAATTATATGTTTCCTTGCTTTTATCCTAAATACATAAATAAAAATATTTTATTTAAAAAATATAACTCGTTACATAGACGTATTCACGTACAATACAGGGCCGTGTCCATGGCACAGCCACATCCAATTTTTTTTTAATTTTTTTGTAATGTGATTAAAAGGGAGTCTTCATTTATTTCTTAGGTTCATTTAATTGGCAATTTTGTATGTAAATTTATATGAATATAAAAGATTCATATTGGAATTTAGTACAATTTATGGACTTAAACCTAGTATATTTTTTAATATTTATCTCAACGTATTTATCCTGCTATTAACCATGTTTGCAAGTTTTAAGTGTACATATAAACTTGTGCTGCATTCATTTTAACATTGAACCATATATCCATAGTTATATCATATTTATTAATCTCTCTCTTTCTCTCCCTGTCTCTTTCTCTGTCAGCCATTTTGCCCCTCACTATATATTTATAAATTTTCATTTAGATAGCTAAAGAAGTTTCACTTCTGTAACGTGTATTGAGTTGCATGCGATCAATTTTGTTTTTTTTATTTAAACAAATATAAATCAATGCAAGGAAACAAAATCACGAAATAGACCAGCAAAACGATTATAGAAGATGATGAACGTGAATTAGTTCTGAATTACCTATTCTTCCATCTCTTCGTTCGGTGTCAGACACTGAGAGGTGATTTAGTGTTAAATTGGTTGCCTTGCCTGGAACGGAATAATCTAACGACCTATTTTCTCAAATTACAAACGGAATGGAGTGTAGCCAACATAATAATACTTTATTAGCATTGTGTTGCTAACTCTCAGTAGTAATTTAAAAGTTGTTGTAGTATTATATTAATGACAGAATTTTGGGAGACACTCGATACGATACTTGTAGTGAAGTAATCATATGAATAAAAGTATCGATTAAGAGTTATCGGGAACAAAAGCATTGGAATGGAGTAATGTATACTACCCCCGCCTTGAGCTGGAGGCTCTATTCAGGAAGCGAGCGATAATAAAATATGATGTTAATCTGAATATTATTAATTAATTTAATTAAAAAGGTACAAGGGGTGTTTAAAATAATATTAACCTATTCGTTCTGATTCCATAAAGTAGCTCCAAAAACGGAGTGTTCTCTGTTTTGTGTCTTCTTTATTTTAGAAGGTATCCATAATAACTTGTTTGCTATACGTTTCACTAACAAAAAACTGAATTAATTAATTAATATATTTGTATTTTAAATTAAAATACTATTCTCAAGTCACCTCCCGAGTCTCAAGTCGTCTCAGGTCCCTCCTGGGTCTAGTAGCAACTAGCCTCATACAAAAAGTACGATCTTTAAACAATCCTCAGAGTATCTTTTAACTACCATGGCAGGAAAGAATGACAGAATAGTCTGCCCATGGGCAAAAATGGGTTTCTTTCTGGAACTAAGTGGTTCGTCTACTTAGAACTCAAAGTGCAACAAAACTTCGAAGCCTAGAAGCTCTTGCATAGGGTCAGCTCGAATTGGCTGCACATTCTACGAGAAAATTTGAAAATAATATAAAAATTTAAAATAAACAGAAGAATAGAGCACATTTGGAATAAACGCTGGACTATGAATGAAATATTCAGGGAATCTCTACCAACGAAGTTAGAAACAAAAGCTACAAACATTTGTCTCAAATCTTGTTTAACTTATATCTGTCAGACCTGGAAAATGACTTAGACAGTTCTAAAGAAGCTAAAAATTAAAAAAAAGAAACCGAACGAAGCAATATTCATATAGGATATAAAATTGAAAGAGTATATGGGAAAAAAACTAATATTAGAGAAGTAACAAAACAAAAGGTGTAACGAAATAAAAATTATACCTAAAGTGTAAATGGGCAAGTAATATTCAGACAATTACCAATGATGGGTGGTCATAAAAATAAAATGCAGAAAACTTAGGAGACGAAGATCACTCAAAAGGTGGAGTGTTAATATAATAAAGAGTATAGGTGGACTAGGACTAGTGGTGGTATAGAAAAGCGAATGACAGAAAAGAATAGAAGTTTTTGAAAAATGCTTTTCCGAAGAAAACGGTTCTTCCAGTGACTTTAACCTTCTAATATAAAATGAGATTTAATTTCATCTTCTTCTTGGTTTGCCCTACAGCCTATTACAGGTCAAGGCTGTCTCGGCATGCTTTCTTCAGCGGCTCCGGTCAGCGGTAACGGCTGCCAGCATTGAATTTTTAAAAGTTTAAAATCATTCTCGACACAACCGATCCATCTTGTATGAGGTCTTCTTCTTTTTCTGGTGCCTTCCACATTGGCAAAGGTCCTTTTCTTGACCGGGTTGTTGTATTCAAAACTAAAAATGTGCCCAAGCCACCTGATACAAAATGGTTTAATGACTCGGACAATATTTGGTTGTTTAAATTTTCTATAAATTTCATTATTAAACAAAATTCTCCATTAGTTATTTTCATTGACAGGGCCAAATATCTTACGAAGTATTTTTCTTTCAAAAATAAGAAGTCTATCTTCATATGCTTTTGTTAAAAGCCAGCATTCACTGCCATACAGAATTATTGATCTTATAAGAGTAGTATAAATATTGATTTTTGTTTTCAGTTTTAAACGTTTCGGCTTCAGAAAATTCCTTTGGCTGAAGTAACACATATTAGCCATATAAATCTATTGTTAATTGCAGGCTCGATATGGGTTCTATTAGTAATGATATTAACAAGATATGTAAAACAGTCAACACATTCGAAGACATAAGAATTATTTGGTTAGTATTATGGTTAGTCTAATATCCATAGCTAGCCCCTAGCGAAATAAAGTTATCCACAATAGCCTGTTTGCTTGTGCCGATAATATCAATGTCATCGGTATAAGCCAAAATCTGCAAGGACCTCTGGAAAATTGTGCCACCTGTTATATTTCCAGCATCTCTAATTGCTTCTTCAAGAGCAATGTTAAATAACAGGCAATAAAGAGCATTGCCCCGTCTTAGGCCTCTCCTAGAGTAAAAAACTTCTGAAAGTTCCGACATAACTTTAACTCTACATTTAACTCTTTTTAGACTCATTCTAGAGAGATCAACAAGCTTTTTTGGAAATCCAATTCAGTTATTGCCCCAAAAAGCTTTTCGCGATAGATGCTGTCATAAGCAGCTTTAAAAGAAAAGATTTAACTAACACATTAATATTACATTAAGTGCCAAGATACATAAATTATACTTAAATTTTTATTGTAAGGAATAAATAAAGCTATTATTATAATACAATAATACATAACCTTTGGAAAAATGCCCGCAGTGATTTTGGAAAATTGAAAGAGGTGCGCCGCAATCATAGCATTAAAATCCCACTTCAAATTCGTCCTCTTTATGGCTACATGTGACCAATACTTCTATACGATTGCAGAACCTGGATTATTAAGGAAGATCTCAGGAAACTTATAGAAACATTTGAAATGTGGGCCTTTAGACGTATGATATCTACATCTCGGATTCAGAAATTCACCACTGAGAAGAGTCTACAATGGGATTTCCGTTAACGCAAACTTTTGCAAACTATCAAACAATGTAAAATTGCATATCTGGGACGTATACTCAGGCATGACAGATACAAACTCTTGCAGCTAATAATGAGAGAAAAGTTGCTGGGAGAAGGAAAGCCGTAGAATGAAGTCATGTCGGAGCAACATGCGAGAATGAACAGGAATTAAGAGTACCGCCGAACTCTTTCGCTTCAGCTAAATATTACTCTTCACTAGTTGGAGAGGCGCCTTTAGAAGAAGAAGAATACATAAGGACAACACATTTACAGGAAAGTTATTTCTATTTTGCGATCAGATAATTGTGTTTATATTAGATTGATGAAGGTGGCATTCAGCTTTATAGCATCAGATTATATGGCTTAGGTGTGTTGGGGGTAATTTTCTCAATTGACACTGAATCGGCCTTCTGAAAAATTGATGTTTTGTCATCATCATCCTGCCGGATTATTGTGTTAAGGTTCTTTTGAAAAGTTATTGGGTTTGATAAACAAAATTTATAGAGTTTTAATTTGGCTGAGCAGATTTAAGCAAGGCTAATCATATGTAGCTTGACGTTTTAAAATTCAACGTGGCAAGTGGATCGAAACTGCCTAATAAAAAGTTGTCCAGTAACAACTTCCGTAAAACCAACACTTAGCGAGAAGAAATGGAATGTTTGAAAATATTCTGTGGAACGAAGTAAAGCGTTCTCGGTTTCTCTTTAGTCTGGAATGTGTTCATTTGGCTTTATGTAAAGCTGTTTAATCAGAAAATACTCCATATTTCATACCTAAGTACATAATATAATGTAAACTTTCAAAGTGATTTATAAGAAAATGTACTCATTTTCTATGCCGTGTATTAGACAAACGGGCGTCCACGGGTTTTAAGTAAATTCTATAAAATAAAACCCAGGTAAAGCCAAATACCAATACCTTTCAAAATTTGAAAGAAACTGAGTATATTGTACCATGTTTCATGCAAATTTCACAAACATTCCACGTTTTCTCGCCAAGTGTTGGATTTACGAAAAAAAATTATTGGACAAATTTTATTAGGCTAACCAGATCTATCGCGGCACAAAAATCTTGTATCTTCATCCACCGTGAGCAGCTACGGATTTACAATTTAGTAAAAAAATTTCGAATAAAAGAAAAATCTTGTATCTTATGTTTAGTCTATTTTTTCGTAGGCAGATTTGTGTTTTTTTAATTTTATTTTTATATTACTTTTTGTGGTCCTTGATATCGGTCGTGGCAAGCTAACAAGCTCTAGAATCTCCACTTATTTCTAATGTTGCTATAGAATTTATGGGTATCATTAGGATTGTTTAAGTTTCCTTGGACCTACGTTCCTGATTTATAAAACTTTCATAGTTCTTTGACTCGACTAACTATATATGTACTTGACCTTTTGCCATGTTTTTCCTCAAGTCTACTGCTACCCACTCTAAGACGCATCTTTACAACTTATCCATAGTCGTCGCCCAGCAAAGCATTAGAGGTTGCATCTCTCAGAGTATTTTTCCATTAATTCTCAGCTGGTCAAATTCTACTGAAGTAAGCTCTATTTTAACGTTTCCATCAGAATCATCAAGCTTAACCTTCAGGTTATCAAATATAACACATACTACACATTGCCCAAGGCAATAGGCCAGGCTCCATCTAATCCACAGAGCAGAGAACCCTAATTTTTATCTTTCTCATAACACCATTTCCTCAATGTAGGTTTAGACATAATTCCTATACACAGTTTAACAAACCTCCGCTTTTGTTAGCACGATTTAAAAATTGTACAGCGACATCTATCGAAGCACTGAGGCACCTACTCTCGCAACTACGTACCTAAATATGAAAAATTAAACCATAATAACACTTAAATAGCCTAAACGAAAAATTAAACCATATTAAATTAGTTTTCAGGTGTCAAACCGTTTATGAATGTTTTTAATTGTAATTAAGTACATTTTTGTATCTGGTTTAGTTTTAAGTTTATTGTTCAATTGGCTGCGAAACTATATTTTAAAAGACCTGTAAAACACCAGACTCGCGTATTTTTTTTTGAACCCCTTTTTTTGACATTAGAGCTGCCATATTGATTTTTAGAAAAACAAAATAATTGGGTTTATGAGACCTATGTATAAAGACTGTTAAATTCATTATCCTTCGCTGCGTCGTAGTTGGATAATAAAAACTTGTCAAGTACTAGCAGAAATGGGGGGTTAAAAATAAATGTGTATTTATTTTTATTCAAATTAGTATTTCTATTAAACTGTTTATAAATTTAATTTTTTCCAACGTAAATATTTTTCGAGTATTTCTTTTCTCCCCAGTGAATATTTCTATAAGAAAATATTTAAGTATTATCGACTAAAATATGTGCGAGTTAATATCCTTTATTATGTGCCAAATTTCAAGTTTCTTCATCAAGAAGTTTTCGAGAAAAATGCGTACCGTTTTACCTTCTGATGTACGGAACCCTAAGGTATGTGCTTTCCACCAATGAAATTAATATCGTAATAAAAGGTTAATCAAAAATAAGCAACATTAGAATTTTTGAAAAAAAATAAGGACAGAAATAAAAAAAATCTTATTATAATAGACAGAAATTTAAAAAAATCTTAATATAAAATTTATGAAGTTCATGGTTCTTTCTCAAATTATCAAGTTTCTGACTGTTGAAAAAAAAGAAACACTTTTCTTTTAATGGATCAGAACCATTGAAAAAAAAGAATTAAAAAAGATTATTTTTACTAATAAATATATTCCTCCTAAGAAGCAAATTTATTTACAAAAAAACGCTGCAAGAATTTTTAAACTAATGAACAATTTAATTGTTTATAGTCGTGATAAAAGAACAGTTTCGAGGATAACGCATTTGATGTTTTTTTTATAATTCTTTGGTATGGGAAGTAATTTTGAAGAGGTTTTATCTTTAGCCAATTATTCCTGAATTATATAAAACAATCCTTCTATGGCTTGGTAGTGATCCTCTAATACGCTTTTTTATTTTTTTAGAAATTTTTACGTGAAAATATCTTTAATATCAATACCAGATGTGGGGAGGATGTCACACTTAAATGAGCGACAGTTTCAGTCGCAGTAATATCAAACTTAAAGAACTCAGCTAAAAATAGACACCGCGCCCACCATCTTGGTCTCATTTTAAAGAAAAAAGATGAATGTAGTATTGAAGTAAGTTTGTGTTAACACCGCTCATTCGTAGGAGCTAAACGCCGGGAACCGCTATTTTCAATCGATAAATTGATATTTGCAAGAGGAATTCGGAATATATTTGATATTTATTTATTCATTTACATTCTGTTATGGGTACAGAGTTTAAATTTTTAGACTAAACGTGGATATAAAAATACACAAGAATTACAAAAGATAATGACGACACATTTACATAGTTTTACTTTCAATGATCATAAACAAATTACACTTTGGTACGACCGCGATCAGGTGGATGAGCAACTGCTATTCAACTGAATACCGCGGGAAACTGGAGCAACTGCTATTCAACTGAATACCGCGTGAAACTGGAGCAACTGCTATTCAACTGAATACCGCGGGAAACTGGAGCAACTGCTATTCAACTGAATACCGCGTGAAACTGGAGCAACTGCTATTCAACTGAATACCGCGGGAAACTGGAGCAACTGCTATTCAACTGAATACCGCGGGAAACTGGAGCAACTGCTATTCAACTGAATACCGCGGGAAACTGGAGCAACTGCTATTCAACTGAATACCGCGGGAAACTGGAGCAACTGCTATTCAACTGAATACCGCGGGAAACTGGAGCAACTGCTATTCAACTGAATACCGCGGGAAACTGGAGCAACTGCTATTCAACTGAATACCGCGGGAAACTGGAGCAACTGCTATTCAACTGAATACCGCGGGAAACTGGAGCAACTGCTATTCAACTGAATACCGCGGGAAACTGGAGCAACTGCTATTCAACTGAATACCGCGGGAAACTGGAGAGTTTCGACATAATTTGTTTCTAGAAGGTCGTGTAGCAAAAAGATAATAATTGCTTGAAAGCAAGAAATTGTCAGTTGCGAAGAATGGAAGTTTACTCAATAATACAGGGGGCATATGATTTTTCCTTTTAATAACTGGAAGATAAATGTCATAAGCGCAACGTCTTTTCAATTGTATTAGTAAAAATAATACTAAATTTGCATTCAGATTAATTTAAAAGCCATATATATGGTTTCAGAGGGAAGTACAGAGATAGAGAATATTAAGGCTTATCCGGAACAGCCGTATGTACCTTACGTTTAGCGATTTTTCAAAGTTTCAAAATTATCAATTTTTTTTGTGTTTTATATTGGGAGAACATAGCTTGAAGGCAAAATGTTTCTTTGCAACATGTGCAATTGTGATAGAAATTTAATTTAACTTTATTAACTAGTTGACCAGTTGGCTTACTCAGGATACAAATTTGACGCACGTCTTAACATGGCGCCAAAAAATTAACAAAAAAATGAGATATTAGAAAAGCCAGTTTTGAATTTATTGTTTGATATAAAAATAAGTTGCAAATGAATTAAGTGATTGAAAACAAATATTTCATTAATTTCAACGTGCTATATACGATTGACATTTCAGGAAATTAAATACGACAGTGTTCCACGCTTCAATTTCTTTTTATTTCTTTATACAATGCAGTGTTTGATTTGCTTAATTGGTTCTAAACATGAGAGAGATGCATTCTGCCAGAGAGATGCATTAAATATTTTTTTAAAAGAAATAAAAAAGTGGCTCCGCTTAGCGCTTAAATGCGGACTATAAAGAAAAAAAATAGATTCGCTTATAAACAAATAAATAGTCTATGAAAACCATGTCAATTATCTTGTCTTTTGAGGTTTTTTTTAAAGTGCCAACGATATGTCGATTTAATAGAACGTAATTGCTTTTAAAATCCTCGTACACTAACGTGAATTTGCGTTTAAAAATTTATTGTTTTTTTTAAACATTTTAAGATGAAAATATGTAAAAAAATCGATAATTTAAAAAAAATTAAAATGGCCGGAGACCTTCTCTTTGAATACAATTTTCTTGTCGAAATTTAATGAATTTTTTATTGGGTAAAGTGATTCGCAATTGTACGCTTCGTTTAGTGTTAACGCAGTTAAGAATTATTGTGAGTACTTAGGTACATGGAAAAAATATGGATGCCGTTCAGAATTGAGTACATTTTTAGGGTTTTGTACCTCAAGACGAAAAATGAAGCCCTTACAGGATCACTTCGTTATCCGTCTGCCTGTCTGTCAGGAACCTTTTTCTCGGGAACGCGTCGAAGTATCGAGTATGAAATTAATATCAAATACTTAGGCCTACTGTCTCTTGGAGGTGTAAAAAAATCAAGCTTCTATATCAACTCAATCAAGAAGAACCCTAAGAATACGGGTATTTGTGTTGCATATTTCGTCACTCGCAAAGTAATTAAAACCTATAGGGTACTTCCCGTTGATATAGAATTATGAAATCTGGCAAGAAGCAAGGTCTCACAGCACAAGCAAAGGAAAAAATCGTTAATTGTATTAATATCACATAATAAAAATATTTTTTTTTAAATATGCCAAAATTCCGTTCTAAAAAATTAAAATTTTATAAATAGTTTAATAGGAATTTAATTTTTATAAATGCCTAAAAGTGTACGAAACCCTTGTAGAGCGATAGGCTTTTTTTCCATAACAATACTTTTGTACTCGAAACCTTATATCAATACTTCTACCCTTATTGAATATATTTGGCATTAATTTTGTAGATATTCATTATTCACAATTAAATGAAACTACGTGATGTAGTATTATTTTTAGTTTCTTTAACTTCTTTACCACAACATAGGTTTCGTTGTATTACAACATGTTCAGGTGGGCTATTCACAAAGATCTAATATCTTAGATCAATAATCTCTGCTAATTTCCCACCTGAAGATGTTGTAATACAACGAAACCTAGGTCGTGGTAAAGAACTTAAAGAAAGTAGAAATAATACTACATCACGTAGTTTCATTTAATTTTGGACTTTTACCCCTGTAAGTATGTTATGGCAGGTATCGTCTTGAATATCTCTCACAGTTCTGTTCTCAGTATAATATTCTAAAAAATTATTTTGGATTGCAACATTAGCTACTTTTAGTACTGTTTATTTTTTTTGAGAAAAGACTTCCAAGCAAGACAACTAATTTAGCACTAAAACACTTTTCGGTTCCTAAGTCCGAGCAAAACGATTGGACAACATATTATTTTTTTAATTAAAACTTCTTTACGCACGCTTGACTTGGGGAGTAAGCTGGTGAATGCGTGACGAGAGTGTTACGAAAAGTGTGATCGGGCAAGGCGAACGGAAGTTGAGAGCGTGATATAAGTTAGTGAAGACAGAAAGAAAGAGAGTTACGTTTCGTATATTACTGTAGGGACAAGAGAGAGAGGTGCGAGCACACATTTTCTTTCTCTCTTTCTCTCATAGCCAGTTATGTTTCGTATATCTAAGACACAGTGCCAGCCTGTTGTCTGTATCACACTGTAGGAGCAAGAGAGAGCAGTGCGCGCGCACATTTTCTTTCTCTCTTCTTCTCACAGCCAGTGCATGACATATATATATACGATAAAATTGTAAATTCATTTTAAAGTTCACATTTTGTGAATTTGAAGTATTACTTCAGTCGTGTGGTCTAAAGCACACTCGTATTTTTTTGGTGATAACCCAGAGAAAGAGTGAGAAGTTCAGAATTTTATTATGTTCTCTCTCTCTCTCTCGTATGTTGCTGTTTTTTTTTGTTTGTACTTTTTGTACTTTTGTTTTCTTGTCTTTATTTGAATTTAAATAATTTGCACGGTTCTCATTGGTCAAGACAAAAATGTATTGATCCAGAATTTTTGATGGCTTAATGAAGTGCTTGACTTTTTTTCATCTCGTTTATCGTGTACCACTAATTGCAATGGCAAACTTTAAAGGTCCCGAAAATAACGTGGCACCTCAGATATTTTTTTAGAAAATGTCTACATGAATGTATTTCCCCATCTCTACCTATGAAACAGCTAACCATATAGTGAAAATTATGAAAAAAAATTGTATAAAGCCTACCAACAAACTAAATACAAAGATAATTTCAAATTTCTTATATGTCACAGGTCTACAATTTCTTACACATATAATTTCTTAAATTAACGATAATTTCAAATTTCTTGTATTTTACGAACATATTTTCTAATAGACATGCATACGATATTTTATGCCTACAAAAGATATACTAAGCAATATATTTACATGGTTTAAAATGACTTTATTTGTAAATAATTTATAGTTTAATATAAACACCGTATACCCTTGTATATATGTACATGTCCGAGTATATCAACACGGATGTTTCGTAGCGCAAGTAGGTTCTATTTTACATACATATTTTCTTACAGACATATGTATCTACGATATTTCAAGCCTACGAAAGATATACTAAGTAACATATGTACGTGGTTTAAAATGACTTTATTTGTAAATAATTTATAGTTTAATATAAACGCCGTATACTCTTGTATATATGTACATGTCCGAGTATATCAACACGGATCTTTAGTATCGCAAGTAGGTTCTATTTTACGTACATGTTTTCTTACAGACATATGTATATACGTTATTTTACGCCTACGAAAGATATACTAAGTAACATATTTAATTGTTTTAAAATGACTTTATTTGTAATACTTTATAGTTTAATATAAACACCGTATACCCTTGTATATATGTACATGTCCGAGTATATCAACACGGATCTTTCGTATCGCAAGTAGGTTCTATTTTACGTACATGTTTTCTTACAGACATATGTATATACGTTATTTTACGCCTACGAAAGATATACTAAGTAACATATTTAATTGTTTTAAAATGACTTTATTTGTAATACTTTATAGTTTAATATAGATAACGTATACTCTTGTAGGTACATATTGTATATATGTACATGTCCGAGTATATCAACACGGATCTTTCGTATGCCAAGTAGGTTCTATTTTACGTACATATTTTCTTACAGACATATGTATATACGATATTTTACGCCTACAAAAGATAAACTAGGTAACATATGTACATGGTTACATATGTTACATACCTGAGTATACCTACCTTCGTAGCGCAAGTTCTAGCCTTATTTAGAATGTTCACTTTACTTTTTCTTTACTTCAGCGATTTAGAAATCATTTACATATATAACTTAATAGGTCGCCAGTTAAAATTATTTTGATTACTGTTAAAGGATTAAAGAAAGAAATACATCCCAAATTATTTCTATTCGGGTTTTAGTTATACGAAGATTGTATAACTAAATATATAAAAGCTATTCTTTTCATTTTCTTTTTGAACATTAGAAAAAAACTCATTTGACCCATTTTGAAACTTTTCTATTAATAATTCTGAAATGACTTGATGCTGTAACATTTTATTCTAGACTTTTGTTAATTTAATTTACATTACAATTGTTGATTAATTACATTCTTTTTGAAGTTATACTTCTTTTTGCGCGTTATGAAAAAAATATGTGAGTGAAATTTTACGACGCGCGCATGGGCAGGCACGACGCGACAAATATCGAAAGGGCGAAGTTGGTCACGATGCGCTCGCACGATCCAACAAAACTCAATACTATGAAGTTGCTCACAATACAACAAAAATCGGCGGGATGAAGTTGCTCATTAAACATATATTTATTTATACATGCGTCTAGTGACTGGTGCTATATTCATGATAGTTATTGAGGCATTTGTAAACACACAATACGTGTTTTATATCCATACAAATCCAAGCTATGTATATGCTTTTAAATAATATTCTTTATTAATTAAAATTTAATAGTGGTCCATTTAATAAAAAAAAACAGTAATTTATTGTGAATATTCAAGATAAAAATAGTGCTAATTAGCTTTATAAAATATATTTAATATGCATTTCTCTAAGTGAGGTTAAGTTTCAGTATTTATTTATTGGTATTATAAATTATTACTTTATCATTTATAAACTTAAAATAAATAAATTACGACAAATATTCATCGTATTAATTTATTTTCATTATTAATTAAACTTTATTTAGATTGTTTTAGTAAATTTAACAATTGGTTAAATCTATCTATACATTTTAATTTGAAAAATTCAATTATCTGATTGGATTGAAATTTTACCAACTGTATTTATAATTACGGGCCAGTCGTTTTAGTATTTTATTGCCGTTAATTATTTGCGTGCTACATTTAAGTTATTCTTGTATTATGTCAAGAAAGTATAACTTTTAATGCGCACACATAATTACCTAAACAATTTGTTTTACCATTTTATAGCTGAAAACTGCGTTGTAACATATTTTTAAATATTTTGATTGATGGAAATTATTATAACGGCATATAGATAGTTGCAATTATGTACAGATTTTAAATACACAGCGTAACTTGTCAAAAATATACATAATAGAATATTCAGGAGAGTATCAATATAGGGGTAAAAAAGTATCGATAACTTTTTTATTTCACAAGTCATTAGTACAGTATCGATATTTTTCGTTCGATATCGTGTTCCTGTGCGTGCTGTGATAAACAATATCGAGATGCAACACCCGTTAGGTTTGATCGAGTGTGCTGATGAAGATATAAAAATTATGATATTATTTTTTTCCAGACGCTGCTCATAACGGAACTCATCCCGCGGCGAGCGCGCAGAACCACAGTACCTTCCTAAAGCAGAACAAAACCGGAATACATTCATGTGCCAACAACAGGTAAACAATTTTTGCCTGTAGCTTCGTCTTATGATGTTAAGAAAATGTAAAAAAAATTTCTTTGGGAGAGATAAGACTAAAATTTCAAGGTCAAATTTCGTGCAACGTTTAGATGTAACATCTTTATGTAACGAATCTATCGCAAGAAGGACAGTAAATAGGTACTTAGCTAACAACCGAGAAAGATAGATGAACACGAGAGCATAAGACAAGATGTGTACGCATGCACGAAAACCAACAAGAATGGCGCTCACCAATGCTGTTAGCTGTTTGGTTCGTTTTATGTGTCAAAAATAAACTGTCAAAATTTTGTCGTTTTATTTATATATTTATCAATGATCTAAATATATTATTTTTAAAAGGTGTTTTTTGGTCGAACGGCTCGATCTCTTTAACTACTACACCAAAAACAAATAAAAAAAATACCCACTTAAAGCTTATGTTTTCTACTTTGGGCCAAAAATATAAAAAAATTCGAAAAAAATATTTTTGTTAATAAAACAATTAATTTTTATAACAATTGGCATGAGCGCCATCTGTGGGCGACACATCAAATATCTTAGCCAAATTGTATACTTGGAACACGCTAGATGGCGATATAGTGCGAAGACTTCGCACGGGTCAGCTAGTTTATTACTAATTTTGCGTGTACTTCATCTATTACAAGACTAACGACATATGTACTTAATTTATTTATAAATCAGCAATTGAACCCAGACACATAGTTGTCGTAAATATAATTTACGACAGGAACAATACATCCCGACTTCCTTCGGCCGCATTTAGCCGTATTCCGGTACTGGCATAGTGGCTATTTTTTGTAATTGAAAATTGTCTTCGTAAATTCATATGCATGTTTACGTCGATCTGTAACGACACTCTGTCTCTCTTTGCCGTTTAACCTCTTACTATATACTAACAAATCGAAGTTTATATCGCTAAAGAAGTTTCACTTCTGTTAGATTTTTTTCAAAGAAATAGATATAGATTTCAATCAGGCCAGTTATGTTCAGGTAAGTATTAATTTGAACATATTATCTTGCTAGGCCTGATTTTTAACATTTATTGTGGTGCAATGCAGTGCACCACGTGAGTTATGCGATGGTAGTCTGGATTAAAGTACCGTGCAATAATCAAACTATGAGTATGGCATGTTTTATAGAATATGTTTCACCACTTTAAGAAATTTCAGTTTTGCTTGCGCGCATATTTTTTTTTTAATATTCATGTTCAGTTTTTTACTCCTGTAAATTATATCTTAATTATATGTTATAACCTATCTTTTATTTAGGACGTGTGCTATATATTTGCATAATTTTATTGAAATCAGTTGGATGACAAACAAACAAGTAAACATGTAATATTTCATTTTTATTATGTTAGTAAGGATAAGGCTATATCATTATTTATTTACTAACTGTGCCCACGACTCTGTTCGCGTGGAATTCGACTTAAAAAATGATTAACAATTTTTGTTTTTTTTTAAATTTTTTTTCTCAGAATTCTATGATTATAAAGTTTACTAAAATGCTAATAGATGGCGTTAGTAGTACCATATTGTAATATATATGTGAGAACAAAGTTTACTCAAAACGCAAATAGACGGCGTTGCCAGCACCAATATCGTAATATTAACCAGGTCACGGTTTCTTTAAGTGTGTAATATCTAGATGAAAAATATTCTATATGTTGCGCAAGGGTATAAAATATTACCATAGAAAAGTTCATCAAAATCCGTCTAGTAGATTTTGCGTGATTAAAGAACAAATTAACAGACAGGCAGACAAAAATTCTAAAAATAGGTTTTGTGGCTTCTATTATCATTCTGCACGCTAAATCAATCACTCTTTTTGAAATATTTGCAATGTAAAAATTTTACTTTGTTACAATTGTATTATATGTAGGTATAAATTACACGGACAATCTCTTAGATACAGTCACACAGCCGCAAGTGATATGTTAAATGTTCGTGCTACTAATTTACACAAGTAAACAAAAAAAAAAGTCCGAGCTTTACTCAAGCATTAAAGGTTTGAACCCTTCCCAATTTTTTATAGAAAAAAAAACAGAAAATTACTATTAGGCAATAATAATTGTTTATAATTGTTTACAGGTGTATTTTTAATTATGACCTATTTTAACAAGGCTGATTTATCTATAATTTGGAATTTAAAATATTTTTATATATGCAAAAAAAACAAACTTTCCTATGCCTTTGAAAGATAGAAATTAAAAAAAATGTGAGCAGTTATGGGACACTGGGCACATGTGAAACGTCTATAAGAAACACTGCTGATACACTAACACGTAAAGTAGCGTGTGTCTAGTGTATTAGAGAGGGGAGCGTTAATTCGAAAAGACCCGACGAGACGCGAAGCTGGCCGAATGAAGTCGGAAAGAGCCGACAAGAAGCGAAGCTGGCCGAATTAAGTCGAAAAGAGCCAACAAGACGCGAATCTGGCCGAATGGAATGTCGAGATATGCCATCAGAACATTTTAACGCGTTATTGAATGTTTCCCATCAAAATTTTCTGATAAATCATATCATAAAACCAATTCAATCCATTTAACACATCAGATCCTTTTGCTTCTAGATAAATAAAACTTTAAAAGCTATAAGAAAACCCTTTTTCAAACCGAAATATTAACGAGATCAGCCGACGAACAGCAGAGTGTTGACATGACGTCAATTTTTTTAATGATTAGAAAACTTTAAATAAAACTAAATAGAAAAAAAATATTTTATAATATTTCATATTTACGTTCTTTTTATTATTCAGAATAATGGGCCGAAATAAATCTGTGAAAATATATCGGAAGGGCACAAAATTTATACACATGATGTTTTATAAGGTTAAAAATATTTATGTCGACATGTTTTAGAGTTAGTTATTTATCTATTTAATTACAATTTTCGTAAGTATGTAGGACTTCGGACGCTATGAGCGCCGAGCGCGTGATTTACAAGAAAAAATTATGCAAGAGTTTGATTTAACAAGAGTACAAATGTATTATGGAGATAATACTATAATTCAACTCTGTGCGGTTCTACACCGTGACAACTCTCGTACGCGGAGCGAAGTTACATTGCATGCCAAATCTGTTTGACTTTAGAAAGTTCCGCGCTATGTCCCAACAACGCCCATTTAGGTATTTAGTCGATTTTCGCAGCCATAAATCAATTTTATCAAACTTTCTTTAGGTGGAAAACTATCATTACCCGATTCAGCTGAATAAATGTTGAATTTGGCACAACTCTTCCCCTAACCACTCGCCACTGTTCGCCGCTTGCGTTCCAGTTGGAACTTATACACGTATGAAAGATACGTCTCGGCGTCACAAAAAAACATTTGATTGAGCTATAACGCAGCTTGGATCTCTTCGGGCTAAGTACAGCCAGTTTTTTCGTCTTTTAGGTTTCGTTGGCACCGAAACGAACGCTTTATGTGGATTTTGAACTTTGTTTGAACATAGACGTATTTGTACATTGTGGCACTACACACAATTATACATCATTTTAATATGAAAATAAATAATAAACCTCTTCAGCGGGCAGGACTGTTTATGCGTGACACACAATGTAAACATAAACAGTCAACATACACTGTCAAACACACAATCTAAACATAAACCGTCATGCTAGTCAACGCCTTTACAGAAATTACGTTTTGACGTGAATATGTCTTTAAATACGGGGGCAATCCAAAAAACCTAATGATAACAAAATCGGGGGATACAGTGTGGCGTTGCAGTTTCGAATCTATCCTCTACATCAAAAATTAAATTATACCACTGGATAGCTAAAGGTTTAAAGAATTCATTACGATAAGTGAGAACAGTGATGCATCGCGCGCTATGTTCGTTTAAATTTTAATCGTCAGCTGTCGTCAAAATCTATCGATTGTATATAAAACATTAGTTTAAAGTAGTGACAGTGAATATAATAATGTGTTAGAATAAAAAAATATTATCAAAAATATGTAATATCGGCCTATACGCTATTGTAACACAATAATTATTTGTTTCCTTGCTTTTATCCTTAATACATAAATAAAAATATTTTATTTAAAAAAAAAACAGTGAGCCGTCACGGGACGCCTGGCAGATGTGAAACATTGCGTTCGTACAAGTAATATGCAGAAAAGATTATTACAGCATAATGAAAAAATAAAGCATTACGAATTTCTTACAGAAAATGGTGACTTTATTTAATAAACATTTATTTACAATTAATACAAAAATAATAAAGCACAGGTTATGTGTACCGTAGTAAACAACAGCGTCGAACTGAGTGAGGAGGGGGTCGCGTATTCGGTTGCGCATGACGACACGTTGCCATACTGTACACTCTACTACATATAGACTATATATATACCTTAGTATAGCGTGGCGACCCGTCGCCACGCCAACTATCCGGTTTATACCTGCGCCTATAGATGTTTCATATCAAAATATAACCCGTTACATAGACGTATTCACGTACAACACACGGACATGTCCATGACACAGTCACACCCCATTTTTAGCGCGAGTTTGAAAATTCAAACTTCAGATGTGATTTATATAAAAGAATACGGCGTATAATCTTGAAACTAGCGTGACCCGTGCGAAGTCTTCGCATTATATCAATTTGCGTGGTAGATTATAAATATTTACACATGAGAAAATGAACTCACAGCTGTCATATTAGTTACAACAGAGTGTTTAGAGTCAATTTAATAAATCAAAATTGATTGCAGATATTCAATTCATTTCTAATTTTGCACACTGCTTATTACGTTTTTATTCCATTATGAAGCTCAGATGATAGATCAAGTATCAAAAGCATTGAGCTAAAGCGCCACTTTATTTATACGTGAGTGGATTTGAAATTAAACAAAAATTTTACCGACCGTCAATCGTATTGACGTTGAGCCGTTAGATGGTAGCATTGCTGTTTTGTGTATATAATTTTAATAATTAATTAATTTGCAAAAACAATAGCAATAATAAATTTTTTAGTTGTGGATGCCGGTAGAGCAAGCAATTATCTATAAAATTATATATAATTTATGTGGATTAGTTGTGAGGTTTTTTCTAAAAAGGGAGATTTACATCTTAACCTTAGCGTATTAATATATATGATGATGATGATGATATAAATGTAGTGTACTTTATAATGCAAAATAGAACAATGTAACACAATTTAAAAATTCAAGTCAAATAGCGTATTATATAACAAGAAAGATGGATCATGGAACAGGTAATAACGCATATAGTTTAATTGATTTAATTAGATCACTAACACTGTTACTAATAAAAATGCTTAAACTTAAGTAATACTCCTCTTAATCTGACAATATTTACACCGTTACTAAGGTTGGTATAACGAAAGTATTAATTGCTAATAAACTCAGTAAAGCAATAAAATAACTATTGCTAAGTTATTTAAAAAAATTCAACGCGGCAAATTCGCGTTTCATACACAAATACGTAAATACGAGGTTGTGTCTATGATTGTGAATACAAATTACATTTGCATCAGATGGCGCCTTTAAAGCATCGTTAAAATTTATATTATTCTTTGCTTGTGTCCGTTGTTGTCGAACTTTTCTCTTTTTTTCCAATTACGAAAGAATATGAGATGCTAAAAAAAAGGATGAATGTAAACGTCATTAGAAAAACATAAACAATACCGTCTTATTAATAAAAATAACTTATACCATCCTTAAACTAAGGCACAGCTAAACTACGTCTACCGTGGGTTTAAGTTTAATTTAAAAATGTTATTAATAAACATGAAATAACGGTGGTTTTACTATACACTTTTTAAACCTAGCATAAGATAGTTTAAACAATTATATTATCCATTTGTAAATACTTAATAGACACTTGAAGAGGTGACGAAATAATTAAATAAATTTATAAACATCTTACATGTTTTAAAATGACTAATGCAAGTTTATAATTGTAATATATTTCCAATCAACTCTACGCCAAACCATTCCAAAGAAATTCGAATAAGCAATCATTTATAGTTCATTCACTCTTATGCTAGGATGTTATTTGATAATATTTTAAAACCTGCCCAAATGTTTTTAAAACACTCGCAAAGATGCAAGTACAAATAATAAACAAAAACTTCGCCGCTATTGTTTATATTAACGCACGCAACCCCTGACGTACGTTTATCCCGACAACACGTAAGAACCAGGACTTTCAAATTTGGAGGTCAACATCAGAACCTCATTTCATATTTTCAGTTGTTTAGATATTTTTAAAACATAGGTATATTTTTTCCACCCTTAACATAAAAACATGATAGTTGGGATAGCTGCGTGATATTTGTCGCCACACTTTTTACATTAATGATTTTAAAGAATTAAAAATAAAACTGCCTTCTTTTTCATACGAGTTGTTTATGCAGTTTTAACTGTTAAATGCAATATTTGTCACATATTTTGACCTCACGAATAACTGCCAAGTGTCATTTATTGTCTATATCAGACGTAATCCAACTCGTAAAAATACTAAACAAAATATGCTAACGCTAATACACGTAATAAAAATACAGTTCACAAATAACATCTGTCACAAAAATCGTCCGTTAATTTAGCATTTAATGTTATAAACTGTATTAAAGCTAATATGCCTAATAAATCAATTTCGCAAATAGCAGCTGTCAAAAAATAGTCTGTTAATTTAGCATTCAATGTCATAAACTGTGCAAACGCTAATACGCGTAATAAAAATACACTTCGCAAATAGCAGCTGTCAAAAAATAGTCTGTTAATTTAGCATTTAGCAATAGCTTGCTAAATCTAAACACGTTAGCAGGATTAAAATTAACGTAAAATAGCATTAGCGCCCATCGCTAAAAACAATAATCGGCTTAAACATGAAATGTCAAACGTCAAACAAGTTTTTGAGGTTAATAACACGTTAAACTGTGGAGTATTATGGTTTAGCCAACTATATCTTATATAGACAAGCGACAAGGTTTAAGCTAAAACAATCTAATTCCATGTTTATAACAAAATTATCTATTCCTCGTCGTAAAGTGACAATCAGGTTATAACTTCCCTGATTTACGTTTATAAATAAGGGTGATATTGGTTTATTTAAAATTTCACAAAAACATTTTTAAAAATTGTCACAATTCCCTCACATTAATTGAATTTTATTAAATTTAAAAATTGTAGTCAATAAATATTAACCTTGGCGTAGTTACACGCAATAAATTAAATAATACTGCTTCTCGATAGCACAAATTGATTTACATAAATCGTTTCTTTAAATTCTTAATTAAACACAATCGAATTATCAAAATTGACATGTTGTTGATCTACTTACCGGAATGTTAACTTTGTCGGTTAATACTAAAGTTAAATTTAGGTCAGGTCGGATACTGTTCGACAGATGTACGAAAGACAACTGTAGATTTTCTATTTATGCAAGGCATACATTTTCTATCCCAAGTTTATTAGTAATACACTGTTACTAACAAAAATGCTTAAACTTAGGTTATACCTCTATTTTTCTGAGAATCCACTCTTATTCTTAGAATACTTATACGTTCGTAAGTTTGGCATAACCAAGTTATAAATTACCACTAATAAACTCGGTAAAACGATAGAGTAACTATTCCGAAGTTATTCCAAGAATTAAATGTCACTTTTCATAACAAACACGTAAAAAAGTGAGGTTGTCTATGATTATGAATGCAAAAATGTAAATGACATCTGTCATATTAGTCGGCGTTTTTAGAACATCGTTAAAATATTACTTCGTGTCGAAGTTTTCTCTTTATTTCGTAATATTTAATATAATGACCTCTCACAAACGGGAACGTTGTCCGAATTGGGAACGCGACGAAAAGGTAAACGGATGTGATAGTACTGTTCAATATTTCGATTTTTTCATAAGCTTGTATTTACTTATAATAAAAATATTAAGATACTATGTCCCTTATTACAGGTACTATTGAGGAATATTTTGAAGCCATATTTAGAAGTAATACAAAGTAAAGATCTGACTACAAACTCTAATAAATTAAAAATGAATGCTTGGTTGGAGGTAACTGAAAAGTATGTATATAAATTCACCTATTATAATTAGACATATGTTTCATGAAAAATGATTCATTAAATAGTATATGTTTTATTTCAATATGTTTAAGATATTTTTTTCAGTAATGAATAATATTTATGGAATTATACTGTAGTATCTTATATATAGTACGTAATATCTTATATATATTTAGGGATTGCTTGTATTAAATCATGTCTAATAAATTTTAATTCATTTTATACAGATTTAACGTAGAAAATTTTAGGAAGAGGGATCGAAAACAAATAATGAACCAATGGAAGCGTTACAAATTGGCTAGAAAAAAGGAACTTTCGAATTATCAACATGAAATGCACAAAATTGGCGAAGGAGCTAGACCAGAATCTCCATCCTCAGACAGTATAGAAGTCACCGATATGATTCCACAGGAGTTAATAGTTGACTCGGATGAGTACGATTGTGATAGTGCGAAGGTGGAAAATAATTATATAATAATCTAGTGCTATTTTATTAGTGCAATATTATGTAATATTTATTTTTCCCCATTTTACAGGATCCTAATAATGACTTTTATAATATGGAAAATGTAAAAGTGGAAGAAGACATTATCATAATTCCTATGATAGAGGTATTGATTCAACAGCTAAGATTGTAATTTCTACATGAAGAATTACAGTAATACCATTTACTTGTAATACTTTTTTTCGTTACAGAAAAATATTTTAAATGAAAATACATCTCCAACGAAGCGATTAAAAGTTACACCAACACCAGCTTCTGCGAATCAATTGAAGCAAACACCTGTAAGAAAAACATTGGTAGTTTAATAATTTAGCCATCTTTCTGCATTTCTTCGGTAATTGTTTAAGGGCAGTACAAATATAACTTTAAATGTTGTTTTTTTCCAGTTATCAAATAAATCAAACATAGAGGACTTCAATTTCAAGGAGGCCTCATGTAATGATATGCATCTTTATAGGGAGAAAGAGCAAGAGATGTTGATCAAGGAGGCCTTATCTAATGATATGCATCGTTATAGAGAGAAAGAGCAAGAGATGTTGAAAAAAGAGCATGAGCTGCGAATGAAGACATTAACGGAGCAGCATGAACAAATTATGGTTAATTTAAAATTACAACAAAAGATTTTAGAAAAACATCTCAATTCTTCCTAAAACATTTTTTTTTCTTTTACAAATTGTTACCAATAAATGAGAATATTACTTGAAAGAATACTTTTTAAATTTATTTGATTTAAATATTTTCTTCAATAAATATTGTTCTGGCTGCGGCTCCAAATAATACATTATTCCGGCTGTGGCTCCATATAATATATTATTTTGGCTACAGCTCCATATAATACATTATTTTGGCTGCTGCTCTATATAATACATTATTTTGGCTGCGACTCCATATAATACATTATTTTGGCTGCGGCTCCATATAATACATTATTTTGGCTGCGGCTCCATATAATACATTATTTTGGCTGCGGCTCCATATAAAACATTATTTTGGCTGCGGCTCCATATAATACATTATTTTGGCTGCGGCTCCATATAATACATTATTTTGGCTGTGGCTCCACGTAATACATTATTTTGGCTGCGGCTTCTTAAATTACATTATTTTGGCTGCGGCTCCTTAAATTACATTATTTTGGCTGCAGCTCCATATAATACATTATTTTGGCTGTGGCTCCACATAATACATTATTTTGGCTGCGGCACCACATAATACATTATTTTGGCTGCGGCTCCTTAAAATACATTATTTTGCTACAGCTCCATATTATCAACATCTGACTGTTGAATTCCATCGTAAACTTTAACTTCTTCAGAAGTACTTTCATTTGTTTCAACGCCAATATTGCGTAGGATTGCTAGTGACTATACACATTTTAGTGTATCCGAAGACTGTCCTTAAACCATTAAGTTAATATCGAAAGCAAATTTTTCAACCACATTCTGTGTTCTCATATACAAATAATTATATCATTCTTCGTTACATGAACGTGGGTTAAAAATTAAGTGTAAGCGTATCCTGAACTTGCTAACAACTGTCCATGAAATTCACCTTCAAATGTATTTATTAAAATACTTTCACTGTATATTCTATAGAGTGTGTGTTTCCTCACCAGTGAGTTACTATATTTCTGATCTTCTTTCATAGAGGAACCACAAACCATCTAAAACAAATATGTTTATATTTATAGGGTATATATTTATTATTAGAGTTTATATTTATAGGGTATATATTTATTATTAGAGTTTATATTTATAGAGATGAGATTGAGAGTGTAATACTGATAGTGGTTATAATTAATAATCAGTTACCTGTTTATACAATGACCTGTAACCCTTTCTATTTATATAATACTGACCTAAGAATAGTTTTACCTTTGGTATTTTTATATAAGTACAATCTATAGCACCGATCACACTTTTAAATTCAATATTTAAAAATTTTCCATTTATATAGTTCTTCCCCTATGAAAGTAGCGTTTTTTTAAAATGGCTTTTGTCCACT